>OZ037745.1:18399780-19019780 GCA_964035475.1 Salix caprea | reverse complement strand
TTGGACCTTCCACATACTCGAGAAAACATAAGAGTTTTACCTTTTGATGAAAGAACGCGATTTTTGTGATGGCCACTGTTATGGATTTCAACATTGATCTGTTTTGGTATGGTGTCTATTGTAGGGATCTTATATGACCAAGTGCTGTCAGCAACCACTAATCCATCTGAGTTTGTGGTGTAATCTTCAAGCATAAGAAACCCAATTCCTTGGACAAAAGCTCCTTCAATCTGCAACCACCACCAAGTCTTCTTAAATTATTTGAGTATGAAGATAATCATTCATAAACACATTTTATTTTTGAAAATGTGTAGTAAATCCATGCCCCGATCTGAACAGCAGCGTATGTATAAAAGAAACTTTAATTCTCTAAAGGAATGGGATATTGGTGGAGGTCTAAGAGACATCCATACACATTTAAAGTGGGTTGTGCCTAGAAACAGATGAGGAAGAACATTTTACTTAAGAATCGAGCTTTTGAGTTACTGGTATCCAGCTAACCTGTCCTAAATCCACAGCAGGGTTCAGACTTTTTCCGCAGTCATAGATAATATCTGACCTCAAAAATGTTGTTTCACCGGTCAGAAGATTCACCTCCACCTGTTTCTCAACAGCTTCAAATTAAATATTTGTAAAGATAATCAAGATGATGATGATGATGCTTTCTGTAAACTGTGATGATAATAAATTAACAATGACATAATTTAATATTTCATGATGCATGTTTGAAAATGCAAGGTCTACGTCTCTGATTATACATTAAAAAGTACAGCTTTAGTTTTGAATCATGAACCAACGAAAATCAAAAGGTGTTCTAGACAAACTTGCCTCACTGACTGCTGCACCGTAGTTTAAGTATTGCATGGAATTCAAGTCAGGAACAAAGAAAGAACTGGCTGACAAGTTCAGAGCTTCCAAATACGCCTGCATTTTGATTGAACATACGACAGATAAGTTCAAGGAGCACAAATAAAGAATATAAATTCAGTATCATGACTCATAAAAGATCAGTTCACCCTGATCCAAACCTTTCTTCCCTTAAAAGGGAGCAACTGAATAAATTGGAAATTGATAGGTCATTAAAGAGATAAGTTTAGATAAAAAAAAATCTTTATATTGAAAGAAACAGAAAATAATACAAAAGAACCACATTCACTTTATAAAGTTTTCAAGAGCTGAATTTCCAAGGATGAAGTGGGGGAAAAAAATGTGATGTATAATATATGAGAAGCATAGATAACTACCTGGGATATGAGCATCTCCCATGTCACGGAACCCATCTGCACCTGCAACCTTTCCTTCAAAGGTGTTAGTCTCTCAACCAAGGTTTTACAGGAAAGTCTAACTGCTTCACAACTTGATTCAGATGTGGTGCTACCAGACGTAAACCCTCCTTGAATTAAACTCAGTGTATCAGATTGTATCACCCGTATTTTATCCAAGAGTTCTACTCCTCCATCACATTTGATTGCACTGAGAGCAAATGCAGCCATCTGTTTTACCTTTGTCCAGAGACCCTGGCCCAGCTCTATTCCTCCAACTTCAACAATAACAGACCCATCACTTAGAATGCCAACTTTCCCAGGAGTTGGTCTCACTATCACTTCATGCACAACAGGCACTCGAGAAATGCCTCTTTTCTGCCACACATTATTCCGATTAAACTCTTTTACCACTTCAGACCTATGATTCAAGCTTGATGACATGGCTATCTTATCCCACATTGAAGTTAAAGAATACTCAAGCGCTTCACCTGAAGAGACATAGAACATTTTAAGGCTGTCGTGTGTATGGAGATTTATGCTTCTCACAGAATCGACATCCATGGAAAGGGTGGAGGCTACATGTTCTATTACAGCTTCTGCAATCAATGATGCTTGTGTCTCCCCAGGGCCCCGCATTGCTGATTTACTTGAATGGTTTGTTTTGCATACCTTTATATCAAAAGATAAAGCACCCCAGTCATATTTCTTTAGAGCACCCACCATGTTATGTGGCATTGCTGGACTTATATCTGGAGATATCCCTGCATTAATCAGTATATCGAGTTGTAAGGCTGTGATTTTCCCACTATATTTGAACCCTACACTGTAAGTTATTTCCATGGGATGCCTCCCTCCTGCCATTATCATGTCAGTCTTGCGATTGAGATACATCCTGACAGGTCGTTGTAAAGTGTGTGCTGCAAGTGCACAAGCTGTTGCAACCTAAAACATCACTGTGTTCTTAGTACTCGTACCAGTAGTTAACATAAGGAAGTGGACAATTAATTCACTCATTAAATAATGAAGAGAACCACACATCAATAAAGATCTTCAAAAGGTGTTTGGGGTGAGTCAATGTTTGTGTGTGAGTGAGAGAAAGGTAACGATAGATTAATAAGAGCAAAGTATTCATATCCTGCATCAACTCTTAACATTATTTAGATTGATGCAAATGATTGCAAAACTGGGTTGGATAAGAAAAGAGTGTACTTATTGAAGGTTGAGGCAGCCCTAAGGATGAGAGATCATTTGACATGGTCAAGTGCTTGACCATGTCCTGCAATGGATGAGCTAGTGTATTAGCCTGTTTAGGAGCATGGTTGCGGTTGCTTTTAAAAGTGTTTTTCGTTTAAAAATGCATCAAAATGATTTTTTTTTTTAAAAAAAAATCATTTTTGACATCAGCACATGAAAATAATCTAAAAACACCAAAAAAAATTAATTTAAAGTGAAAAAGAAAAAAAATTCAATTTTTTCAAAAGCGTTTAACGCAATGCCAAAAATGTGATTAGATTCATGAAGTAAAGGCAAAGAGGAAAGTCATGAGGGAAATTATATTGGCTGAAATGGCAGAAAAATCAGAGCCATAAGAACACAATAGAAATAGTCTCAAAACATAACAAAATGAGAGAAAGGATTCATAAACATAACCCTGTGAGTTGTTGCTAAATCGTATTAGCAATAGAATCTATTGTGTATAGAAAGATACTCACAGGAATGGATTTTAAAGCCTTTCCACCGAAGCCTCCCCCAACCCTTCTTGTAATTACACGCACATTATGCTGAGGAAGACCAAGACATCTTGCAATTGTAGAATGTGAAAACTCAGGGCATTGACTCGAACTGTAAACCACCAAGCAGTTGTCTTCATCAGGCAAAGCAAGAGCACTCTGATTCTCCATATAGAAATAATATTGTGATCCAAGTTTCATCTGACAATATAATTCAGAAGAAAATTTGAAATGGAAGCATAATATAATAGTTGAAAGATGATACTAGAAGAAAACTATCATCCTACTACTTCACTTATGTCTATGTCTTGAAGAGGAATATTTTATTTCCTTCACCTACCTTAGCAGAGAGAATTTTATGATCAGCTTCGGCCATTCCTTTTGATACATCTCCAACTTGTTTGGGGTAGAAGAAAGGAGGGACCTCAAAAAAGCTAGATCTCTTAACAGCTTCTTCCACAGTTAAAATAGGTGGTTCTAGATTTTCCATGTCATAATCTACCGCGACTAGGTTTGATGCCACATCTGCATGTTTCTGTGTATCTGCAACCTATCAAAGTGAATTTATAGACCCAATCAGGCACTAATAGCCCCCATGATCCAGTAGCATACTTTAATAATGACTCTGTAACAACAACAATAATACTAATAATAAGCTAGATTACAGATTACCACTAAAGCAATACGCTCTCCAGCATACCGAGTCATCTCATCAGCAAACAAAGGTTCGGGACCAAAAATGGATTTAGAACCTATGTTCTCCCCATCTTTTGGAATATCTTTGAAAGAGATAAGTGCAGAAACCCCATATGGTAGTGATTTAGACTTGAATTTTATACTTTTGACCTTAGCAAAAGGCTTTGTACTATAAATGAATGCTCCATATAGACAATTCATCGGAGAGGGAATGTCATCCACAAATATAGCCTCACCTGCAGAATTGATAGGATGAGTAAGTTTTGTAGCTTGCTTCTTGAAAATTTGGAGCTAGAAATCAATGGAGATGTTTAAATATGTAGTGGACCAAACCAACACAAACAATTTCACAGATTTAAAATGTTTGCTGGCACAGGAGCGAAAAAGATGACAAATACAAACCAGAAGCTTGAAGGGCAGCTCCGGATTTTTTCACCGGCTCACCAACAGGTTGATACTCCTTGGTTACTTCAAACACGTGTTTTGATAATGACAGCAAAGTTGGGACTTTAGCATGATCAGGCTGCTCATAATTCTGTTTTACTTCGTCAACAGTGGATATTGTTGCACTACCATGGTTATCCAACCAATGGTTAGAAATTTTAGCAACATTGTCTATTAAGGGACCAAGAAAGTCAAATAAAAAACCAACAGCGAGGCTTGACCTATACACAGAACTTGTTGTGCCATCTTCAGGTACTACAGAGGCTCCAACTAATTTAATACTCTCATACAGAACATCAAGAGTTAATTTTTTTCCTGTTAAAAACTCCTCAACTTTCCTTGCTCTAATTGAATGTTTGGTTCCATAGGCACCAAAAGCCAACACACATTTGTTAAGAGCAATTTCCCCAGAAGATTTCCAGCGACAAACTTCAGCCAAAAAAGCTGCGTTTAAATAGGGCAAGGCATTCCCAAGAGGTCGGGGTGCAGCTCGATAGGTTTCAAAGAGTATCTTGCAATCCTTTTCAGAAGATTCATTTTTAATTGGTTCCCATTTAGGGATTTTAACACTTGTAAGTATAATTTCTGAATCCAGTGGAGGCCTTTCCAGAAAATCCTCCAAGGAAAGCTTTTCATGCATGGTATCAGTAATTATATTTACAAATGAACCAGCTGCAAGAAGTATCGTTGCAATATCTGAAGGAAAACATTTCCTCTGTGCCATCATCAAATTCCCCCCCACACTACCTGTATTTCGAACAAATTGAGAGGCTATTTTTTCCATTTGGACTGCAATTTTTTTGAATACCATCTCACTTTCTGATAGAATCTCACCATTAGTCTCTGTCTTCAAGGCTTTGATAGCTTTAGAAATAGTAACAGTTGCCCCAATTTCAATCCCTGTACGATCTTTCCCAATAATTGAAAGTTCAGGAACATGGCAGAGATTAATGTATTTGTCGTACTGTTGTAGATCCTTATAGTAACCCATACCTGTATTACCAGCCACTAGTTTGATCCTGGCTCCGTTGTTGCCTTTAATGGCTTTTAATAGGCTCTGGAGCTCCTTAACACTGACAGGATTATACCAAGAGGACTTTTGAGAATCCAGAAGAAAGGAAGATTTGACTTCACATTTAAGAAATTCGGGGAAAGTACAAATCTCGTTATTATGATCATATGAAGGTAACCTACTTACCTTTACATCTGGATTTTCTCCCTTCTTCCAGAAACAATTTAATCCCAAATCCTCCAAATCAACATCAGCTGCAAAACTTTTGCATGCATCTGCAATGGATCGATACCCAGTACAGCGACAAAGGTTTCCTGCAATAGCCTTTTCAGCTTCAACAACTGTCAACTTGGAGAATCCTGGAGAGGGTTTCGGCCGGTCAGTCTTTTCAGCATTAACCAGGGCCCCAAAGAGTGAAATGCACATTCCAGGAGTACAAAATCCGCATTGAGAAGAATGGAAGCCAGCAAATCTCTGGTGAATTGAGTGGAACCCATCTTTGCTATTTCCAAGGCCTTCAGTTGTTGTAATAGCGCATCCATTTACACTGCAAAGCAGTGTCAGACATGAGCTCACTGTAAGATCTTCAACATGATCAATCACAGGATCATACTTGGAGAGTAGAACAATACAAGCACCACAACCACCTAAAAAACATAAAATTGAAAACATATTGAGAAACCATATAATTTTCCAATGCTTTAATTCCACTCAAGTAATTGATGTTCTGACATGAACTAACAGATTCAGCTTTATCCTCCATTTGGTTGCTGTGAAAACCCAGACAGACTAAAAATAAGTGATTGAGCTTGGAAATTACGGCATGCAAAATCTAATAGCCCATGTGGTTTGTCTTTTTTATTTTCTTCTCATTTTACTGAAACAACCAAGAAGTACTGCCAAATCGCAAACAAGAATATGAACAATACAACAATTTCAACACAGGAAAACTCATGAACCAAAGATGAAGTTGATGCAAAAGATTTTATAACAGCAGCAAGCACTCTGAACACAACTTTCCAAGCTTTGTATGCATTCACATGACTTGCAAGCTTGAAAAATCCAGATGATTAAGTGTAATAAATTTTGGCTGTGGTCATGTCTTAAATAGTGATAATATTGCAAGACTTGAGATTTTTAGTATTCTCTCCCTATGTTTTCTCAGCAAACAAAGATGAATCTACCATGATAAGACTGATGAAACTGTAATGAATCGAAACCATGATCCTGCTCTGGAAAACGAATCAACCCATTAAGGAAATCTTCTCAATTACAAATAACTTAGGAAGCAAACCCATTTACTCAAAAGTATCAACAGTTCATAAGTCAAGAACATTCTAATCACAGCAGCAACCACAGTAAAAAAAAAAAACAGGCAACAAAGTAAACACTTGTACAATATAATTCAGCATTCAAAGTAAGAAAATCCCACATGCATATAAACAAAACATGATGTTAAAATCCCAGATTGAGACCCGACAGTGCCTCACATATCAAATCTGTTAACAATGTAGGACAAGGAGTGCTCTTATGGGTAAAGAAAGAAACAGAAAGGAAGACGATACCTTCACCGCAACCGAGCTTGACACTCGTGAAAGGGGTCTGTGTACGCAAGAATTCAAGCAAAGTCATTGAAGGGTCAACACTTGAAAGCTCAAACCTTTGCCCATTAACAGCAAAAACCAGACTTTTCGTTCCTCTTTCTATCTGTTCCTCTTCCATTTTTTGAGACTTTTTTTTGTGTCTGTTTCAGTTTATGAGGTAGACAAAAGAGACTTCGAGTGCGTAATAAACAAGCTGACTAGCTCACTGTTCTAACACACCCTTAAGGGATTGAGAGTTGAGACTTGAGACTTGAGACTTGAGAGTGACTAGCTCACTGTTATTAAAGGTGAGAGAATGTGGTTATTTTAAAAAAGAAATCAAAATATATTATATTAAAATAAATTTATTTTATTTTTAACATCTGAAAATACTAAAAAGGATAACTTAAAATTAAAAAAAAAAAATGCATATCAAACAAACACTAATTATGATAAATCACAACTAGAGGTCGAAAGTGAAGCCGACAAAGAAGAGCAAAAGCACCATTACAGGACGCTTGCTTTGCCAGTTGAAAATTCCTGATCGCTAACAACAGTAAGCTGGGGTGTTCTCTTGCCTACTGGGGCCATCATTCCAAGGCACTTGAAAAGGTTCGAATCCGCGGACCCTCAATGGTTCTGCTTGCATGTTAGCTGTCAAGTGCTGGTCTATGACTGGGATTATTCTTAGAAAAAGGTTCGTGGGATTGAACATACATCGCACAAGATCATTGACTTTGCCCTCTTCTGTCTTAAAATAGAGTCGGTGTCCTTGTCAGACCTCTAGAAGCTTTAGCGACTCTTCCACCATTTTCTGACCATTTGGATTTTTATTCAGCCTCTTCTGAAAGGTCTACATCAAAATTTGGATGATTTAATGTGTTTAATAATATTGTGTGTGTGTTTGTATTTTATATGGATGTATCATGTATGGGTTGATTAGTGAAAGTTTTTATCCAACATTTGTTTTACATGCATTTCAATTATTAAAACCAAAAAAAAATCATAATTATATGTTTTAACTTAGATCATGACCAAACTTAAAAAAATGTATTTCTTCACATAATTTAGTTTTTTTTTTAATTCCCATTTTAAGATAAAAAATAAAAACAAACAAAATAATATTTTGTTTTTTCATGTTTTAGCATCATATTTTATTTTATTTTGCATGTGTTCTTATCATTAAAAAAATGTGTTTTTATTGCATGTATTTATAGGCTTAATATCAAGTTTATTAAGCAAATTGAAAACTTGATCTAAATAAAATAAAATTTTATTTACAATTCAAAACTTTTTTTATGGGTCCAGTTATATCATTTTAAATTTAATGTCTTGGATTGAAAGAAGATTAACTTTTAGTTTTTACTAACACCATAGTTAAAAACATTATCATTTTTAATATTTACTTATGCTAGAGTTAGAAATATCAATTATGGTATTTATTGACAGTAGAATCAAGAATACTAACTTAATATTTGCTAACGTTAGAATTAGAAATAGTATAGGCATTGAATTATTATTATTATTTTGCTTTATTTCTTGTAGATATCTTATTTTCTAATCATGTTATTAAATCAATTGAGTTTTTTAAACCCATTTGAGTCAATTACCAAAATATTTGATATCTTATCTATGATAAAAAAAAAAAAAAAAAAAAAAAAAAAGACTTGTGGTATAGCTCGAGACACCTATCTAATGAAATTCTAAAGTATGCATTTTATTCTATTATTCTATATTTTTATCATCTTTTCCTTCTAAAACCTATATAAAGTATACTTGAAATATTTTTTAAAAAAATGTTGATGTGTTAGCTTTCATTAGTTAGCTAACAATCATGACACACATTGAAGATTTTTGAAAGCTAGAAGGTATGTTCCGGGAAATATAGACTACAGGGATTAAATATTCTTGAATATATAAGAACTAATAATCATAGCTGTGAAATTCAAACTGACTTGATATGTTGATCTAAGTTCTTAGCCGAGTTTCAAACAAAAAAAAAACTTAAAGATGTTATTGGCTTGATCAAATTTGGATAACCCGTCAAGTCAACCTGAAATCCTTATGTTTCGATGTAACCTGGGTGAGACCTAACTTTTTTAAAACATTTTTTTATTATTTTTCTTAATAAACTTTAAATACATTTTATGAATACTTAACCTCATTTATTTTTTATAGTTATCATTCATATGTATTATTTCTTAAATTTTTAATATGGGATAACTATATATGCCTACATCCACATGAATTATTTCTTTAAAGTTTTGATGTAGGATAGTTATACTATACTTCATTCCTTATATATATTTTATATATAGTATATATCCATTTAGATTGTTTCTTAACTTTTCAATATGGAATAGCTATATATAGCTCATATTCATATGAATTGTTTACTAACTTTTCGATATATACTACAATTCATATCTCATATTTTTTTACAACTTACATTTATATTAATTTTTCGATGTGAGATAACTAAATTACATTTCATGCCTCATTTTATATATATATATATATATAGCATAAATCAACCTGCATTGTTTAAAAACTTTTCCATTTTTTTTATTTTCCTAAGTTCACTAAGTTGACATGAGTCAACTCATGTGACTTAGGACGTAGCTGTTTAGCCAAATCAACCTTTAAGCCGATTTTAATAACCATGTTAATAATTTAATTGGGTGGCTCTTGATCTGAACGTCAAATTAGGAATGTTAAAAAAAGTCAACTCATTTATTATATTTGCATTATTTAACCTGATCTGATCTGACCTGACCTGTTACGGTCGGATAATATAAATATTATAAATCATAGTATATTAAAAAAAAAAAACCTAATAAATGAATAGCATTTGTTTGGTGCGGGTTGGGATTTTTAAAACCCGCTGAACGTGACCCAACTTTATATAACCTGACATACGGAAGTCAAGTCCTTGGAGTGTGTGAATAATATATTTCCCTCTCTCTCTATTTTTTTTTCCTCTCTCACCTTACACTCACAGCTGCCTCTCTTTCTCTTAATATTTTTTCCTTTTGTATATTTTCACTTTCGTAGAAATTATAGTTGTTGTTTTTTTAAGCTTGATACGGTGAAATGACAATTCACTTTACAATTCCGATTTTTTTTTTTTGTCTTTAAAGAGACCATAAGAAAAACAAATGAAAATTTTCAACAATCCATATTGAGCTTGTATTTTCTAAGGCGGTATTTGGGAGTGCGTTTGAAAAATATTTTTTAATTTATTTTTATTTTTCACTTTAAATTAGAATTAAAAAAATTTAGTGCTTTTAGATCATTTTGATATGCTGATATCAAAAGTAATTTTTAAAAAATAAAAAAAATATCATTTCGATGTATTTCTAAACAAAAAGCATTTTTAAAAACAACCTCAACTACACTCTTAAACACTTTATATTCTTTTTTTGTTGGTTTGTCATATTGCACCTTAATTGTTTGATAAAATGCTTAACAATATATGACGCAGCAGAAAAACACAAGGAATACGACCAACGTTGATATTCCATAAATAATTGTAGGATGAGAGGAACTCTAGAAAAAAAGGTTCAAACTTTATTCAGTAATTCAGCCAGAGACTTACAGTCATATTTAAAGCAGAAACCCTAGACCTAACCCTTGTCGGATAAGGAAACGACACTAATTATTAAAAATTATCAAAAATGGCAAATTTGAGATAAATACGAAAATTGAAAATGCTAGAAATCCTAAGTAAACCAGAATTGACGGAAGTCGATTCAGAGTTGAAAATCAAGAGTTATGTCTAAAACAAAACATTTCTAAAATGGTAAAAACGACGATTTCGGGGCCTAAACGATGGAATTCAGCCAAAAAATGGTATTCTACAGCAGCAAAGCTGCTGCATAACTCCAGAAACGTCGAGACGCATTAACTGGGTGACTTTCACGTCATTCCAACTTCAGCCCCTGGAATGCTGGAAATTCAGTTGCCTTTGAATTTTGGATGTTCTCTCTCGAGCATGTACGCCTCTGTCACTTGTTGTACATCACTAAAAATTTTGTTTTGTTTTATGGGAGAAATATGATAATTTTTATATTGTCATTTTAAAGATATTATATGGTACCGATCGTTATAACCCAGTATATTTTTAGTATCGTCGAAAAATAAAAGAATTAATCAGCATTATGTAACAAAATATTTCCTTAAAGCATTACCACAAAAACCAAGAAATTATTTTATTTTTTTTAAAGAGTGGAATTACCATCAGCAGGAAGCCTCCGCGCCAATGATGTCTTCTTCTCCGATCTTCTTTTCAACCATGGGCATTTCTTTTGGAGATGTAAAACCATTTTCAGCAGTTGTCAATGCTTTGCAAATACAGGAAGCCTCCGCGCCAATGATGTCTTCTTCTCCGATCTTCTTTTCAACCATGGGCATTTCTTTTGGAGATGTAAAACCATTTTCAGCAGTTGTCAATGCTTTGCAAATACAGGAAGCCTCCGGGCCAATGATGTCTTCTTCTCCGATCTTCTTTTCAACCATGGGCATTTCTTTTGGTGATGTAAGACCATTTTCAGCAGTTGTCAATGCTTTGCAAATACCATCATAAGCAACATTAGCAGACTGAATGATCTTCTTAAGCGTCTGGGTTTCTTCTTTCTTATCAGAGTCATTGATCTTTTTAAGCCTCTGAATTTCCGCATCTCTTAGATAAAGTTTATCCTCAAGCTCTTGAATTTTCGCATCTCTTAGACAAATTTGATCCTTAAGGCTTTGGATTTCCACAGCTTTCCACAATATGGCCACCTGGTCCTTGAGCCTATTCATTTCTGTCACAGTTTTCTCCCCTCGAGCTTGCTCGAGGTTCCTTGTTGTTTCGTTGCTGCTCACAGAGAGATCATTACTAGTTTGCTGTGCAACGATTTTGTTCCTTCTAAGCTTCTTTTTTACCAATCGAATCATCTTCACTAAAAATCCGATCGTAAGGATTTGACTTCAACTGAGATGATTGATTGCTATGTTGTGATGAACTTTTCCATACTCAGATTAATTCTGACAAAATTTGCAAGCTAGCAAGTGCTTAACAAAAATGGTTTGGATTCATTTTAATTTCTCCTCAATTGTGGCCAAGTCAAGAAAAATACGTGTGAAGTGCTGCTCTTTCTTGGCAAAGAGGTGGTGTAGTTGTTAGAAATTAAGGATGACCAAGATGGAAGACTACGCGTTTTGTATTTCAGGTGTGATGTGAGGGCAAGAAGCATGGAACACTACTTTTTTCCTGGACCCCAGGAAAATTCAAGGTGTGGAGGTTATTTTCACTTTTACAAAGTTTTTTCTTAATTTTTTCAGTGCTTTTTGTGATTGATGGAATACTAGTGGGATTATTTAGGTGGATTGACTGTATAAAATATATTACTTAAGAAATTAAAATCCATTTTAACATCAAATTTTAATTTGAAGATCTTATTTTCTTAAAAAATAAATCTGACAAGCATGATTATCGTGGTCAGAAGTTAAGATAGAGGACGCTTGTTTGCCAGTTGACAATTCCTAATCGCTAAGAGCATCCCAACGGGAAGCTATCAGAAGAGCCAAAGATAAAACATTGTTCTTTTAACATTTTTGTTTCACTTTACCATATCCAACGCAAGAGCTATTCGAAGAGCGAAAATAGTTTTTTCGTGTTTGAGTTGCTATTTATAGATAGAGAGAAAAGAAGATTCGTATACATAATCATGTCGAAAGCACTGTGGGGGATCCGGTCTGCCATGAGTTCATGACCAATTTTTCATGGTCAACTCATGGCTCAGTTACTCACTCTCTCTACTCGGTTACTCACTCTCTCTACTCGCTTGTCTCCTCGCTTCCATCTTCTACCAGTACTTGGAGAACCGCCGCATGCGACACAAGTGAACTAGGGGTTATGAAAGCAGGCAGATCAAGATGGCAAACCCAAGTCTCCCTTATGGTTGTTCGTGTTATTTCTAGCATTTTATAATATACAGAAATGATATTCATGTCGAATTATCAAGAACGCATAAAATGCATAAACTATAAAGCGGAAGCGTACCTGAATCCATATCCGGAAGTCGCTATCTAAAGTCGTACGGATGGCCTTCCAGATTAACACGTTCACCTTAGAGAGCTCTTTGATTCTCTCTATCTTAACCTTATTTTCTCTCTGATAATGGGATGTCAGTGTGAGAATGTAGCACGTGTAATCTGGGTATCATGACCATATATATAGGCAATCAAGTGCCTTTTGGTATTCATGCCTTTTGGCATTCATGCCCTTTGGTATTCCTATTTTAGCCCATCACTAAAATAGAAATAACCCCGTAATCTCTACAAATTAAAGGTCCACATCCTATTAGATACACCAAAACCCAAATGCCTAAAAAATACTTAGCAGATCATTTTTAATTAAGCTTCATTTTATTTGACAGTCTACAAACACATAATTATTCTCATATAAACCGAACGTTGGATTAATAATCCAACAGTTCTTAGATTGAACACAGTCCAATATGAAAAATGACAAACACAGGAGGTAAAAAGGAGGAGAGGAGTGACTAACCTGACATGGCCGGATGAGGTTGTGGGTTTTTTGGTGTGCTGTGGTCCTTTTCAAAATCGATTCGTGCAGGTTCTTCAATGATTCCCGAGCCACAAGTAGTCCATGAGAGAATAAATATATATTAATATTTTAATATTAAATATTTTTAATATTAAAATAATCTATAAATTAATTACAATATAAATAATTTTTACATAATATATTTATATTAATATAAAAAATATATTTTTAATATTAAAATAATCTAAAAATTGCATTTTATCCAAAACAAATATCTTTTTTTTTCATGAATTATTAATTACATTTTATTGTTATGATTATTAATATATAAAATTTTAAAAAAAAATTATATATAGCCTTTGAAGTAATTTCAAATATTGACAACAATATGAAAAACATGATAACCAAACACACAAAACTGCTTTTTTTAAATCATCTCCAATTTACTTTCTTTTTTTGCAATAAAATTAAGAAAAATAATGTTTGAGATTTAAATAAAGAAAATCACCACAATTCAAACTACTATCCTTCTTTTTTTTCATATAAAAAATGCTTACGTTGTATTGAATATGTGAAATGTACTTGTAAATTATAATTTATTCCCAACAAAAATTGCATTTTTTATTTCAGAGTTTTTAGCACAATTATTAAATATATTAGATTCGACAAATTAACTTATTTTTTAAAAACAAAATAGGAGTCAGTAAGATATGATCTAAGTGTCTAATTACAAACTGAGTTAACCTTTTTAAAAATAATATATTTTGATTAACTTAACTTACCCACCTCCTTGCTTGGATTAGGTCAACTCTTATTGACTTCTCATGGCAACTATATAACTATTGAGTATAACTTTAGAAAGCATGGTTTTTATTTTATTTTATTGTGCAAGACTTTATTGTTCATCCTCTCATGTATTATTGTAAATGAATGTGTAAAAAAATTATTATTTTTTAATTTGGTCATAAGTAAAATTTCATGGTGATTTAGTTCTAATTAAAGTCTAAAATTTTTATTTTTAGGTTTCGTTAATGACTTTTATTTATTTATTTGTACACATAGTTCTAGAATTATTTGATTATATGTATGCATAATTTTTTTTTAATTTAAATTTTTAAAACTATAGAAAAGACTTGTATATATAATTTTCTTATAGAAAATATAAATATTTTACGTGATGCGGTCGCTCTCTTTTCTTTTAAAGAAGTTTTCCCTTTGCCTGTGCATGAAGTGACGAACTGTATGTAATCAAATAAAGCATACTTGAAACCATGGAAACAATTTGGAAGGAATAAATGGCAACAAATCCATGCAAACTACACAAAGAATAACATTGTCCGAAGCAAAACATAACACAAAACACAAGGCTTCGAATCATCAAATGAATTAATAATTGTATATAAATTCCCTCCCCTGCATGCATAAAAAACCCACGAATTCTGTAGTTCTTCTCATCTCATCAACATATATCAGAACAAATTCCAAAAACAAACCAAGGCTAACGAATGGAGTCAAAGCCAATGAGTAGGGTAGTTGCTGGACGTGTAGTTGAAGAGTTTGAACCATCGATGGACTGGGTACGGGATACAGGAGCTGACACTCTGGAAATCCATTTACCAGGTTTTTGCTTCTGATGTTTTTTTTTCATATTGACCAGTTTAATTATTATTTGTCATGATTCCCTTCGAGATTCCTTTTCTCCGAGCGATATAACATTCAGTGTGTGATAATTTCGATTAGGATTGAAAGTTCTCCGAACTCTAATCTCCTGTTTTCTCCTGCGGATGTAGACATCGTTGAACCATGTAAAATATGGTGTCTCGAGGGATATTTTTCTTCTTCTTTTCTTTAGTAATGTATGCAATTCTTGGCACAAAATTCCATAGAAAATCAAATCTTACATTCCACTTGTCATCTTTCTGGGTTTTCCTACAGGCTTCAAGAAAGATCAGCTGAAAGTTCAAGTGACCTCTATGCGCGTTCTAAGGATCAGCGGAGAACGTCAACTGAGTGAGAATAGATGGAGCACTTTCCGCAAGGACATTCCTATCTCATCAAATTATGACACCAATGAGATCAATGCGAGGTTTGATAAGGGAATCCTTTATGTGAAGCATCCTAAAGTAATTGTTCTAGAAACTCCTGTGGAAAAAAAATTGGCGAATGATCAGAAACCAGCACAGGAAAAGGCAAAGCCTCCTTCAATACAAGCCTCAAGTGAATCAGAAAAAACGTCGTCAGCAGATGAGGGAAAAGTGGAGCCACCCTCAGAATCAGCTACCGAGACCAAGAAACAACCACGGGACAAACTCACAAGTGAGCAACAACCTGGAGATCATGTTGCAAAGGTTGGCATGGAGAAACAAGAGGGTGGCAAGATTGGAAGAGCGGAAAATGATAATCTTTCACCGAAGACACCAACGAAGGAGAAAGAGTCAGTGATAAATGGATGGAAAGACAAGAGCACTAAAAATGGGCAAGTAGAAGCTGAAGCAGAGGGAATTGCCACAAGAAGCAAAAGTGCTAAACTTGAAAATCCTGATGACTCTAGCCTTACAAACACGATTAAAGATAAAGCAGAAAAAGGCAAACTCACAATGGAAAGTTATAGAAAGGGTTTTAGTGGTGTTATAATGAACATGAAGAAGTCAAGAACATTGGTGAACCTGGTTCTGGTTATTTTATTTATTCTGGTACTTGGGATGTATGGTAGGAATGCAATCAGGTCCCTCAAAAAATCTGATAATTAAGTCTTTACATGTTCAACTGTGTATTAATCTACACAACCTGTAACTCTGTCAGCATTCAAATAATATAACCTTACTTCGGAAAAAATGTTAATGGTTCATATATTTGAATAACGTTGTTATTTCAAAAAATCAGGATTGCAATCGTTACAAATGTTTGAAATTGCCATTATGCCCCTCATGACACACCCATTTTCTTGTTTATTCAAACCCGTGATCATGGAAATAAATCATTGAGTTTGATCATGGGGATCAATTGCCTAATTATCTCTTTGATGGGAGGAGAAAATTGGTTAATAAATTAATGAGAGAGGTCTCTGATCTACCTATAAATAATAATCTGTGTACTCCATCTACGGCTACCGGTAGACATAGATCAAAAGGTTTCTCTCGTAAAATATTTTTTTTATTTTGAAGTTGTGTTGCTACTGCTGCATTGGAAATTCATTTTGTGCTTGAGCAAAAATGGCTCGAGGTATTTATAATCTAAATTTTCTCTGCTATATGAATTCAATATTCAATTATATAAAGTATGTATAACATGTGGTATCAGAGTTTGCCTCTATGCTATTTTGCTCAGTATATTCGTTAGTGATTCTTGGTGTATTGAATTATTTATTTTAAGTAATTGTGTCTATGACCTGTTATAAATGACAGCATGTGTAATCAAAAATTGTTTTTTGACTGATGGACAACATGTGTAAATGTTTTTGGACTAACGGAAGGAGAGGCCACTGGCCTCTCTTGTCCTATGATCGGCTGCCCTTCAAGGGTTGTCTGTCGCACAGGGAGGGGCCAAAGACCTCTCCCCAGCTGATGGAAGGAAAGATCACTAACCTCTCCCCGTGCTATCATAGGCGACCCTTACGGGTCATCTGCCATACGGAAGGGGCCGATGACCTCTCCCTAGCTGACAGAAGGAGAGGCTAGTGGCCTCTCCCTATTCCGTGACCAACAACCCTTACAGGCCGTCAATGACAATATCAGCAACCTTCGTGGGTCGCTGGGTACTTAAAGAAAAACAATGACCCACTAGGTCGCCGTGACTGGATTGGGTGGCAGCTTCGGTGGCTTCCGCATGAGGATCTGATGAGCCACCAATCAGCGACCCAGTGGCCGGCACATGAGGGAGTTGGTGCAGGTTTGAGTTAAACGGGTCATCAGGTTAAATATTCGGGTGGGGTTTATCAAACCCATAAGGATTCGGGTTAGTAAAAAAAAGAGGGGTCATTAAGTGGATGGACCGATTTGGTCCAACCCAATACAGAACCGACCAAATGGTTAACCCGATCGTACAACAAAAAAAAAAGGGAAATTATGGGGGCAAGGTGCGAACTTGGGTTCTCCAAGTTCATAAAGGAAACCCAAACCATTATGTCATGTTTCTTTTATGCTTACATGATGTAGTTTTTATTCATTTTATTTTATACTGTAAAGTACATTACACTTATTTCTTTATGCTTATGTAATGTAGTTTTTATTCCTCTTGTTTTATGACGTAAAGTATTGAATTAATACATTACATTAAGTTAGGAGTATATCATGTGATTTATATTATTTAAATATAAATTAATTGATGTTTGGACCTAAGAATAATAAATTAAACCATAGATGTTAATGAATTTTATGGTACTATCCAATTTTCAATGTCTAGGAAAGTGTTGGTATTTAAGTGTGTTTATTGAGATCCACCTCACTTTCCTGGAAACTTACCTGATTGTAATTTGGAAAAATATTATTTAATTCATATTGGTTTTGTTTGATTTCTAAGAACCTTATTTAGGCATCGATATAATTATTAGATGTTAATGAAGTAGTAATTATCATAATAATTTTAGAAATGCTACAGCATTCTGATTTTATAAATGATAGTTACATCAAGAATATATACGTGAACTTCATAACGAAAATTAACATCGGGTTGTAATTAATTCATAAACTTAATTGTTAATCCCAACAGTGATGTTTTTATTTTTATGACTAATAAGATAGTAAATTTAATATTTAAGAAATAAAATTTATCTTAGGCCCACAGGTACAGAAAAATTTATTTATTAATGTTTAAATTTATTAGACTTATTAATAAGTAGTGAATTCCATGCATGATGCAACCTTTGCCCACAGGAAGGTTGAAATTTATTATTAAATTGACATTGGTTAATTTAAATAAAGTTATTTCATAGCAATAAAGTAATTTTTAGTTTCCTTGATAATTAACTCCTTCCGCTTTGATTGAAATAGTTCTGATGCTAAATGGTAATAATTTTTCTAAATGGAAAGAAAATTTCTTTTTACCTTGGGGTGCATGGAACTTGACTTGTCACTTCGTGAAGACGAACCACCCGCCCTAATGGACTCCAGTACGACACTAGAGATTGCTAAACATGAACGGTGGCAGTGATCTAATCGCTCAAGTCTCATATTTATGAAATCTCATGTCATTAAAGGCATTCGGAGTTCAATCCCAGATTTCACCAAGGCTAAGGACTTTATTAAAGTTGTTGAGGAACAGTTTGTTAGTTCTGATAAAGCCTTAGCGAGCACCTTAATGAAAAGGCTTTCAAGCAAAACCTTTGACAATTCCAAAAGTGTGCGAGAGCACATCATGGAAATGAGGGACATGTCTGCTTAGCTGAAGTCCCTAGAGGTTGATATTTCTGAGAAAGAAAATATCATATCTCTAGTTTGTTATGAATCTTTTTCTGTTGAGACTTCTAGTAATACATGGTGGATTGATTCTGGTTCTACAATCTATATTGTCAATACAATGTAGGGTTTTCTTAACACAAGGAAACCAACAAGCCATGAACAACGAGTAAATTCTGGAAATAAATTGTTTTCTCTAGTAGAGGCGTTTGGGACATTTAGGTTGATTTTTAAATCCGGATATGTTTTGGATCTAGATAATGTATTTTTTATTCCCTATTTTTCAAGAAACTTAATTTTTGTTTCAAAATTGGATATTCTTGGATATGGTTTTTGGTTTATCAACTCAACCTTTAGTATTTTTAAAGGTGAAAACTTTGTTGGTGGTGGAATAAAAATTGATAGTTTATTCAAAATTGATTTAGATCCCACCTTTGAAAACAATTATTTATCATCACATACAAACATTGGCATAAAGAGAAGTATTATGAATGAGGACTCCATTTGGTTATGGCATAAGAGATTAGGACATATCTCCATAGAGAGAATCAAAAGGTTAGTAAATGATGGAGTTTTAAAAACTCTTGACTTTACTAATTTTGGTACTTGTGTGGATTGCATAAAGGGAAAGCAAACCAACAAGACCATTAAAGGTGCCAAAAAGAGTTTTGACATTCTTAAGATCATACATACTGATATATGTGGATCTTTTTGTACTCCTTGCTTAAATGGTCAAAGATATTTAATATCTTTTATTGATGATCATACATGGTTTGTGTTTCTTTATCTTCTAAATGATAAGTTGAGGCATTAAATGCTTTCAAGACCAATAAGGTAGAAATAGAGAAATAAAAGGACAGGAAAATCAAGATCGTAAGATCTGATAGAGGCGGAGAGTATTATGGTAGGTACATAAAAAAGGGACAAATGATAGGTCCATGTACAAAATTCCTCGAAGAGGAAGGCATTGTTGCTCAATACACAATGTCTGGCACACTACAACAAAATAGTGTGGCAGAAAGAAGGAATCACACATTAATGGACATGGTAAGGAGCATGATTAGTAATTCTCGGTTGCCTTTATCTTTATGGCGTGAAGACTTTAAAGTTGTTATGTATGTATTAAATCAGGTCCCATCCAAAGTTGTTCCTAAGACACCTTTTGAACTGTGGAATGAATGAAAACCAAGTTTAAATCACTTACACATACGGGGTTGTCCTACTGAAGTGAGGATTTATAATCCCAACATGAAGAAATTAGACCCAAGGACAACCAGTGGTTATTTTATTGGTTTTGCAGTAAACTCAAAAGGGATTTATGTTTTACTGTCCTTCTCATAGTATTAGCTTCTCATAGTATTAGAATTGTTGAGTCTATAAATGCAAATTTTTAGAGGATTCTGAACCAAGTGGAAGTGTTTTTCCTCAAATGATTGAATTTGAGGAAACACAGTTGACTGAAACTCCTTTACCTCAAGGACGTTTGATTGTGCTTAAGGATATTCAAAATGATTACCTTGAACCACAATCAATTACAGAATAGTTAACTCATGAGTAACAAGTTCAGATTGAACCTACTCAGACTCTGCCAAATACAGAGGAAATAGAATTAAGAAGATTCTCTAGAACAATTAGACCTACAATCTCTAGTGATTATAGTGTATATCTCCAAGAGTCCTATTTTGATGTTGGGCCTAAAGATGATCAAAAAACATTTTTAAGAGTCATGAATGGAGAACACTCCACATTGTGGTTTAATGTCATGAAAAAAGAGATGGAATCCATGGCTAAAAATCAAGTCTGGGATCTCGTTGACTTACCAAAGGGAGTTGTAGCCATATGCTGTAAATGGGTTTACAAAACCAAAACAGATGTTTCCGGTAATGTTGAACGATATAAAGCTAGACTTGTGGTCAAGGATTTCACTCAAAAGGAAGACATTGATTATCATGAAACCTTCTCTTTAGTATCTAAGAAGGATTCATTTAGGATAATCATTGCATTAGTAGCTCATCTTGATCTAGAGCTACATCAAATGGATGTGAAAACAACCTTTCTAAATGGGGATCTCTAAGAGGAGGTTTATATGAAACAACCTGAAGGTTTTGATGATAACAATCAGAAAGCTTGCAAACTAAGAAAATTTATTTATGGACTAAAACAAGCCTCCTATTAATGGTATATCAAATTTCACAAGATCATTACCTCACATGGTTTTATTGAGAACATTGTTGATCGATGTACATACCTTAAGGTCAGTGGGAGTAAAGTTATTTTTCTAGTCCTCTATGTAAATGATATTTTGCTTGCAATTAATGATTTAGGTTTGCTACACGAGACCAAAAGATTCCTCTCTTAGAACTTTGAAATGAAGGATTTGGGTGAAGCCTCTTATGTCATTAGCATAGAGATTCACAGAGATAAAAAAAAAACAAAGAATATTGAAATTGTCTCAAAAGGCCTACATTGAAAAGGATTTAGAGAGATTCAGACTGAAGAACTATAACGGTTTCGTAGCACCTATTATTAAAGGGGATAGATTCAGTAATGATTCATGTCCTCAAAATGCATTGGAAAAGGAACAAATGAAAGATATCTCATATTCATCTGCAGTAGGAAGCCTATTGTATGTACAAGTCTGCACTAGACCTGACATAGCAATGACAGCTGGAATGTTAGGTTGATATCAAAGCAACCTTGGATTGGAACATTGAAAAACTGCAAAGAAATTCATGCGGTATTTGCAAGGAACCAAACATTACAATTTGACATACAAACACACTAACTATTTGGAGGTGATTGGATATTCAGATTCTTACTTTGCAGGATGTGTAGATAGCAGAAAGTCTACTTCAGGATATATCTTTCTTCTTACTGGAGGGGCTATATCCTAGAGAAGCAGCAAGCAGACTATAGTTGATACATCTACAATAGAGGTAGAATTTATTACATGCTATGAAGCCACTACACAAGCACTTTGGTTGAAAATTTTTGATGGTGGTCTCAAAATTGTTGATTCTATAGAGAGACCAATCAAGTTCTTCTGCGATAATCATGCTGCCATATTCTTCTCCAAGATTAATAAAAGTGGAAGCTGATGTAAACATATCGACATCAAATACCTTCGTGTGAGAGATAATATCAAAAGGCATGAAGTGTTTATTGAGCATATAAGTATTGAAATGATGATTGCGGATTGCGGATCCTATGACTAAGAGTTTACCGGTAAAGCTATTTAAAAGTCATGTGGAGCATATGGGATTGATTGATTCATTTTGTACTTAGTCTTAATTTTGTATATATACATCAAGTTATTGTAATAAAGTTTGTGCACATTTATTACTTTATCCATGAAGATGAAAATAAAGTTTACACCCGAATAACTAATATGAAGTTTATTCATAAAGTTTTGATTGCCCATATAGTACTTATTTAAGATATATTTTATATGTAATACATGGAAGGGACAACTTATTCATGTGTAGTATTCCTTATGTTAGTAGGAGGATTCCATGATCATGTTAAAGAACATAACATAATAAGGAGTTTATGTGTCATAAGGGCCAAGTAGGAGAATGTTAGAAATTGCCATTATGCCCCTCATGACATACCCATGTTCTTATTTATTCAAACTCATGATCATGGAGATAGATCATGGGGTTTGATCATGGGGATCAATTGCTTAATTATCTCTTTGATGGGAGGAGAAAATTGGCTAATAAATTAATGAGAGGGGTCTCTGATCTACATATAAACAATAGTCTGTGTACTCTATCTATGGATACTAGTAGGCCTAGATCATAAGGTTTCTCTAGTAAAATTTTATTATTATTTTGAAGTTGTGTTGCTGCTGCTGCATTGGAAAAGCTCTGTTGTTGCTGCTGCATTGGGAAAAGTTGTGTTGTTGCTGCTGTATTGGAATTCATTTTGTGCTTGAGCAAAAATGGCTAAAGGTATTTATAATCTAAATTTCCATTGCTATATGAATTTAGCATTCGATTATGATGTGAACCGGCCCAGAAACACCAGCAAGGACCCATTACATATTTAGAGGCTTGATCCGTGGTTTTGAAGGTTTCACCCAAGTCATAATTGCAAGGACCATTGAAGTATCTATATGTAGGAGGGGTCTAGCCAGGCTTTATTTGGGCCATGAAGTGAGGACAACAAAGGAGCCAAAAGAATCCTACTACAACTTGGAAACATGGGATTGATGGGCTGGATGGAAGAGAATAAATAAACCTTATGGGCTTTATTTAAGTTAGTTAGCTACAGCCCAAGGCTTGTTTGGGCTTAATTAAGACTTTGTTTTCAGCTAGGATCCAAGGTTTGCTTGGATTAAGTCATGGGCTTTTCAATTTAGGATTTTAGGTTAGTTTTTAGTGGACTTATTTTAAGTCCACATAAGAGGTCCATTAGGGTTAGTTTTTAAAAGACTATTTAAACTCATGTTAGCTAAATTTCGGCAGCCATTGATTAATTTTAATTCTGAACTTTTCAGTTTATGTGTGAGAGTGATTCTTGCATTCTTTAGTTCTTGAACGAATTGAATCCGACTTATCGAAGATTAACTGGCTTCGTGGCGTCATTCTACTCATTCCAATAGTGTTGGTGCCTTGAGGCATGTTTCCATTGTGTCACACTCCTATCAGACCTATTTCGGCTTTTCGGAATCAGATCTCATTCTTGGTTGTGGGTTGCATGACCACGTGATCACGAGGTTCGCATCAGATTATATAAAGTATGTATAACAACAAAATCATGAACAGAAGAGGCAAGCACTATCACCATTTCTCCTATTAATTGTTACAGTACATGGAACAAGGAGGTACTCTAAGAAGTTTTCCAGAACCATGAATTAGAACAAAGTAGAGGATGGCATTCTCTGCATGTTTAGAGTAATCTCCAGGATGTTTGGAAACTTGGAAGCATTAAGCAAGCAAAAATTGTTCCAGACCATGAACTGGATTAGTTTAAGAATGTGTAGGCTATCAAAGTGTTTGCCATAAAAAACAGCTTTAAAACAGTTGCAAAACTATACCAACAAATTTGGGACCTTTCATTGGCACTTAAAGAAACATGCCATTTGAAAGGTTAAAATGGAATGGGTGAATGATGCTGGGTTCGACACCCTGCATGTCCATCTGCCAGGTTATGTTTTATTCCATAAAATGATGTGAAACTCTAGTCATTTGTTCTTGTTTATGATCTTTTGTTTTCTTTAGAGAGTGTTTGATCTGGTTGTTTAATTTGTTCGTGCCCAGCAATGCCACGCAGAAGTTCTTTTTTTTTTCTATGATAAAGAAAAGAAAACAGTGGCAAAAATATGTAATAAAGCATACTTGAAACCATGGAAACAATTTGGAAGGAATAAATGGCAACAAATCCATGCAAACTACACAAAGAATAACATTGTCCAAAGCAAAACATAAGCACAAAACACAAGGCTTCGAATTTTTCAAATGAATTAATAATTGTATATAAATTCCCTCCCCTGCATGCATAAAAAACCCACGAATTCTGTAGTTCTTCTCATCTCATCGACATATATCAGAACAAATTCCAAAAACAAACCAAGGCTAACGAATGGAGTCAAAGCCAATGAGTAGGGTAGTTGCTGGACGTGTAGTTGAAGAGTTTGAACCATCGATGGACTGGGTACGGGATACAGGAGCTGACACTCTGGAAATCCATTTACCAGGTTTTTGCTTCTGAATTTTTTTTCATTTTGACCAGTTTAATTATTATTTGTCATGATTCTCCATTCGAGATTCCTTTTCTCCGAGCGATATAACATTCAGTGTGTGATAATTTCGTTTAGGATTGAAAGTTCTCCGAACTCTAATCTCCTGTTTTCTGCGGATGTAGACATCGTTGAACCATGTAAAATATGGTGTCTCGAGGGATATTTTTCTTCTTCTTTTCTTTAGTTATGTATGCAATTCTTGGCACAAAATTCCATAGAAAATCAAATCTTACATTCCACTTGTCATCTTTCTGGGTTTTCCTACAGGCTTCAAGAAAGATCAGCTGAAAGTTCAAGTAACCTCTATGCGCGTTCTAAGGATCAGCGGAGAACGTCAACTGAGTGAGAATAGATGGAGCACTTTCCGCAAGGAGATTCCTATCTCATCAAATTATGACACCAATGAGATCAATGCAAGGTTTGATAAGGGAATCCTTTATGTGAAGCATCCTAAAGTAATTGTTCTAGAAACTACTATGGAAGAAACATTGGCGTATGATCAGAATCAAGCACAGGAAAAGGCAAAGTCTTCACTACAAGTCTCAAGTAAATCAGAACAAATGTCGTCAGCAGTACCCTCAGATTCAGCTACCGAGACTAAGAAACAGCCTGAAGATAATCTTGTTGGCATGGAGAAACAAGAGGGTGGCAGAGAAGAAAATGAAAATCTTTCAACGAAGGAGGAAGAGTCAGTGATATATGGATGGAAAGGCAAGAGCACTAGAAATGGGCAAGTAGAAGCTGAAGCGGAGGGAATTGCCACAAGAAGCAAAAGTGCTAAACCTGAAAATCTTGTTGACTCTAGCCTTGATTCTACAAACACGATTAAAGAGGAAGCAGAAAAAGGTAAACTCGGAAAGGAAAGTTACAAGCAGGGTGTTAGTGGTGCTGCCATGGACATGAAGAAGTCAAGAACATTGGTGAACCTGGTTCTGGTTATTTTATTTATTCTGGTACTTGGGATGTTTGGTAGGAATGCAATCAGGTCCCTCAAAAAATCTGATATTTAAGTCTTCCCATGTTCAACTCTGTATTAAGCTACACAATCTGTAACTATGTCTGCATTCAAATAATATAACCCTACTTCGGAAAAATGTTAATGGTTCATATATTTGAATAACGTTGTTATTTCAAACAATCAGGATTGTGATTGTTACAAAATCATGAACAGAAGAGGCAGGCACTATCACCATTTCTCCTATGAATTGGAAGAATTGTTACAGTACATGGAACAAGGAGGTACTCTAAGAAGTTTTCCAGAATCATGAACTAGAACAAAGTAGAGGATGGCATTCTCTGCATGTTTAGAGTGATCTCCAGGATGTTTGGAAAATTTGAAGCATTAAGCAAGCAAAAATTGTTCCAGACCATGAACTGGATTAGTTTAAGAATGTGGAGGCTATCAAAGTGTTTGCCATAAAAAACAGCTTTAAAGCAGTTGCAAAACTATACCATCGGGGGTATCTTCAGTATTGATCTAACATAATTTTGAAGCTGTAAAACAGCTTTCAAAGAAAATTGTTTAGCCTTGCTCAGGAAGAAGAATCAGAGAAGCTTCAAAAGGAAAAGAAACAGCTGATGAATAATAAAAGGAAAAATTGAATACAGATAAAACGTGTGGTAGAAAAAGAAAGTTCTTACAATTCTTTCTTTATCTTCTATATAAAACCAACAAATTTGGCACCTTTCATTGGCACTTGAAAGAAACATGCCATTTGAAAGGTTAAAATGGAATGGGTGAATGATGCTGGGTTCGACACCCTACTTGTCCGTCTGCCAGGTTATGTTTTATTCCATAAAATGATGTGAAATTCTAGTCATTTGTTCTTGTTTATGATCTTTTGTTTTCTTTAGAGAGTGTTTGGTCTGGTTGTTTGCTTTGTTCGTGCCCAGCAATGCCACGCAGAAGTTCTTTCTCTTACTATGATAAAGGAAAGAAATCAGTAGCAAAAATATGTAATAGGATGTCTATATTGATCGTACAGGTTTTAAGCAGCAACAGGTGATCGAAAACTCAAGATCAATGGAAAGAGCCATCAGGGAGACAATAAATTCATCCGTTTTAACACTGTTCCACCAGATTATGATCTTGATCTTGATCAAATCCGTGCAGAGTTTGAGGGTGGAGTACTTTTTATCAAACACCCAAAGAAGAATATCAGTCCAGCCATACCGGTACAGGAAAATAATGCAAGTTCAACTGCAGAGCCTCAAAAACCTGCAAATAAAAGACCAGAATGTTGGAATTGATGAAGTTTGCATTGAAGATAAGAAGGCAGAACATTTTTAATTTTCGTATTTTACTATTCACAACAGGTTTATCCAAATTTGTTCAGTAATAATCTCTCAAGTTGTTGAGAGTCCTGTTTGATTTCAAATTCATGTTCCCTGTAATCCTTGTATAAGGAATTTTCTAATTCAATAAAGTTCATGTCTTTCCCTAGAAGCTCGATTTTTATGTTCTTCAGAATTTTCCAGCTCTTCTTCAATTTTACTGTTCAGATTCAACAGTAACTGTTTAAAACAGTTACTGTTCAAATCATTGCAGACTTAACACTGAAGACGGAACGAGTGGACAAGATTCGGTTACTCAAGAAGTACCTCCAAAAACACAGGCAGAAGGACAAACAAGTGGAAATAATGATGGACGAGCAAATGCTACTTCAACTGAGGCTAACTTGAAGTGAGTGAAGAGGCTAACTTCCTGATGTGGGAAAGGTCACGGAACAAGTGAAAATCATGAATGGATTAGGAATAAATTCTACAAATCGTCCAAGAACTCACTACGTCTTCATTCTTCAAGTGTGTGTTTAGGAATAAATTCTACACTTCATCAAAAACATGTCTGAAAGGTAAATAAGTTTAATTAGAGGTCAAAATTTGAAGAATTATGCCATTGTATTCCAGGGAAAGGAAGCAGAATTGCAGTGCTCCAGATTATCAGATTTTTGTAGCATCTAAGTAAATTAAATAAAGAGATAAGTAACCCTTTTCTGTGAAGAAACTGCAGAATTGGACGATCTGTCATTTCATTTGCAACGCGAAGCATTAGATTAATCATGTTCATATCAAATTTTGGTATTTTTGAGTCCTGGCAACTTCTAATTGCTATTAACCTGTAATTAATCAA
The DNA here is from genome assembly GCA_964035475.1 of Salix caprea. Taxonomy (NCBI): domain Eukaryota; kingdom Viridiplantae; phylum Streptophyta; class Magnoliopsida; order Malpighiales; family Salicaceae; genus Salix; species Salix caprea. The sequence goes on along the minus strand of OZ037745.1, from coordinate 18,992,228 downwards.
GTCACATGTTAGCATGAAAGAAAAATAATTTAACTATGAAGGCACTTAGTATAAGACCTAGTTATTGGGAGGCAGAATGACAGGAAAACATTCCAAAGACCAACAAAATTCGGGACCTTTCATTCTCACTTGAAACGTACAAATCGATAGAAACCCTAAGATGGATAGTACTAAGCCAATGGATAAAGTTTATGATCATGTTTATGAAGATGTTGGTTCAACAACGGAATGGGTTAAAGAAGCTGGAATTGATAGCCTACATGTGCATCTAACAGGTGATTTCATTAATTCATTTTTTATTTTCTGATTCGGGTCATTTGTTCTTGTTTATAATCTTATGTTTGCTTTAGAGGGTGTTTGTTCTAGCTGCTCGCCTCACTCAAGCATGTCCAGAATGGCCACACAAACATTAAAACAAGTAAAAGAGAGGGAAAATCGTATAACAGGATGTTTATGTTGATTCTAATAGGTTTCAGCAAGTAGCATCAGGTCAGAAACTCAAGATAACTAGAAAGCGCCGTCGGGGTGACAATGAATGGATCCGTTTTAACAAGGAGGTTAATGTTCCATCAGATTTTTTGATCTTTTTACAAAATCCATCCAAAGTTGGGAGGCAGAATGACAGGAAAACAATCCAAAGCCAACTGCAGGACCTTAGAAGCCTGCAAACGATAAACCACAAGACCAAATAAATGTTAAGTAACCATCTAATCTAACAGTTTAAGCTGTTAGATAAGGTACTATAATATAATTTATATTATTCTCTAATACACTATCTCAAGTGAAAACTCTTTAAACTTGAAACTTGTACAAAATCACACTAACTTATGCTTGATTTTTATCAAATAGAATAGAAGTGATGAGATTCAAACTTGTAACTGCTGAATCAACAAAACTCTAATATTACATTAAAGAACTATCTCACCTAAAAATTTAAGCTATTAGATGAGATCCAAATTATAATTTATATTATTCTCTAATATTTTTTCCCTTCATTTTAGGGACAGGATTCGGCTTACTCAATTAGTGCCTCAAGAGTATAAGAAGGGCAAACAAGTGCAAATATTGATGGGTGAGAGTTGAAGGATCAGAAGATGAAGCAATATCAACAGTAATATTGATTATGACTGCTGACTTATTAGTTTTACTACTTTCACTTGAAGAAACAATGATCAGGAAAGCATAAGCAAAGGAATAAACAGCTTCATGAGCTTAAGATATTCCAAGGGCACAATCCTTATGGAACACATCCAGTTACATAATAACTGCTTCCTAAAAGAACAAAAAACAAGGAAAATACTCATCTCAGAAAAAACATAGCTTATTATTCAAGCTTTAATACATATAATTTCCATTTGCGGATGAAAGAATGGTAATCCATCAACACTTTCGGGACTCACTGGGCACTTCCGAGCTTGGTGCGGAGATGCTTGGCAGCTGCGACCATGTTGCTGAGGGCGGGTTTGACTTCAGCATATTTGCGGGTCTTCAAACCACAATCAGGGTTGACCCAGAGGATGTTGCTTTCAAGGACAGCAAGCATCTTCTCAATGCGGTCTGCAATTTCTTCTTCTGAGGGGATCCTAGGAGAGTGGATGTCATAAACACCAGGGCCAATGCCTGCACCATACTTCACGCCCTCACGGAAGACTGACAGAAGCTTCTCGTCTGATCTGGAGTTCTCTATGGTGATCACATCAGCATCCATGTCAATGATTGAGTGGATGATGTCGTTGAAGTTTGAGTAGCACATGTGGGTGTGGATCTGTCCAAGAAATTCTGGTTATTTAATGTGTCGTCCGTATCATTAATCGAGCGAATTGCATCGGAGGAAAAAGGGGAGGCCACTCCCGCCGTGTAACCGAAGGTTTAATAAATATCTCAAAAAAATCGAAGGAAAGAAGTAAAGAACCTGGGTAGTGTCTTCGACTCCACAATTAGTGATCCTGAAAGAGTGAACAGCCCAGTTCAAATAGAAAGAATGCTCAGACTTCCTTAGTGGCAAGCCTTCTCTCAAAGCAGCCTCATCAATCTGGATGACAGTAATTCCAGCTTTCTCAAGATCCTCAACCTCATCCTTGATGGCCAAAGCTATTTGATAGCAGGTCTCAAATCTATAACACAAACATAGATAGGTAAAGTCAAATAATAATACAAGAAACCCTGCAAACCGGGCATGGTTTTAATTATTTTACTTAAATTCTTACCTGGGCTGGTCGTTCCTGACAAAGGACCAGTTTAAAATGGTAACTGGACCAGTAAGCATTCCCTTCATGGGTCGCTTTGTCATACTTTGAGCCATTGAAGACCAGAACACAGTCATGGCCTTGGGGCGGCTCACGTCACCATAGATGATAGGAGGCTTGACACAACGAGAGCCATAAGATTGGACCCACCCATTAGCAGTGAAGGCAAAACCAGACAATTGCTCACCAAAGTACTCAACCATGTCATTCCTCTGCATTGCAAGAAAATTAACAATCAGTAAAAATCAAATGGAAGAAAATGCATCACAGTTCAGTAACTAATTTATTTTATTTAGATGGAGAAAACTCACTTCTGGTTCACCATGCACCAAAACATCAATGTCAAGCTCTTCCTGGATTTTGACAACCTTGTTAATTTCCTCCTTGATGGCTTCAACATAATTTTGCTCTGAGATCCTTTTTTTTTATCAAAAAGGAAAAAAAGAAAAACCAAAACCAGCTAAGTTGAAACACAAACTGAAACAAATAAGTGTAAACATAGATGCAATAATGCAACAGCATTCTCACTTCTTAGCCTTGTATTCACGGCGCACTCTTCTAAGGTCCATGGTCTGAGGGAATGATCCAATTGTGGTGGTGGGAAGAATAGGAAGGTTCAACTTCTTCTGCTGAGAGTCCAGCCTGGCACTAACATTGGTGGCACGGCGGTGGTCAGAACCCTTCAAAGCAGCAGCCTAAGCAAGAAGGCAAAAATCCAAAGTAAGAACAAGCTATGAACATAAGCAATACAATAGCATTAAGGATGAACTAAAAGCCACTTACAGCCTTTTGAACAGTCTCATTTGTCACCCTTGGTGAGGATTTTCTTGAAGCCTGAGCTGCTGCATTTGCAGAAAAGAATGCCTGGACATATGGGAATAGGAGACAAAGAGCTTAGTGTAAATCGTACTAGTTATATCATCATATTTCTGTTAGTCACAAGAATAATCTTTTAGGAGTAAGATCTCTTGGTTTTCTGATGATGACAACAAACAACTTAATACATCTAAATACATCTCTGACCGCAAATCAATTTGTTTGATACAGAAAAGCATTAAATGCAGATTGGGTTAAAAACTTTCTAGAAGAACCCTAGTAGCACCATAGATAAACATAAACAGCAATGAACTTCAAATTCTTAGACACTATTTATGTTTTAAATAATGAAGAAGATGATGTATGATGAGAAAACTGAGAGATGAGATACCTCATCCTGCTGTCCAGCAAGTGCCGTAGCCAAGGCGTTTACTTCAACTACTTTCTGTGCTGCAAATGCAAGCCACGACTTGATCTCTTTATCCAACTTAGGCTCATTAACTAGATCAACAGCAGTGTGCAGAAGAGAGCAGGAAGTGGATACTACAAGCTTGTCTGCAAAAGCATAAGATAGATGCATTGTTCAACTTAATGTAAATTAAATCAAAATAGAGATGATACGGAACCATATTAAAGCATTAATACCTTTGCCAACAATGCCCTCGAGAGCTTTTAGTGTATCGAGGGAAGAAGCAAGATTGTTAGCCCAGATGTTCCTTCCATCAACCACTCCAGCAAAGAGGTATTTTCCAGAAGGGAATCCACCCTTAATCAATTCTAGGGTCTTTGTTCCACGAACCAGGTCAAAACCAAATCCAGTAACACTCTTCAAAGAAGTGAGTGTTTTGTATGCTTCAACTGGAACATCCGCAAAATATGTCTCAACAAGAACATTCAAACCAGAGAGAGATGCCTCAAGTGCTGAGTAGGCGTGGGTAAATGCTTGCAATTCATGAGCTCCAAGATCCATCACAAGCTTTGGCTCATCAAACTGAATCCAGCTTGCACCTGCTGCCTTTAGTTCAGCCAGAACTTCCCTGAAAGAAACTAACTGTCAGCATAGATTCTCGAGATAGAGACAAATAGTATAACCTAACATCCATCCCAAGAAAAATCATGAAAAAAAAAGTCGGGCACTCACTGGTAGACAGGAAGAATCTTGTCAATTAGGGAGAGGAGAGAAAAGGATTTCTCCACACCCTTTGCAGGTTTTGATAGCAACAGGTATGAAACAGGACCAACAAGGACGGGCACAGTATCAACTCCAAGCTGTCACAGAAAAATAAAAGATTGTTAGTTAACCAATAAAATCATATACAGACAATCAGATTAAAGAATGTTCCACTGAACAGCAGCAATAAGCACAAGATTCTCAACTCCAATTGAACATTGAATATGTAGCACCACCTATCAATTTCCCTCAATAATGTAAGACATGCTCATAAAGACACTATCCTAGATCGTTGTGTCAACAACATGACTAAGGCTCTCGGATGGGACTAAATATTGCATCCTGTAAGAAGGTTTAAAATTGACCCCTGAATCATGATAAAAGTGGGGCTACCAGGATGAGAAAGACAGCTGCTATTCAACCATGATAATTTTATTTATTTGTAACAGAGGAAAATTAGCTAAAACTTAGACTGACAGCACGTATTATGAGCTTTCATGTTGTTTTTCTATCAGAGCAAAAAATCCTCATTCTATTACTTTTGATATCCATTATATGAAATTCAAGTTGAATATCCAAGGAAGGATCAAGCTTCCTCATGATCATTTGTCATGCGCAAAGAAAACCACTCAAAAATCAACAAAAAAATAGAAAATTATGAATAGCAATGAGAGGATAACTTACAGCCTTGGCCTCCTTGTACTCGTTGACAGCCTTGTGAGATGCGTAGGAGAAATTAACTTCTGGTCCCAATTCAGGGACAATGTAATGGCTGCACCAATATTACAATGCCGTTAATATACTGTTAGTTTTAGCGTTGTTAAACTCCAAACGAAAGAATGATCCAGTATTTTTAAGGAAAAGATTACACTTACTAGTTGGTATCAAACCACTTGGTCATTTCCATGGCTGGGACTGAGGCATTACCTCTAGCCATGGAAAAATAGACATCAAATCCAATCTCACCACCATTCCATCCATATCTTGGAGGAACAGCACCAAGCATGGCTGTAGTGTCTAACACCTGATCATAGCATGAAAAGGTGTTGCTAGGAATAAACTTGATTCCAGCATCAGACATCTGCTTCCAGATGGATGACCTGAGATCAGCTGCCACCTTCTGTAAATCTTCGGCACTGCTTTTCCCATCCCAGAAAGATTCCAAAGCAAACTTGAGTTCTCTCTTGGGGCCCATGCGAGGGTAACCAACGATGTGGGAAGCCATTGCTCTGTTTCAGCATAAGACATTAAACAAAGCTCAGATCCCAATGCACGTCTTAAACAATAGCCAAATTGCTTATAGAATAACAAAGGAATAGCTTCCATAAATCAAGAGTCCCAAACTTCCAATGCTTTAAAAACTACATTGAAAGAATGAAAGACAATCCATCAAATCACATATTACAATCGCCAAAAAGAACCCTAAGGGGACAAAAGAATCAGTAAGTTCCATCAAACCTAAACTAACTCCCATGGACACTTCAAGAACTAATGATTAAGCACAGAATGTTTCGATAAAATGAAACGACAAAAGAGAGAGGTCAAAAGAGAATGTTCATACAGCTAAAGTTTCAACCCCCAAACACACCTTTTTTTAATCTAATCAGATGCTAAAAGCGGGAGTGGATTTATCTATATAGTTAACCAAAATTCAGACTTTATTCCATAAAAATCGAAAATTAATGATTCAGATCCCATTTGATTCATAACCGACATAGCTGACATCCAAAAACACAGACACATAAATGCTAGCCATATTGTCTAATCAACTAACACAACTCCCAACAACAAAATCCATTGTTATAATTAATGAAACATAACTTTAATAAATGCATGTCATCCACACGCTTCCAATTCCCATTTCCAGATCTGAATCAAATTCCCACCCGAAATCCACATTCAATCACCAAAACCAAACAACCCCTTTATCGACGATCAAGAAACCAAACCAAAAGTTCGGATCTATGACCATTTAAAGATCCCAACAAAACTAACTTTACAAACCCAAACTCAACCATTTCCCTCGCGAACTCAAAAACAAGACAACCCCATTTGCAAACAAGACCAGATCAAAGAAACAACAAGGTCAAAACAAGAACTTGCAAATTTTTCATCAGATCTACCGAGAAGCGATCCATTCAACAAGCAAACAGTTAGATATTAAAAATGGGATTTCAGAAAAAGGTAATGTGGTTAATAAAATACGGTACCTAACAGAGAAGGAGCGAAAGGAGAAGCGAAGAAGTGAAGGAGAGTGGGAATTGGTGGCAATGAAGGAAGTGGAGTGAGAGAGGCGAAGCGATATGGCTCTGAACGGTGCGAGTATGTGATGAGAGAGCTGGTTCATTTATAAGAGAAAAAAACAGGTGATTTTTTTTTTTTTTTTTTTTTACCTAAGGGGTCCTGGCGTGAGTGGTGAGGGCGCTCTCGTCCCTTAAGAGAGGTTAGGGGTTCAATCAGGGTTATTGATCCCGTCCCGGGTACCGCTCCGGTTTTGTGTTTGGAACGGAACGTTCCGGTTTCGGTACCGTTCCGGGTACCGTTCCGGTTTTGTACTGTTCATTTTTATTTAATTATATATATGAAAAAAATAAAATATTAATTTAACAGGTATAATTTAAGTTCAAGATAAATGAAATTTAAATTATACAATACAAACATAATCTCAAAATTAGAAACATCTTTAAAATTCTTTATGTGTTTTTTTTATGCAACTCACACACCCATTCTCCTTTTTCATTATATTTTTTTGGGTACATATTACAATTACATAACATATACAAGAAATAGAAATAATAATTTAAAACAAATAATACAAGAATTAGTACAAATTCTATAATTATAGAGCACCAGGCACTAACACTTCACAATGTACATTTTAATATAGTTTAAAAAACACTTCACAGGGACTGCAAACATAACTCAACCCTCATCACCAAACCCTAAGTATATAAGCTAACTTACTAAACCCTATCTCTTCATTTCACAGCCGTCAGCCTCCTTTCCCTCAGACTCCTCTCTCTCTCTTTCTCACTTCATCCTATCACCGTTCTCTCTGTTTTTTGTTTTGAAAAAATTAAATCAAACAGACAAATGGCAGATGAGTGGCCGATCTGTGAAGGGGGCAGGGTCGTGAAGCAGGCGAAGGCCATTGATGAAGGCTATGGGGATGAAAAGAGGGGAAGCCGTCAGAGAGGGAAGGGAGATGATGGCTGACACCGGAACGGAACCCCCGGTACAAAACCGGGGCGTTCCGGCCGGAATTCGGCCGGAATGGCCGGATCGGTCCGGAATTCTACCCGGGACAAAAACGTCGCCGTTTTGTCCCGGATTTTGCACTGGAACGGGCCGTTCCGGCCGTTCCGGCCGGAACGGAACGGGATCAATAACCCTGGGTTCAATCCCTACTCTTGTATGGAGCTGGCCATTTGGGGAGCACTTTCACCCCTTCAGGGCTCACCCGGTGCGAACGTGGATTAGTCTGGACCAGTATCTATGACACCGCGTGGTTTATACCAAAAAAAACATGTGATTTTTGAAATTGTGAAAGTTTAAAATATATGTGTGTATTAAAGCGATATTTTTTTTATTTTTTAGAATTTATTTTTAATATAATAAAATAAAAACATAAAAATATACATAGATCAAAGGATCCTTAGGTATTATTATGCTATAAATATGGTTTAAATGTTATGTTATGGTATTTAAAATTCAAGCCGAATAATTAAAATTACTATACATACATGGAAAAAATAATTTTAATTTTATCATGCAACAATATAACGTGGCAATAAAATTAGATATTGTAATCTAGCTAATAATAGGAAATTAATTTTCAATTTATAGCAAATGATTTTATTTATTTATTTTAAGTTGCTATAACCATCAATGATGTATCACAAGCTTCACGGTGGACGCAAGTATTGAAGTAAAATATAATTTATTGAGGTCAAAAAAATCCAAACAAGAGAAATCCATCACCTACTTCCTCTTCAGTCTTTTCTGGGGGATTAGTTGAATATGAGACCTCTTTGGAATCTTATATTTTACATCAAAATAAACATGACCATGACCATACAACCAAGCACCGGTCTTAATTTTATAGTCATTTTCGTTGTCACGTTCATGAAGTTGGTGGCATCATAGATGTCTACTTGGAAGCCACTTCCCTACAATGAAATTTACTTAAAGGTGCTTGGAGTTAGGTTAAACCTACTATTTTTGTTTTTTTATATATATAATAAAATATTTTTGGATTATTTTGATATGTTAATACAAAAAATATATGTTATTTCAATGTATTTTGAGCTTAAAAACACTTTAAAAATATAAATGTTATAATATCCTTCAAAACAGGGTTGTCAATATTGTTCCGTTCTGGCCAGAACGTTCCGTGCCATTAAAAAAACCGAGACAAAATGACGTCGTTTTCGTCTCAGTTTTAATTCCGGCCCGTTCCAGAAATACTGGCCAAATTCCGGCAAGAACATCTCAGTACCGTTCCGGCCTTAAAATCCTCCTTATTTTGATTTACTTGTGATTGTGTTTCTAATTTTGAGATTATGTTAGTTTGATTTTGTGTTTATATTGTATAATTTAAAGTTAATTTATCTTGAATTTTAATTATGCTTGTTAAATTAATATTTTAATTTTTTTCATATATATATATATATATATGAACAGTACAAACCCGAAATGGTACGCCGAAATGCTCCGAAACCGAAATGTTCTATACCAATATAAAAATTGGAACGACAATCGAAACGGTATTGACAACCTTACTTCAAAATGGTACGGTGAGTCATATCTATTGCCACTATAGATCCACCAACCCTCCACTTTTGCACTTATAATTAATGGTTTTTTTAAGTTGATATAGTTTTTGAGGTGCGACAAAATTATAGAAAAAGAAAAAGAAAGACCACCCTAATTTTCATTAGTCATACACTATTATTATTTTGATGAAGTGAGTAGGTGAGATGGGAGACCGCTCTTTAATATTCACATGGCAGCCTTCGAGCTCTAAAAAGTTAATTTAATTACCAATTCATGATAGTGTCATGGTCATTGGACCGATTATTAGGCATATTAACCCGGTGTTTTATTGATATTGGCTTGGTTATTAAAAAATAATATAAATCATATTATGAAGTTTCATCTAATTGTTTAAATTTTTAGATAAGATAATTTCTTATCATGGTATCAGAGTCTTGTTAACCCAGCGATTACGAGTTCGAATCTCATCACCCTCATTCTATTTGATAAAAATCAAGGACAAGGTAGTGCAAGTATGTGCAAGTTTCTAGTCCGAATGACTTTTACTTAGAGAGAGTGTGTTAGAGAATAATATAAATTATATTTTGAAGTCTCACCTAATAGCTTAAGTTTTTTAGATGAGATGGTTCCTTAACATGCTACAAGAGCCTTATTGACCCAGCGGTCACAAATTTGAATCTCATCATCTCATTCTATTTGATAAAAATCAAGCACATGGTAGTATGAACTTGTGCAAGTTTAAGTTCAAAAGGCTTTCACTTGAAATATTGTGTTAGATAATATAATATAAATCATATTCTAGAGTCTCACGTAACAACTTGAATTTTTAGGTGAGATGGTTCCTTAACATTAGTTTAAGTTAGATTTATCTTTTTTAACCGGAAGAAGAATAGACATGTTCAAGTTAATTCACAATATGATAGATTAAAATTAAAAGGAGACTTTATCATTATCTTATTTTATTTGTTATTTAAAATAATATTATATCAAGATTAAATAAGATCAGCCGGGTAATTCATAACATGAATCCTGTACCGGGTGAAAACTCGGGTCAAATTGGGTACTCATGATTTTAATCCATAAATATAGATACAAAAGATTGCTTAAAAAAAAAAGCAGGTACTCAGCAACTTGTTACAGCAATCAATGGACCAACAGACGTGGGTTAGAGGTGAAGATAAACATAATTAGCAACCACTGCATACTGTTTTACATCAAGTCGTAGCTGTTAGGTCCAAGTCCTGTCAGAGTATCTCTAACGAGAGCGATATAAGAGGAGATAAAAATAAATAAAAAATTATTTTTAGTATTTTGTAGTAATTTTTTTCTTTTTAATTGAAAAGCTATTGAGGTAGTCAAAAATAGTTTTTTCCACGCAAGTTGCTGTTTATAGCAATTTGGAACTAAAAAACCATATTTTTTTCATCTTGCTAGAACTGTGCCACATATTTTACAGCTATTGTTCAAAAACTGGTGGCAAATGAAATTTTGATGGAAATTTTCAATATTTTAAAATTTTAAATTTAAATTGTTGTGGGGTTTGTAATTTTAAATTCATTTTTTTAATTTAAATATAATTAAAAAAATTAATAATTATATTGTTGAAGGGTTTTTTAAAAGTAATTATTTAATTATATAACTTACTCCTATTAATTTTATAATTAATTGCATAATTAAATTATATACAAAATAATTGCACTATATTTAAAATAATATAAAAAAACTCTCCAAAATAGCTTTTATTATTGGAGTATATATCAATAAAAAGCCACATATATGCTATTCAAAAAACCATTTTAGAGATTTAGCTTTTCAAAATAGTTTTTACCATTAGAGTACACATTAACAAAAAAAATCACATATATACTATTCAAAAAAATATTTTAAAGATTTGACTCTCCAAAATAATTTTTTACATTGGAGTTGCTCTGCATACCATTTCTCTACTCGGCCAGGCATTTGAGCTTCCTAAGGGGTCGAGTTTTTTTTCCCAGGTGCATGGATTGTACAGGGGCTGTTTGGCATTGCGATCGGAAAATGTTTATGAAAAAATTTAAATTTTTTATTTTATTTTTTATTTTAAATTAAAAAAATAGTGTTTTTAGATTATTTTGATGTGTTGATATTAAAAATAATTTTTAAAAAATAAAAAAAATATTATTTTGATGCATTTTAAATAAAAAATATTTTCAAAAACAACAGCAATGGGCCTGTTTGGGAGAGCGGTAGCGGTTGTGGTTGTGGTTGAAAATGGAGTTTTGAAAATGGAGTTTTAAAAATGGAGTTTTGAAAATGGAGTTTTTAAAAATGGAAAGTGTTTGGTTAAAACTGTGGTTGAGTTGAAGGTTGAAGAAAAAGGAGTTTTGGTGTTTGGTTTCCAAACTTTACAAACTGCTTTTCAAAAGTATAATTACTTAAAAGGGCATGGAAATATACACACACATACATCCATACATCCATCTATATATATATATATATATATATATATATATATATATATAACTTCTACAAATAAATTTAAAAATAAATAACAATTTATATTAATGTGAAAACTTCAAATAAAATGGAAACATAATTTCATTCTCCCATCAAACTATTTGCAATGCTCTCGCGCACAATATCCATACGAGAATTTCTGCCCGAACTCTGACTAGTTTCACATGCTACAACATCTGGTAATAACTCATCTGGGATATAATCGGGATTACGATCATATTCACCAAAAACATCATCATGTTGCGATCTCCTTCTAATATAGTTATTGAGTGCCATCGATGCAACAATAATCTGAACCTGTGTTTTGTAAGGATAAGGTGGCATGCACTGCAAAATTTTCCACCTTTGCTTCCATACTCCAAATGTCCGTTCTATCACATTACGTAGTGATGAATGTGCACGATTAAATACTTCGCGTCGTCCACTTGGTTCACCCCGACGTCGAAATTCTTCTAAATGATACCTCTCCCCTCTATATGGACCTAAATATCCATACTCATTCGGATAACCGGCATCAACCAAATAGTATTTTCCTGAAAATAGAAACAAAATGCAACTTTTAAATTAATTCAATAACAAAAGATGAATAGTAATTTTTTTAAATTATCATATCTGTATGAGAGAAAAAATTGACAACCTTCAGGCGGTTTAGGAAATTGGATACTGGTACTGTGTATAGCCTCGAGAAAAATACGTGTATCGTGTGCACTACCTTCCCATCCTGCCCATACAAATGTGAATTGCATGTCAAAACTACAGGCCGCCATGATGTTTTGTGTTGGGACACCTTTCCTACCAAAAAAAGGAATTTGAAGTTCCGGTGAAATTGTTGCACGAACATGTGTCCCATCAATTGCACCAATACAGTTCTACAAGTATGCAAAGAAATGTATTACGATATAAATATTGTAACAAAATACACAATATTGGTGCAAACTATCTTAAATGTAAACTTTAAAAATTACCTTGAAATGTGGCATAAATCTTCGATTCATCGCAATTTGTATCGGTGTGTTGGTAAAGTCTGGATCAGTTGGTTTGATGATATCTATAGCAAACAGACATAATGCTTTGAGGACTTCTTTCATACATCTACTTACAGTTTCACCAGAACGCTGAAATCTTTCTTGCACATGTCGATTTGATGCCCCAACTGCAAGGGTAAATATGAACATTCCTACCTTCTCCAGTACGCACATCCTCCGTGAAGGGTTTAAACCATAACGCGTTTCCAATTCATAACATAGGCTCAACAAAGTGTCTCTGTCCATCCTAAACATGTTAACACAGCGTTTCCAATGACCTCTTAAAATGTCATTCAACCAACGCATCCCTGTATTATATGAAACCATACATGGTTCTTTATGAATATAAGCAATATAATAATGGGTTAATGCGCCAGCCGTGCTTAAAATTATGTTATCATCATCATATTTTCTTTCTATAAAAGTTACGGCATCTTCGTCGTCTTCGTCATCGAAAGCGTCTTCGCTACTGTCATCATTGTCATCATCATCGTTGTCGGTCCCAGCGGTTCCATCATCAACGTACGCGTTGTTGTTCCCTTCGTCGGCATCATAGTTAATGTGCTCAATAACACGATCCATAACATTGTCATACTCACCTTCAAAATCCCCGTTTAATAGAGCATTAAAATGTGCATCATCCATATCTACAAAATAAGTCCAAACCTGTTGACATAATCAATATGGTGAATAATTGAATATTTTTAAAATATTTGGAAAACATGCGATCAACATATTACTTATGACGTTAGAATCCAATACAAACACAAATATGATAATCAATTATTCAAACAAAGTGCTAGAATTGCAGTTAATTATTAGGGGTCGACGATGGAATTTCTAAGCCAGCGGTATTTTTGATGTATGTCATTGAGGCTAGCCCACATTTCTCTATTTCTTCGCACTTGTAGAAATTGCATGGCGCGGAACAGAAAAGTATCGTCATCTGTCGAACCAGGTATTGATTGGAGCTCAGCCATAACTTGCGGAATACTATAGCCAGGCAAGTCTTTATTTGCAGAAGTTGAATCACTCCTACTAGATATGCTGTCGAGAAGCTGTTGCTGAATTGAAACTAGCTGAGCACCAATTCCAGGTGACTTTTTCTTTCTAGATCTTCGCTCCGGAACATCTCTTTGTTTTCGTTTACCACTGCTCCTGGTGTTACTACTAGATGATATATGCTGCCCCCCAACGCCTCGAGAATTTTGATAATTTTCAGCATTTATATCCTCATGCTCATCTGAGTCCCCGCTTCCTTCCTCCAAATCAGCACCTTGTAGACCGACGTTTATTGCATCCAAATCCTCGTCACTGCCAGGTAATGTGCCCGACGATGGTGCCCATGCATGTTGTCCGGTAGCGGTGACTCCAGAAAATATTCTATCAAATTTGAACTTCAAAGAAGGCTCAATTCCAGCAGTTCTAAATTTTCTAACTTCTTTATTTTCCTACATAACAAAATTAATGCTCTTGTCATTGTCTTCACAGAACATAATAACATTATAGAAAAGTAAGGAATAACAAATACTGACCTGAATTCGTGCTCGCCACCACTCATCACTAGCAGCAATCGTTTTCAATTCATTACTCCAGCCCACACCAGTTTCACCAATCAACTTATTCCACAAACGCCAGTTTTTTTTACAAGAATCCCATTTATTTTTAAATTGTTCTCTTTGGAACTCTACACCCGTTTGCTCTGCAAATGATTGTGCAACGTACATCCAGCCGGGTTTATCAAAATGCGAAGTCGGTCGCATACCCATATCAATTGCCCTAATGCATATATCACAAAATATATGCAAGTGTTCTGGACTCCAAATAGCTTTCGCAGAATCAGCCATGATATGTTTTTAAACTTTGCAAAAACACAACAAATAAACATTACAAACCGGCACTACATAATATAAGGGTTTAAATCAATCATGCAAAAAATTAAAACAATGAGGGTTTAAAGAATCAACCTAGTCACATGGGTTTATAACCAAAAACTACCTTTAATTAACATAAAAACTCGAAATCAAATTAAATTGGAAAATTTTTACAAGGTTTGATCTTTTGTTTAACATCATTCAAAGCTAAAAACTTACTGAAAAAAAATGGGTTACATGGGTTTGATTTCAGCAACATTTCAACTTTGCATAAACGAAAAAAAATACCAATTAGTTACATGAACTGTAAATCTACATAACCTAAGGGCATGGATAGTTTAAAAGGTACTAATAATGTAATTGTATGCAGACCATCGAAGTGTTAACATGTTCCTATTTGCGACAAAAAATTAACCCCTCTGATTTAAATTGCTTCCAGAGCATAGTCCATAGTTTTTTTAAGCCCGATAGCAAACTTTAGCCATGAAAATTTGCTCATCTATTTACCTATACTTAACAATCTAGCACCAGAGGAGCTTTTGATAAATCTTTTGCAACTACAGTCACTTGAAAAGAAAATAAAATCAAGCAAACCTTTACCGGCAGAAAATCTCCCATTCCTCCTAAAACTAAAACCATGCAAAAATTACACTGAGATAATCTCATATGGTTAAAAATAGAGCTTAAACGCAGCAAATGAAGCTTCTAAACTGACATATCACAATCACTTACAAAATCCATCAGCAAGCACACACAGTATCTGCAATTAAACAATCATCGGCTCCCAGACTCACATTATCATGAAAAAATAATTGAAATAGCAGAGAGTTTATAAACCATAACATACTGTAGGCACTGCAGTGACAAATTAATAACAAATTAACACCCTCTAGACTAACCAAAAAAATACACATGATTTAAAGAAAATAAACAAGTGAAAAAAAAACTCACCGAGATAGACCTGTAACAGAACAAGAAAATAAATAAGGCTCCACTGGCAAATCAAAATTCATTTGCCAGTGGAGCCTTATTGCAATCACCTATCTTCCAGAACCTAGACCCAGTATTACCTCTCAAAAAACTCTCTCCTTTCCCTTCAAATCACAGTTAATAGACCTCTAACAGAACCTAGATCTCTAACATCAAAAATTCACCCATTTCAGTTCATAGATCTCTAACATCATCCAGAAATAAATATTGATTCACAGCAAAAATTCACAAAACTTCCCACAAATTTACACAGAAAATAATTCTCACCAGTTTCACCCACTTCACCGAAAATTAACTACAATAATTCTCATCAATTTCACCCATTTCGCAACAAATTAACCGAGAAAAATCACACCAATTCCAACAATTTCACATAAATCTTCACAGAACAAACTCACCAAATTCATCAAAACATTCTCGGCAATTTCTCAACTATTTACAGTGCAATTTAAACAATTAAACATAAATATTAATTCATCAATTAAACAGAAAAAATAATTCAAAATTCCTGTTAAACAGAAATTTTCAAGTTAATTCTCAAAATATTCAACAATTAAAATACATATTAATTCAACAATTAAACATAAAAACACCAACTACAGAAGGGGAGAAGTGAGACAAATACCTGGATTTGTGCAGAGAAGGAGCTGAGGTTGACTGTGAGTGCTGGATTTACTTCGGAGCTGTGGGATAATTTTGAGCAGATTTTTGTGGGATAATTTAGAGAGAGTGTTGTGCAGAGAAGAAGGGGTCGACGAGAGGTGGATTTAAAGGGGCTGTGGGATAAGGTTTTGTGCAGAAGAAGATAAGATTTTCGGGATTTTTGGAGAGAGGGAGGTGCAGTGAAGATGGCCCGTGAAGAGGCTTTTATTGAGGGTGAATTGCAGTCTGAGAAGATGCCCCTGAATCAGTTGGCTTTTGGCAGAGATTCCTTGCAGAGAAGACTGATTCCTTGGTGAAACCCGTGAGCTGTGATGGGTAGAAGATGACGGGAGGTGCAGTGAAGAAGAAGAAAAGGAAAGGCCAGAGAGTTGGTTTTCAGAACGGGAAGAGATCGGCGAGGGAGGGTGTTTTGAGAAGAAAAAAAAACATGTGTAATGGGTCAGGGACGCCGTTCAAACCGGCGTTTGAAAAGCACCTCCCAGGTGCTTTTCAAAAACCTCCGTTTGGGACTTAAATTTCCGTGGGTCCCACCCATTTCAAATGCCATTTTGTTCTAACCAAACACACTAACGGCACTAAGCACCTGTTTGGGATGGAGTTCGGCAAACGTGCCGCCCTCCCAAACAGGTGCATAGTATTCTGCAGCTCGGACGCGAGGATCAATTCCGACAAGGATCTGAGCTAGCTCCTGCCACTCCTGCTGCTTTCCTCAGGTTTCTCTCTCTCGTTGTCTAAAATCTCTGTGTAGGTACGAAACCTTCCTGGATTAGGTCCATCTCTTCAGATTCTCCCATCACTCGTACCTTCGAGACTCGGATCAGGCAAACAACGCCCAAAATTTGGAGTTCCTTTTTCCCTGCTGGTTCTGTCAGGAATTTAGCCAACAAAGCTCGAGCGTGACGCCTAGCCCATAAAGTGCATAGCCAGTTTTAGCTGGAGGTGTCATGCTAAGATAACTACATTATAAAATGTTATTTTGAAAAATTAAATTGGTAAAATAATTTGTTGAATAGTGCAAATATAATTATTTTTTTGTATATATGTATTTCAATATATTTAGCTTTTATCTAAAATATATATTAAAATAATATTTGACTATCTATTTCAATATATGTATTTCAATATATTTAGCCTATACCCATTTTTTTTAATATTTCCTTACACATAATGGACTTCCGTTGCGGGTACAAGTGGACTTCCGTGGCCTACTGAAGTTTTCAAAGCATATCGGTATAGCTGAAAGCCCAAGCAAACTTCCTAAACTGGCCTTTTACTCATGATCCTATATATTAATATTAACATTAAAAAAAAAAAGATTCACTTGAATAGTATCCCCTCCATTTATGTGTTTTTTAGTATCGCCTCCATTTATGTGTTTTTTTTATAAAAAGAAACTTCATTTTAAGTTATATATATGAGATTATTTTAATCTCATGATTCATACTAGGTTTAATAGGTTAATTTAGTTTGCATAAGTTTTTTTTTTGTATAATTGATTTTATTTTTCAATTTCATTATTTTATAATGTATTGATTAGTAAAAAGGCTTTGTAGTTTGTTTGAGTTTAATTTCTATAAAGTTATCATTATCTTATGAGCTATGTGTTTAATAGGTTAACTTATGTTGATTCAGATTATTTTTTATATTTTTAATTGATTTTCTTAATCTCATTTTTCAATAATGGATTGATTAAGAATTGTGTTTTATAATTTGTTTCAAATCACTCTATGTTGCATTATCCCTGTCTCGCTACTTGACTCATGAGTTTGGCAAATTAACTCGAGTTGACAAGGATCATTTTTTTTTAATTCATCATTTAACATTGAATTTATTGAAAATTGAATTATATAATTGATTTTAATTTGTTTTCTATAAAGTTATCATGATCTAATGATTTGACATGTGGATTGACTAGTTAGCCCAAATTAATCTAATATATTGTCATCTCATTATTTTTTATAAAAAAAATCATCATAAATATTTTTTTTACGTTAAATTATGTTTTTATTGATTATTTGGACTGTCTTTAGACTTATTAAGTTGATTAGGTCATATCAGATCAATCCCTATATAATTTTAAAAGAATCTACTTGAAAAACAGCAGCACTATCTAATTATTTTTATGTTAGAAATTCGATTACTAACATAACATAGTCTATGATCTAGAACCATCCAATACATGCTATCAATTGCAAAAAAGGATAAACCTAGTAAAAGTAACTAACCTCTTAAGAATTGTATAGATTATTCACTACTAAGGTAAAAATTACATGATTTTTTATAATAAAATCAATGAATTTCTGAAATTTGGTTTCGAATTACATATGAGTTTCTACCGAACTATATAAACATGAAGTATTTACTTTTTTTATAGTATGTTTTATCATGCAATGTAAAATATTTCAGTAGAGTAATAAGTTTTTGACGAGGTAAAGAGAGATTAAGTGATTTTCATATAACTGCTTAAGTATCTGTTTGGGAGTGTGGTTGCGGCTGTTTTTAAAAGTGCTTTTCGTTCAAAAATACATTAAAATTATTTTTGATATTAGCACATCAAAATGATCTAAAAACACTAAATTTTATTAATTTAAAGTTAAAAATAAAAATAAAATAATTTCAATTTTTTTCAAAAACGATTTTGAAAAACACTCCCAAACACCCCCTCAGTATTATATTTATTAACCTAAACTAATAGAAGGACCTGATTGAGGATTTATTGACATCTTAAGAATCTAAACGATATTAATATTAAGTTGGAGACCTAACTGAAATTATCCTATATGCTGGGGAGTTTCTTGAGGTTTTCCAAAAAAGAAATGCCCCTCTCCTTTCTAATTTCACCCGGGAAAAAAAATCCCTAATGCATTGATCTTGAAACCCTAATTTCACTTCCTTTCCTTTCAACTTTAACAACCATGACGAAGGAATTCGGTGTTCCACCAGTAGTTTTCCCGTCCGGGGGAAACCCAACGGTCGCCGCTGGCGGAAACACCCAGCAACGCCGAGTGCCAACAGCTCCATTCCAACCTCCACGTCCATCAAACTCCGGAATCCCATTCATGTCCTTCGAAGTCGGATCCGCTGCCGCGACCACCTCCGGTCCGATCGGCGGAGGAACCGGTCCAATCGGTGGTGTAGCCAACTTCGACGACGAAGAACCACTCCTTGACGAACTCGGGATCCACCCAGACCAAATCTGGAAGAAAACGAAATCTATTTTAAATCCATTCCGGGCGAACCCTACATTCCACAAGGATTCGGATCTATCCGGCCCGATATTTCTGTATCTTTCGTTCTGTTTGTTTCAATTACTTGCTGGGAAAATCCAATTTGGCGTGATACTGGGATGGATTGTCGTTTCCTCGATTTTCTTGTACGTTGTGTTCAATATGCTGGCTGGTAGACATGGGAATTTAGATCTGCACACGTGTACGAGTGTGATTGGTTACTGCTTGTTGCCGGTGGTGATTTTATCGGCGATTTCGCTGTTCGTGCCGCAAAATGGGGCCCTTAGGTCTGGGATTGCCGGGGTTTTCGTGATTTGGGCTACGAGGGCTTGCACGAATTTGATGGTTGCTGTTGCTGATGGTGGAGAGGAGCATCGTGGATTGATTGCGTACGCCTGTTTCTTGATTTACACTCTATTTTCACTGCTTGTTGTATTTTAGCAGTGATGATAACTGGGGATGTGAGTCGAAGAGGTGTTTTCGTATTGGTTCAATATTAAGTTTCTGAAATGTCTTTGCTGTAGAATTTTTGAGCTTGATGTTGATAATATGTTAGTGGACATTGAATGTTTTTGATCAATTCGTTCTTCTGGTTCCTGGTTTGGGATCAGTGTTAATCTGATGTTTCTTCTCTTCAAATCAAGAAATGGAATGGAAATTTTGAGGCACTGTCTTGTATTGATCTATATTTAGAGGTGTTGTGTGTGTTATATGCTCTTTGCTTTCTCTAATGAAAAACTAGGGAGTGAATTTTGGTACCATACAAGGGGAACTCAAGAACTTAGAACAGTCTTTCTAGAAAAAATAATGAAACACAAAAGGAAAGTGCTAGAAAATAAGTAATAGACAGGGTTATTGTCCATTGATGGCGAATCACTTATTATCTTAGGAAGGAAATTGAGTCAAGGGATGTGATTTTTGTAAGGATCAGTAGACTAGATGCTAAGAGGTAATGGTGGCGGCAGAATTTGGTAAGGGATCAGACTATTAGTTCAGCTCGGATTAGTGATGCATCTTTCGACAGAGGTGAGTTGTTGGCTACTGTACCTCAGAGCCAAACATCACTGATAATGAAACCCAGTATTTATTACTTAAACCTTCAAGTTGTCTTAAGAGGAGTAATTGGAGATTTGCCACACCAAACATATCCTTTCCTATCATGTTTTTCTTTCTCTGTTGATGCATTTGCCTCTAGAATCCATGCTCATAAGTTGCAGGCTTTCACATGGTCCTGTACTGATTAATTTGTCTTCGTAGCGTCCACAATTGCAGGTTGATCACCCATTTCTTGTTTTTTTTTTATCTGGTCTTTTCTGGTTTACTCCAAGCTGTTGCCTGTCCATTACTTGTGCCTCATGGGTAAAACAATTTAAAGCAGTATTGATTCAATCTTGTTTGTTTCATTCTGTTTTGGCTGAAACGATTCGTACTAATTAAAAAAACGAGATAAAACGATGTCGTTTTTATCTCAGTTTAAATTCCGGCCCGTTCTGGATTTTTCAGCCAAATATCGGCCGAAACGTTCCGGTTTCATTCCGCACGTTCCGTTTCGGCTAAATAATGTTTTTTAATAATGAATAATTTTACAATATCAATTATATCTCTTAATCTGACCGTTAAATTGAGATGAAATTTTACGAGGAGTCTCCTGACATATTTATATATATTATGTTAAAATTTCAGAGCAATCAGAGAATATAATGATCTTGAGAGATTGATGATAACATTTTTGTAATATTATATATGTTCATAATTTTCTTCAGAAAAATCATTTTATTATGTCTTTTTTTAGATTAAATTGCACAATTCTAAATAATTTTATTTTTGGATTTGAATTATATATATATATATAAACTGTACAATCTTGAAACGGCACACCAAAATCGAAACATTCCGTTCCAATTGAAAAAACAAGGTATTATTGAGAACTTGGTATTGAATGCGTGGATTCTTCGGATATCATGCTGAAAATCTGTCTTGAAGAGAGTGCTAAGCAGAACATTAGAACATTCTGATCTCCATTAACACACACAGTTTGTTTTTACAAAAACTGTTTTTTTTCTCCAACTTACACTCTCCAAAACTCTGCAAAAGATCGTCAGGAACTACTTCTTACAGTTTTCCAGCAAACCACAGGCCGGCCTTCTCGCAGACAAGCTTCGAACAGGATCTTGGATGCGAAAGCAATATTACCACCTTCATTACTTTTATCCCCATGTCCTAATTCATCGATCACCCTCCTCTTGATCCTTCAGTCGATTCAAATCAAGTGTTCAAATGAATTTTTGCACCAGTGGATGAACTTGAGCCAACAAATTGTGAAGTGGTGTGCTAAAAAATCATCTCGTCTAAGAATTTAAACTGTTAGATGAAGTTCCAGAATATGATTTATATTATTTTCTAACATTCTCTCAAGTAAAAGTTCTTTGAGATTGAAACTTGCACAAAATCACACTACCTTGTGCTTGATTTTTATCAAATAGAATGGGGTTAAATAATCATCTCATTTAAAAGTTTAAGTTATCAGGTGAGGTTTCAAAATATAATTTATATTATTTTCTAACACGAAATAGGGTAAGATTCCTAGATGTTTGAATGGTTTTTATGTTAGAAATGGTCCAAATCCATAGTACTTACCCAATTGTCCTCTCCATTCCTTCGAAGCAGACGGCGTGGTTCATTCCTTAAAATTATCTGGAGGCCAAGCTACCTGTTGTAGTCGATTCGTCAAGATTTCCAAATACATGCCCGAGAGAGAAGCTGGTTTTCCGATCTTTCCGAATATGTTTTATGGCTCATATACTACTTGTTTAAAAACAATCTTTAATGAAGAAGAAGAAATTTCAGGTTGCCATTAGAAGCTAGTTCAGTTCTGCCTCCCTCTCTCTCTCCTCATGATATTGTCGTTCTCTCTTGAATTACAAGAATCTCTGAAGGTCATGAACGAGCCCTCTATCTCTTTTTTTAAAAATAATTAAACACAAATAATTACTTCTTAAACACCATAAAGCTTCTCTCGATTTTGATGATGAACTCTGAGCTGCATACATTTCACTGATGGGCCAGCAGTCGACCAGCCAATCAGTGAAGGGCGACAAACAACTTAGGATGTGTTTAGTATTGCGGTTGCTGTTGTGGTTGAGGTTGAAAAAAAACAGTTTCATAAAAAACGATTTTACTACGGTTCAAAATAAGCAGTGAAGTGTTTGGTTAAAACTGTGGTTGAGTTTAAGGTTGATAAAAAGCAGTTTTGTATGTTTGGTTATTATGTTTTTCGTATTGCTGTCAACTTGTGAAATTACTTTAAAGAACACGCGCGCGCGCACACACACACACATATATATTGTTTTTTAAATATTTAATAATTATAATAAGAAAATATAATTAATAATTCAAGTAAATTAGATACTTGTTTTTATTCTCCCATCAAACTATTTGTAATTTCATCACGAACTAAATCCATACGTGAAGGCCTCTGCGATCCCGGAACAATAGTAAAATATCATCTAAAACAAAATTGGGATTGCGAGACAAAAATTATATTGTGATATTCTTCTAATATATGTATTTATTGTAATTAATTTTTAGATTATTTTAATATTAACAATATATTTTTTTATAAGAAATATATATATATATATATAGCCCCCCTGAATTGCAACGCACGGAAAGCAGCAATTTGCTGCTTTTCATGAAACGTGATTTTGACAGTAAAAACAGGTGGGCCCCATAGCCAAAACATCTTTTTTTATACTTAACCAAACAGGTGCAAACTGTGTTTTTTTTAAAATGCCGTTTGCACCTCATTACCAAACGGGCACTAAATTTTGCATGTTTGGTTCTTCTTTTCGTTCGATTTTTTATTTGAATTAAATCAAATTTTGGGCAACTACAAATCAATACCAAACTTATAAATTAACATCTCAGTCCTTAATCTATGGAATCTTATTAATTATTCCTATACTTTTTGTGGTTTAAGGTTTGGTATTGTGGTAGCGACTGCTTTTTGAAGTGATTTTTGCTAGGAAATACATCAAAATAAAATTATTTTTAAAATTTTATTTTAATATCAACATATTGATTTAAAAATCAAATAAAAAATTTCTCAAAATTTTGTGAAATGTTGTTTTGGTTGTGTAGTACAAATTATTTTTAGATAAAGTTTATTTAAAAGACAAATTGTCATGCATTACATATGAAAATTTATTATTATTTCTTTCACTTGATAAAATGAAGAGAATGGTATGAAATAATAACTCAATTGAAACAAAAAAAAATTTATTTCTCAAGTCAATCATATTAAATGTGGGTTATATATACAAAAATCAAGATAAAAAAGGATAATAAATACAATTATTTCATGCATTAACAAAGAGAAATTCAATGTATGCCTATTTTGTAATTTCAGACTTGAAATAATATATAATAATATAGGGTGACAAATATTTTTTAATGATTGATATTGAGATCATATGTCTAACATATATACCATATTGTATACAACACTTAGATTTTTATAATTAATTTAAAACGAGATATAGATGGCGTAATTAAACAAGGAAAAAATGGAGAGGGGGCGATTAGCAAGATCATAAAGATCAAGGACTTATTCTTTAGTCGCTATATATATTAGGGTTCACTCCCATTAAAGTTTATCGATTCAAATTGAATTATGCTCTGGACGGTTACCGAAGAGGCATGTAACAGTGTCATATGTACACGAGGTGCACACTTTGGCATGCTGTCCAAAATAGTGCTTAAGGGTACTGGTAGCCATGCCAACAGTGGAAAAAATTGGCAGCGCAAATCTATGCAATTGTAGGTTCGTCAAGGAAAATCAGTAGCACAGATTGTTGACGAATGTAGGATGGATGATGGATAGTCCAGGCCAGGTAGGAAAATTCATCAAGGGATAGGTTGACGAGAACAGGGGTTGTCACAGAAATTCGACGGTGCAAATGCGAATTCGACAGCGATGGACAACGACAACTTGGCATAGGCAGAGACAAATTCGACAGGTATTGTGTTATAGTTCATGTAGGTCATGGGGCTTGTGGCTTAGCATGGACATGAGGCTTAGATTATGGACTTTTTCTAAGCCAATGGTTGACATGGCAAAGAATGGCAATTGGTGTTGTCAGGTGGACAGGCAGAATATGATAAGTGACAGTTATGGACTCTGAAATCATGGGGACATGGAGGCAGAACGTGGGGCAGAACAGGGGCTGTTCTACTGGCTTCGGAGATCATGGGATCATGGGGGATTATTGCCCACTAAGTTCATGGAGATCATAGGGAGAATATGCCCCACTATGTCTTGAAAAATAGGGGTCATGGGGGCTGCCATGTAACTCACATAGTTTGTCTATATAAATAGGTTGCAAAGTTTTTGCTATGTAGCGTGCGATTTTTGTGTAAAGCACACATTCATATTGTGTAATTTTTTGTTTACGGGATCTCACATAATATGTGTTTACTTTGCATCTTTTTTGTACTTGTGTATTCCATTTGCTTTGCAATGAGAGAAAGTGTAGGAAACCTCTTGTGTATTCCATTTTTTAGTTGTGTAGATAAACACGAGGAAAGATTAGAGTCTAAGAGGGGGCTGGTACAGTAACCATTCGAAAATCCAAAACTAAAGGAAAAAACACAAAACCGAATCCAAAAACTACTCAACTAAGTTTTGGAAAATTCCTTTCTCTCTCTCTAATTAACAGCTCTCTTAAAAAGCTTCCTTTCCTTGCCTTTATTCTTGTTCTTCTAGTTTAAGTTCTCAGATTCTTTTTTCTCTGCTTAAGAATAAGTTGGGGGGGAGAGAGAGAGAGAGAGAGTTGAAGATGTTTAGAGGGATGATGGATCCCGAGCTGGAAAAAATTGCTCAGGAACAGATGAGTCGAATGACGCCCGCCGATTTCGCCAGGATCCAACAACAGGTTCGTTTGTTTTTGTTGCTTTAAGGATAATTTTGATGTGGGCTTGTTTTTATTTGAATAGATTGACGTGTAGTATAGTTCAATTTTGAGGGGAACTGCTTTTGCGCTATGAATTTTGATTTGGTTATTGTTTTAGCCTGGAAAGTTTAAATCTTGTCTGTTAATTTTGTGTTTGTTTAGTTATATTTAGTTGTGTTTGTGATTTTTTGTTGATTTTAAATTATGGGTTTTATTTGTTTTTCTTTTCCTTGTTTGACTTGGTGAAGATTTTAGACTTTGGATACTGCAATATTAATTCTTTATCTCGGGGTATTGACTTAGATGGAAAATAACTTTTCATTAATGGGTCATTAAGCACTTAAGATGAATAGATTGTAGTGCTGTGGTTGTGTTTAAACATCTAACCTGAACTGAGTTTGTGTAATAGATCACTATTGCCAAGCTGGTGTTGTTCACATATCTGGTCGAATTGGTTTTGATTGCAGGTAATGTCTAATCCTGAGTTGGTGAGAATGGCGACTGAAACTATGAAGAATATGAAGCCTGATGACTTGAAACAGGCAGCAGAACAGTTGAGGCATACGCGCCCTGAAGAGATGGCGGAGATTGGTGAGAAAATGATGAATGCATCACCTGAAGAGATTGCTGCTATGCGTGCCCGTGCTGATGTACAGGAAACATATGAAACAAACGTGGCACATATGTTGAAGAAACAAGTAAATTTAAATCATAAATCAGATGATTTGCTGTTTGTGTGCATTCATTATGTGCATATTGCGTTTTATGTAGTGGTTAATGTACTGGCATAAATGCAGAAGGGTAACTAGTGCTGATTTTGCTATTGAAGTAGTTGCTGTTTTTGTTTTTATTTTACTTATGTAATTGAATCTCCTTTGGCAGGGTAATGAGCTGCATAGCCAAGGAAAGTTCAATGATGCTTTGCGGAAATATTTGCTTGTAAGTTCTTCATCTTTATCTTATTTTGTAAGTATCAGTTCTTATAGTTGGCATGTCTTTTGGATTTTGAACTGATGAAATTCTTTTCCTCCCTTATTTCTTAGGCAAAGCAAAATCTAAAAGGAACTCCATCCTCCAAAGGCAGAACACTTTGGTTAGCATGCTCTCTTAATTTAATGTCTTGCTACTTGAAAACAAAGCAGTACAATGAATGCATAAAAGAAGGCTCAGAGGTACAACAATCCACTAACAAAATTCAGTTTACATAGAGAACGGATAGTAATAATAATTATTATAATTATTACAATATACATTGTTGATATGAATAGGGTTTGTTCCTTTGCTTGCAAATCATTTTGTTTTTGTGTGAGTCTTTCTTCTTCTGATTGGATTACTGTATCACTTCAGGTTTTGGGATATGATGCCAATAATGTTAAAGCTCTTTATAGAAGGGGTCAAGCTTACAGGGAACTAGGACAACTGGAAGTAAGTTTGTTTGTGCATAGCTTGCAACTGGTAGTAGTGGTTGTAGGATTTCGCTGCTTGTTGTTTGATAAGATATCTAATGGCTGCCTGATATATGTTAGGATGCTGTATCTGATCTGAGAAAAGCACATGAAGTTTACCCGGATGATGAAACTATTGTAGACATTCTAAGGTATTATTTCATCTGAAATTCTCAGACCATTGGCTGGGCCAGAAGTTGTACAGTTTGATATTTACATCCTGTATGGTTTATGTCTTGTGAAAGAGTATGGAGTCTTTTCCATGTTGAGCTTTTAGCTTTAGCTTTTGTATTCTAGTTGTCATGTCCTCAGTAGCTCACTGTTAAGTTTCTTGCCCTCTGATTGATGTTTTGGGAATTTCCAAATCTTCTTACCTTCCTCTGTGCTGTATATAATGTGTTAGAACTTCCAACAAAATGTAAACAATGGTGCTAGTGTTTAACACGACATGTTGATTGTAAAGTTAATTGTTAATACAGGAATGCTGAGGAAAGATTGGCTCAAGAAGGTGGCCATCATGCACCAAGGGGTGTGTTATTTTCCTTTATTTTTTCTTAATGCTTGACTTTCTTCAAATACACCTAAAAGTTTCATGTTCCACTTTCAAATTCTCAATTGACAATTGATTTCCACTTGTTTGATAGGAGTGATAATTGAAGATATAACTGATGAAGCTGAGACTGTCACCTCTGAAAATCTTAAGAGTTCATCAACAGGGTATCAAGTGAAGCAACCACGGGAAAGTGCTGATATATCTAAAAGTGGAAAGGGAGGTCATAATGGGAGTTCAGAAACTAATTTAGAGGCCTTGGAGGCTTTGAAAGATGACCCGGAAGCTATGAGGTTATTTTTAATACATCTAAAAATTGCTTGATTCTATGTGTTTATTTTATGACATTGGTATTATCTTTTCAACTCCCATCATGTCTCCTTTCTAGAGATTGCACAGCAGAGATCTTAGATAGAATGTTAAGTTTTTATTCCCCCTAGGGATCAATTTGTGTTAATCGATCTTTCTTTTTCATTAGCGTAAGTTACCAGAATTTGATTTCTGCAACGGAGGATTACATAGAATTTTAATTGCAGTCTCTCCTTCAAAACAATTGCTGCTATATTTAGTTGTATTTGTTACAAAATATCTCTGATTTTGGGGTTGCTACTGTAATGGAAATTATTAGTAAGTTTGACATGGAGTCAGGGCAAACTTATGAAATCATGCCCAATTTGTTTTGATTAATGAAATAACAAGACAAGGTCAGTATGCCTAATATTTTTCCGCCTAAGGCTGGCGGTTGTTTTCTTGTGGCAGTGTAGTCTTCTTTTGCTGTCAATTAACCATAAAATTAGATATTAAGCTTGGTTGTTAATCTGTTTTGATTGTAGGTCATTTCAAAATTTCATATCTAATGCTGATTCTGAAACTTTGGCTGCTTTAAGTGGGGCAAAACCTGGAGAGGTGTCTCCTGACATGTTTAAGACTGCCTCAAATATGATCGGCAAGTTGTCACCTGAAGAGCTTCAAAGAATGCTTCAAATGGCTTCCTCATTCCAAGGAGCAACTCCTTTTACTGCAGGTAGATCTTCGGATAGCAGTTTTAATGGCTTTAGATCTGGTGTGGTTCCTCCAAATGTGACACCAGACATGCTCAAAACAGCAAGTGATATGATGAGTAAGATGTCACCAGAAGAGCTTCAGAAAATGTTTGAAATGACATCTTCTTCGAGAGGAAATGGCTCAGTTCCAGCTGCTGCTTCAGCTTTAAAAACTGACAGATCAAGTTCAGGTGTTAGGTCAAAACCAACAGAATCTCAAGAAAAGTTTGCTGCTGATGGGAATAATGGCTTCAGTGAAACTAGTTCTTCAGGTGATTTCCTTACAAGAAGAAATGCACCTCCATCAAGCTTTCCTGCCTCAACTTCTGATATTCAAGAACAGATGAGAAACCAAATGAAAGATCCAGCTATGCAGCAGGTATGGGATTTTCTTGCCATTGTGTAGCTGAATTATTGAATTCTTATCCCAACAAGATTCCCTTTTTCACACCATAGAATCTCATTATTTATTTTTGTCATTTTGAAATGATCCGATATGGCATGGATGTACTTTCAGGTTTCCAAAACATGTATTATTTGCAATTCAAAATATTGTTTTTAAAGATTGTTCTGACTCTTATAAATGTCCTGCTGAAAATTTCCATGCTACAGCAAAGAAAGGCTTAGAGATAATTTGAACTTTTGTAATATACATCGCACAACATTTTCTTGTTAAAAAAATGTAAAAACAATATAGGAATACTATATAAATTCATGGCTGTTTGTGTTTGTGCTGTAATGTCTGGTTGCTTGCAAATTGGCAGATGTTCACGACAATGATGAAGAATATAAGCCCAGAGATGATGGCTAACATGAGTGAGCAGTTTGGAGCAAAACTTTCTCGAGAAGATGCAGCTAAAGCTCAACAGGCCATGTCATCTTTATCACCAGAGGACTTGGATAAAATGGTACCTTCTTTGCCATGCTCTTTACTTCCAATGAAATTGCATGCTTTTCTTTCAAGATACCCCAACCTGGTCCAGCTTTTATGTATAAAATTTAACTGGGGTCAAATATTTTTATTTGTAATTTTCTCTCACATGTATTACTTTTCTTCTTAAAACTTGTAATTTTATTACACGTTTGCTCTGAAATAATGGTTCATGAGTTTCATGGTTATGACTTTTTTTATGACTGCCCCACTTCATTATGAATATATAATATATAATGATTTTTTCCCATCAATCGTTGCTGCAGATGCGATGGGCTGATAGGATCCAAAGAGTAGCTGAAGGTGCAAAGAAGGCAAAGAACTGGTTACTGGGACGACCTGGCATGATCCTTGGCATTTGCATGTTGTTCTTAGCCATCATCCTCCACCGGCTAGGCTTCATCGGAAAGTAGGGCCGGAATAGTAATGTTGACTCACCATTGCAATGCCCTACATGTTCAAAAACTTTTAGGGGGTTAGTGTCATCAAAACACCATGTGAATCTGAATCTTTGATGCGAGGACAGGAAAGTATTATGAGGTTAGAGATGAAGGGAAAACCCTAGAGATAAAGAGATAACTGTGTTTTTTAATGCAAAACCTCTCAAAATAAATATATGAATATTTATAAATATTTTTAAGAATATATTATATTTTTTTATATATGAATATGAGATGAATAAATATATGATTTATAAATATTTTTATGAATATATTATATTTTTTGAGTGAAAAATATTTTAAAAATTAATTATTATCACGACTTTTAAACACCCTAGTACCATGACTTTTTTATATCTAAATTAATCATATATATTTACAATAATTCGAGGACTTGTTTATGAGAAAATCTAAATTTTAGCATCATAACCAACTTATCATTTCAGCATAATTATTAACATATCATTATTCATAAAGTGCCCATGATCATCATTACTTCCACAAATTCAAATAATAATAACCACCTATTTTCTATACAAAAACTAAAATCATAATTTATTCTTTTAAATTTACCATGAACAATGCAAGAATCCAAATTCTAATGTATAAAATCATAAATTGTTTAACATGATAAAAAAGCATGTTCTCAAATTAATTTACACATTAATAATGATTAAGTTTTATTTTTATCGTATCTTAAATCGAAAACTTGATATATTAAAAATAATTTAATAATTCACAGATATCTGCTGCGAGGTATTAAACACGTAATTAATCCTTTCCACGGCCTTTTTCTTTCTTTCTTTCTTTCTTTCTGATTTTAGGGGGTCAACAAGAGACCAAATCATTTATCAATAACAAATTAACATAAATACCTAATCAAAGCTATGGAAAAAAGAAAAGAAAGAACACTTCTGTCCGCGTTTAAAAAGGAAAAAACCCACCCCTTTACTCGCCTTGCCTCTCGTTTCCTATCCCCACTTCTTCAGCCATCTAAATCTGATCGTTCCCTTATTAATACCTCCTCTTTGATCCGTTTAATCTCTCTCAAGGTTCCAAACAGAGGGAGGGAGGAGAAAGAAACCCCCGACTTTCTTTCCTTTTCTTGGCTATCAAAAAATGGCTTTTTTTTCAAGAAAGCTGTGCCCTTTCTTGAAACTTAGTTAAATATCTCCTGAAACCCATTAGTGCCCAGTATGATTCGACACGGACTTCTTCTGCGATCACCTTCTTCGAGTCGAAGGGTGCAGCCTTTGCTGAAGGAAACGACAGGGTCAAAGATGGTGCCGACAGGGTCAAAGATGGTACCGGGAGGAGATAGGAGGGAGAGGAATCTGGCAAGGGCGAAAACGCGGAGTTTTGGTGAGGTGGCAGGTGGTACGGCGGCGGGGTGTGCGGCTGTGTGTTGCTGCTGCCCATGCACGTTGATAAACCTTCTTCTTTTAGCCGTTTATAAGGTGCCGGTTGGCCTATGCAAGAAAGTCAAGAAACGACAGCGTTTGAGAAAAAAGCAGAAAGAAAGGTCCCTGTTATCTCGCGCAAGCAGTGGTCTGTCCAGGGAGGAGGGATGGGAGAAGGAGGTGAGGGAGATTATGGAGAAAGGGAAATGCTGTGATCATCACAATCGTGATCCTAACGGTGAAACTGAAGCCGTCGATTTGGAGAAGGAAATGTGGGACCAGTTTAACAGTACTGGGTTTTGGAGGAGCCCGTCTCGAAGAGGTACATGATGGAAGATGCCACGCTGGTGTATGGTATAAGTAACTAGCTCTGGGATTGTGCAATGATGGTGGGAAATGGTAAAATCTTCGGAGGAACTGAACCTGATCTTGATAGATCACGGGAAGGGTAGAGATGCAAACTGGGTTTTGTTTGTGGTCCATTGTGAGTTCATGGAGTTTAGCTTACGTGGGGCTTTGATCGATTGTCCTGGGTTGGGGGTTGAATGTTATTTGACAGTTGATTGAAAGGGATTCCTGTATACTATGAAATCCAATCCCGCCATCAAAAGACCTCTTGGATCCCTGTTTTTATATTTGGTGTTCTTCATTTGTTTTTGCCCTTTTATGTTCATTTTGATTCTTGATTCTAGGGTTTTCTTCTTTTTTGTGTTGAATGGAGTCAATAATTCCATTTTGGATACGAGAAATTGATGGCTGGATCTAGGTTTCCACTGTTATTTTTTCTGGGTGTTTGGTAGCGAGGATTGACCAGAAATTATAAAAAAATTGTTGTTTTATATTTTAAATTAAAAAAATTAAATAATTTTAGATTATTTATCGACCTGTTTGGGAGGGCGGTTGCTTTTGAAAGTGTTTTTTATTTAGAAATACATCAAAATGATATTTTTTTTTATTTTTTAAAAATTATTTTTGACATTAGCATATCAAAATGATTTAAAAACATCAAAAAAAATTATTTTAAAATGAAAAATTTTTTTTTTTTTAAGGAAACGACGGTACAACCACCCTCCCAAACAGCTACTTTATATGTTTATGAAAAAAATAATTTAAAAAAATATTTTTGGAAAGCTAGATTCGACCGTGGCTTCGAGTTATTAGAAATCATTCTACAGGATCTGTGAATTGCCATTAGAAATACAAGGCATAAGTTTCACTCATATCAATAATTGATCAATAATTTTAATGTTAAGTATGTTTAATTAGTGTTAAGTTAAATATAGATAAATACAAAGATGATAGATAAAATCATATCTTATCTAATAAAAAATAATGAAAATTAAGAAATTATTTTTTAAAATTTCTTCTCCCCTCTCGTCTGTATGTGAATATCCATCAGCAAGCGCTCCAAAAGTATTCAGGTCGAATACAATTACCATATCAAGCAAGTTCTTCTCAAAGTCCGTAATTTCGGGCAGCTTAATTTTTAATTTGTAGCCCGCGGGCTTAGAAATGAACGTACTGGACTGCCTAGAAGGCCACATTGCCTAAGTCAAATTGGACCTTGGAAATGGCCTTTGACGGGCTTTTTGTTTTTTTTATCTAATCTTTAATGGGCCTGTAGACGTCCTTTTTGCAACTAGATTTTGCAACTTAACCAGTAAAACTTGCAGTGGATTATGAGCTCCGCTAAACTTAAAAAATTTATTTTTAAAAAATATTTTTTTATTTAATAATATAATAACAAAAATCAAAGTTTGCAAAAATTAATCAGTAATCAAATATTAAAATGTTTGTTTAAAATTACAATAACTTTATAGAAAATAAATCAAATTAAAATAAGAAAAATAAAATTAAAATTAATAAAATATTAAATGATGGAATCTGAATGAATAAATAAAATAAAAATATAATTAAAAAAGAGAAAAAAAATGAAAAAAATAACACATAAAAATTGATTTCTTTTATATTTAAATTATTTTTTAATGTTTTTGGATAAATTATATATTAATATCGAAAATATATTTTAAATGATAAAAAATATAAAAAATTATTTTGATATATATATATATATATATATATATATATTTTAAATATTTTAAAAACAACATCATAAAATATGCCTTACAAAACTACAAGCCATGTCATCAGTGGTACCCACAGGCCAGCCCAGAATCATCAAACACCACTTGATTACTTGAACCCATATCATAAATGTTCGTTGCTTCAGTTTCCCGGCAAGACTAGCTGTAAGTACAAAGTATTATAAAACTCTCTCCAAAACCCTAATTCACCTTTTGTTTTTACCATAACAGCCACCACTACCACAATCCACACCCCTTCTCCCTCCCTCCCTTTCCCTCCCCCTCCAAAATTTATTTATTTTCCTTCGCAAATTCACTTCTTTGTCGAAGTCACTCAAAACCCATCTCTTGAAAGTAAACAAAAGCTTCAGTCTTTTTTATTTTTCACCACCAAAGTTTGCTGCTTTTCTCTTCCAGTCATCTCAGTTTTCTACGTCTTTGTCAAATTCAATCAAAGCTACTTAGTCGATCTTGACCTCCAAAATCATCCCTTTCATTCTTGTCTTATTTCTCTTACCATAAAATCCGTTTTCAATTTCAGAGTCAGCAGCCTGGAATTTTTTTTCAACGTGCTCTATACTAGTTGGATTTTTCTGTTGTTGCTTCAATGGCAGAAGACAGGAATGGGGACCGAAGCGAAGAGAGTGATTACACTTCAGAAGATGAGGGAACGGAGGATTATAGGAGAGGAGGGTATCATGCTGTGAGAATTGGTGATACATTCAAGAATGGGAGGTATGTGGTGCAAAGCAAGCTTGGTTGGGGTCATTTCTCTACTGTTTGGCTCGCTTGGGACATTCAAGGATCGGTATGCTTTACGGCCTTTTCTTTTCTTTTTTCTCCTTTAATCAATAATTGATTATTTTTTTTGTATTTATTTTGGAATCGAAGCGCCAGTTTTTATGTTTGGATTTCCTTTATTTTGCTGTACTAAAGGCACCTTTTGTTGCCAAGGAAGATCATGGAAAGAAATGTTAGATTTTGAATCGGATAGAATAGTAGGGTTTGTTTAGTCTAAAACGAGGTGAAAAAGAAAAGAGAAACGACAGTAAGATGACGGTATTGTAGCTCTTATAAACTACCGGGGGTATGAATTGGGAATTTAATGGAGGTTGTAGACGCACAACATTGAATTTAGTATTTTTTTTTCTGTTCTTCAAGATTTAGTTTATAAGGTGCTTTATTTGATAATTTCATGATTGAGGAAGCTGTCATCAGTGGTTTTATTGTTCGACTACTTTAACAACATGAGAAATTCATTGTTTGTAGCGCTACGTAGCTTTGAAAGTTCAAAAGAGTGCCCAGCACTACACCGAGGCAGCGATGGATGAGGTAAAGATTCTCAAACAGATTGCTGAGGGAGATCCTGATGATAAAAAGTGTGTCGTCAAGCTTTTGGATCATTTTAAGCATTCAGGGCCTAATGGACAACACATTTGTATGGTTTTTGAGTACCTGGGAGATAACCTTTTAACCCTAATTAAGTATAGTGGTTACCGCGGGGTTCCTCTGCACATGGTCAAAGAGATATGCTTTCATATGCTAGTGGGTTTGGATTACCTGCATCGCCAGCTTTCAATTATACACACTGATTTAAAGCCTGAGAATGTCCTGCTTTTCTCAGTGATTGATCCATCAAAAGATCCTAGAAAATCAGGTTCTCCTCTTATCCTTCCAACCAACAAGAACAAAATTGTGTCTGAACCTAGTTCTTCGAAAGAAATTAAGAGTTCAAATGGGGATTTGACAAGGAATCAAAAAAAGAAAATTCGAAAGAAGGCAAAGAAGGCAGCTCAGAGTTGTACACAGAAAGAAGCCTCTTTGGAAAATGATGCTGATCCCAAGACAACTAGTCTTGAAGATTATAATGCTGATGTGAAATCAAATGAAGATTCTGTCGAGGAGCAATCAAATGGTTCTGTGATCAAGGATGATTCAGCAAACAGTGATGGACAGAAGGATGCTTGTCAAGCAAAACGCAGTAGAAGGGGGAGCCGCTCCACAAGGCAAAATCTTTTGGCAGCTGCTGATCTAAAGTGCAAATTGGTTGATTTTGGAAATGCTTGTTGGACGTACAAACAGTTTACAAGTGATATTCAGACAAGACAGTATAGGTGTCCAGAGGTTCTTCTTGGATCTAAATACTCTACTCCAGCAGATCTATGGTCCTTTGCTTGCATTTGTTTTGAGCTTGTCACTGGTGATGTCCTTTTTGATCCTCACAGTGGTGACAACTATGATAGAGATGAGGTACGTGCAGATGCTGCAATGTTTTCCTGCCTTACCCTTTTCATTGCTGCCATGCATATGTTTAGTTAATCAATAGCGCCTATTTTTGCTTTGTGGATCAAGCTTACCTTCCCTTGTTTATTTTATTTCTGCTTTGTTCTAACTTGTCTAGATAATACTTACAGGATCACTTGGCATTGATGATGGAGCTTCTAGGCATGATGCCGCGCAAGGTAGGAGTGACGTGTTTTACTGAAGTCGATTGCATGCTTATTTGCAAGATCATCTCTTTTCTGGATAAACTGAATGAGACCAAAATTAGCAGTGCAGTATTAGGCTTTTATGTACTTGCTGTGAACATTTACACTGTGCATACTTTCTTCAGATTGCGTTAAGTGGTCGCTATTCTCGGGATTTCTTCAATAGATATGGAGATTTGAGGCATATTCGGAGGTTGCGTTTTTGGACTCTTAGTAAGGTGCTTATGGAGAAGTATGATTTCAGTGAGCAAGATGCTAATGACATGACTGACTTCCTTGTTCCAATACTTGATTTTGTGCCTGAAAAGAGACCGACAGCAGCTCAATGCCTTAGTCATCCATGGTTCACTGCTGGTCCTCGTCTGCTTGAACCTTCCATGCCAAGTGTTAAGCACGAGGCCAAAGATGGGAATACATCTGAAATCAAGGAGAAGGCTGAGAGGGAGGCTGTGGAAGCTGGAGTAGGAAATATAGTTATTGATGGCGCTTAAAAAAAATCCAAAGAACTGCAACCTATGGAAAACCCTTCTAAGGTGACATGATATAATCCCCAGGTGGTGTTTAATACCAAACTTTTCACATGTACCTTTGTCGAAAGCGGATTGCAATCTTCTGAGGAACACCAGCTTCCCAATTTCATTTGAGATCCATCCATGTGCTGTGGAATTTGATTCAGGAATCATCAAGTCGTAGTAGGGTGGTTGATTTGCCAGTTGAATGTTCCAGTTTTGGAAAAGAGGCTCTCACAGGTGCTCAAACTAAAAAACACACCTCCCTCTATTTGACTCTGCTTTGATTTTTCTTGTTCTACAAGCATTGTTCCGAGGGTTTATAATGTATCAGAGGCTTCTAGATTAGCCGTGCTATTTGGAGACATGACATGTTGAGGTTTTAAATTGTACATTTCATTGGATTGCATTTGTTCTATTGATTTATCCTCCTTGATAAATCATATATTTTATTTTCTATTACCATGTCAGTGTTCCTGTTGACATGATGGTTAAGGTTTGGTGTTTTTTTTCCTTCCCTTTGAGATTAAGGTACTGCCTTCAAATATGGCAGCACGACAAAGCTGAAGTCTGATAACTCGACATTAATCTTTGAAGGGGGAAAAGAAAAGCAGAAGCCTCCACACTTGCTGCAGAGTATAAATCCTTAAAAAACCACCAGCATATTGGTGAGACATAAGAGAAGGAGCTAATGGAGTGCACGGATCAAACAATTTGGAATCTAATGTCCTTGTCAATGAGAATCTAGAAGGTAGTTGAATCAAATTAGTTAGCAAGAAAACCAAAATGATCGAGTGAAATAATATCCAATTTGAGTGCACTTGCTATGTAGAAATTAAACTCCTGATGCCCCAATGTTCCAATAATGAACTGAAATGAGATGAATCATATACTCAAACCAAATTTATTTTCAAGACATAGATACAGGGATGTCAATCTTGTTCTGTTTTGGTCAAAATGACCGAAATATTCTGTATTAGTTAAAAAAACAAGACAAAATGATATTGTTTTTACCTTGGATTAAATTCCAGTCAATTCCGGATTTTTCAGTTAAATTCTGGCCGAAACGTGCCGGAATCATTTCATTTATGCCGTTTTGGCCAGATAATGTTTTTTTTTATATAATAAATAATTTTACAATATCAATCTTATCTCTTAATCTGACCGTTAGATTGAGATGAAATTTTACGAGTTTCTTGACAAATTTATATATATTATGTTAAAATTTCAGAACAATCAAAGAATGTAATGACCTTGCGAGATAGATGATGACATTCTCGTAATATTATACATGATTATAATTTTGTTTAGAAAAATTATTTTATTGTCTTTTTTTAGATTAAATTGTACAATTCTAAATAATTTTATTTTTAGATTTGAACTAAAATTATTTTTGAATTAATATATTTAATTATATATACACACACATAAAGAATATAACTCCAAAATAGTGTGCCAAAATACTTTAAAACCGAAACATTCTATTCCAATTGAAAAAAAGAAACATCAGCATTTACAACCATAATAGATACAATACCTGCACTGTGCAATCAACCAAGCCTGTTTCTTGCTTCATCTTGCCATCATTGCAAAACATACATTTTGTGCCCCACCTATCCATCATATAGAGTTCGGTCAAGACGTGCTCTTTCCAATTGATGCCATATTACCACTGTGATCGCAAAATTAATGAACTTCTGATAATAGCAGGAAGGACAAGACTGCCCAGAATACTCCTTCGAATATAGTGTTTTGCTGTAGTAGCCAGCCAGTTAATGGACTTTCATTTTTCATTTGGGGCAATGAAATTTTTGAGTCCACCTGTTTAATAAAAAATAAAATTTACTTAATTAGTTTAAAATATATTTAAATTAATTTAAACAACACTTTTTCGATTTTCATAACAAACATTCTATTATCTTGGTGTCAATTTTTTTTTTATGGGCTTTAAATGTTATATTTTGACACAGCATATGAAAAATTGTACAGGTGTTTTTAGAAAAATAGCACAAATCAAAAAAAAAAAAAAAGTAATATATTTTCATTACCTTCAGAGTAGAAGTTATTCTTCTTCCTGGTCAGTAGGGCTACGGTGTCTGTGGCTATATGTGATGCAAAAACCTAACAGGGCCATGGTAGTGACGAATTTGTGTGCACATAACGTGAAGGCTATAAAAAAAAAACAAATAAATAAAAATAACAGAAATGAATCTCTGAAAACTTATTCTCCATCCACCAATCTGCTTTCCTCACATCACACTCCAAGTTCTTCAATTCTTCTCCTTAAATCTGATGCAGCTTATAAATCTGATGCAGCTTATGAGAATTCTTAATCAGTGGACTGATTCGAAAGCACCACTCAGTAGAGGTGATGCGACGGGAGAACATTGCGCAGATGATTGAAATATCAAGAGATTGTAAAATGGCTGCTGTTAACATATTGTGCGAGTTGCTCTCTCATCATTACTTTTCCATACATCCCTTTGCCATGAATTCATGCTACAATCTGGGAAATCAGGTTTGCGAATTTTGCCCTCCATGCACGGTGGTTTCCCCAATTTTCATGGTGGTTTACCACAGCACGAGGAGATTGTCAGCACAGGCACAAAAACCATAACTCAGATTTGCAGGATATTTCAAGAATAGGAATACATCTGCAAAAAATTCGCAGTTGTCTGAACAAAAAGTCTAAGAAATCACAAAAATTCTTCAATCAGGGGCTGGTAGAAGAGCTTATATGCCTCCATAACTTCAAGATACCACATTGCTTCTCGATCCGGATATGCCGAAAGATCAACCATCTTATGAACCTAAAATTCGAAAAATAAACTGTTATCCACATGATCAATGTATTCTTTGCAAGAATTTGATAGCAAATAGGCGGATCAATTCGTGAATTTACCTTAACCATAGGGGTCTCGCCAGGACGGACAAAGTACCCTCCAATTACCATCACATAAATCCCTGTACAGTCCAAAATTCAAAAACACACCCAGGAAAAACACGGCGGTCAATGCTAAAATGCGCCAATATATGCTACGATGCGCCAAAGAAAACATGAATAGAAAGGGAAGAGTGATACCCAACTCCCAGTGACGGAGACGGAAGTCGGCGGAAAGGCAAAGCTCGATGACGCCAGTGCCGTCATCCAGAAGGAGACGGCCTTCACCGTCGTTGGAGACCAAAATGCCCTGGAGAGCAACAACAGAAAGGAATTAGAGAAGGGAAGTGGAAGAGGGGTAAATGGGGGAACCGATAAAAAGAGGAGGAGGAACCTGTAACCAGGCACGTTGAAAGAGAATGCCGCCGAGAGTCAAGGCGTTTTGAGAAGGAGTCTCGCTGGCGTCTTTCAATTGGACGCAGAGTAGCTTAAGCGCTGCTAGACTGTAATCCATCTCCTGATCTCCACCGATTCCCTCTCCTCTCTCCTCTACTGTGTGGGCGAGTTATTCAAACGTTATTTTCGGGTGAGGTGCGTTTAGTACCTGTAATTGTTCCTAATTACTATTTTGGTCCCTTTACTGTAATTTCTCTTCATGCTGGACCAGTCACATTTTCAAGCCTACCGTTTTCTCTCAAACTGTACCCACAAAACAAATTCTTAAATCTATATGGCAGCTCAGTGATTGAAAACGGTGAGATAATAGCTTGTGGGACCATTTCCAGTGTTCATGTGACTCCTCGAACAAAAGTTATGATCTGTGTTCAATCCATGGCACGGCACTTTTGATGCAAAATCTCCATTCCAATATCGAGTCAATAACCTCAGGATGATCGAAAGGATGTATAAATATGATGCCTTCGTTGTCCGCTCGCTGTTTCGCATATGCCTGTGCTTTGTCATAGGATTCCCCAAAAAGAACAGCTGTTGCATGAAATTCTCAGCAGCCTTCCAATACATGAACTCAAGCTGTCTGTTTAAATTTTCAGAAAAAACACAAGTTTCAATTGAGGGAAAAAACTATCCTCCTTTGGTTTCAGGAGTTGTCAGAGAGGCATGACAGTGACGGCATCGCAGCATAGTTTTTTTGCAGCTAATGAAACTCCTTGAGCATGGCTCCCTGCTGATGAACAAATAACTCCATCCATTTTCCAACTGTTCCTTGGTAAGTTTGATCATCATTCTAGAAGCTCCCCTCAGCTTGAAGGAGAAACCTATGTTCATCATAAATTGCACAAGGATATATAGAAATTCTATTTAACATTTGGTAAAGATTAGGTTAAACTAGATTTCTAGATACTGATACGTGTGGAATGATTATGCTCAAGTTTTTTTCTAATCGTTTCATCAACTTGGCTGGAACCAAAGTGGGATAAACATTTCTCCGTCATTATAAATCATAGCGGTGCAATCGATTTTCACCATATTTTGACTTTATTTTATTTTATTCTAAATTAGATTTTTCTTTTGGTGTTTTCGGCTTTAAATACTGTAGCTGTGATAAAGGTTGAGTGGGCTCTTTTAGTTTGGTTGATGAATAATAAGATTGATACGATATGCTTGAATTTTATAATAATTATCGGAACTTATAATGTTTATTGTATGGATATATTCCATATTCCATCTGCAACTGTACATCCTTAAATCTAACAGGTTTCTATAAATTACTATATAAGTAAGGAAACTCTTTGCGTTATGGTAAGTTCTGGCGGTGTCAACATGTGCATCATAATCATAGCCGAAGATTAATCCTGTCAGACATTCTGAAGATGTCAGAATGAACTCTATCACCTCCAATTTCTGCTCCAGTCGCCCCGGCAGCAACTCTGAGGACATCTTCAATTAGAGCAAAATTTCCCATAATGTCCACGTGTGCTCCACTCTGCAGACCCCTTCCCTCTAGGAGGCTAGCCGGTGGCTTGTGCCGATATTCCCTTATGAATGTGGCGATGCCGGATGGATTGAACCGGGTTCTTCCTCTCCACCCTTTAGCACACATGAAACCAGCACTTATCACCGGCACAGTCTCATCGCCATCTGTTAAGTGTACTCCACCGCTCAGGCAACTGTCCTCGTCTCCGTCGACTGAGCTATCGATCCGGAATGGAATGCTCCTGCACCTGTCATTCGGTGATAGCTTGTAGACGTAAGATCTTTCGGTGGGGATTCCAACGCCATATGAGCAGTATATCTCAATATCTGGTGCATCAGGCAGCCTGAAACAGAATTCCAACGTTTACACCATTAAGATTTATGCTTTAATTAGAGAAAAATCTCAGATAAAGGAATTTCAGAAAAAAGAAAATAAAGAATCCATCCACTTCATCAAAATAATGTCTTCTATTTAAGAATGTATACGGATGATGATTTCGAAACGTGAAAAAAAACTCTGCATGGATGATCAAATGAAGAGGGACAGAACAGAAGGATAGTTATACTCACTTGGTCTCTAGCGGGTTAGACCAGTGCTTGTAACGAGTATATTTAGGATCATCAAGATTTTCAGCTATCCCATAAGATAAATGACTATCAACACGTTGCATCATTTTCGGAGCCACAACGCGGAGTAAATCAAGAGCAGTTCTAGCTGTGTAAGGTTTGTTTTCTGCAATCTTTCGGATGGTTTCCCTGCACATCTCATCATATTCAGTCCAGACCTCTCCTCCACATGATGAGTTAGTGTTCTTGTTGGTTCTTGTGCCCAAAAATTCCTGTTGAAGTATCTTTATCAACACCCATTTATGCAAATGAAAAGAACATTTCTCCAAAATCAAATTTAAGGATCACTTGATTTCCACTGTTATCAAACAGGGTTTAATAAGATTGATCATGAATGGAAACGAATTTCAATCAGCAAATTGATACAGGAGCATTTCCCCTTACTCATGAATACAATCTTTGAAGTCCAAAAAGTTTGGCTGTAAGTAAAGGCTCTCTCTGTTCTATCGAATGAAGCTCTTGTTTTGTGTTAAGTGCATATGCCACTAAATGGTCATCAATTCTCTCTCAGGAAAATGAAGAATATGTTTCCGCATAGGTGGGAGCCTTACTGCAAGGCTATAGGCCTCTTGTGAAAATGAGAGGTATTGTATTAAGGATGGTTAAGAAGATGTAACATGGATCAGACGAAGGATTTCACGGATATTTACTTCATAACCTAGCAAACTCTCACAGTTTTAAGTGACAAGATCAGTAAAAGAATACCTTTGTATCAACTGAGGGGAGTTGCGAGGATGGTAACTGCAATGTTTCCTTCCCGAAAGAAATGATCCTTCCATACTTATTTGATTCTTTCACATGAAAATCCATCTTCACATCACTGCCATTTGTATCCTTGTCACCTGCAGAAGCTTGCAAGTATCTTTTCTTT
The DNA here is from genome assembly GCA_964035475.1 of Salix caprea. Taxonomy (NCBI): domain Eukaryota; kingdom Viridiplantae; phylum Streptophyta; class Magnoliopsida; order Malpighiales; family Salicaceae; genus Salix; species Salix caprea. The sequence goes on along the minus strand of OZ037745.1, from coordinate 18,949,791 downwards.
GATAAATCACAAGCATACCCCTCTTCAGGAGCCCAATCCAAATTGCCCCAGACAGTCTCTCCTCCTTTAGGTAACAATGATGCTATTGAATCCCATGTTCGAGTCACCCGCATGACATGCTCCAAGGCTTGAAGTCTGAGAATCTCTGAATCCAGAACACCAGGATCCATAGCTCTGCAATGTCCACACCAGATAAATACATTTTCTTATTTCATAATTCTACAATATTGTGAACTTCATGTGAAAAATACCACCTAACCACTCCGAGATGGACCATTAGGTGCGTTGTCTTTTGAAAAAATTGTACTAGCTTGCTCTATCCAGGCATATAGTCATTAGATATAAGCCCGCTAATGAGAGGCTGGTTGCAAATACTAACCTTATAGATGCCATGTCTTTGGCTTCGGCAGAAAACAGATTACTGACTGCCTTTGGTACACCAAGGAATACTGGACCAATATTCATGATTGACTTTATATGTTTAGCACACCAACCTGGACCGCCACCACCTCCCATAGGAGGAGGTGTTTCAACCCATTTAAGGAAGTGAAGAAAATAGATAACCCCCATGGAATGGGGCACCACTACCACTTTCTTGTAGCCATTTGTTACATACATAAGCTCTATTTGACTCTTCAATCTACTTAGTGTCTGGTCCCGAATCTGCTCATCCTCAATTAGAAATGTATTAGTGGAGACTCAATTCAAACTAATCTTAAACAAGATTGCTGGACCAAGATCTTAGGAACATGAGCAAGGAGGGAAACTGAAACATCAAAAGGACTTTGAGGACCACCAGAATGGTTCTGCAATGTTTTCATTACATAAAAAACTTGTCATAGGACACATAAGCATGCTTGCAACAAAGATATTTTATGTTACGTTCTTTAGAAAAAATACGCTTTTCAAGGAATCTAGCATCAACACTGTGACAATTTGCAATTAAAAAGAACTCGGTGTTGTTATGAGAAAAAGATTTGAAGCATCTTTAAAGCATTTTTCCACATTGCTCAAGCAAGTTTGGTGATAATTTGAAAGCATAAACTTCGTTCAATAATTTGAAGGATCTTAATCCATGTTAATACTTGATACTGCTGCAGCTACTGAATTACTAGAGATACCAAAGCATGTGTATTAGACTGATGAAATGCTGCATTTAGCTAGTAACTAGAGGCAGAGGAAGAACTTCTATACCTCGGTATTTTGAAAAGAAAGTCTCCAATCATACGCTGCCATGTGCATATTCTTCCCTTCGTAACCAATTTTTGCCAAATTCTCAATGAGTACAGCCCAGACAAAGTACCCTGGAGCAAAATAGTCAGCTGCAACCAGCCCTGACACTGCCCTTAGTCGAATGCCTGGAGGGTCAAGACCAGTCTCATTGTGCAAAGCCAGATGCTCCAGCAAACACAATGGCCTAAACACAGTTCACATGTAAATTCAGTAAAGCTTGCAAGAACAATCTCATAAAGCAAGGATAGGCTCCAACTAAACATAGTGGTCCAAAACTCTCATCAATGACTATTCAAGTTTGTCATTAAATTTAGCAAAAAAAAAGGGATGTAATTCGACCATGTCAAGATAACCTCACTGTCATGAAACAGGTTATTCAACCAGCACAGCGGTCTAAAACATTTGATACCATTCCCACATAAGTTCACAGTTACAATCCAATTGAAACACAAAATGACCCCAAAAAAAGTACTTACACAATGCTGAGGGGGTTTGACAAAATGAACCAAATTTGTTTCTGCGTTAAGAAATAGGTGCTTAAACTAACACAGTCAACACAAATTACACTATAAACTCACAATGTAATCAGAATCAAGGCATGGAATGTGATTCTCAATTATGACACGAACCTTTTTAAAACCTCAGTGAAGCTACCACCCCAAAGTCTCTTTCGGAAAAGACCTTCTGCACAAGGCTTGCCCTCCCACAGCTCTAGCCCTCCAGTGACAATGCCAGGCACCAAAACAACTGGATGAAGAGCTGTCAAGCCTTCACGTTTAAGTCTTGTTCCAGGTGATTCAGGGACCTGAAAGCCTGGAAATGCAGCTGGCAAGCAGTGATACAGGACCAAAAGAAGCCACCAAGTAGTGCACATGTATCCAATTACGCAACAACAAGAGTTTACACAGCTCCTTTCCTTTGGCTGCCTTTTATTTCTCTTCTCATTGTTTTCTAAGGAAGTTTTGGCCCCAGTGGCAACAGTTTCTTCTTTCTTGTCGAAATTTTGGGGTTGAAAAAACTGAAATTTCACAGGCTCTACATAACATAGCTTTCTGAACCGCAGAATTGAAGCCATTGAAGACTAAAACCACTTCAAACTAATTATTCACCACCAAAAGAAAGAACCAAAACAGCCCACTTTTAGAAATGAAAGGCCGGGCCAGCTTTCTAGTCAATGGTAGTCCATAAATGAAGACAGACAGATTGGTTAGTTACTCGGGATTCGCCTTGAACAGCAGAAACAATGAACAACCCTTCAAGGAAAACTGTGAGATCGATTGTTAGATGAATAGATAGGAATGCAAATGCAGTGAATTATAGAGCAAAGAAGGTTATGGGGTTTAGATACCCGTTAAGAAAAAGCAATAGCACGTGGTCGATATGATCGTGTCTGTGGAATCACTGGCGATGAACAGTACTGGGCTACCTAGCAATCCGATGAAATCAAAGACAACAGAGAGAAATTCGAGCATCTCTCTCAACATTCTCCAGGCACGGTGCGTGAAAAAGAAGGGAGTTTTTGGAGCTAGCCAGTTGTGAGAGATGATACCAAGGGAGTGTAGAACTCGAGTGTATACGTGTGAACAGGCTTGTTTACGTGTCAAACCAACAGGGCATTTGTATCTTGTGGCCTTCACGCGCAACCGAGCCGTCTCTTAAATCGTAAGCATTATGGGGTTCTTTTTGGCTTATCACACCATTACTACGCCTCTCTTTGTCCGGGAACAGAAGAGGTGCAGGGGACTGGGAAGGAAAGACAGAGAAAAAGGATGGGAAACCTCTCTGGAGAAGGGTAGTGTTAGGTATGAGAGGAAGAAGACGACAACTTCTTGCAGCCCCGGTCAAGGGAAAAACACGGATGCCCGAATTGTCAGTGTGACTCCACTGGGATGGTGGTGCCTGTGGATCCTGATTATTGCACCAGAACTTTCAAGAAGAAAGGCATGGCATGTAAGCTGAGAGCACTCTTGTAGTGTTGCAGCTGTCCAGAGATACAGATATAGGCTTGTTTGGCAAACTGTCGCTCTTGTGGTTGAATTTGAAAAAAAATAGTTTTATGAAAAATGTTTTTAGCTGTGGTTTGTAACTGAAATTTAAGTGTTTGGTTAAAATTATGGTTGAAATTGAGTTTAATGAAAAGTAATTTTGTGTGTTTGGTTACCATGCTTTTCATATTGATGTCAACTTGTAAAAAAAATATTATTTAGAATTGTGCTATTTAATATAAAAAATACAATAAAATTATTTTTTTGAACAAAATTATGAGCATGTATAATATTATAAGAATGTCATCATCAATCTTGTAAGGTCATTACATTCTCTGATTGCTCTGAAATTTTAACATAATATATATAAAAATTTCAAGAGACTCCTCGTAAAATTTCATCTCAATCTAACAGTCGGATTAAGAGATATAATTGATATAGTAAAGTTATTCAGTATTTATAAAAAAATATTATTTGATTGAAACGGAACGGGCGGAACAAAACCAAAATATTTCGGCCAATATTTAACCAAAAAATCCAAAATATACCAAAATTTAAACCAAAATAAAAATAATATTATTTTATTTTATTTTTTTAATTGATATGAAATGTTTCGGCTATTTAGCACGAAACGGAAAATCATTATGTGCCCGTTTGGGACGGCGTTTCAACCATAGTTGTTAATTCCGTTCCGTTCCGCTCAACAAACCGAGACAAAACGGCGTCGTTTTCGTCTCGGTTTTAATTCCGGTCCGATCCGGAAATTCCGGCCAAATTCCGCCCGGAACGCCTCAGTTCCGTTCCGAGCGTGCCGTTCCGGGTTCAAAATATATTTTTTTTTATTTTTTAAAAATTATTTTTGACATCTATACATCAAAATAATTTAATAACACCAAAATATTTTAAATAAAAAAGAATTCAAATTTTAATTATGCTTGTTAAATTAATATTTTATTTTTTTTCATAAATATATAATTAATTATATATGAACAGTACGACACCGAAACGACACGCCGGAACGCTCCGAAACCGGAACGGCGACCGGAACGGTATTGACAACTATGGTTTCAACCGCCGTTTCCAAAAATAATGAATTTTATTTATTTAAAATTAATTTTTTTTGTGTTTTTAAATCATTTTGATGTGCTGATATCAAAAATAATTTTTAAAAAATAAAAAAAAAATATTATTTTGATATATTTCTAAATGAAAAGCACTTTTAAAAGCAACCGCAACAGCCCTCCCAAAGAGGCCCTCTATATATTTGAAGAGCCTGTTTGGATAGCGTTTCAAACGCCGGTTTGCAGCTTTTCATTTTTTATTTTTTTTTCATTTTAAATGAATATGATTTGGTATTTTTAGATCATTTTGATGTGCTGATATCAAAAATAATTTTTAAAAAATAAAAAAAAAACATCATTTTGATGTATTTCGACACAAAAAACACTTTGAAAAGCTACAATAACAACTCTCTCAAACACCGTCGAAATGTTATAATAAAACATTATGTCTCGTTGTAATAAATATTTTTTTCCAAAAAAAGGGTCATTTACAGAGTACGCCAATATGGGCACAGTGTTTAAGGAGACGATGGACGGTAGAAAATTCTTCTGTTGTAGAACCTTTTGTTGCTGCATCTGCATCGAACAGCTTTCTTTTCACTATTTCGCTGGACACGTGAATTATGATTGAAGGGATGGATTCCATTCACGGAGAAAGAACTGCCCTTTCTTTTTTTCATCATGTAAACATTAATAATGTTACTTTCCAAAATAGTCGTTTGTTACTTTCCCAACGTTAATAATAATATGTACTAGGTAAGAAAATAAAATAAAATAATATTTTTTTATCTTAATTTAAATTCTAGATTAATTAGTTAAATAACAGCTGAAATATTTTAATTTTTTTTATTGTTCTATTTCAGTCAATTAGTGTTTTTTAAATAATAAATTATTTTATAATTTTAATTATATCTTTTAATCTGATCATGAGATTAAAATGAAATTTTACAAGAAATCTCTTGATATATTTATATATATTATATTAAAATTTTAGAGCAATTATAGAATGTAATGATCTTGCGAGATTAATAATGGCATTCTCATAATATTACACATATTCATAATTTTATTCAAAAAAATTATTTTTTTTAAATTAAATTTCACAATTCTAAATAATCTTTTTTTTTTTAATTATTATTTTGAAAACTTGGCATAAGTAAAAATATTTCTAAATCAAACGAAACGATATTGAAAACTTTGCATGTAAAGACAAAATTGACTGCCTTTTCTTCATCTTTATTGCTCCACTGAGTTCCTGCTTACTCCATATCCACTCGCACTCTGCACTGCGGCTGTACGTGCAGGAGGCTGAGTCATAACCCCTGTGCTGGGACAAGAAAATTAACAATTTCATCCATATTTTCTCGTTCGTCGCTGCAGAAGTTGTCATATTTTCTCCTCTCTTTTTTTTCCAATTTGTCCAGGAATTTGCCACATGACTTGCATCCATTGATGTGGTCCGTGAATAACATGTCGATTAAGGGTTGCTTGTCTACCGACATTTATAGCTTGTCCGAGCAACAGGATTCCTGGTCTCTGTCATTGATTTTAGCAGAAATAAATCTCCCATCACGCACGATAGTTTCTGCGCAATAACACTCTGTTTCTAGCTATATTCTCTGATTTCTTATCATTACTTTGTGTCCACTAATCGAACTTCGCAATTAAAGTTTGATTCTTTGGCCGATAAAAATACCAGGAATCGACAACTTAGCACATGAAAGCAAGCTTACTGCTAAGTCCGCAGGTAGCTGGCGTGATGGCAAGTAGCTTAAGATATGTACAGCAAGTCTCGAGTTCAAGTCAGAACATGTATCTCTTATAAAATCTGAGACAACCAGAATTTTACTTACTCACTTATACCCCAAAATACAGGTGTGGTTTTCTCGAATCCAAAAAAAACTTTCTGCTGACCTAGACTCTGTTCATATTTTGACTGCAGTCGAGCTTTCTAAGCTCAGGAGGTAGTGCCACAGTAAGATATTCTGGATGAAGTACAAAGTTGATCTATTTCGTCTTGCTGGTGTTATGAGCCAAAATCCATAGATCTTTATGTATCTTCGATGTGATATTGAGGTTTTTATGCATTTTTTATGGGATTTTAAGGGCTGCTGAATCATTTTCTTGTCCCTAGCTTGCATAATTTTGGGTTGAGGAATCTTTTCTCCAAAGAACTGGTAGTATGATTAATTAAAAACAAGTGGGGTTTGACAGATCCATCTGATAAAATCTAGATGGGTTACAGATGAGCAGACATGTGGCCACCAGGGAATAGTTATACGTAGAAGAATAGCAAACACTTGTTGATCCAGTGATTAATTACCTTAATCTGCTTAGCTAGATCAATTAATTAATATTTATGCCAGGCCACCCCTGTTTACGTGACCATTTGAATCCTTGTCGTTATCTTAGTGTTATATATGTTAAAAAACCATATCATTTAAAAATTTAAACTGTTAAGTGAGATTCTAGAATATAATTTATATTATTCTCTAACACACCTCCTTAAATGAAAGCCCTTTGAATTTGAAACTTGCACAGCCTCATATTATCTTGTGCTTGATTTTTATCAAATAAAATGAGGGTAATGAGATTCGAACCTGTAACTACTGGATCAACAAGGCTCTGATACCATGTTAATAAACCATCTCATCTAAAAACTTAAATTATTAAATAAGACCCTAGAATATAATTTATATTTTTATCTAAAAGTAAACCGGTTGGCTCTGGTTTCTGTCTTTGTCGAGTTATTTCTCTTCACTTTTCTTGAGACGCATTCTCATCGTGTTAATTATTATATGTTAATTATTATGAACCTGGTAACCCTGAAAGAGAGACGCTTGATGGTAAAAAAAAAAAGAAATTCTATTTCCTCGAAGCTTGAATCGTAGTTATACAACCGGCTTGGTTTGTTGGATTGACCCGATAAGTTTATCGTCTAAAACCTAACTTGAACCGAGTTTTAATTTGAATTGGTTTTCATATAAATTGGTTAAACTCAAGTGCTTTGCGAGTTGATGTACAGGCCGGTTAGTCCAAGTTTTAAACACGAACAATAAACTCGGATCGACCCGAAGATCCACTGATCCATGACTTTTCCAAGTCAAACCTTGAGCCGGGTCTGGCAACGTTGGCCAGTACATCACCAATTCATTCAATTTTTACTGTAACACAGCAACAACAGTCTTTAAAATTTCACTTAAAAATTTAAAATTTGAGATTCTAAAATATAATTTATAATAATTTATAATATATTTTTTCAAGTAAAGATTTTTTGTGCTTAAAATTTACATACAGATCTATATTATTTTGTGTTTGAATCTTATCAAATAGAATAAGAATATTAAGATTAAAAAATAATGATTCTTATCATTATTATGTGTACACTTTGAATTTTTTTAATTTACAATTAAAAAATAAAAAAATATTAAAAAAACGTCATAAAAGCTTGCAAAATAATTCCGGTAAGAAAATATCTGTCCTTCAACAGAAACGCGTGTAAAGTAACAGGTAGAAGCTTCTAATAGAATCCGTTTTCCAGCAGAATAATAAAAGCATGGTACTTGCGCCGCGGTAAAAGATATTTGCAAACAAATTAACCAAAAATGTGGATCTCGGTGCCTCGAGACAGCCCGCCCGTCTCAAATTCAGGAAATATATTCATCTTTACCAGGTTAAAAGTCAACAGTATGTTACTATCGTTTTAAAAAAATTTTTTATTTTAATTTTAAATTAAATATGTTTTTATATTTTTAAATCATTTGCATATTGATGATATCAAAAATATTTTTTTTAAACAATTATTTTAATATATTTATAAATAATTATTATTTTTAAAAAAAAACTACCTATTTACGGTAACCATAATATTCTAGACTTAAGTTGTGAATTGTACAGGAACATCATTGTCTTAAAACAGCCTTTTGTTTTCTTGCTTTCCCTGCAATTTAATATATATTTAAAATTACAGTGAAAGGTTTTTTTTAAATATTTTTTTAATGTTTTTTATTTAATATAATATATCAAAATTATTATTATTTTTAAAATCAATTTATGCTTTCTCAAGCCAGAAACAGGAGAAACTTGTAAACACGCTTTTTTTAAACCTTATGTAGTTGGCAAGTGTTTGTGTAAAAATTAAAATTTATTTATTATTATTATTTAATATGTTAAAGTTAAAGATAAATTTTAAGAAAAATATAAATTTAAATAAATTGTTTTTTAAAAAACAATTATTATCAGATTAAAAAAATATATATTCCAATATAATTAATCCAACCGCAGCCGCACCCCGTGTTCCCGACGGTGCATAAGGCTACTTTCATTGTATAGTACAGGAAGCAGCACACTTTTCCTCACAAACTTTTAAGAGGAAAACTAGATGGGTTTAGCCCAATAAACTTTTGGAGGTAATGGATCAAGCCTAAAGCCCATCATGGCCCGATAAAGTTTTCTTCTTTATTAAAAAAAGAAAACGAGAAAAAAAAATACTGATAGCAGGTCACTCCTCAAAATGCATCGAAACCATTAAAAATTCCAAACACACTGTTTTCAATTCCTCGTTAGCTCTTAACAGTTGGAAGGTGTTTTTGTAAAATCAGATATTCTTCAAATTAATTTTATTTTTGTCTTTTTTTAGATTATTCTTACGTGATGACATTAAAAATATATATTTTTAAAATAAATAAATTATTTCAATGTATTTTTAAATAAAAAAAGATTTTAAAAATAATCTGGTTGAAACCGCATTCCCCAAAAACATAATTTTTTAATAAAAAAGTTTTCCTTCAAAAAAATCAATATTTTTTTTAAAATAAAACATAGAAAAGAAATTTTACATGTCATGCTTAGCACTGCATTTTTAAAATATTTTTGAAAAATTATAAATATTTTATTTTTATTTTAAATTAAAAAAATTTAATATTTTTTATATGTCAATGTTAAAAATAAATTTTGAAAAATAAAATAAAAATTATTCTAATATATTTTTAAACAAAAAAAAATTTAAAAAACATTATCACCTAGCTAACACAGGCAGATATTAATCCACCCGCAGCCATGCATTGTGGCTTACGTAGTTCCTAGCAGATATTTGCAAAACAAATTGTTTAAAATTATTTATTTCATATATTTTATCTTTTTAATAGAATAATACAATAAATAATTATTATGACACTCTTAAACACCCTCTAAATGTACCAATGCTACTCCCATGTTAATTTCTCGTTCACTTAAATTATCTATTTTTTTAATGAAACAAATTAAAGTTTCATTAATTTTAATTTATTTTAGTTTATCTTATAATATATTCAAAACTATATTTACACTTGAAACATATTACACTGGTAAACTTTTCAAATCAATTTAAGAAACAAGTTATTAGACAAAATAATCTGAAAAAACAAATAAAAAATATAGATTTAAAATAATTAATGAAAAATACTGTGCGTGTTTTTCCCCCTCTGCATCAGTCCATCTAGCTTCTGGTCTGGAGTTGCTCCCGTAGTCAATTCACCGAAAGAGCTATTTTTGTCGGTACTACTTACTAGAATATCACCGGTGTCCTTTCTGCGGGAACCTCAAAACACGCGCTGGAAGCACCGCGTGGTCTTAGCAACACTAGATTTTCCGTGTCGGTGCATAAGTGCAAAATTCAGTGTGGACCATTTGCACGTAAGATTGGGTACACATGAAATTTAAGACTTGCGATTCTTATGGACAAAATGATTAGAAGATAGATGGTTTTTAAAGGTGTTTTTTATTTATAAATATATTAAAATGATGTTATTTTATTTTTTAAAATTTATTTTTGATATCAGTATATAAAAATAATTCTAAAATATAAAAAAAAAATTCATTTAAAATAAAAATAAAAAAATTCATTTTTTTCAAAAATATTTTTAAAATACAATGTCAAACACGCAGAAAATGTGAAATTACTATACTAAAATAAAAGGAAATGAATAATTAAATTAGCGGAAACGAATTTTGTCAAGATAGCATGTTTTTAAAAACTATGATTTTAAATCAGGATACTTAATTAAATATTATATTTTTAACTAGAATATTGATTAAAAAAATTACAATTAATAAGCGTGATAAAATTTTAATTGATATGCAATTCATAACAATAAATGTATTTGTAATGATTGAATTAATAATTTCAACTGTAGTTTTTAAAATGAATGGTCATAGAAAGTCTTTAAATTATATTCATATTTTCAATCAAGTAGTTTTTATTTTTTAGCATGGCAAATTTATGTTTCTCACATGATATTGATTTTGATCATTTATCTTTAATTTTGGTTAAGATAATAAATCTATAATTTAATGTACGTGTAATAGAAAAGTTAAGACATGTTCATAACGTGTGTTTTCTCATGTGGAGCTCAGACGCAGTTGTCGTGTGGACAGAAAAAAACTGTGATGCAGTCGAATCTAAGTTCTTGCTAAGACCAATATCGGAATATAGAAGAAATTGACGTGCGGATTGATTTCACAACAGTGGCTTAAAAAATTGTACGAGTGTTCAACATCAGATTCAATCTCAAAACTTTTTTTTATTTGTTTTTTTATTACGGGTTAGCTGTACATGGATATTAAAATTTGAAATTTAAATGATCATTATATTAATAAATATAAATATTGAATTTGAAATTAAAGAGAAAAAAACCTCGAGTCTCAAATATATCACCGAACCATCTACTGAATAATTAAATTAGAGGTTTTTTTTTTTGTTCATTAGGGTATTTTAAAAAAAAAAACATTTTAATATTATAAAAATAAAGACCATGTAAATCTCAAGCATGGACAATATACATCAATAGTGGAATGGGTTCTTTTCACCTAAATAATAAATTAAACTGCTAAAACTTAATTGATCCTACAGGTTCACAACAACCAAGATCATTTTTATTTAAATTTAGTTGAAGATCTTGTTTCAGTAAAATATTTTACATGATTTAGGTTTTATTTGATATTGTGGTCCAAATGCTATTTTCATTTTCTTTGGATTCTTTCAGTTTTAAATTATTTTTTATTTATTTTAATGTGAAAGTGACAAAAATAATATTTTAAAATAATAAAAATATATTATTTTGATACGTTTTCAAACAAAAAATATTTTAAAAAATAATTGTTATTATTTTTCTAAACAATGATTAAAATTATTTTTTAAAATATTTTTTTTCAGAAAATATTAAAATAATAATTTTTTTTATTATCTAATCTATCAATATATTTAAAAAAAAATGTTTTTCAAATTCAGTGCCATCAATCAGTAATGTAAAACTTTTTGAAACAATAGAATGCATTGTCTGCACCTCGGGAGAGAGAGAAAAAAAAAACTATATAGGCAATCTTTCTGCCTTTTCTTTTTCGCTGTGATCTGAGCATAATTTATTTTCTCCACTGGATAAAGGAAAGAATAAAATCACGGAAAGGTACTCCTGGGAGGAAGTAAAATAAGATTCCACGCGGATTGGAGCGTGGTGAGAACGCATGGAAGTCGGGAGAGGGTGGGGATTGTGGCTCATAATAGGAGACCCACGTGAGCTTAAGAGGTCGACAGCTCACTGGGAAGAAGCCACCCACATGATTTGCTTGCCATTCGATGCTCTCCACTGATGCCAGCAATTTTGTTTCTATTTTCCCTATTCTTTTAATCACTGTTTAAATAAATAAGCATAATAAACGTCATGATTTATTAATATATCTTATAATATTAGTTTTAATTATTAAACTATTCATTGACAGCCATGTTTCCAATATTCTTTTATTTTTCTTCTCCAGATATGATTGATGCTTTATTTTTTATTTTTTTTTGGTAAACTTACGTATATTTCAATTAATTTAAATTAATAATTAATAATCACAAGTCAAACTTAAAACCATAAAAACAATAAATAAAATAAAACAGCTACTGGATGGTTGATTGATGCTTTATTTTATAAACAATCTTTCCATGGTTATAAGAAGTGTTAAATCGCATATAATCATCCGTAGCTGTTTAAGAATATGGTTGATGTTAATTTTGAAAGTATTTATAATTCAAAAATATATCAAAATAATGATTTTATATTTTTTTTAAATTATTTTTGATATCATCACATAAAAATAATTTAAAAATACTATTTTTTTAATTTAAAATAAAAATAATTTTTTTTTCAAAAATACTAACGGTATCAACCACCCTTTTAATCTATATTACTGTCAAGCAACACATGAACATGGCCTCCCAAGTCTACAATAAAAGCTGAACTAAAGAAAATTATAAGTACAAACGAGAAAACAGCGGTTATCTCCTAAAATTTCACTATTTCACCGCGTTACACATCCACGTGTCTCTTATCCATAGCGAGTACAGTCTTCATCCAAACTCGCGTATGCAAAACACGTCAACAAATTCCCTCCTTTCCTTATAAGCCACACCCCTTCCCTTCTCCTCCCGAAAAACATTCATTCCAACTCCTCCGAGCTATTTTTTCCCTCTCCTTCTCCCTCTGATTTTTAGCAATGGCATCATCAACGGTAAGGGTTGATCTTGATGGAAAGCCAATAAACCAGCTAACAATTTGCATGATCGGTGCTGGAGGCTTCATCGGGTCCCACTTGTGTGAGAAGATCTTGAACGAAACTCAACACAAGATCCTAGCCCTTGATGTCTACAATGACAAGATCAAGCACCTTCTCGAACCGGACAGCCTCTCTTGGGCTGGCCGGATCCAGTTCCACCGTATCAATATTAAACATGACTCTCGCCTCGAAGGCCTCATCAAGATGTCAGATCTGGTATTCGTTTTCACCTCTTAAGTCATTAAGCTGTAACCAAGCGCTGGTATCTAATCCCTGTGTTAATTTGTGATATTTTGTGATAATGTGTGGTTCAGACGATAAATTTGGCGGCGATCTGTACTCCGGCGGATTATAACACGCGTCCTTTGGATACGATTTATAGCAACTTTGTCGACGCGCTCCCTGTGGTAATGCTTCTGCATTTCATTATGTTTCCTGTTTCGTTTTCGGTTGAAATTGTTGAAGATTCTATAGTTGCTGTTTTCTTTTTCTTTTTCTTTTTGAAGTTGATTGTGATTTTTCTTGTTTTTTTTCGAATTATTTTAGGTGAAGTACTGTTCAGAGAATGGGAAGCGTCTGATTCACTTCTCGACTTGTGAAGTGTATGGAAAAACTATCGGGAGTTTTCTTCCTAAAGACAGTCCTCTTCGTCAGGTAAAATTCCGCTCCCGTTTTCGTCTTCGAGAACTAGATTTATGTTTCTGTGCTTTCTTGAAATTGTGCAATCATAGAAGCATATGTCGATGGGGTTATTTTGTGAAGTCTTTGAAAATGTATTAACTTTGTAATGTTTGAATTAGCAGATCCTTTTGGATCAAGCTTCATTAGTGACATGCTTGCGTTTTGTATGTAGTGGGGTTTGGTTAATGGAAGGTGTGATTGGGTGTCGCCAGTCTTTTTTTTTCACTTTGATTTGGCTGGAGAGTGTTGAAGGTTAGAAACTGTTAAGGGCTGCTAACTTCTCAACTATTTAGTTAAGAGAAATTACGGAAGTTGAGAATTTAAATTGCTTTTCTTTCTGATTTGTTCTGTTATTTAATTTTATATGATATGTTTGTAGTTAGAGATGAGTGATTTTATTTGACGCGGTGTGATAGGATCCTGCATATTACATGCTTAAAGAAGATGCCTCCCCCTGCATTTTTGGTTCCATTGAGAAGCAGAGGTGGTCTTATGCATGTGCAAAGCAATTGATTGAGAGGCTAGTTTATGGTAATCAATACCTATGATCTTGCAATTTTGAGCTTTTTAAGACCATTTGTTCTGATTTCTGTTCTTAATGATGGCAGCTGAGGGTGCTGAGAATGGACTTGAGTTCACCATCGTGAGGCCTTTCAACTGGATTGGACCCAGAATGGATTTTATTCCTGGTGTTGATGGCCCAAGTGAGGGTGTTCCCCGGGTTCTTGCTTGCTTTAGCAATGTTAGTCTAATTTTTTTCCCGCATGCGTCTCTCAAGCTCATTTGTTTTCCATGGGTTCTTTGATTGTGATGTCTCCATTTTTTGTTGTCACAGGCTCTTCTTCGTCGAGAGCCGCTCAAGCTTGTGGATGGTGGCGAATCCCAGAGAACTTTTGTTTATATCAAGGATGCAATCGAGGCTGTTCTCTTGATGATTGTACGTGCTAAGTTATATCCTATTTCTTTCCTTTTTTATTTACATTTGAATGCAAAAGGAAGTATCTAACAGTGTTACATGTCATACAGGAAAATCCTTCCAGGGCCAATGGACATATTTTTAACGTTGGCAACCCTAACAATGAAGTTACCGTTAGGCAGCTTGCTGAAATGATGACAGCGGTGTGGAATTGTTCCCGGCATTATTAATTTCTACATTATTAATCTCTTCCCGGCATATCCAGAAGCTGATGCTCAAACTCTTCTTGCAACAGGTCTACGCAAATGTGAGCGGAGAACCTGCTCTGGAGGAACCCACCGTTGATGTGAGCTCCAAAGAGTTTTACGGCGAGGGATATGACGACAGTGACAAGAGAATTCCAGACATGACCATAATCAATAGACAACTTGGTAGTGCTGCCTTCTTTCTCAGCTACATTTTCAATTTTCTTTAACTCTACTTCTGATGTTTAATGTCATTTTGACATTTGTCTGGCGGACACCAGGTTGGAACCCGAAGACATCTCTGTGGGACTTGCTTGATTCAACTCTCACTTATCAACACAAGACATATGCCGAGGCAATCAAGAAGGTCATGTCACAACCCACGACCAGCTGAAGAAAGAAAGGAGACACGATGAAAGGGGGGATAATATTCTTGGATGGGCTGGTAATTAGCAAGTGTTTCAATTCTTTTTTTTAGGCTTCATAAGTATATCATAATGGTGGGTACGCGATATACATTACATTTTTTTGTCTTTCTGGTGTCGGTAGTCAGTGGCTCAGTGTAGCTCAGGAATATGTTTTAAATGTCAAACCTCGAGAAGGCACTAGATTCTGACATTGGGCAGTTATGCCCCTGTCTTTGTATTTTGTCACTCTGAGCATGGGCTTATTGGCCCGATCAAGCTTATGTTTCTTAAATTATTATTATTTATTAATTCAATCTGTCAGAGCTTTCTAACCTGTCAGAGCTGCCCGTCAACAACTCTAGCCTAACATATATATTTTTTAAAAGAAATATTGTCCGGTACTGGTTATATTTCTCGTTTAAAATAAAATCTTACAAGGTCTCTTGATCTCGAAGGTAAAGTTCTAAAGGAAAAACCGGAGTTTAAAAAGACTTCGAAAGATTGTCATCAATAGTTGTATTTTATAATTTTGTTTTTATAACTATATTTTACAACCCAAAATAGAACACCGGATCACACTGAAATTGGTTTGTTCCACGTAGAGACTAGAAAAATTCAATCAAAAGTTCAAAAAGGAATTCAATTTCAGCATGGAAGTGCTTGCAAACGGGCCGTAATCCTAGCGGCGTGCATCCAGAGACTTGAGGCCTGTTAATGTAGGCTGGAGACTTGTTAGCTCTTTGCTAAGCCCACGGATACTCTATTCTTATCCGTGAGTGTTGATAGGACTGTGTTTGTATGGGCCAAGTTCGCTCCGATTCAAAAACTGCTCAACAAAATTCTCTCATCGAAACTTTTTTTTCAAGTTTTATGTTTTTTTTTATTAGCTACCTGTTTACTAATATGGCTTGAACCTATTTCACAGGCTGGCCGAGCCTTTCAAGCTGATGGATTGATCTGTGAAGACGGTTTTTGTTCTGTTGTTTGGAATGGTGATAAATGTTTTTTTATTATTATTATTTGAGAATAATATATATTTTTTAAATTCTGGTGTCTGCAGTATTATTAACATTAGGGTCTCTCCCTCATGTTAATGATTTATAATTTCTAAAGGGAGCGTCAGGGTCCTGAGTTTGACTGATTCGATGGTTTTGCCATTATTAGAAACGGGGAGGGGAGGGGAGGGGAGGGGGGGTTGGTGTCATTATTCAGTCACCTGTCGGAAAGAAAACAAAAAGGTCTGTCGGAAAGAAAACAAAAAGGTGGTCTAAAGCACTTTCCTTCCTTCCTGGTAGACAGCTGACACGACTTGAAGATTCTTTCATCGGCAAGCTTTTGATAACCCCATGATAGATCACCTTCTCTCTGTCGGCATGTCCCCTGAAAAATGACCTGTCACAACTTTGTATCTCCGGCCCATCCTTGGCTTGGTTGCCAAGCCCTAATTAAGATCAATCACGGTGAGGTCTCTCCATCAGTAAGTTAGTTTTGTGTGCCTGGCTGGCACGAGAAAGACAGGCTAACATCTTCTTAATTTCATGTTTTTTTCGAAGTTTATGGTTTCAGGAACCATCCCCAGATTACGTCAAGGAATTCCTTCTCCACAAGTTCTGAAAATCTAAATTCCTTTTCTTGAATTATCACTCCCCCTGTTGGCGTGTTGAAGGTTGCTTGGGACGAAAGCTACATGAACAACCTCCGAGTAGTTGGGTAATGATCCGAGACATGTGTATATAATATATGGTCAAACCAATCAATTGTGGTTCCTTTTGTTTTACGTTAATAAAATTTGAACCTAATCATTTCTAAGAACCTATGGCCTATGTATCAATTGACAAAATCATTGTTTTCATTTGAAATATATTTTTTCCAAATGGGTCTTTTGGAAATTATGATGATTAAGTTCACAACAAAAGCTTCCTTAACCCTAGTTTGGTCATCGGACAACCTGGCTGGCAATAATAGCATAACCACTGCATTGGTCGGCAAATGATTCATAATACAGTTCACTTGTTCCTTCACCAACCTTGGAAAGCACAACAAGCCATCCACTCTCTCTCCGAGCTGAGAATTTGAGATCCAATTGTGTATTAATCTATTAATCTAGGCTACTCCATCTTTTTTTTAATTTTTTTGGATAAAATTCTGGTTTTTCCATGTTCTTACAAAATAAATATATCTTAATTTTGACTTAGGTTTAAAATCCTTAATTATAGAGCTAAATTTAAATTCTAGAATTAATCATCATCATGATCAAGTGAAAAGATTGAAGATTGTGAAGATCGTTGAATCACTAATTTAATGTAAAATATTATTTCAGTGAGAGTGAAGAAAAAAAAAAGAAAAAAAACAAGCTCATGCCAGATCGTTGAATCACCAATTTAATGTAATTTTTTTTTGATTTTTATTGTTTATATCATCAATATATTTAAAAATATAAATTTAATGATAGTTTTTTTTCCCTTCCTTTCCATGCTATTTTTTTTAATGGTAAATAAAAAAAATCACCAATACTTTCCATGACAAACCAATTCAAAGAGTTTTGACTTTTGAGCGATGATTAGAGGCAAAATGCTCGACAAACCATCATCTTTTTTCTCCATAAATTGCCTCTTTTTATTATGCTTCTCTCTCTATTTCTCTCCTGTTCCCTACCTTACCCTATTTACCGTACAAAAATATAATCGGAATTGTTTTTAAAAGTATTTTTTTATTTAGAAATATATTAAAATGATAATTTTTATTATTTTTTAAGAATTATTTTTAATATCAATACATGAATATCGTACTTTAAAATAATCTAAAAAAATTTAAAAAAATTAATTTAAAATTAAAATTTTTCAAAATCAATTTTGTTAGGCAATTAACCTTAAGAATCTCGTGCTTTAATTTATTTCCTTTGCTCTTATTATTACGCTTGTCTCTCTGTTTCTCTCCTGCTCCCTGCCTTTACCTCAAGAATCTCGTGCTTTAATTTATTTCATTTTCACCTTGCCACTCCCTATACCTTGTCGTCACATACCATTTATTTTTCAGCATAAAAATATATTTCAAAACAAATTTATTTTTATTAATGCAGTCAAGGACGCTGTCTAATCAAGCACAATCTAAGAAATACTGTAAGGAAGCTCATTGGACCTGTTACAGAACAAAAACAAAATCACTTAGTTTCCTCTACTATTTGATTTCACATGCAGGGAGCAACCTGAAACACAAACTCACCTATCACCCTGATAATACCGCTTAACTTGAAAATTCCTTTTTTTTTATTTTCTCTCTCTCTACGATATGGTCCCTGCTGTTAGCGGTCTTCCTGTTAACTTGGCATGCAAAATTCTCTACCTTTTAAAACACATTAACACAGTCGTAAACTCTTGAAACTTCAACTTGCATGTGTTTTTCTTACCTGTAAAGAGGTCCAGTGTTTTTCATGTTGCCAACGCGACCACATTTGACTCAACTAAGACCTCTCTTGCCCTCCACTCTCTCCCCTGTGTTTTTGTTTTGCCCCCTTCTTTTTCTTTCCCTTTTTAACACCGTGAAGGTGTAGTAATTAATTAAGCATGTGTCTGTTTTTGTGGTTATTTGCCTTAAATTCCTCTTCTTTTGTACCCATTTGAGTTTTTGCTTGTTTGAAAAGCAAGAACAGAGAGAGAGAGAAAAAGGGGTTTTGATTCTCTTTTAGCATGGTTATGGCCCCTGCAGGGAAAGTTACTGGTTTTCACAAAGAGGGTAGTGACTGGTAAGTCTCTTCACTGTATTTCTTATAATATCTCGAACCCAGATTTTAAATTTATTGTTTGGGTTTTTTGGTGTGGAGATTTTACAGTTTTCTTTGTTGGTTGTGTTCAGTCTTAGTTCATTTGTCACCAGTTTTGTTTTAAAGCTGTGATGGTGTGTAGCTGCCAGAATTCTGCATTGAGATTTGAATCATGGGTTCTTTTTCTTTGTTTTAAGCATGCCTTCTATTGCAATTCAGGGGGTTTTGAAGTAAAAAGAAACTTTTGTTTTGTTAAAAAATTGATTCTGGTGGTGATGGTTTGGTTGGTTTACAGGGTTAGAGAGGAGCGTCAAGTGTGTGTGTGTTTGCCTGATAATATGATCTCTTGGTGGGTCTGGCAGGTTCTGCAATGCAGGGTTGCCAAGCGATATCACTGTTGTTGTGAATGATATAAAGTTCCATCTTCATAAGGTAGGCCGACATTAACCTTCTTGTAGGGTTTAAGAACACCCGTAATTTTGAATTCTATGAAAATTGCGTAGTCTACTCTTTTCCTGCTGCAGTTTTTGACCTAAATATGTTTGATGCTGATCACTTAATTGTACTTACTCTTTTAACTTTGAAACTTAATACTGGTTAGAAAAATAAAAAAAATCACCTTTCCTGGTACGAGTTTTATTATCTTTTCAAAATCATTCATTGCCATCTATGCTTGATGTCATCATATTGCACTGTATGTCCTATCTGTGCAAAGATTTTCTTAATGTTGAGCTTATGACATCAGTCAAGTTGGATTTTGGAAATATTGGTAACGATATGTTTTTTTCCAGTTTCCACTGGTGTCAAAATGTGGGAAGATAGCACGAATATGTGAAGAGTCCTCTGAAAAGGCGTTCATCGCAGCATTTGAGGATTTCCCTGGCGGTCCAGACACTTTCTTGATCGCAGTGAAGTTTTGCTATGGATTAAGGGTGGAACTGACACCAAGAAACATAGTTATCGTGTATTGTGCAGCAGACTATCTTCAAATGACAGATGAATACGGAGAAGATAACTTACTTTCCAAGTCTGAGAATTTCTTCCACAAGAATGTACTTCACAACTGGAAAGACTGTATATTGGCTCTTCAAAGTTCCGATCTTATAATTGCAAGGGCTGAAAAACTCCAGATTATAAGCAAATGTTTGAGTGCTCTATCCATGATGGTATGCACAGATCCCAGTTTGTTTGGATGGCCCTTGATGATGTACGGTAGCTTGCTGAGCCCTGGTGGAAGCATCCTGTGGAATGGTATAAACACTGGGGCTAGAATCCAAAGAGTAGAATCTGACTGGTGGTTTGAGGATATCTCATACCTTAGCGTAGGTTTGTTTGTGGGATTGATAAATAAAATGGAAACCAGAGGAATAAGGCCTGAAATTCTTGTGGGTGCAATTATGTATTATGCCAGGAAGTACCTGCCGGGGCTGAGCAGGTGGCAGAGTGGACAAAGCTGGAAAACAAGAACATTTGCAAGTTTTAGCTTGAAGCCTGCTGTTGTTGATCAGAAGGTTTTGTTAGAAACCATTGAAAAACTTATCCCAGAAAAAAAAGGGAAATCCTTTTGCCGTTTTTTATTGGGACTTCTTCGAGTTGCTCTGATACTGGGTGTCAGTCAAATGTGCAAGGACTCTTTAGAGAGGAGAGTAGGGATGCAACTGGAAGTGGCGACTTTGGATAGTCTTCTTATTCCTGCCTATTCAGATTCTGATACTTTGTACAATGTCGATTGTGTGGAAAGGATGATTCATCATTTCATGTCTTCAGAATCCACGATTACATCATTTTCTCCAGCATCATTGGACCCAGAAACATCTCCATCATCTGAACCTTTAAGAAATGTTGCAAAACTGATAGATAACTACATTGCAGAGGTTGCTTCAGACATAAATCTGAAACCTGGAAAGATACGATCTCTTGCCGAGGCCCTTCCAGAATCTTCTAGACCATTGCATGACGGGCTATACAGGGCACTGGATATATATTTCAAGGTCTGAAATTACTGGATTTGCTTCTGTAATACAACCTTCTTGTGCGTTTCAAAACTTTTCTGATCACCTGTGACATTTTCCAGGCACACCCTTGGCTATCAGAGAAAGAGAAGGAAGAACTTTGCAGCATCATTGACTACCAGAAGCTCTCCATTGATGCCTGTTCCCATGCTTCCCAGAATGCAAGGTTACCACTTAGAGTTGTTCTTCAAGTGCTGTTCTTTGAGCAGATGCAACTGAGAACAGCTCTTGCTGGCTGTCTACATGCCATGGACACTGAAATTGCCCCTGCAGGCCCCATTCCTGGTGATATGCTGGGCCAGATTGTACAGAGGGATGGGTGGAAAACAGTTGTGCGAGTGAACCAGGTTTTAAAGGTAGATGTGGACAATATGAGGTCTAGAGTTGGGGAACTTGAAGATGAATTTAGTAAAATAAAACAGGAGATGAAGAGGGTGACTAAATCACATAGCTCTCTTGGCTCCCCTCGCTTGGTTTCCAGGATGATCGGGTGCAAGCTTCTTCCACGATCCTCTGATGAACAGCCTGATACTGCTGACATTACCGGACCAAAACCTAGAGCATCAGTTGAACAAGCTCACCGTTCCCACCATTCGAGGCACCGGAAGAGTTTCTCTTTGTTTTGATAGTAATTCGATGCATACAAGGCAAAGAGGATCACAGTTTTGTATCACGTAATTGGTTTCAAATCGTATGGAAAACAGAATGCAATTTCTTCTGATCATCCCTATTGAAGTCTTCTTCTTTTGAAAATTGTTTTGACCATTTTAAGTTGGAACCTTTTGAATTCTCAGGCCGCAGGGTTATGGAAAGTCTTACAGTCCCTTTAAAAAGCAATATGCTCCTATCCAAATCTGGACTTGTAGAGAAATGTGACACCAGATTCAGATTTAGAATGGAGCTGTCACACATAATGTTTTTATCATAGAGAGAAGGTGTAGTTATTTTCAGTTTGTGGTTTTTTCTGGCACCCTTTTATGGAATATACATGTACAGCTCTGTGAATCATTTTGTGAGATTGTCAAGCTCTGGAAATATATCAGAAAATTCATGTTGCATGTGTGAACTTCGATCTGACTAGTTTCTATTTTCTTTGTGGTTTGATGTTCTAAAAACCTGCATGTCTGCATGTTCTCAAGCTCACGCATTGAATAGGTTTTGAGGATGAGCCGGCTGCATTAGATAAAAAATTTAATATTTTTGAATTATTTTCATCTATTGATATTAATATCTATATATATTTTTTAAAAATATTTTAATATATTTCCGAATAAAAATTATATTAAAAAACAATTTCAATTATACCCAAATATACACTAAGGGCAAGTCCAACGGAGGAGCCATCGGAGGCAAAGCCAAAATTTGGCTCTTTTTGATAAAATTGTCACTCCAACGGGGAGAGGCAAATGAAGAGGCAAAATGCCTCTTCCAATTTCGGGAGCCATTCCCACAGGTTTTGGCCGGGGAGCCAAAACCCAAAATGTTACCGTTGGGGGATTTTGTGACCGTTGGCATTTTGCCAATAAAAACTGCTCTGAACAGCCAAGCAAAATCAACACAACCAAGCAAAATCAACACAGCAATTGAATTAATTGAAAAATTGCAAAAACAATTACTGTACAGCAAACTCAAACAAGGAAAATAAAAAAAAATCCCACAAATCCAACGAGCTGCATCTTCACTTCGTGTCAAATCTTCTGCCCACTGCATCTCATTGGTTTGTTTTCTAACTTAATCTATTTGTTTTTGTTCAAGTAGGTTTTATTTGAGAGGGAGCCGAGGGAGAGGGGGGAAAAGAGTAGAGGAAGAAGAAGAAGAAGAGGAAAAAGAAGAGGAGGAAAAGAGAAGAAACAAGTGTGGGGGCAGCGAAGAAGAAGAAGAAACAAGTGTGGGGGGCGGCTGGAGGGAGAAGAGAAAGATGGGCAGGGGTAGGGTTTTTTTAATTTGTGGATTGAAATGAAAGGGATTTGCACGGGGGGTGGGTTTTTATAATTATTATTATTATATTATAATAATAATTATTATTATATTATAATAATTATTATATATAATAATTATTATTATAATAATATTTAGCATAAAAAATAGGGGTATTAATTTGTAATTAATTTGATTCAATTATTTATAATGAAATGTATTTTAATTCATTATGTTTGAACTTATTGGTTATTTGTTAATGTGTTTATTTTGTTTTTTAAAGTTTTTCTAACACTCAAAGACAATAAGTAATATTAATTAATTTTAAATACAACAACCATAAAAAAACATAGAAATATTGTGGTTTTTTTAATTATATTTAAATTCATTTTTTTAATTTAAATATAATTAAAAAAATAATTTTATTGTTTGGGAGTTTTTCAAAAGCAATTATTTAATTATATAACTTACTCATATTAATTGTATAATGAATTGTATAATTACACTATATACAAAATAATTGAATTTTATTTAAAATAAATTTAAAAAAAAATGGCTCTTACCATTGGAGACCACATTACCTCAAGAGCCATTTATACACTATTCAAAGAGCCATTTCTATCATTTGCCTCTTAAAAATGCCTTCTACCATTGGACTTGCTCTAACCAGTACGTCTAGGGTGGGCCTGCCTGCAAAGACAAAAGACGCACCACGTAAGATGATATATATATATATATATATAAATACCGAATCCTCAACAAAAGTCGCTTTGGCCGAGTGGTTAAGGCGTTTGCCTGCTAAGTACATGGGGTTTCCCCGCGAGAGTTCGAATCTCTCAGGCGACGTTTATATTTTTTCACTTCTCTCGACCATATACAGTCCCCAGACCAGCATCCTCACTCCACTTCAAGGGCATGTTGTAATTTTTCCGGTTGTATTTTTAAAAAAATATATATAAATTAAAGTTTTTTTTAGCTAAGATAATTTTTATTAGATTTATATAAAATTATAACATGTATTTTTTAGAGTTATAGTCAAAGCAAGATGTAATTTCAACGACACCACATTATTACACTCCTGAATATAGTTTTAATTAGCTGAGCTGGGATTTTATTAGATAATGCAGCATTACAAATCTCATTTAATTTTTTTTATTGAAGCAATTAGATTTATTTGAGATTATTTTTATTTTTCTTTGTTGTTTCTTCCACCACTAGTTACCGTATTATTAATGTATTGGCGTCTGGTTGAAACATCACCAGTTTCAATAAATATTGCGTTATGACATAGAATTTATGATTCATAAAATAAGTTTTAATTTTGAAATAGTGATTATGTTTATGAGGGTTACAATGATTATGTTTTTTTTTTAGATATATTAAAATAATATCTGTTATTTTTAAGTAGTATATCAAAACAATATAAAAAAATAATTTTAAATAAAACAATAAAAGAGAAGTCATTAGTGTCCTATGAAAAAGCCTTTTCTTTGCCTTCATCAATGCAAGCTCAAAGATTCAGCTAAAAGTACAAAGGAAGGTTAGTTTTTCTGGGAGCCAATTCATCTGGGGTGGATTCCCTTTCTTGCCTGTGACTATCTGCTACTATAAAATCTTTACGCAAGAAAATTAAAACAAGTGAATCTTTGAGAATTTAATTTATATTATTTTTTAACATATTTCCTCAAATAAAAATTTATTAGGCTTGAAACTTGTATTAATGTAGAACAAGTGACGAATGCGTATATGTTGACTAAATTCAAAGGTAAAGGCAATTGAATTGTAATAGTTCGGGCATCAAAGTCAGAATGATGCAAAACTCGCACAATTGATGGCGTGATCGTCAATAGTCAAAGCTTTTGTTGTTGATGCATACTCTTTTTTAGCCGAATTTCGCCGTTTATACCTCGAAATCATCATTTTGTCATTTTAGAAATGTTTCGATTTAGCCATAACTTTTGATTTCCAAGTCCGAAACGACTTCCGTCAATTCCAACTTGCTCAGGATTTCTAGCAGTTTTAATTTCTATAATTATCTCAGTTTTTCTATTTTTGATAATTTTTAGTAATTAGTTTCTCTTGTCCAACAAGAATTAGGGCTAGGTTATCACTTTAAATATGCATGTAAGCCCTCTGGTCAGAATCATTCAACTATACAATAAAATTTTGAATTTTTTTTAGAGTTTCTCTCTTTTCTAGTGGACTCCAGAGTAATTTTATAGAATATTGACGTGAGTTGTATTTTTTTGGTGTTTTCCGTGGTGTCATATATATGCTCAAATTATCTTGTATTTTATTTTTATTAAATAGAATGAGGATTGTAATATTCAAACTCATGACCATTAAATCAATAAAATTTTAATATTATATCAAGGAATCATAAATCAAAATCGCCAAAGTTATGTTCAGAATATTATTCTCGTCAAGCTTTCTAGAACTTGCAAGCCCCACTTCCTTAAGGCTTCACACCTTGACAGGCATGGCAAGAATCCGATTACTGTAGAATTTCCATTGCCAACCTAAAAGGCACACCTTCTAAAAGGATTTGCCCTCCCCAACTCATTAACCGGCCCCATGCTTCCACTCATCACTTTAAGCTAAGAAACGATGCCTCCCATGGAGAAACCTTTTCCCTTTTTATGTATTTTGACTCGTGAGTCAATGGCAGCTCGAAGCTCTTGACTCAGTATCATGTCATATTTATCAGAACTCGAATATTTTTGGCTCCATGAATTCAATTCAAACCCATAATGGTGAAAGTTCAAGTAGAACCCAGTGGTCAAATAAACTAATAAAATAGAACCCACTATTATAGCCAGCTCATGTCTGTTTAGTAATACAGCGAGGTGATTATAACCGAGTTTATACCGATTATCATTTTAATATTATCCAATTAATCAGTATATATATATATATACATATATATATATATATATATATATTACTTTTGCATGTATTTTAGTGATTTTTTGAAAAATTATTAATTATAAAAAACTATAATTTATAGTTTTTTATAAATATATTTTTTCAAACTACATCGAACATAGAGGTTGTTTTTGAAATTGATTGTTGTTTAAAAAAATATCAAAATAATATTTTTTTATTTATCAAAAATTATTTTTGACATCATTATATTAAAATAATCTAAAAAAATTTAAAAAATTAAAATATATTTTTTAAAAAATATTTTTGAACAAACCAGCACTAAATTAAGCTCGCCAGCATAATTGGACCACAGCTATGAGAAAAAAATGGACAGCTCCGAATAAGTGTCAAGTAACCGATTTATTTGACTGGTGCAATTGTTTTCGTATATGATACTAAATATTTTGAAATCAAACGAAACTTCTAATTAGAGAAACATCAATTTTTAAGAAAATATTAATTAAATATTTTTACCAATAAAAATATATTTTAATAAAAAATAAATCCACCTTGATTCTACTAATCAAGGAAATAATTAGAATTCACCTTGAATTATAATCTAAAAATATTCCCATTGTTATATGGATTTGATTAGAGATAGATTGAAAAAACATAAATGAAAAATAATTATTAATCCCCGTACTTAAAAAATATCATAGAAATACTTAATTTCTGAAGACAAAAATATCTGCAAAATATGTGGAATATGAAATGAAAATGAAACATTTCAGAGGGGACTCGCAGGAGGTTAGCATAAACTAAATTAAATTAAGGTAAATAAAAGTCGTCCCTCCTCTCCTCAGTCCACCCTCTCTCTCTCTAGAAAAAAGGAAGAAAAACATAAAACAAAATAAATTTCCATCTCTCTCTCTCTCTCTGTAGATCATTCCGTCAAATCTCCCTCCCTCCTTCTCCATTCCTGCTCCAAATTCACACTCGGATCTCCTTCGTTTTCTCCGAGATCTCATCGTCATCATCCTATCCAAGAGAGACGATTTAGAAGAAAAATTGACAACTAAAAAGAGGTTTCCTCTCTAACTGTTGGATCTGAGAGGGAAATGGCGTTATCAGGCATGAGAGGTCTCTCTGTCTTTATAAGCGATATTCGAAACTGTCCAAACAAAGAGCAAGAAAGGCTTCGAGTCGATAAAGAGCTTGGCAATATCCGTACTCGCTTCAAAAGCGAAAAGGTTAGGGTTTTTCTTTTTCCAATTCTTTTTTTTACTATTTAATCTTTTTATTATTTAGATAATGTTAATTTATACCTGATTACTTTATTCAGCAGGAAATTTCTTAGTGAAGCTTGAAATTTAGCTGAGCTAATGCAAGTATATATGGCATAAGAGTAAAAATGTTAATCTTACATAAAATTACTTATCCGTTGATTTTTTTGACCACATCGGTGGTCTGGTAAATCCAATGGCTGGGATTTTTCAGGAAGTGATTTCGAAGAAAAAAATTTCAGTTAGATTAGCATAACTTATAGCATGAATGTTTAGGACCTGTGGAAATGGAGAGTTCTTGTCGTGTGAGCTCGTGGTAGTGAGTTTTGGTAATTTCTTTTTTTTCTTCTTGGTGTTAGCTCTTTTTAGTGAACTGTGGATTGTCAGGCGTGGAGATGTATGGTTTTAAGATTAGGAGTAGAAGTGCGATGAGGCTGATTTAGGTCAGAATGAGTAATTCTGGACAGTTCGATGAAGGGTCAGGTTGGGCATATAGAATATATTTTTCTTGTGTTTTATTTGATGAAAGAGTTTGAAAAGTCGATGGAACAAAAAGGAAAGAAGAAGTGATAGGAATAGCAATCAGGCCAGAGCCTTTTTAGTTAGTGTGTTTGGATATTTACTTGTGCTGTAGATGTGAACTGAGTATGGCACTGAGAGGACATTCCTTTTTCACTTCATAGAAATACAGATGGCTGAATGATGTTGAGTTTGATAGGACCTAGAATGGGAAAGGCTTGTGTGGAAATGTATCCTAGTTTCTACGATGGAGCTTTTTGGGATGGAACGGTTGACATCGAGTAAAGGAAATAAGTTAGTAGCTATTGTGTATTCATAATTAAGAACCGTGTTGGTTTCAGTATTGTTCCAAGGTAGTGGCTATAGTCTATTATTTGACTACATATTTGGAATAATTCATTTGAAGATGAAGTGCTTTAGTTGGAAACAGAATCCTAGTTCAAATTTGTGGGTTAATGTTTTGGAGATTACACTCATGCCTTTAATTTTGTTTGTTGTGGGTGGAAAGCTAAAGAGTTGCTTTCAACCCACGTAAAGGCTTTGTGTATCTGGGAAAAGATTTGTTTTATTTTCTTATGATGGAAGAAAGAATTTGTTCAAGTGAAGTTTACATATATCACATCCCATGCTTGTGTTAGATCTGTGTTTTATTAAAAGCTCAAGATTGCTCTGGGACTTTGAGGTTCAAAGATGTTTTCATGTGGTGATAATTCAATCTCATGATACAGTTTGACCAGCCATGTTTTGATTCAGAACTTTAAAAAAGGCCCAGTTGGAGAAATTTAGAATTCCAAGGGAACCTCTTAGGCATTAAAAACAGTTTTTGAAGTATGGTTTCTCACATTCTTAAATACTGGTTTGCTGCATCATCTTGTTCCTGTCTACATCACCTTGATGTTCATCCTTAATATCTACCTGAACATTGTATACAATTTATTTAATTGCCGCTCAATCAGAACAATACAATGTAACGGAATGGTGTAAATGTTTTTAGATAGCGTATGTGAAAGTTAATGCATTGTTAATTCTCCCATGTAAAAGACAGCACTTGCAATAATCTATTAAATTGAGAGAGCTGTTATATGGATTTTTTTTGTTTCTTTGACAGGGTTTGACTCATTATGAAAAGAAGAAATATGTCTGGAAAATGCTTTACATTCACATGCTAGGCTATGATGTAGATTTTGGTCACATGGAAGCTGTTTCCTTAATATCTGCGCCAAAGTACCCTGAAAAGCAGGTAAATTCTGTCTATGCTTTTCATAATTTCTAACAATTGGTAGTCATATGGCTGGCTGGTAATTGGCTTGTATAAATGAATCATTGAAAACATTGCTTATACTGGTTTGTTTTCCATAGTTAGTGGATGAACTAACAATCCTGAAGAGTTCTTCTACATGTGGTCAATAGGAACCATTAAAATGGTTAGGAAAGTAATATCTATACCAATTAAATTTTGCATGGGAAGTGGAAGCCTTCAAGATCCTTGGAAATGACGTGCTTGTAGTATTTCCTAAGATAAATATAATATGTTCCTCAAAAACTACACTGCCCATGATGTGAACTAATGCATTTCTGTTTCCTTTATGTTCAGATTTGACTTTGCTGTTCAATTAATTTTTGCTTTTATGTGAATGCCTGCAGGTTGGGTACATAGTGACATCATCTTTGCTAAATGAGAACCATGATTTTCTGAGATTAGCAATAAATACAGTGCGCAATGATATTATTGGTCGGAATGAAACTTTTCAGTGCCTGGCTTTGACTATGGTATGGTAACAGATGTTTTTTAGTTTCGATACTCGTGTATTTTTATTTTCAGGATGATATTAAGATGTTTCAGAAAAGTACCTTTGTCTGCTCTTTTTTATTCTATAGCCTCTCTCCTCTCCTCTTTTCTCTTCTCCAACTCACTCTACAACATGTATTTGAAATCTTAACTTTGAGACTATTTTGTTTTAATTATTGTAGGTTGGGAATATTGGCGGGAGAGAATTTTCTGAATCTTTGGCACCAGACGTTCAAAAGTTACTCGTAAGAGATGGCAATAATTTTTGAGCTTTTTTACTGGCATATTTTGAAACTGATTGATGTGAACATCTCCCTCGTTCTTGGTTTTAGATTTCTAGTAGCTGCAGACCACTTGTGAGAAAGAAGGCTGCATTATGTTTGCTGCGCTTGTACAGAAAAAATCCAGATGTTGTCAATATAGATGGCTGGTATGGTTTTGAAGGTTATCTTCTAGGTTATTATCCCAAAAATACCTTCTATCCCTGTTGATTTAATTCTCTTTTTTCAAATGCCTTAGGGCGGATCGGATGGCACAACTGCTAGATGAACGTGATCTTGGTGTTTTGACATCTTCTACGAGCCTTCTTGTTGCTTTAGTGTCAAATAACCACGAGGCATACTGGAGTTGTCTACCGAAGTGTGTTAAGATATTGGAGCGACTTGCGAGGAACCAAGATATCCCACAAGAATACACTTATTATGGTATCCCATCTCCTTGGCTTCAGGTCAGTATATATATGCTTTTTTTGGCTGTCTTTTGGAGAAAAAAAGAGAGGGAGAGAGAGAGGGAGATTCATATCAAGGTTGATTACATATGATCCAATCTACTCAGTTCTCCTAAATTTCTTGAATGTTAGTAGCCAGCAATTTCTCCATCATAGCTTACAAGTTCATGCTCAGGTTAAGGCAATGAGGGCGCTTCAGTACTTTCCAACTATTGAAGATCCTAATATTAGAAGATCCTTGTTTGAGGTCTGACTGTTTTCAAATAATTTAATTTGACATCCTCATTAGGATTCATGTTTCTAATAAAACCTAATTTGTGATATCAGGTCTTACAGCGGATACTAATGGGAACTGATGTTGTGAAAAATGTGAATAAGAACAATGCATCACATGCTGTTCTCTTTGAAGCCCTTGCTCTTGTAAGTTGACTCCTCAACATCAATATGTTATATATAGAACAGCTTATGTATTGTTTGTTGATATAATATACTGTGTTGTTATTGACAAGACAAGCATGTGCATGCAATTAAAGGATTTGATTTTGAAGAAACAGAATTTCCTCCCTCGAGTTGATTAGTTGTGGTGTTTACATTACCGTATGAGTTCTTGGCATTGGGTGACATTATGAGACTATCCTCAGTTTCTTCACTATGGTTGGAAATACATGTGATAGGGTTTCTGCCTTCTATTTCACATTTTCACTATGTAAATGCTTAATGAAGTAAATTTATAGAGTTAGGAAGCCTGTGGAGTTGTGGTTTCTAGATCTTAATTTCCTTTTTCCAGGTAATGCATCTTGATGCTGAAAAGGAGATGATGTCTCAGTGTGTTGCCCTTCTTGGCAAGTTTATTGCCGTACGTGAACCAAATATCCGATATCTTGGCTTGGTGAGTTGTAGTCTTATCATTTCAGTAACTCAACAAACTTACTAGAGTGGATATACGTCCAAACTTTGATGGTAAATCTATTTGCTGCTGTATAACTGTGTGATTGGACTTTACATTTTTTTGTTGCTTTGCTGCAGGAGAATATGAGTCGGATGTTGATGGTTACAGATGTGCATGATAGCATTAAAAGACATCAGGCTCAGATCATTACCTCGTTGAAAGATCCTGACATCAGGTTAACTTTGAGTGTTACATGTAATGAAAAAATTATAGTTCTTGATGTGGTTTCTGATGCATATGACTTCTGGTTTCTACTTTGTTTCCTTTTGAGTATTTCATATGATTATAAAAAGACGGCATCTTATCCACTAGACATGGCTCAGATGTATGCACAGTGTTTTGGATATCTTGTGTTTATGAGGATGAAACTGAATGTGCACCGCATCCTAAATGCCAACATATAGTTTTTGAGGTTTTAGATCAATTATATTCTGAGATTTATTTAGCTGACTTCAAGTTTTTCCTACAGCATCCGTCGACGTGCTCTTGATCTACTCTATGGTATGTGCGATGTTTCGAATGCAAAGGACATAGTGGAAGAACTGTTGCAGGTAAAAATACATGGATTGAATTTGTGGACTGACATTTTGATATGAATGTAGTTCACAATTCTATTGGCATTCTTTACTGGTCTACCAAGAAAAATAAGAGTGCGCACTGATTTTTATCTGATGTTCAGTATCTTAGCGCAGCAGATTTTGCAATGCGTGAGGAGCTGTCTCTTAAAGCTGCCATTCTTGCTGAAAAGTTTGCTCCTGATTTGTCTTGGTAAGGATATTTTGCCATTACAAGCTATAGGGAAAAGCTAGGCATAGTAGTTGTGAAAGCAAAATTTCTATATCATTTGGATATACATTGAAGGAAACATGAACGGACAGGCTTTTGATTTCTTAAGTCATAAACATGATTGGCATTTGGAACTAAAATGAAATGTCAATATGAATTCTGGTGTTAAAATTCAAACTTGGAAAGACAGGTCTCCCTGGCTAGCAACTGCCTTAAAGAATCTGAAATTTCTCGCAATGCTGAGTAATTTCCATCATTCTTGTATGGCTTTTCTCATATTTCCTGCCCATATTTGTGCTGAACGAATAATCTACTTTCTGCAATACACTACACTATCTTTTCTGCTTCATATTAGTAAAAGAAGATTCCCATGCCTGTGAAACTGAAACCAGTAATAGTAGCTCAAGCTCATCACTCAACCATTTTGTCACTGCTAGTTTAACATTGCTAGATTCCAGGTTGTTTGCTATTGATCAGAAGTAACCAAATACCAATTGTTGCTTGCACTTGTTTATCTGTGTATACTATTTATCTTGAGCACAGGTATGTGGATGTGATACTTCAATTGATTGACAAGGCAGGGGATTTCGTCAGTGATGATATATGGTTTCGTGTTGTGCAGTTTGTTACAAACAATGAAGACCTACAGGTAATTAAAATATCCTTGGTTTAAGCATGATAAATCTTGTTGATAATAGAGGCCTCAATCTAGAGACTTTTCTACTGAAACTTGAATCATTTGATCAGCCTTATGCAGCAGCAAAAGCCAGAGAGTATCTTGACAAGCCTGCCATACATGAGACAATGGTCAAGGTGTGTAGTTTTGTACTAATACCTTTTGGCACCTCTTACTAGTTTGTAAAGTACTCTGATATGAAAAGAGGGGAGGGGGGGTGTAGGTAGAGATGTCTGACTCGTTATTGATATGTGGGTGTAACAGGTCAGTGCATATCTCCTTGGAGAATACAGCCACCTTTTGGCCAGAAGGCCTGGCTGTAGTCCAAAGGAAATATTTAGTGTCATCCACGAGAAGCTCCCTACTGTATCGTAAGAACACTTAACCCTTGCCTATCTTTTATATTTTATTTTCACTTATTCATTGATATGTTAGAAAAATGAATGTGTCTGCAGAACTACAACCATTCCGATTCTTCTTTCCACATATGCTAAGATCTTAATGCACACTCAACCTGCAGACCCAGAACTACAAAAAATTGTCTGGGCAATATTTAACAAGTGAGTTGTAATTCGCGCCTCTTGTCGTCTGCTAGGCTGTTATGTGTTGGTTATTCTGCCTACCTCCTTAATAATTTTTTTTGTTCTCATAGATATGAGAGTTGCATTGATGTTGAGATACAACAACGAGCAGTTGAGTATTTTGCATTAAGTAAGAAGGGTGCAGCTCTAATGGACATTTTGGCTGAAATGCCTAAATTCCCTGAGCGTCAGGTATATGCATTTACTTACAATAATAGATCCAAATAAAGAAACTATTCTAGGTTACCATATGCAAACTTGTCGCTACTTTGATTATGGGGTTCAATTGCATGCTATTGGTACTAACTTTGGTCTTTACACTTGAATATTCAGTCTGCATTGTTAAAAAAAGCTGAGGATGCTGAAGTAGATTCTGCAGAGCAAAGTGCTATTAAGTTGCGGGCACAGCAGCAAATGTCTAATGCACTGGTTGTAACAGACCAACGACCTGCTAATGGGGCACCTCAAACTGTTGGCGAGCTTAGTCTAGTAAAAATCCCCAGCATGAGTGGTGATGTGGGTAGTTCTTGTCTATTATTCATGAACCCTAGTTTTTCCTTGGAAGAATGTATAAATGATTTCTGAGTCGCATTTGGGAATCTTTTTTTTATTTAACCTGCAGCAGCATGCTTCAACAGACCAAGGATTGTCCCAGGCAAATGGGACTTTGACTACAGTTGATCCTCAACCTGCTTCAGTAGATCTCCTAGGTGATCTCTTGGGTCCACTGGCTATTGAAGGACCTCCTGGAGCTGCTGTCCAATTTGAGCCAAATGCAGTTTCTGGACTGGAAGGGGTTCCAAGTTCAGCGGACTATGCAGCCATTGTTCCTGTAGGAGAGCAAACTAATACTGTTCAGGTATGTAGTTCTGATATGGCATGTTTAGTTCATAGGAAATATAAAACATGTAAAAACTTGGCAGTCTTTTCCCTTCCATATTGTGGTGCCATTAATTGAGTAAGCTGATGAATTTGCTTGAGCATGTTTTGATGTATAATGCAATGCTGTTCAAGCAGGTTTGGCATAGCTCAGCTGTAGTGCATTGGCAGATCGAACATGACTTGTATACCATTTTGATTCTTGTATTTGACAAGCTGAGTTTGTTCATGATGATTGCAGCCAATTGGAAATATCAACGAAAGATTTTATGCTTTGTGCTTGAAGGATAGTGGTGTTCTGTATGAGGATCCAAACATCCAGGTATGAGTTGTTGTTTCAAAACAATTACTTCTCTTTGTTAGATGTTCAAGCCACTTCCCTTCATAGCATTTAAAGTTGCCCACGCAGTTCTTTCAACACTTCTACAATATTTTCCCTGATTTTTAGCATCAAATATCTTGCAGATTGGTATTAAAGCAGAGTGGCGAGCGCATCAGGGACGTCTTGTCCTTTTCTTGGGAAACAAAAACACTTCTCCGCTTGTTTCTGTTCAGGCTCTGATACTACCCCCTGTCCACTTAAAAATAGAGCTCTCCTTAGTACCTGAAACTATTCCTCCACGGGCACAGGTAAAATGCTTGGAATTTGTAACTGGCTGTTGATCACTGTGTGACACCTTTTCATCATTATTGTTCCTTAATCATCAATTATTCTTTAATATTTCCTCTTGGTTGTATAGGTGCAATGCCCACTTGAATTAATGAATCTTCACCCAAGCAGGGATGTCGCTGTTCTTGAATTCTCTTACAAGTTTGGTACAAACATGGTACATAATATAGGAAATGTGTTCCACATTTCTAATTTTTTAAATAACCTGCTATGTTTATCATTTACAATTATCTAATTTTGGACTTTTTGTAGGTTAATGTCAAGCTTCGGCTTCCAGCGGTTCTAAACAAATTTCTTCAGCCTATTTCAGTGTCTGCTGAAGAGTTTTTCCTTCAATGGAGATCACTTTCAGGACCACCACTGAAGCTTCAAGAAGTGGTATGTATATTTTGCTCTTCTGTTTAAAACAAGTCAATTTTTTTATTTATTTTTGTTGGGCAGAAAAGTTCCTTCCCCTGTTTGTTCCATGTTATGATGACCATTTCCCATTCTGATTTGATTCATGCTGATGAGTGTAGCTGCCTTTATGCAACCTGATTGGTAGAGTGATTTATCAAGTCTTGGCACCAATTGATAATATTACAGGCTTTCACATAATTGATTTTTTTTTGGTGTGTGATCGCACAAGTTTGTTAAACTGTTCCAGTATTAAGTATTAACTGATCACAGCTGCCTTTAGAGTAGTATATCTTGCTTTCTTATTAATGTTAGCAAGGATTTCACAGTGAGCTAGATTTCAAAATGGAGGATTTTGGGCCTCAATTAGGGTTTTAACTGTAGTTGTGGAAAGGGTCCCACAGGAAGGAAATAGAAGCACCTGGACAGAAAAAGGGAGAATGCTTGAGGCCACTGCTCTCTAACTGAATGAATTTCTCGTCCACCTTCTACTTGGAGTACTTGAAAATAATCAAGTCTGCCTATTACATCAGTAGGTGTCATTCTCAAGAAGAAGAAGAAGAAGAAGAACCAGAAAAAGAAAAAAGACTCCTTATGGTCCTTAACTAAGTAGGAAATGCAAATAGAAAAACCATATATGACAGAAGCTCTTACCCAATTGTAACTTCCTAAATAAGTGAATTTCTAAATAGTGTAATGTTCAAGCTACAAAGTAAGATGAATTCCTAGATAAACTAGGTTTACAAGAAATCTGAAAATCTAAATTTAAATTAAAATAATCTATAAATTCCTGGCTGATCAATATGAAATGGACGATCTTGCTTTTAGAGGATGTAGGGATCTTATCATTCATGGTTTCAAGGATATCTAAAATCTAAACAGCCAATCTTTGGTGCTGAAAGTCATTAATATTGTCAGTTGTAAGCTCAATTGCCATTCATTATGTTGCTATTTCTGATCCCCTTGCATTGACTAACATGATTATGCTGTATAATTAATGGTACAGGTTAGAGGCGTTAAGCCATTGTCTCTCACTGAAATGACAAGCCTATTTAACAGTTTCAGGTTGACAGTTTGTCCGGGGCTTGTAAGTGATTCTTCTTTTTTCTGTCCACTGTCCTCATTTTGAGTTATATACAGAGTTGTTCACTACTATGTTTTCTGTTTTAGGATCCGAACCCCAACAACCTGGTCGCAAGTACGACTTTCTACTCCGAGAGTACACGGCCCATGCTTTGCTTGGTGAGTATATCTTTCGTAATCTGTTTATTTGAGCTAATAAATGGTTTTGTAGCTCTATTTGCCAGCACAGAATGAGCATTTTGTATGGTGAATTTGTTAGTGGGTATCTAACCAGTCGGTCTCATAATCTTACCTGTTGTCTAGTTCTAGTCTGTATTCATATCAAGAGCTGAAAACAAATTCACTTGGAAGCTTCCTAGGCTGCTTTATATAAACATTTGTAACTCTTCCCCACTTCACAATCGGTCCCTTCTTGTTAGTTTGAACTGCTCTTTGACAGCCTCTTTGTATGCAATATTTCAGATAAGAATTGAAACAGATCCAGCAGATCTAACACAGTTGCGGATGACGGTTGCCTCAGGGGACCCGACACTGACATTTGAGTATGTATTTGATATCCAAGCCTACAAGTCTGTCAACCCACACTTAAAACCACTTACATTTCCAAAACTTTTTATTGTGCAGGCTCAAGGAGTTTATCAAAGAACAATTAGTTAGCATTCCTACAGCATCACGTCCACCTGCACCGGCACCACCAGCAGCTCAGCCAACCAATCCAGCAGCTTTGACGGATCCTGGGGCTCTGCTTGCTGGTTTGCTGTAACATTGAGGCGATTGATGTGTGAAGATTTGTTCAATATACACTTGTAAACTTGATTTATACAGTTGGTCCACCCATCTGCTCTTAAGAGGCGGATCAGAAAATTCACAGGCTAGGGCTGGCGGAGTCAAGGGCGAGCCAATCTGCGAGCGGCTCAGGTATTCAAATTGAATTTCCATGGAATGGTCGGGGTTTTGAGATTCTTTTGCACTATTGTAATGTGCCTAGTGAGGTTTTTCTTTCTTCCTTTTATCTCTAAATATATTTTGGGGCGAGGGTGTCTTTGTTTTCTTTTTTCCGTTGAGAAATCTTTCACTACTCCTTTCTCTTCCCAATTTTTACTGGATTTGCTTCTGTAGCATAAAAATTTGACAGCATTGTAAGATATTTACATAAAGTAGAAACAATTGTAATAGTCTGTATCTGATTGTCAATGCCTGATTATATTTATTCAACAAGAGTTATAGGCTTTAAACTGGGAGATGTTATTTATTCATGTTTTGGTTCGTCCCGTTTTTTATTTTTTTTATTTTTATCCAGATTGTGGGTTCTTATGTCTGGAGAAAACCCGTACTTGTGCTGTCAATGGCTCTGGTGGGGCTAATAAATGAAGTTTAAATATCGAGGCTAAGGGTGTAAGAAAATGATTAGATGATATGTAGTATTTTGTTTAGCAGCGTGTTAAAAATACTTGTAGTGACCTAATTTTACAATTTTTATAATGATGTTAAAATTAATATAATAAAAAAACATGAAAGGGTAAAAGAAAAAGGAGAGCACGAGCTTCGAATTTCTCTCTTAAAAATTGTTGGCCCACCTCTCCTTTGTCAGCTGTTTTTAGATTTATTTTTAATTTTTTGAGGATATCGATTTGAATTTAAAATAATATTTAATTTATAAAAATAAATCAAAGAAAAATAGATGGGAGATTTTATGATTTGTTACAATATATATATATATAAAAAAAAAAACAGCTCTCAAACGTAAAGACTTGTGATATAAAATCTTCAAGAAAAAACGTAAGGACTAGCATTATAAAACATTCAAATTTAAACTGATCTCAAGAAAACTTGTGATTGAACTTCGATTTATACAAGCAATGCAATCAGATAAGCACAAGAAAAAAGACTTGCTTATCTCTTCTAATCAGGGAAAATATTTTAGGCTTGTGAAGCAATTCACACCCCAGGAATGACTTTAAGAGTGCCAAATGGAGCGCCCTACATTAGCAAATTACCCCGGGTAATTCTTGAAAAATAATAGTATATGTGTGTGTGAGTGTGTGATTTTCTAAACTTCCGAACCCGAATGATTGATTGGGAGGGAACTTGCAAGGACTCATCATGTGTGGCAAGAACCAAAACATCCATTGCTAGAAAGGGATCACCATGGCATTTTACAAAACCTTCCCTGGCTTTGACAATGATGAAGCCTAAACTGGTTCATCATCATCTTTAGCTTCATGCGAGATTTTTCAGCTGCGGTTTTCAATTTACAATCCCCCATCCAACAGAACACTGAAGAATCCCCGCATAACAAAAAAACAAAACTTCACGAAGCAAAAGCCAGCTACTGCCACTTTCGGCAATTGCCACACCTCCAGATGCCACTGCCTTCAGCAGGTGAACACTCCACCCAAGGAGAACAATAGCGGTGTAACACTAAGCCACATATATCACAAGAAAGATCAGGAGATGGTACCGAATCCAAACACATCTTACATGGCATTGTGTTAGGAGCAGATTCCAGAGGCACATCACATGAAGTGCCCAGTGTATGTTGCTTCTGGAACTCGTCCTCTGAAGCTGCATGAAACTCATTTTCGTTGTTTCCCACAGCAGTCCCAGTAGCATCAATCCCGTCCAATTGGCAACCATCATCAGTTGCCAGCAACTCCGTAAACGAGAAATATGTCTGTGGCTCAAACGCCATATCCTCATAGTTTACATCTTCATAATCAAACACCATCTCACTGTCAAGGCCATTGCCAGAAACATCCCATTCAGCACAAGACATCTCTTTGTTCATGCTGTTGTTCGTTTCAAGAAACATGGATGAATCAGTAGGGTAAAGATTAGACACGGAAATATCTTCAGCGTCTCCTTGACGCTTCCCTTGTCTTCTGACTGGAAGCTTCTGCGGCCCTTGCCCAGCAATGTTCCATTCAAAATCCACTTCAGAATTCTGCTCTGCAATTTGCTCAACTCTTGAAAGAGAGAAAAGAAGAGGATCATCATCCTGTACGTACACATTCTCCATAGGAAACAATGGAGTACTTGGCTCATAGTCTCTGGATTCAGCAATAGTTCCAGAGTAAGCTCCTATTCCTTGCTCCCATGCTCTATTTCGTGGCTTCAGAACATCTGTCTTCTCATCTCCATAACCATCCCTGTAAGGACAATTTGGTGATTTTATCCTTCGACATTTGCAACACTTGAAGCCTATAACATCAGAGAGTTTTGACTCTTCAAGTTCAACAGCATCCGCATGAAACCAATCTGCAAAAGACCAAAAACAAAGCATGTTTCATATAACATAAACATGCTATATTTTTCTACTTAAAAGAGGAATGGCATCTATAATGAGCATAAGCCTTACTTGCACAAGTCTCGCAGTGGATATACATCAGGTCACAGTTATATTCTTTTCTGCATAGATTACACTCTGGCATTAACCGTTTTCCATTTGGACTACCCCTTGATAGAATGTTTTTATGCCTGAAATCAATGCCTGTATCCTCATTGTTCTTCTTCCTCCATATGATGCCGCAATTACGTGATCTACTTTCAGTTTTTGTTGCCTTCCTAGATGAGGAAATAGCTTGT
The DNA here is from genome assembly GCA_964035475.1 of Salix caprea. Taxonomy (NCBI): domain Eukaryota; kingdom Viridiplantae; phylum Streptophyta; class Magnoliopsida; order Malpighiales; family Salicaceae; genus Salix; species Salix caprea. The sequence continues at coordinate 18,910,212 of OZ037745.1, read as the reverse complement.
TTCACTTCAGAGCAACTAACCTGGGTCCTACTTTTGGTTTTTGTTGCCTTGCTAGAAGCATAGGTGGATTGTTTCACTTCAGACCAACTCTCCTGGGTTCTGACAGACATAAATGGTTGATTATGAACTTTAATCCTTGTGTTTTTCATTGCTGTCACTGTATTATGATGTTCTTGCCATTGCAAGGGCAGGGGGCTAGTCAGCGATTCATTCCTCTTTTCATCATAAATAACAGCTCTGGCACTGGAGCATCGCTTGCAAATGATTGAAAACTGAGCTTCCTCATTTGTATAAATTCTTGAACTTGCAGTACAGGCTTGATGACAATAACCTTAACCACAAAATAACCCAAAAATGGACTCATTAGTGCAATATCCAAAACAATCAAACTCTTTCAACTGCTTGTATAACGAAAGAAAAACAAAAGAGCATATCTAAAAGGCAGCTTAAAGTTCCCGACAACACACAGCAAGTTTGTCAGTTTATAAACTATCCAATATAATTTAAAAAGACAAAGATATCTTTTGTTTTGTCATTTAAGGATATCAACTTGGTTATGATCATACCTTGGCAAGAACTGCATGTGACTGTATCCCTGAAAATCACACCATCAAAAAGAATAATAAGCAGTGGGTCTTTCTCTCAAGATGACAATTGCAGTGAATTTAAAAACAAAAACAGAATTCGGTACAGAATATTACCTAATTAGAACATCATATTGACATGAAGCACAAGAGCAACTGTCCAACTTATCTCTCTTAGAGGCAAGATATGAAAATATATTCCTGCGAGAATCTTTTAATTGCCTTCTTTGCAACACAGATAACTCATTTGAAGGCATTTTAGCTGGAGGTGGAATGACTTTATCCAAGCTTTCTTCAAACTCTTTGATCAAATATAAAGGAACATGCATTTCAGAAAACCAGTACTTATCCTTTCCGTTTTCACTTTGCTCGATTTCAATTATATTCTTCATGATGCGGGAAGGAAGATGCTTTTGGTTCCTAAAAGCAACTCCATACCTTGTCTTCTTTTCTTCAGTTTTCTTATCACAGATGACAGCATTTCTAAAAACAGAGGCCTCGGTCTCCGAACCCTTTCCATCCTGGAGGTTCTGCTCTGGACGAACAAGATCAGTCCATCTAACATGAAAGTCTAGGTATCTGACCTGATGAAAATTCCAATAGTATTTCACAAGTTAGACAACCACAAAATATCATAGACAAATTGCTGTTAGACTTGTAGACAGAACATACTAAGCAAAAGTAGAAGCAAGAAACAGAATATCATATCAAACCTGAAGTGCAAGTTGTGATGCATTATTACTCCTTTCAACTGCGGCTCTCCAAACCAACTGTCTGCTTCTATTAGGAATCTCTGAATCATCCGTGTAATGGATCCCAGAAATCTTTCTCGAGCCACCTGTGACTTGAAAAAATAAGTTTTTACTATTAACTCCATTTATAACAATTACTAGATGCAACTAGGGTACAGCTGGATATTTCAATGATACAGGTATGCAAACAGGCATTGTTGAGATAATTATTTTTTTATTTAAGAATAAAGGGGGGGCGCATGATGATGAAAAGAATACCTTGCCTAGCTGCCCTTCTAACCATTGACTTAGGCAAGATTGCTTTGTTAAAAACAAGTTTTAATAGCTCCCCCCCTCGCCACCAGACAAAACTTTTGTCATGGCAACCATCTGCTGTAGTATCAGTCACCCCAGAATGTTTCTTATGCCGTTTCCCATTCACTCTCCGTCTGTGTGCAGTTCCAATACTGCTTGCAGAACTTTGGGTCACAGAAGATTCAACCAACCAATCGTCCATTGCCTTGACCCAATCCCCAGAAAGAGCAACAAGACGGATGTTTTTTTCAAGCTGCAAATAAACACCAGAGGATCAAATAAACCAAGATGAGAGTCTGACATACATCATGATAAATAACAAGGGCATGTAGCACACATAAAGGGGGGCTCGAGAAATGACCAGCTGTCCCATGCTTTACCAGGTTTAAAAAAGGGTCAGCATAATAACCACACATCAGTTGAATAGACTTACTTCAAGCAATGGCAGTTTTATTGCGCTATAAGTTGAAGCATCTTCTACTTGTTTACGCCACAGTTTTCGGTGACTTGCACTCAGAAAGGGACCAGTTGCAAGACCGCATAAAATCTCCCCCATGTATAGAATGTACGTTGATATGCTAGAAAGACTTCCCTCTCCATTCAAAACTGGGCGAAGTCCACTGATCATCTTCAAGGCACCTTTAGTAGCAGTCAAGGCAGCTGAGTTTAACATGCATCCCCTTCGGTTGCTGGCTGGTAGCTTGCATGAATAACACCAACCACACCTCTCTCTTGGCACTTCTACAAGCTTTCTTTCAGAACTTGGCCAGAAAAAACGAGAGGCTGCTATTGAAAAAGCTTTTGCTTGCAATAAAATGTCAGAAACAACTTTCCTTCCATTGCTTGATTTATAAGTCTCCGTGCGGCTTTCCTCAGATGAAAGAACACTGAGATTAGCAGCAGCAGAGGCTGCAAATTCCCCATGCATGTAGTGATTTATGTATGCATGTGGTTTGAAAAAAGTTGCCACATAAGAACAATTGTTTGTTGAATTTCGAACCCTTTCAATGCCTTGTTGATTCCCTTCCTTGCTTTGAGAAAACACAGAAGCTGGTAAACAAGTACCATTACCATTCTCAATACGACTGCCAACACTGATTGCTGATGTGCAAGTGGCAAGTTCTATTGCACTTGATCTGTAAACCAAGCTTTGCTGGGTTACATCAGATGGATCAGCTAACTGGTTAACTGATTCGGTAGACTCCAGTTTAATCTGCTCATGTGGCTTCATTCTCATATGGAAATATCCTGTTCTTGATACATCACCATCGCTCACAATGCACTGAGGAACAAATTGAATTGTTGCATCAAGTGAGGTATCAAGACTTGGAATTGCTACAATATCTGTATTGCTTCCATTTACACTAACTGCATTCTGAGCCACACCATTGCCTGCAACGTTAAAGCTTTCCTCACAAGAAGGAAGAGATAGGGCAGAAGATTTTGTATCTTCTTCAGCAGATGCAATATTGAAACCTCTTCCTGTTGTTTCCAACAATGAGAATGCATTTTGCGGTATGTTCCAGTGTTGTGCAATTGCCTTGCAAATCTCTAAGTATAGTGATCTATGTTGCACGGATTCAGTAAGTGCTTGCAGGACCTTTTGGATGTCCATGTGATTGTAGTATCTGAAACATGGTTCTCCACTTGTAGATGCTTTCAGCCTGAAAAAAACCAAGATGAAAGATATGAACAGGAAATCAATGAAGTTAAGAAGCATTTTAACAAACAGAACCTAAGAACAATTTTGACTACTTAAATGACACTTGTTTTGCAAATAAAGTGAAGCTTCATGGTGCATTCCATGTAGTTGGAAAAAAAAAAAGAGGCAGCTAATACATACACAAGTAAGTGATCACAAGTACCCAAGAAGACTTGCTCATACAAATCAATTCCAAATACTTCTGCTCCTCTAAGTGATGTTCCCATTGTAATAGTAGGTCCCAACTTGTTGATGGTGCACTCTGGACAGTACCATGGGCCTTCAGGAATATACATTTTGACGATGCCTATACATCTTGAATGATATGATGAAGGACACCCGTCACAACAAAGTAAGGTTCCATCCAAGCCACAAAGGCGGCATTCATCCCCATTCCCATCTACATCAAACACATTTCCATCCCTTTCAGTACCTGTGGAGCCCAGGTACATTGAATTACTGAAAGACTTGCTGTCTTGGCTTTCAGCAATGATATTCATGGCCTCCCTGTCCTTGCAAGCTGAAGTCTTGGAATATCTGGGATGAACCCTTTTTGGTCCATTATCAGGAAGATTGGCTGTAACAGTATCTGGATCTATACCAAATTCTGACTCTTCACGTACATCAACTTCAGCTCTTATCTCTGCAGAGTCCAAAACATCATCACATAGGATTTGCAAAATCATCAGCTTCTGACCCACTGGCAAGGAATAATACTCCCTTCTCCAAATATGATCATAAAATCCTTTCCACTCAGATCCCTTCACATATCCCATTATTGTAAAATAATGCACCAAATAAACAGTCCAGGTAAGTGGATCAAGAAAGCACCAATCCACGCTCCTGCATACAAGTGAAACATAATTCTATACATTAGCATAAATTAGATAGAAAACCAAAGACGACATCACATACAAACACATGGATATATTACCTAGATCTAGGCACAGGAATATACAGCCCAGAATTAGTCATACACAGGACAGGGAATTAAGAATACATGACAGAATTGCCTATGAATACATGCAAGAGCAAAACCCCATCAAAACATCTTTTAATGATAGAAAGAAAGCAAACTCTCATCCACTGGAAGAATACCAAATTTATTATCTAGTCATTTAGTTGTCCGCCTGGGTGATTAAATTTTTTCAGCAAAATTGCGGAATCTAGTAAATATTACATGGTTGCCATTAAATTTCCATTCGTCTAAGAGCTCTACTATGCAAATGCAAATTAAGTACCAAAATTTCTATACATACCTCAAGCATTTTGTTGCAAGCTCAGAACTCTCTAAAGAGAGTGCTTCAAGATGACGTCTCAATGCCCGCATCAAAGCAACATGAATGGCATCCAACAACGTGTTCTGAGCAGGGCAATTTACTGCCCCCACCAAATCATCCAGTGTGAATGGGCTCAAGAAAAGACGGATATTAAATGACCTCAGAAATGTGTACACTGAAAAAAGATGTGAGACATACTCGTCTGGCATGCCTATACTCCCTGATGATGAAGGCAACTGAGGTGGTGGAATAACTGGAGTCTCCATTTCCATTCCCAACTCCCCATCCCGCGCACACTCACATGAATCACTAGAGGAGTCCGCGACATCCTCGACGTCCGCGACATCCTCGACTTGTACCTCACCATTCTCAACCATCAACCCACCACTCGCCGATGGATCAACCTTTATCACCTCCTTTTTCAAATCCACCGCATCCTTCTCCACTTCCTTCTTCCTCTTCTCGCTCTTTTTCAACAAAAATTCATCTAGCTTGTCCCTCCTAAAAAGCAATTCATCATCAAAATCACCATCCCCTAGCAATATCTCACGCAATTCACCACTCTCCAAATCCTCAAAGTCCCCATCCTCATAATCCACCCTATACAACCCAGTATCATAACACACTATCTTCCCCAAAAAAATCCCACTGTCAAACTCTTTCAACACATACCTACCCACTAATGGTTTCCATCTAATATCCAAAGCTTGCTTTTTCAAAGCATTAGCTATTGATTTCTTCTCTTCACCTTCTTCCTCGTTTAGCTTCCGCTTTTTCGGTCTACCTCTTCCCCTTTTCTTTACCTCCATGGACTCCATTATAAAATCAAAGTCGGATCTAACCAAACCCTAAATCCACTTCAAAATCCCTAAATATTCAAAGTAAGTATCACTGGATCACAGATTTGAAAGGGAGGAAAAAAAACCTTCAATATATGACTCGAACCTGTCTCCTCGCGGGTCTAAATTTCATCCAGATCCCTGCAAAAAAAAAACGAAAAAAACAGAACAGAAATCGAAAATTAGAAGATAAACTTGATGCTCGCGCGTGTTTTTGCATCTGTGGAGAGAGTGAGATTACCCTTTTAGGTTTTAGTGGTCACCATTGAAGGCGATTTCGAGGAATTTTCGAGAGAGAGAGAGGTACCCTAATAAGAGAGAAGGATGGCATCTCCCTACTACGAAATAGTGACTAATAAAAAAGTACTTGTATCGGGTTACGTGTGTGACTCAGATCGGAGTATGACTCGTCTGAGTTGTTTGCACTCGGGTTTTTCTTTTATTTTGTTTACGTGTTAGGCGTTTTTTTTTTCCTTTTTGTAACTTGGAGAAATTGGGGGAAAGGGATTGGTATGGTGTTATGAAGCCTTCTGGAAAAAGCGTACACCCTCACTCACTCTTGTTTTCTGGTTACGTTTTTAAAATTTGACATTTTTTTTATAATGATACCTTGGTAATTTCTACAAGTTGGATAAATGATAATATTGAAGAAAACGTCTGTGAAAATGTGACAAAATGTGACATGTGAATAATTTAGTTTAAATTATTGGATGAATGATAATCAATGATCTTGTGTGTAAATTCAACAAAAGAAAAATATAAAAAATAATTATTGAGTTAGTATATGTGATTATAAAATAGAAAATCATGTAAAATTGAATATCTTACATATGTGAGAATTTTAATGATTTTTTATTTATCTTTTTAAATATCATTGTTGAGCTTATATAAATAAAAAAATAAATAATTTTATCATTTTATTATTAATCATCATAAAATATTTATTAAAACCATGATTTCTTATCCTTTTGAATGTATTAGAATTTAACTCTTTTGACAAGAATCCATAACAGTCACTTTATGGTTTTAAGAGAGCACCTGAACCCGGATGTTAGGCGAGCGCCCCATCCTTTTTAGACTCATACAATGTGTTTAAAATTTGATTATATGTAGTGTATTTGGTCCCTTTTTTAGAAGTATTCAAATGCATTCATCAAGATAATTCCCTTTAAATTGTAGAATAAAGTTAATTGAATGGTCATTTAATCAACCTACAATTCAACCACCACAAAACCTTATTCTACAAACATATTTCATTTTAAAACATCATTATTTGACGTTGTATATGGGAACCCTAGTAAAAAAGCAATCATATTTCCTTCTACAACTTGTTATTGATATATCCAAATTACTTTATAGTAAATAACCACGACATAAATATATCTAGATTTAAACATGTAATAAATTATCAATTGATAAGGGTATTTTTACCTAATCATGCTTCTAACAACTTATTAATCAAATACAACTCTTAACTCAAATATTATTAGCTATTAGGGGTAAAAATGAATCATGTTATCTTAACAAGTTTTGACACTCTCGATAACACCAAAGGCAGTAATACAACCATAAAAAGGTTGATCATAACGCCCATAAAAAATAATCATATTACTTTAAAAATCTTAGACAGAATGATATTAGAAAAGGTGGCTTACCTCAATGTTCATCAAGTCCCACAAAGGACATATTTAGACAAGGTGAGTATTCATAGTGTGTTACTTTTTATTGATATGTGATGGATAATATACATCAATATTGTCATATGCACAAGAATATTCAAGCTTTCTGAAACCAAGCATATAAAAGTTGAAGGAAGGTAAACCTTTGATAGCTATAACGGTCTTACTAATTCAATTGAACATGTACAAAATATACATAATAACTTAAAATTGGTAAATCATGAGTGGTATTGTGTGTAAGATAATCCCTACAACCTTTAAAAGATTTGCATATGTTTTGTATAACAACTTAGAACCAAGTTTTATTAAAGGATTAAAATATCTCTACATTAAATTGGTGGCATGTTTTAGGATAAGTATACTCGTAAAGCAAGGTTCACGAAGCTCTTTAAAGTTACCTAGCAAGATGTGAATCCAAAAAAACATACTTGAATAGGTTTATTAAGGAGATGTTTAAGGTGAAAAGGTTATTAAAGTAAGTGGTCGTTGAGGCTTCAATTAATAGGGCGAGAGAACATGCTACATAAAGAGACTTGTATGTCATACATGATAGAAGTTTGCTTAAATTTAAACAAGTTATGCAAAATCACATATGGATGGAAAAGGAGAATGTAATGTGACATTAACCTCTCTATTTTTACAAGGATAATCAACCTTAAGGACTTTTCCAATGAAATCATTCCTATATTTGGAATTTGAGCTTCAAAAACAATAAAAATGGTCAGCATGCGATCGATTGTCATATACCAAGAGGTTTTTCACTCCTTTAAACATAATTATCACTACAGTTTACACCACTATTAAGGGTAAAGATTTTAAGTATTGCATGTTCTATTAGGATAATAGACATAATATCAAACAATAACATGTCTTGAATAAAAAGTTTGAGAGACTTATAGTCAAGACTATATTTAATTATTGATAAATAAAGGTACCCTAATTGAATAAGACGAGGAAGAGTCCAACTAACCCAACCAAATATTGTCAAAGATCAATGTTTTTCCAAATGGGACCTTAACATGAGTTAGTAATGGAAGTGCAAATGAAAACAAAACACATGAATTAAGCATTTACTATTGTCTACCTCTCGAATCCATGGTATGAACCCTTTATATTTACTATAGAAGACGAGGAAAGGGTAACTTTCCACACGAGGATGCTTTAGTCATTTTAATGATTGTGTCGAATCATTGTGTTTGTAGGATATTAATGAATGACAACAATGCAATCATTTTAATCATTGTGTTTATAGGATATTAATGATTAACAATAATGCAGTCAATATATTTTATAGCAATATGATGTCATAAGTAGAAATATATCTCTTGAGGTTAATTATTGTGAAGACTTTTCTTATTGGGATTTTAAGGATGGACATGTTGGTAAAGGGTGTCTTAGAGATCATTGTCACTATCAAGACTTGCCCTGAATGTCTAACTCTCTAACAAACTTTTGTTATCATTATTATAAATCTAGCTTATAATGTAGAAAAATATTTTTTTCTACCAAATTAATACAATTATCAATATTAGATGTGTGTCTTCGAATCATCTACTTATAAAGGTATGGTCATAGTATAAGGCGACCAAACATCTTCTAAACAATATACATCCTCGTGTTTTAAGGGTAAAAAAACTCTAGTAGCGGACCAACATAATCTTAAAAAGGAACAAGTGGAACCAATAACAGAGATCATTAAAGAGTTGAAGGATGTAGCTCTTAGAGAAGAGAGAAGAGAGGGTAGTTATGAAGACAAAATTTACTCTGGAGTTAAGCCAAGAACAAGCCCTGACAATTTTCCTTACCATCCAAAAAAACTAATATTACTTTTGGACACTCAAACATTTCTCGAATCATCCTTTAAGTGATGGTGTCTCAACTAAAGGTTAACCCATTTTCTCTTCTATTAGTTAAAAAAAATATAGGTTATATATAAAGAGCAATAGCGGGAGAAATGGAAAAGTTATTTCTTACCGAGTTTATCTGCAAGGTAATATATATAGATTGGATAGTAAGCATGGTAATGGTGTGGAAAACCACCGACGAATGACAAATATATATGGGCTTTATCAATTTAAGTAAGTCATGATCAAATGATAGATTTCCTATTTCTAAATATTAATAAATTAGTGAATTTCATAAAAAGGTTTTGAATTATTTGATTTTCTCAATGCTAATTTTTGGCATCATTAAATCCTTGTGTGCTTGGGTGTCGAGAAGAAGACATCATTCATCAATGAGGAATGATCATTTTATTATAAGGTTATGCCTTTTAGACTAGAGAATAAAAAAGCCTTAAATCCTGTAATACACAGGGTAGTAGAGTTAAGATAATGCTCATACATCGACAAGGACAAGATTATACCTACAGGGTTCGTTTTGAATTCTTGACCATTGATAATATTGTAAGTAAAATATTTTCTAACAAGATTGGGGTTTTCCTAGGCCTTAAATTCTTATCCATTTAATGTTTACAATAGTTTTTAGCTGATTATGGGTTGATATAAATGATTACATGAGATCAGAAAGTTTATCATACTAAAATATCTTTTAAAAATTCAAAATTATATCTCTATCAAAGAGAAAGGTGAATAATATTAATGAACACCCTTGGTGAGGATTGGAGAGAACCCTCATCATGCATTTTCTACTCATTCAAAAAATACCTCATAATAAAATCTTGTACAAAAGATCCACCTAAATTTCTCTCTTGAAATACATGTTGTTAGAAGACAACATGTATGTTTTTAAATAAGTATATGTGGTCTTCATGTAGGTTTTAAAGCTTTCACCGCTTAAGTTATGATAGCAGGGCTTTAATGCCCAACCATACTTTAGGATGCCAATGAATTGGCTAGATGATGTGACAAGTATCGAGTAGATATATTTGTTTAATGTTAACTTACCATGACATTTTTTTCAATAAGGGATTATTTGGTCATTTTATCAAGATCATGAGTAACAAACAATTCATTTTATTAATAATTCAATATCTTATAAAATAGGTAGAAACAATTCATTTTCTCAAGATTATGAGTAACAAACAATTCATTTTATTATTTACTCTTTGATATCTCATTTTCCTCTTACAATGGTCATTTTGAAAGAAAAATACTGAGGAAAATTAGGTTACTTTAATATGACTTCTTTTACTCCATTACGTGAAGTTATCATGTTTCACACCAAGATTAAATACTTCCACACATCCACTCCTCCTCACACCAAGTTTTATAGAGTAATGTCATAGAGAGACTTTAAATGAATTAAAATTAAATTAAAGAGTCTTTGTACAGGACAGAGTCTTTTTTATCCTTCATCGAATCGATGACAAACATTACCACCATGATAAATCCATAAAAAGATAATATCATCACGAAACACTACACCGGGTATTTATCCAGTGAGGATAAGCAATACTTAAGCTATAAATGTTATCCTAACAAACGCATGCTCCCGTGAAAACACCTTAAGATGCCCATGTTTTTCTTGTAAATGGGCTTGCAGTATATCTGCATTCTTTTTATGCATTCTTAAGGGTCCAGTAGTGTCTAAGTGTCCAGCCCAGTAGCGTCTAATTGTCCAGCCCTTTCGTTACATTGTGATGCTCTGTTTGCATATGCATTTTACTTGTTAAATAGCAGACTCAGTTAGTAATTGTTATTACTAACTGAATCTGTTAGTAGCTGCATTATTAACACACGTTTTGTGTGTTGAGTTTCTGTAGGCTATATATAGCCATTTCTTCTTCAATAAACTTTTGAGTGTTATTCATTATATCCCACTGTTATATTTCACATTTGGTATCAGAGCCTTATACGAGAGAAATCATTAAACATGACTAGTGAAGGAAGCTTTGTACAACCAGCAATCCCTAGATTCGATGGCCATTACGATCACTGGAGCATGCTTATGGAAAACTTCCTGCGGTCAAAAGAGTTCTGGGGATTGGTTGAGCATGGGTGTGTAGAACCTGCGAGTGGATCGGTGCTGACAGATGCACAGCAGAAGAAATCTGATGAGCTGAGGTTAAAGGACCTCAAAGTGAAGAATTATCTCTTCCAAGCCATCGATCGCACTGTTCTTGATACAATCTTAAAGAAGGACACTGCAAAAGACATTTGGGATGCAATGAAGAAGAGGTTTGAAGGAAATGCAAGAGTGAAGAAGTCTCACATGCAGGCCTTGCGAAGGGAATTTGAAACTCTAGAGATGAAAATGGGAGAAGGAGTTACCAGCTACTTCTCTCGAGTGATGACAGTTGCAAACAAAATGAGAGTCTATGGAGAAGAGATGCAAGATGTAAAGATTGTGGAGAAAATCTTGAGGACTCTCACCGAGAGGTTCAATTATATTGTTTGCTGCATAGAAGAGTCAAAAGATACTGAGAAATTGACTGTGGATGAGCTTCAAAGCACACTGATCGTGCACGAACAGAAGTTTCGAAAATCTGGAGGTGAGGAACAAGTTTTGAAGATCACAGTTGATGAAGGGAAAGGCAGAGGCAGAGGCCGAATTGCTTTTAGAGGAAGAGGAAGAAACAGCTGGAATTATGACAAAGGTAACTTCAATAAGTCCATAATTGAATGTTATAAATGTCATAGATTAGGACATTTCCAGTATGAGTGTCCATCTTGGTCTAAAGAGATCAATTATGCAAATCTTGATGAGGAAGATGAGATGGTGCTTATGGCTTTTGTGGAAGAAAACAAAGCAGAAAGGAGAGAGGCTTGGTTCCTCGATTCTGGTTGCTCAAACCACATGTGTGGTGACAGAACCATGTTTGATAAAATTGATGAGAGTTTTAGGCAGATGGTGAGGCTGGGGAACAACAGTAGAATGAGGGTGCTAGGGAGAGGAAGTGTGAGACTGCATGTTAAGGGAGTTAATGTCACAGTGACTGAGGTGTATTACATTCCAGAACTCAAGAATAATCTCTTGAGTATAGGACAGTTCCAAGAGAAAGGGCTGTCAATATTGATCCAAGGAGGTGTATGCAAAATTTTTCACCCTTACAGAGGGTGTATTATGGAGGTCAATATGAGTGCAAACAGAATGTTTATTCTGCTTGCACAAACATGTGTAACACAAGTGTGTGCTGAAACTCATCATGATGAGTGTCTTCACACCAGCTCCAGCTCAAATTCAAGCACACCGAATCTGCAGAGGGAGAACATGCAGGTTAATACACCGAATATGCAGCACTTGGTGAAACTTTGGCATCGCAGGTATGGTCACTTAAACTATACAAGTTTAAGAGCACTGCAAAGCAAAGGAATGGTTAAGGGACTCCCTGTAATGACAGTGACAGATGAGTTATGCTCAGAATGCATAACTGGGAAACATCATCGTGAGCCAATCCCAAAGAAGAGTTTCTGGAGGGCCAGTCAAGTGCTAGGCCTTATTCATGCTGACATCTGTGGCCCAATTGCTCCCATGTCATACGGTAATAAGAGGTATGTTTTGTGTCTTATTGATGATCACAGCCGGAGATCATGGACTTACTTCTTGTCTGTGAAGTCTGAGGCATTTGAACATTTTAAATGCTTCAAGAAGAGAGTGGAGAATGAAGCTGGACTGCCAATCAAATGTCTGCGAACTGATAGGGGAGGGTAGTTTACATCAGTTGAGTTCAAGCTATTTTGTGAAGAGAATGGAATTTAAAGGCAGCTGACCACTGCCTACACTCCTCAACAAACGGTGTTGCGGAGAGGAAAAATAGGACGATAATGAACATGGTGCGCACACTGTTGATTGAGAAAAATGTGCCAAAAATGCTGTGGGCTGAGGCAGTGAGATGGAGCAATCATGTGCTGAATAGATGTCCAACTTCAATGCTCAAAGACATTACACCAGCAGAGGCCTGGAATGGGATTAAGCCCTCTGTGGAACACTTTAGAGTGTTCGGCTGTGTGGCACATGCTCACGTACCAGAAGTGCAAAGATCCAAGCTAGACAATCGAAGCATTAAATGTGTTTTTCTGGGCATTAGTGAAGAATCAAAGGGTTACAGGCTATTCAATCCAGTCACTAAAAAGATAATTGTGAGCCGCGATGTGGTATTTGAGGAGGAGAAAAAATGGGAATGGGATGAGAGCTTTCAAGAGCAAATCTTGATGGATCTACATTGGGGAGATGAGTGCTGTGAAGAAGGAATTGAGAGCTATGTTGACAGTGATGATACTGGGATTGAGCATGGTGTAGAGAGAGAAGTAGCAGATGATGTAAATGGTTCCAGTTATGAGATTGAAAGCTCAGCAAGAAATTTGGCTGGAAATTCGCATAGTGCTGGGTGCAGTATTGGTGGCAGCCGTGAGACATGCAGTATTGAGCATGGTGCAGGTGCTGTGAATAATAGTGGTGGAAGAATTAATGTGCATAGTAGTGGTGCAGGTGTAGACTTTCACAGTGGTGGAAGGGATGTGTTGGAAGATGGTCACGGTGGTGGAAGTCTGACTGACTGTGCAGATGGTGGGAGTGCAAGACTGGAACAGAGAAGAGCTAGAAAGCCTCCAATTTGGATGAAGGACTATACCAGCAGAGAGAGCTCGGGATCTTCTGATGAAGATGGAATAAATATGGCATTATTGATGTCTGATGATCCAGTGCATTATGAAGAAGCTGTGACAGATGCAAATTGGAGAATGGCAATGGACAATGAAATAAAGTCCATAGAAAAGAATAAAACATGGACATTGGTTACATTACCGGTTGGCTGCAAGGTAATTGGGGTAAGATGGATTTATAAAACTAAGTACAATGAGCATGGTGTACTTGAGAAATATAAAGCGTGGTTGGTCGCAAAAGGATACACGCAGAGGCATGGTATAGACTATACAGAGGTATATGCTCCAGTGGCCAGGATTGAGACTGTCAGGATGATAGTAGCACTAGCAGCTCAAAGGAACTGGGATATATTCCAGTTGGACGTAAAGTCAGCTTTCCTTCATGGTGAGCTCAATGAAGATGTGTATATTGAGCAACCAAAGGGATATGAGGTCAAGGGATGCGAGGGCAAAGTATACAAGCTGCACAAAGCATTGTATGGACTGAAACAGGCTCCACGAGCATGGTTCAGTCGTATGGAGAATTACTTTGTCAATGAAGGGTTCACAAAATGCCCAAATGAACAGACGCTTTTCACAAAGCAAAATGACAAAGGTAATATACTCATTGTTAGTGTGTATGTTGACGATTTGGTATACACTGGTGATAACAATGAAATGATGAGTAATTTCAAAGGGTCTATGATGCAAGTTTTTGAGATGACTGACTTGGGGCGAATGAAGTTTTTTCTTGGCATTGAAGTAATGCAACGTAGTGATGGTATCTTTATTTGCCAAAGAAAGTATGCCCTGGAGATTCTGAAGAGGTTTGGAATGTCAGAAAGTCATGAAGTAAGTAATCCTATTGTTCCTGGATCTAAGCTGTGTAGAGATGGTGATGGAGTTGCGGTTGATGAATCGTACTATAAGTAAATTATTGGAAGTCTCATGTATCTCACGTCAACACGTCTAGACTTGGTATACAGTGTAAGTTTGATCAGCAGATACATGGCTAAGCCTTTGGAGATACACCTACAAGCTGCTAAGCGAATTTTGAGATACTTGAAGGGAACAATTGAGTGTGGAATCATGTATAAAAGGGGTGGTTCAGCTGATTTGGTTGCTTATACCGATAGTGACTACACCGGTGATATAGACGATCGGAAAAGTACTTCAGGTTATGTGTTCTTATTTGGTTCGGGGGCAGTGTCTTGGGCATCAAAGAAGCAGCCAATCGTCACCTTGTCAACTACCGAGGCAGAATTTGTGGCAGCAGCTGGTTGCGCAAGTCAGGTGGTTTGGATGAGAAGGGTTCTGGAACAGCTTGGACAAGAACAAAGGAAAGGAACTATTGTCATGTGTGATAACAGCTCCACCATTAAGCTGTCGAAAAATCCAGTTATGCACGGAAGGAGTAAGCATATTGACGTGCGTTTCCATTTCTTAAGGGAACTTGCTAACAGTGGAACTATTGAGCTGCAGCATTGTGGATCAGGAGAACAGGTTGCGGACGTCATGGCTAAACCTTTGAAATTGGAATCTTTCCAGAATTTCAAAAGGCAAATGGGGGTTTGCGGAGCTGATGAATTAAACTAACCAAGTGTCATGGTTAGTTTAAGGGAGGGAATGTAAATGGGCTTGCAGTATATTTGCATTCTTCTTATGCATTCTTAAGGGTCCAGTAGTGTCTAAGTGTCCAGCCCAGTAGTGTCTAATTGTCCAGCCTTTTCGTTACATTGTGATGCTCTGTTTGCATATGCATTTTACTTGTTAAATAGCAGACTCGGTTAGTAATTGTTATTACTAACTGAATCTGTTAGTAGCTGCATTATTAACACACGTTTTGTGTGTTGAGTTTCTGTAGGCTATATATAGCCATTTCTTCTTCAATAAACTTTTGAGTGTTATTCATTATATCCCACTGTTATATTTCACATTTCTTGCATGGAAAAATGAAAAAAAAATATTTTTGTCAGCATCTAATCATAAATGATATCATGGTAAAATTACTCTTCAACTCTTTCATTCAAGAAAAATAAAAGTTTAGAGGTCATAGATACCCTTTAAACAGTCAAAGTAAGGGTTCAGGTTTTTTATATTTAAAATACATAAATTTAACACAAGGACAACCTTGCTTTTATTATTCAATGTTTTATAGCATACTTACTAATCTTTTCCTTTATAAGATAATAAAATTTACCATAAAAAATCCTCAAATTCTCAAAAAAAGACTTCCTGCATGTATCTAGAGACATTTATTAAGATAATTTTATTTACATTGAAGAAAAGAGTTATTTGAATGATCACTTGATCAATCTATAATTCAATTATATAAAAATATATTTTACAAGTATATTTAATTTTAACGTATCATCACTTTCTAATCAAATAAATAATCATATCAAGTATTTCTTATGAGCTTTTAAAGATATTCTAGATATTCATATGCTAAAATGTATTTTCATGTCAAATTTCCTATATCATGATTACAGTCACACGAGCGGGCCCGTTGGTTGAATCTAATTTCGATTCACGTCAAAAGTCAAAGCAGCCACACGAGAACTCTGTACGCGTACCTCCAGGCAATACTTTCCTGCCGGTTAAAATGCTCAGGCACTGTCCATCTAAATACTTGCTTTATTTATGTGAATTATAAATTCAAAACAAGCGACAAAATTAGATTCACTCGTGTAGACGAGTTGACTCGGAGCTTTGTCCGATTCAGTTACTTGGGAGATCAAATTAAGGTACAAGCGCTTGTGCTTTAATTCTCTTAGGCTAGAAGGAGACGTAAAAATTGCGTGGGTTGGCGGGAACCTCTCCACTTAATGACACTGCCGCCATGATTTTTAAATATGATTGGAAAAATTGGTGGGTATTGAGATGGGTGTGATACCCGTACAAGATAACTTTAAAAGGTGTTCAGAGGTGCATTTACTAAATAATAATAATAATATTTTTTATTTAAAATTAATTATTTTAGTGTTTTTAAATTAATTTAATGGTGTGAAACTAAAGATATTTTTAAAAAATAATAAGAAAATATTGTTTTGATTTATTTTAAATAACAATATTTATCACACTATCAAATAGGTTCTTGATTCAAAACTGGGATAATGAATCAAAACGGATAAACCTACAAATCAATGTATTAACTTAAACTATAATTTTAAAAAATAAATTAAATCAAATCAAGTTATGAATTTATGATTGGTGAGTTAATCAGTAAAGAAGATTCAACATCTCACAAGGAAGTTGATTATCCTAAACATATTCATTTTTGACATCAAAACTAATACAACTGTTTTTTTATCTGCATAGCATAACATGCTAGATTGTAAGTATCACACTAATGAGAAAAAGGAGAATGAAATTTAACTACTAACATGCCATGATAGGACACTTAAAGAAGATAAAATAATATACTTGAAAGTAGGCAAGATAACTATAGTTTTGATATATGTCTCTAAGAAGTTGAGGTTTTACTTTGAAGCTTATTGACATCATGGTAAATTTAAATTATTAACGAACCCGACATGTCAAAATACCTAATGAGGTGAAAATTTTAATAATAAGAGTTGGTGTTTGACACTCGTTTCAAAAACACTTTTGAAAAAAAAAATGAAAATTTTATATTTTTATTTACTATTTTAAATTAAAAAAATGGTGTTTTTAGATCATTTTCATGTGTTGATGTCAAAAATAATTTAAAAAAAATAAAAAATATATATTATTTTAATATATTTATAAACAAAAAAACACTTTAAAAAATAATTTCAATCACACTACCAAACATGCAAATATCATCTCGGACTAGATATAAGAAAAAAAAACTCTATCAAGCTTCATTTTCTAGTGCTCCTTCAATCATCTCTTACTTCCTGAATCCCAATTCACATCAAGTTTTGAAACATCACTCCTCATGTTATTATTAGCTTCTTTAGAATCAACCATGTCAATTTCTATATGGAAACTATAGGTGGACAACTCTCTTAGTAGCACATAGGGCAGTAAAGTTGGGATGATGCTAATACATTGACAAATACAAGATTATGCCTACATGGTTCGTTTTGAATTCTGGATCATTGATAATATAGCAAGTATAAAGTTTTTTTTTAATAGGATTAAGGTTTGCATGGGCTTTTAGTTCATGATTTTAATAATGTTTATATAAAATTCTCGATTTTATTTATGTTATAATTGCAATTTAAATTTAACTCGAGATATTAATTGATTTAAATTAAAAAAAAAGTTGAATAATCAGTTAAAACCTCATGTTAACTTGATGAAACCTGATTAATTTAACCTTTTTATTTTATTTTATAAAACAACATGGTTTTAATGTATTTGTTTCCTTAAAAAAACAAAAATAGGAGTTGACCTTCTCATCATCTTGTGAATGGAGCATTTTTCCGGATCTAACTGAATGTGTTCCATCATCAATTTTTTTATTATCATGGATATTCAGGTCAATTTGTGTGTATCTCAATTAATTTAATAGATTCTGAAATTAACAATCATGTAAATTTTTAATAACTATTATATTAACAACCAAAAAACTCAAATCTGAAATCATAAAAAAGAAAAAAAAACAATTTAACTTATATTAGTTGATGATCCAGGCTGTTAATGTATCATGCATTATTCATCGATCGTGACATGAACACTGTTCAAATGGATATGCTGTTATTTCAAGCGTCTTCCTCGTACTATGTGCTATGTTTTTTCGTCTCGTTTCCAGACAAAGACGTGTGAGATGCTCGTACGCACACGAAGAAGGGAGGTGGCGTTGAGCTTCGTGTATTACGTGATATTTAACTTACCTGGACAAGCATTTTACTCAGCAAACATGATAAAGAATTGCTAGTTTACCATGTAAACAATCTTTTTACGAGTAAAGTTAGCTTCCCGAGTCTCCCTTGGCCTCTCCGAGGTTTCACCTCTGCAAATATTATATTTTATTATATATCTCTATTCTTTACAACACGAGCATTTGTTCGTCATGTTATCGTCTAATATGAATTTAAAATTTAAGAAACAAGAATATCAGGATGAGATAATAGTGGTTAAAGTTATACAATAATATAAATCATATATTGGTGTCTCATTTAATAGTTTATATTTTTAAGTCAGATGATTTATTGACATGATATCTGAGTCTTGTTGACCCAGCAGTTACGGATTCAAATCTTACCACCCTTATTCTATTTGATAAAAATCAAGCACGCAGTAGTGTGGACCTGTGTGCAAATTTCAAGCTCGAAAGATTTTGAATTGAGGGGGATATTATAAAATAATATAAATCATATATTGGAGTCTCATCTAATATGTTAAATTTTTAGATGAGATGATTCATTGATAGTTATAATTATAATAAACTAATAATGAATTAATAACAATGAATAATTTTAAATTAAAATGGATAAAAATTGACTTGATTGTATATGATTAGCTTGTTACATCAACTCGAGTCTTAATCAAAACTTAATATAATAAAGATAAATAAATTAAAACAATATTATTCTAAACTAACTTAAATCAATCTAAATCATCTACTAAACTTAGAGCTCGTCGCTTATTGATCCGAACAATTGGAGACCTACTAATCGGTGGTCCGGTTTGTTTTCCGTTTCAATAAGTAAAATCAATTGATCCGAACCAACTCAACCTAACTCAGCCAACTATATATATATATAAAGAAGGTTTAAAAAGAAAGTTTCAGCAAACCCTTGATCATTTAGCAGCACTGCAACCGCAACCCCTCTCCTCCTCCCTTCTCTCCCTCGTTTGGTGTTGTACCATATCAACATCTCTTTTCTCTAGTCTGTCAAGGGTTTCATCAGGATCCACCTCTAATTTCCCAAGAGCTCAAGGCACTGACACCCTTCATCTCCGATCTTTATCTCCCTGATCCCTCAATCTCCAACGTCGACAACCTCTACCTCTAGTTTATGTTGGATCATTAATCCAAACATTTTGCCTATATAAAAATAATTATGTGTTTGAGAATTGTCAAATTAAATTAAATTCAATTAAAAATGACTAGCAAAGTATTTTTAGATAATTGAGTTTTTGACGTATCTAATTATAAGGTGTGAACCTTTAATGTGTAAAGATTATGATTATATTTTATTTTAATGATGAGTTAAAATAAGAATACCAAAAGGTAAGAATGCCAAAAGATATGAATACCAAAGAGTATCTTGTTACCTATATATATAATCATGATATCCAGATTACACGTTCTGTTTCATTCTCATTCTGACATCCTATCATCAGAGAGAAAATAAAGTTACAATAGAGAGAATCAAAGGGCTCTCAAAAGAAAAACATGTTAATTTGAAATGTCATCCTTACAACTTTAAAAAGCACCTTTCAGATATGAGTTCATGTACGCTTCTGTTTAATTATTTACATGTACTTGATAATTCGACCTGAATAATTTCTATATGTTAATCTGGAAGGTCATCCGTACGATTTTAAAAAATACATTTCAGATATAAATTCATGCACGCTTCTGTTTAATTGTTTATATGTACTTGATAATTCAACATGAATAATTTCTATGTGTTATGAAATAAATTCCTAACATTTTCTACCTTTCTCATTTCTCTCTCTTCCTCTTCGATCTCTTGCAATTAGCTGTGAGATCATGCTTACGAGACCTTTTTTTCCTTTGCTATGAACATGGTTATGAATTAAGATCAAGCAAGGAACTTATAAAACTTGTTTCATTCGTATATTTGACTTTGCTAAACAGATCGTGCACTTTTTTTTGCCCAATCAATTTAAATATCTGTTGATTGGGTTTGATCGGAAATTCATCATGTCCTAAAGATATTTCTTTTGCCGGTCAGGTTGTTGAATTATATAAGTGGTTCCTAAACCTAGGAGCAAGATTGTTGTTCATTTCTGGCCCGGACTGCACCGCTGACAACAAATAGCAGAATCCATATTTTTTTTTTAAGAAAAAAATCAGTGGAAGGAAATTTCTTCAATTTTATTTACGATTATTTTGTTCAGTGTGGTTTCTCTTTATCACTCCTGATCAAAACTGATGGCATTTATCTTGTGTTTTTTGATGTCTATTTATTGTCGGCAAGTATGCCTTGTGTTTCATCGTATTCATGTTTGATCGAGATAACTGTTATAAATTGTTTTTTAATTGTTTTTTTTATTTAAAAATACATTTTTTTTAAAACTTGTTTTAATATCAACACATTAAAATAATTTAAAAATACTGAAATATTTTTTTTAAAATATTTTTAAAATATAATATCAAATAAACAATTAAATTAATAAATTTGATTTATTGTTGTTGATATCCAGATTTAGGAGTTAGGCTAGTTTGGTTTAAAGAGCCTAAGAGCATCTCAAAGGGAAAAAATATATTTGGAGAAGTAAAATTAATAATATGGTTTTTTGAATAGTGTAAATATAATATTTTTTTATATTTGCACTCCAATGAAAAAAAATCATTTAGAGAAGTCAAATCTATTTTAATATATATAATATTGATATAATTATTTACTAATAATAAATGACTAATACAAGTACAATCAAAATCATTTTTTAGCATAGAAATATATTAAATAATTTTTGATTCTTTTGATCAAACATGTAAGAATAACTCTTCAACTTAAAAATATTATTTTAGCTTTTCAATATAACTCTCCCATTAGAGTTATGAAAATAAATAATAAAAACTATATTTTTTTTATTTCTTCCATTTAACTTTTCTTTTAGCTCTCCCACTATAATACAAAAGATTTGTTTATAAAACCTAAAAAAACCTTAGCCAATAAAAAATTGTTAAAACCCAATTTAAAACATGCTTATTAAAAACCTACAACAAGCTTATTTAAAGTCGATGTGTTTTTTGTTTTTAAAAGAACTAAAAAAGCTGAACCAGTTGGTTTGAACTGGTTTATAATCTAATTTTAAGTAAAAAAATTGAAATTAAAAAAATTATTTTGGTTAGATTTTTTTCTCTAAATTGAACCATGGACTCCCTAATTTCAACACAGCAAGAGCCAAAACAATCGCATAGAAATGCATCCGCGTGCCCGCAGACAGCATCATCTCGCCTCCGGGTTGCTTGGTGCCTTTGGCCAGCGCCGCCGTCAAATTCAAACAATTATTACATCATTTATAAATATTTTACTGTAAATCACAAATATATGAGAATTAAAATCCGATAGGACAACGAGTTGACTCGGAGTTTAGTCCCTTTTCAGCTACATGCAAACTATTCGCCACTTCAAAGTTTAAAGGGCTAAAATGGGACATAAAATTGGCGGGAGCAACTTCTGCTCAGTCAAATTACCCGCCGAGATTTTTAAATATAAATGGAAAATAAGTGGACGTGCATGTAAAAGGGAAGGGCTCGTATCTGACAGTGGCCGTTGTTGACATGATCCGCCTAGAAAGTCCCTGGGTCGACACATCGTGAGTATTTTTGAAGCATATAGTTGTTAATACCTTTCCGGTCACCGTTTCGATTTTTCTATTGAAACGGAACGTTCCGGTTTCAGAGTGTTTTGGCGTGCCGTTTCGAGGTTGTACTGTTCATATATAATTAATTATATATATATATATATAATTAATTAAAATATTAATTTAACAAGCATAATTAAAATTCAAGATAAATTAACTTTAAATTATACAATATAAACACAAAGTCAAACAAACATAATCTCAAAATTAGAAAAAAAAATCACAAGTTAAAAAAAAAAGAAGAGGATTTTAAGGCCGGAACGGCACACCCGGAACGGTACTGAGACGTTCCGCCGGAATTTCCGGAACGGGCCGGAATTAAAACCGAGACGAAAACGACGTCGTTTCATCTCGGTTTTTGTAATGGAACGGAAAGGAATTGACAACTATGAGCATAACAACTCCTTTTTAATCCCTTTAAAGCTTTCATGCAAATGATTTTCCTTCGATTTTTGTTTTGTTTATCGATCCAACTAGTATAGATGGAATTTAAATCATCGTATCAGCCAAGAAATTTTGTTTGTAATTATTATGTATCCAAGTCCCTCGATAGATAATAATAAAAATAAATAAATAAAATTATCTAACAGGTAACCTAATTATACAAGACTGGAACTAAGAGGTTTTTTTTCCCGTGGTCTCAGGTTCGAGGCTTAGAGCCTTGTAGTTACTAATATGATAACTACTGGAGGCTTACATGATTATTAACTTTAGGGCCCATGAAATTAGTTGAGTTGCGCGCAAGCTGACTGGAACACCCACGTTAATAAAATAAATAAATAATAAATAAAATATAGCAATAAGAAATATATGATGAGAATTACCAATATGTTTTTTTTTTGAAGTATGAACCCTTAAAAAATAAGCCTTGTTTGACATTGTGTTTAAAAACGTTTTTGAAAAAAAATAAAAAAAATTTATTTATATTTTTTACTTTAAAATAATTTTTTTTATGATTTTAGTTTTTTTTTTAATGTGATGATATCAAAATAATTTTTAAAAATAAATAAATATTTTATGTATTAAAACTTTCAAAAAGTATCAAAACTACACTTCAAATCTGGCACTTAAACTCTAACTAGATTTATTTTTCGTGCTCCGTCACATACCAAACAGGCAAACATTTATAATAAAGATGTAAATGTGTAAACAAGACTAATGAAAAAGTGTGAATATTTTTCTTTTTACAGCAACAACTTATTGCGATCCTAATTGTCAGTCATTGTTGTAAACACTAACCTTTTCCTCCCCTCCTAACAATATTTATAGTTTTAACCCAAAAAGTAGAAAAAAATTGAAATTTTACCCCCTAGAGTAATTTATCTAATTTGACCCCCTTAATTTCACCCCCTGCTGATTTTAAGTCGTCCCTTTTGTAAGAAAAGATATTCAAGCGGAATTAACCATTGTATTGATCACGTTCATCATATATACAGGGTAACTTAGGGTTCCTCCTACAAAAATCAGAAGACTAATAAAGAATATATAATTGAATATAAATTTATACAGTATATTCTGCAGAAAATAGCCAAGGCAAAAGGAACGGAAAGAGACTTGCGTGGTATGCTTTGAAGACACAAATGTAGATAAGAAATTCTCAGTTGATGGTTGTCTTCATACATATTTTTTAAATTTCACAGCATGTTGAAGTGAAGCTACTTAATTGGACGACGGCAAAATATCCTCACGAAAATTCCTGGACCCAAAATTAGCTGAGATCATGAGCCGGAGGAAAAAGAAAGCTTCTATTTCTGTCAAGGATAAAGTATTTTGTCCATATCCAAGCTGCTCAACATTGATGTGAAAAATAGAGGTGTTAGATCAGAGTTCAAATATTTCCTAAATCCCCTTTTGGTGATCCTGCAACAATTTTCTGCTTCTTGTTAATTTATATTTGTCACAGGTTGATATAACCTGGAATAATAAGAATTCATGGCTGATGAGGTAAGAGATGTTCATGTTTTTTTCCTACCTCGTTCTAACTTAACCCCTCACCTATTACTTGTTTTGCTTTGGCAGATGTGGATACGAGTTCTGCTTGTGGAGCTGAGTGGAAGAACAGGAAACCAACATGTAGCTTTCCGATCTGGGACGGGAGGAAGATGATCTGAGTTGCCATAATATAACTGGATCTTAGACTATTTTTCTCTCCGTTTTTGTTCAGCTGCTTCGGAGATAGCCATCATTTTGTGTATCCTTCCATAGGTTGAAGTAGATTTCGAAACTCCCTAAGGATTTCCTGGTTTTGTGAGAGGATGCCAAATCATTTCAAACTTTTAAGTTGTGGAATTTGTGCTAATCAATACAGATTCTTGGTTTCTTCTACGGATTCGGGCGCGTCCACCCTAGATGACCACATTCGTACACCAAGCCATCTCAAGTCCTCGTCTGATGGCTAACATTTCCACATGCTTGTTTCAAGCTTCGAGGCATTCAAACTATTGAAAGTTAACCTAGGAATCTTTGCTCGTCACATTCTTTCCTGTGGCGCCCTTGCCTGCATTCAAGCTAAATATCCAGGACATGATCACCAGGACACAACGCATGACGATGATTGAGAAGTCAAGCAGCCCGTATCCAAATAAGCAGTGCTCCCAGCTACAACTTTAATGTTATGATTAGGTAAATAAAAGGGGTTGTGATATATATATATACACACACACACATGCGAATACAAATTGTCTTGAAGATGTTTGTTGAAATGACTGAAAGAAAGAAGTAAACGTAACGGAAAAGGTTGATCACGTGACTCGGAAATTTACTTGATAACTCTGTGGTCCGACGCTGATACTACCAGACCCGACCCAACATATGCCTTAAGCCCGACCCTTCATCCAATCCAAGCATGGGCCTAACCAACAGGTTTTAAAACGTCTTTTGTCTGTAAAGCATGTCGGCTTGAAATCTATTGAAAGATAGTGTTTGGGGATCTATTTTTTAGTTCAATAAGAGTTTTTCACCTTTTGTTTTCGTATTTGTAATTGTGTTGCGTGTATATTTTTAAAAATATATTTATTTATAAAAAAAATTATAATATAAAATGAAAAATACATGATGTAATGAGAAAACTAGTATCTCAAGAAGCCAGCGAGAGGTGGAAACTCTTTGGAAGAGAAAATTTTAGTTTCTAGTATTTCTTAGAACAAGCATTAATTTCAAGTAAAAATGAGTGATCAATTCACCTTTTCTTTTGTATGTTATGATGTGTGTAAAGGGTCCTTTATTTTTTTAATTTTTTTGAAACACAAAAATAATGCTGATATATACAAGAAGTCAAAATTATGAGTTTCTTGGTCAACGAGAAGAAGTGATGGAGTCGAGAAAACTTGGATTGAAGGAGGGTTAACATCAACCAAAAAACGAACATAATCCCAATTGGGATTGAACCAGCCTTTTATTTGTGAAAGGGACTTAATTGAGTATACAGTAGAAGTTAAGGGACGAATAGTGTCGTATACCCTGATAGGGAAAAAGCACGCTCTTAAGTCTTACCCTTGAAGCAAACTAGTTCTTTATAAAATAAAATAAAATAAGCGGAGCGGGAAACATGACGTGTAACGCCTCTTCCGTACGCCTCCTCTCCAATAATATTCCCGCCCCGCCCCCGCCCTTTCCACCTAGGCAATCCCTCCATTCTTTTCAAACTTCTCTAAACCTGCACCACAAGCACAATCTAGCGCCAGGACCCTCATTTCGCAGAATCCCTCCGTAAACTCTCAATTCTAAGAAAAACAATCAAATTAGGGTTAGGGTTAATATAATTAGAAGAAACAGAAGATGGGAACCAAGGCAACCGAAGAGCTAGTCTCCACTATCCGATCATTCGTAGGCTGTGATTTCTCCGACATGGACATAATTAGAGCTCTCCACCTGGCAAAAAACGACCCCGCCGCTGCAATCAACATCATCCTGGATACCCCGAATTTAATTTCCAAACAAAAAAACCTAACCCCCAAAACCCCAAACCCAAAATCTAAAGCGGTACCCTACAAGCCCCCATTTTTTGTCGTTAAAGATAACGGAAACCGTAACTCGAGACAGAATTTAGAATTCAATTGTGTTGAAAATGACGCGGGTGACAACACTGTTGATGATAATGGGAGTGTTTCGGGTTTGGTCGGGAGTGAATGGTGGTTTGTTGGTAGCGGTGAAGTGGCAGGGTTGTCGACGTGTAAGGGGAGGAGAGTGAAGGCCGGTGATGAAGTGGATTTCACATTTCCTCTGAAGAGCAAAAGCTCGATTTCGCCTTCGCCTTCGCCGGGTAAGGGTTTTGGGAGGAGAAGGCAGGCCGCGACAGCGTGCTCGGAGATCGTTAGGTTTTCTACGAAAGATAGTGGAGAGGTATGTTACATCATTTGTTTTGATACAATTGGTTAATTATGGTCAATCCAAAAGTCATTACTTTTAGAATGAAAATTATGTGATACTTCACACTGTTTAATGCATTGTATAGAAAAGCGAGTAATGCTGGGGGTGGTTTTAAGGTGATGCGTAAACGTGAGTTTTATGTGTCGTGTTGTGATTTTTTGGCAGCTTGGTCGAATACCTAATGAGTGGGCACGGTGTCTTATGCCGCTTGTTAGAGATGGAAAGGTCAGGATTATGGGATGTTGTAAATCTGCTCCCAACGTGCTTCGCATAATGGATGCAATTCAATTATCAATAAGGTGAGGTAAACTTGCAAATTCCGGGGTTTAATTTATTTCGCGAGGCTGTGCCTCTTATTGTCTTCTTTTATCACTGGGTGTACAAGTTAAATTTAACAATGCATAGTCTGCTTCATCATATGTGTGAAATTACAAAATATAAATGATAGTTGGTTACTTTTTTTTTCTACGATACTTTGTTCACTTACAGTTTCTGATTAATCCGAACCTTGTCCCAGTGTGTACTTGAATAGTGTAATGTTCCACAAGCACCACCAGACCTCACTTAAAGCAACTGCCAATTCCACTGAAGAAACAGTTGGTCATCCTCTTTCAATTCTTTTCCGCTTGCTTGGCCTGACCCCTTTTAAGAAGGTTGATAGTCTGTCACTTTACTCTGCTCTGTTATTGTTTTTATATAAAGCTGAATATGGAACTTGTGAATTTTGTTACAGGATGGTTTTTTCTTTTTACAAATAAGATACGGGTTTTGTCTCTCAAATATGATAGTGATTTTTTTTCTTTCACATAATTAGGCAGAATTTACACCTGCTAATTTGAACACAAGGAAGCGACCTTTGAACTCAAAGGTAAGAAAGCTAGGACTTGTCCTTTCCAAACACTTTTCTCCTGTAATTGGATTTTTTTGTCATCAGTTTTTAAATGAACAGGAGGGTTCTGGTCTTCCTGAGTCATTGTTAAATTCCAAAGTTTCTAAGAATCAGTATGGAAATGGAAATGAAACTGAGAACGAGGAGTCCATTTCAGAAGCAGATCTTGAGAATATTGTTGGTGCTGGAGACAGCTCTGGGTTAGAGGTACTCGTGTGAGAATATCGAGTGTGTGGAGCTTCTGAATGCACATAACAGGTGACTTACTTGAAAATGGTTCTGATTTAGGAAATGGATCCTCCCAGTACACTCCAATGTGAGCTTCGTCCCTACCAAAAGCAGGCCCTACACTGGATGATTCAGCTGGAGAAGGGAAAATGCATGGATGAGGCAGCAACAACACTTCATCCATGTTGGGAGGCTTATCATTTAGCAGACAAGTATGTCAGATTCTTGTAGCATTCAATATGTTACAGTCACTCTGAGATGGGTATTAATAAGGTATCTGTTTGAAACAGGAGGGAGCTTGTTGTCTATTTGAATGTTTTTTCAGGTGATGCTACAGTAGAATTTCCGAGCACACTTCAAATGGCCAGAGGAGGAGTACGTATCTGTACACCAGCTTCTATTGAAACTTGAATATATTATACCTATTTTTCTGTGTGCAGTGTCTTGACCAGATTATGCTTTTGAAGATTCTGGCAGATGCTATGGGACTTGGGAAGACCATCATGACCATATCCCTCCTACTCAGTCATTCAGACAAGGGTGGGTTATCGAATAGTCAATCTGGGAGTCAGCTTTGCACTGGAGGTATTTCAAGTGATAGCTCAGACCAAAATCCAAATCAATTGAACAAGGCAACAAAATTTTCAGGCTTTGATAAGTTGAAGCAAAAGAAGATGCTTGTAAATGGTGGCAATCTAATAATATGTCCAGTGACTCTTCTGGGCCAGTGGAAGGTATTTGTATTGCATTTTGGTACATAGCCTTTTCCTTTTCAATTGCATTGTAGCATTCTGGCACTCCTTTTCATGTGTCTGTGTTATCTTGTTTTGCACTCTTTTGTTTATGAAAATGATCATTTGAGTGCTTTGTCAGGCGGAGTTAGAAACTCATGCACAACCTGGTTCCTTGTCTGTTTATGTTCATTATGGACAAAGCAGAGTGGAGGGTGCAAATTTTCTTGCCCAGAGTAATGTTGTAATAACTACATATGGAGTGTTAGCCTCAGAATTTTCAGCAGAGGTAATTTTAAAGGCTCATTGTGTTAACAGGATTTTTAATCTTTACATATTGTGTGGAAAAAGATAACAAAATAAAGCACCCTTCTGCCTATCTCCTTTACAGGATGCTGTAGGGAATGGGGGACTGTATTCAGTCCATTGGTTTAGAGTGGTTCTTGATGAGGCCCATACCATAAAATCCTCAAAAAGTAAAATTTCGATTGCTGCTGCTGCTTTGGTTGCTGATCGCCGTTGGTGTCTTACTGGGACTCCCATTCAGGTATGTTCTTATTTTATAAATCCCAGCCCTAATTTAATGGATCCCAAAATCCCCCCTCTTTCAAATAGTCAGCAGATTAAGGGTCATTGTCTTGTTTTATAACAAAAAAAAAATATGATAAAATGTTAGATCTTTTCTAATAGGAGTATCATTTTATATCATGGAGAAATTTGTTTGCTTGAGTTCATCCATAAGGTATTCTATGGGCTGAACCACTACCATAGACATCATGTTAATCAGCCAAAGTACACTAAACTTAATTCTGATTATTTTATGGGGATGTATCTGTAACTATGGGGGTCAAAATGCCTTTGTTACATTTTTTATTAGATGGTGCATATCTTTGTTACCTTCTCTTATTAGGAGTCTTCGAAGTTCTGAATTCTGGATTGGTGGCTGAGCTAAAATACTTGATGGTGTGCCATCTGCTAGATATTGCATATGTTCAATTTTTAATGTCTGAGCCACAAGGTTATGTTGTGAGTGTAGCTTTTTTACATTTGTCATGCATCATCTGTGAGCAATGTTTTCTCAATCTCTTTGTTTTAATTTGGAGTTACATGTGAACGCTCCTTTACAAATTGGTTAGATAGGTGATACCTTGAGCTGGTGGATGGAGCAGTTTTTGAACTCATGAATGTCAATATAATGTCAATGCACTTTGAAAATTTGTGTAGCTTGAATTTTTAAGTTACCTGCCTATAGATGAAAATTTTATCTCTATTCCATCCTTTTTTTTTGGGGGTGGGTGGGTCTTTAACTTGTAATTTTTATGCATCCTGACATGTAATTTTTATGCATCCTGACATGTAATTTTGTCATCCCAGAACAACGTGGAGGACATTTACAGCCTTCTTCGGTTTTTGAAGGTGGAACCTTGGGAAAATTGGGCATGGTAGGTCATTTATCTGTTTTTGGTTGCAAAAACTATAGAATTTATTTCAGTTAATGGGGTAATAGCATTGAATTCAAAGGTGACATTTTATCCAAATAGTCCCATGGACATGTACTGCTATGCTGTAAAACTTGAGGATAATCTCAACCAGATCTCTGGTTGAGGTTTAAATTTTAATTTCTTCTCCAGAAATACTTCTTTCATTTAGGAAATCACTTTTACAATTTTATAATATTCATGTAGACAACTGCTGAGTCATATGAAACAATATTTTTTTGTTGTTGCTTGAAGCATTCTTGCATAAAGAAAGGAAAATCATGTCTTATGAACTTGCTGTCTATGCATCTAATTTCTAGAAAATGTCAGTGTTTAATCTCATCATTGTTAAACCTGTGCATGGATTATGTTGCATGTCACGAACACTTCTCTTGGTAGGCTAACTATTTGTTAAAGTTCTGGGGATGTAGCGTTCTTACTAAATTATCTTCTAGAGTTTTGTGGCATGGCAATTATGCTCATTAAATTGTTCCCACATGTAATGTAGGTGGAATAAACTTGTCCAAAAACCATTTGAGGAGGGTGATGAGAGAGGTCTAAAGTTGGTCAAGTCCATCTTAAAACCTATTATGTTAAGGAGAACAAAGACCAGTCGAGATCGAGATGGCAGGTGCAGCTAATGGCATTTTACTTTGTCCCTTCTCTGCCTTCTAAAGTTCTTCTCTTAAACTTTTTGACTGTTGCAGGCCAATTCTAGTTCTCCCTCCAGCTGATGTTCAGGTGATTTACTGCCAACTAACAGAAACTGAAAAGGATTTTTACGAGGCTTTGTTTAAAAAATCCAAGGTATGAGTGTTTTACTGAATTTCCATGATTGTGTGCATGTGATTTTTTGATTATAGCTTTTCTTTCATGTCTTTTGTATAACATACTGTTGGGCATCTTTCCAGGTGAAGTTTGATCAATTTGTTGAACAAGGGCGGGTTCTTCATAACTATGCTTCTATTTTGGAATTACTTTTACGTCTTCGTCAGTGCTGTGATCACCCGTTTCTTGTGATGAGGTGTGGACTTTACTGTCCTTAGCTTACTCCCTATTATCATCCCTGCATACTAATGGATTCATTTTGAATGATAGAATGGTGGTTCAACAGAATTCAAGGGTTCTGGTGTATATATTGGCATATGCTTCAATCAATGTTCATTGAACATATTTGATAAAGGAAAAGAAACTTTTCCTCATTTTTTTATATTTTTTTTAAGATAAAAGGATCACAATTATACTGGTATTTTTGAATGAATATCTTATTGTTTTCACATGAAACTTGATGATATTCTTTCATAATCCTATCTCATTTCTCTTGATGTTTTTTTTTGCCGTTATCAATTTGATTTTTTTTCCTTTTGCAATCACTTTACTGCTATTATTACATTGTGGAAAGAACTCTCTGCCTAGGAGATTGGTGGTCTGTGGTTGAGGTATCATGCATGTTTGTAGATTATGTGTTATACATGTTTGTAGACTGTGTTATACATGTTTGTAGACTTGCCACAGCATAGTTGGAAACCAACTGCTGAAGCGTTTTTCTTTTCTGAATGTTTTGTACATTAGTTTTGACACTGTTTTTTTTTTTGTGAGAATTTGCTAAATACTCTGTAATGGATGGCTTTGTGTGTCCAGTCGAGGTGATACACAAGAATATTCTGATCTGAACAAGCTAGCTAAACGATTCCTTAAAGGTGGCCAGATTGCCCTTGAAGGAGAAGCTACAAATGTGCCTTCAAGGGCATATATTGAAGAGGTTGTGGAGGAGCTAAGTAAGGGAGAGAAGGGAGAGTGTCCAATCTGTCTGGAGGCATGTGAAGATGCAGTATTGACTCCCTGTGCTCATCGATTGTGTCGAGAATGTCTCCTGGCAAGTTGGCGAAATGCTAGTTCCGGTTTATGTCCTGTTTGTAGGTATTTTTCAATTTTTGTTTTGCAACTACAGTTGTTTTTTAAGTTTTAATTTACAGGTCTTGAAGTTCTATATTTTCCAGTCATAGAATTTAAGAACTCATTTTTCCTTTTATAGGAAAACTATCACAAGGCAAGAGCTTATTACAGTTCCGACTGACAGTAGATTCCAGATGGATATTGAGAAAAACTGGGTTGAATCTTCCAAAATTGTGGCTCTCTTGCAAGAACTTGAAAATCTTCGTTCGTCAGGATCTAAAAGCATTCTCTTCAGTCAGTGGACTGCATTTCTGGATCTTTTACAAATCCCTCTTTCCAGGTACCAATTCTGAGCTGCTTGAAGAATTCACAGGATGTTTATAGCCGTGAGCATTTCCAGTGTGTGTGTGTCAGTTGGTGTTTTCACTGGGGAAAGAGATTAACATGGAGTACATGGGATCCTGCAGGAACTGGCTTCACTATTTTAGAGGGACCTTCTTATCATTTTATTATGCTCAAGAAATTTTCAATGATTTTGTCCTGTTATGTGTATATATATTCTTTATGAAATGGTGCCTTGAATGTATTTCATGCATTCAGTACTAATGGAGCTATCGTTGTAATTCTTGCCAGGAGTAACATTTCATTTGTTCGTCTTGATGGGACTCTAAACCAGCAGCAGCGTGAAAGAGTCATAAAACAGTTTTCAGAAGATGACAGCATCCTGGTTTGTGAAACTTTCTTTTGTTGTCTTCTCATTCCTTTTCCCTTTTGTGATGGAAGCCAGGTACTGTATTTGTTAGCTCTGAAGAGAGCTTGGGCTTGATTATTTTGCGTGTTTGCGCAATTAGGTGTTGCTGATGTCACTGAAGGCTGGAGGGGTAGGGATAAATTTAACAGCAGCATCCAATGCCTTCGTTATGGTATGCACAATGTTGAACTTGTTATTAAATTGTGGCTTGATTTGTTGTGGCAAGATTTTTCCTTGAATTTGCATTTTCATATGCCTGTCTACAATCTTACTTGGAACTGAAAACCTTATCATTATGTCTTGGACTAGAGGTAAAATAAGCAACATATTGTTACATTAATGCTTTTATTTTGTTTAGGGGCTTGTAAAATGACTCTAGGTCGCTTGCGATATGAATTTTTTGTGTGCAATGTTTGTTTGATAAACATTTGCCCGACACTTCATGTTTTGATTATTCGCAGTGATCTTTTTCTGATTATTTACCTGAACATTTATATAACCACCTGTATTTTTTTTGTTCCAATGGTTTACACAATGGGTCAACCCTCTTCTCCCTTGATCCCTGGGCATTAGAACCTGCCATCCCACAATTCTATGCATTAGGAGAAGTGACTTTATTAACAAAGCTAGCTAGCAGCAGTTGATATCTGCATTTACAAGGTGTATTCTGTTAGGTAGATTTCCTTATTAACTAAGCTAGCTAGCAGCAATGGATAACTGCATTTACAAGGTGTGTTCTGTTAGGTAGATTTCTTCATTCACCAAAATTCCTTGTTCAGGTCCCAGACTACCTTTTTTCTTTTGGCTGTTTGTTTGTTTGGCTCAACCTACACCACCCATACTTCCCTCTGGCTGTTCCCCTTCCATCTTCACTACGCTTTTGTAACTGGGACTTTATGCAAGACACATTAATGTTCAAGTTTTTTCATAGGACCCATGGTGGAATCCAGCTGTAGAGGAGCAAGCTGTCATGCGTATTCATCGCATTGGACAAACTAAAAGAGTGATGATCAGGCGGTTCATTGTGAAGGTACGTTTTCTCTTATCAAATTTTTTGTCTGCTATGTTAGTGACTGGCAGTAAAGCTTTTTCAAGAACCTGATAGGCTCAACCACTTTATTTTTTTCCATTAAAGAAAATAAAGACACTAGCAGCTTGTTTTATACTTGCTCTAGGAATTTTGAGTTGGAAGGTCATTGATCAGCGTCATTGTTTTCGACTATTTGAGTCACCCGGGGTGATTAATCTGTTTCTGACCTTTCACTAACTGCGTGCCCTCTTTTGAATATATCTGGATGGCAGGGAACAGTTGAGGAAAGAATGGAAGCAGTGAAAGCACGCAAGCAGCTAATGATTTCAGGTGCCTTGACTGATCAAGAAGTTCGCACTGCGCGTATCGAAGAGCTGAAGATGCTGTTTACGTAGATTAGTGATGTGAATGGAGCTCTTTTGCGTGTATGTTGGCACCATTATTCTCAGGTGATCATGAGCTTCCAATACCAAGATGATTAGATCCCAACAAAGTTACATTCTTTTCATATAGCAATCAGGACTTTCAAGAAGGGCCGGGTATGCATTTCCTTGAGGCAGCAAGATTTGATCTCTGAGGCAAAATTTCATATGGGTTGCAATCCTGTCTCAGTTGAAGCTTGCTCAACTAGTAAAAAGGCGGTCCTTTTGAGGATGAAATGAAATACGGCTGCTGGACATGGAAGGGAGACAGGGCCAACATTTCTGATCATTTTTTCTTAAAAAATTATTTATCGAAGTCCCGAACTGAACTTGTGGATTTGGAATCCATTTACAATCAAGGGCAGAACTGTTGGGCAGATTCTATAACACAGTCCGTTGTATATAGGAAGATGATTTTGGAGAGGTGGGATGTAGAGGGAAAAAGATCACACCTCCAAATGTAACTTCTTGTTAGTTGATAGGCTTACATCAGCAACTGCACTGTTATGGCTCCTTGAAAATGCAAAAAATTGGCATTGGCTTATATTTGTGCTCTAATGTTAGAATTGAGAATTATGGTAAAACCTTTGGCATTTTGGTCTGAGTGGTAAGTGTGTTTGTTTTTCATGCCATCTCTCTTGTTAGATTTGATGGTGCTCATGAGTTTGCAAATCCCAAGATTATACTCTGAGCATTTAAATTTAAATATTATGAAAAAGACGCAAATATCATAAAAGAAAATTGATTCCGACTTTTTTAGTGCAATAAATAACCTCTTTTTTTTTTTTTTATTAAAGTATAAATATTGTTAAACTTAATTTGTAACTCACTAGAATCTAACTTGAAATATATATTTATATTATATAAATATATTTATAAACTTCTTCTTCATCTTCCTCCTCACCTCCTTCCTCCTCTCTTCAGACTTCTTCTTCCTGTTTCCACCTTCCCCCTTCCCATTCTTTACGTAAGTCTACTTCAACTAAGCTTGCTTATCTATATGAAATTAATCTTTTAGATGATACACAAAAAATCTCTGAAACAGATCTTCCTCTAGTAAATCCTTATCATGCCTTTGTTAAAAAATCTCCTTCGGTCATTCGTAGTATTAAAACTCTCATCAAAAATCCTCCTAAAATGACAAAAGAATATGTTCAAGCTTCCTCTTTTGACCAACATAAGATTCCTGCTACTTCTCGAGAACAGTTTGTTACTCTTGAAATTCCATCTGAATTTCCAGGCCAGTGGATTTCTCAAGGATATACACACATCCATTTTGGTGCTATTCGTCTCGCCTTGTCTTATCATGGCCGTAAAGGCTTACCTGTTGCAGCACGATTAGCTCTTTTGGATACAAGATATTTGGAGTATCAACATGCTTGCATTGGATCGCTTGAAACCACTCTTAATTGTGGCACAGTGGTTGTTACTTTCTATTCTAATTTCAATATGGCGTTGGATGATCCTCAACTCCATCATTTCTTGAAAGTCCAACTACAAATTACTGGTGCTGATCAAGTCTTGGACACTTATCAAGCCACTCTTCACTATCAGACGGCTTATCGGGTTCAAAATCATGCTTTTGATTTAGTACTCCCCGTCACCAATGATGCTTTACTCATCACTGTTGATACTAATCAAAAAGCCACCTGCACACATGTCCCAAGACAGATCCCAAAAGACGAATTGCAAAAGTTACTTCCCTCTTCTTGGATCACCAATTATGAAAAACTGCACCAAAACTCTGTTCCTATACAGTCCATGGAACCTGAGTTCACCAAAAAAACAGATGGTACTGTAGAAATAATTTTTCAAAAAGGAGCATCTTCCATAACTCCCCCTGCAATTTTCTCTTCCATCTCAATGGTGCAGCCTATCCATGAACCTCTTCCAGTACCTATTGAGTCCTTCTCAAACACTGGTTTACCCGTCTACTCTTTTGCAGAACATAACCATAATTTTTGGGACATATGTCATTGTGACAGTTGTTGTAATGAAGCCATGGCAGATGGAGATGACACTCCCAGGCACAAAAGAAAATCTTCTGGCAAGAAGCTGAAATCCAGATACATAAATGGAGACCGCACAGTTGACACCTTGGGACAACCTTCAGGAAAATTTGACTATCTTGTCAAATATACTCCTCCTTCTTGGGCAACCCCAGAACAAGTCCCTACAGTCTCTATGTATCAACCCACAAGACCCTATGATGATGATTTTCCTGCCTTACAGGAACAAGTTAAGGACAAGGTTCGTACTCTTCCTCAAGTCCAAAACCCTCAGGGTGTTGATGCTGAAGGACGCCCTAAACAGGTTACTCAAGCTGAAGCTGTTCTCAATTGGCAAAGCCAAAATGCCATTGCTCAAAATTCTGTTCTTCATCGCATTGAATCCAAGGTTGACATGGTACAGACTAATCTGAAGAAGATGACAGTTTCTGTTGATTCTCGAATTCTACATCTTGAAGAGTTGTGTGCTGAAATCCAACAAAGGATCTCCACCATTCATGAGTATCTACTTTTTCAAGCCTCTACTGGCAGCCGCATAGATCCTCAAAAAGAACAAGAGATACAATCTCTCAAAATACAACTTAAGTCTCTTCAGAACGAGTTGGCCAAATCCAAATCAAAGCCCTCACCATTCCCTGAACCTTCACAGAATAAAATGACTTCCTATTATCCAGACCCGTTTTGGGCTAAACATTCCCCTTCCTTCACCCCACAACCTTTACCTACTACACCTCAATTATTTGGAAACCCAGACTCTGAAAACCTTTTCCGAAAAACTCTCTCCAAACGAGATAAAGGGAAAACCCAAGTACCATTTATCTCCAAAAAACCCAGATCGCCAGCCCCTATCATCTCCTCATCCTCTGATTCTTTTGAATCCAAAAAACATGAACCAGATGACCCTTTCCAGGACTCCCAAGACCCTTATCAACTTATGATTCAGTCTCATGAACATTCCAACCCTATCCAGTCTTTACTCACTACTTATTCCCATCAAACTATCCCTAAAATTCTCACCCATGAACCTCTTGCCAATACATCTGAAGAAGAGACTCCTACTGATGACAGCACTCTTGTGACTTCTGATGATGATTCTTCTGACACTTGTTCCATGCCACCATTACTAATGACTGATCCTCCTCAAGCACACTCATCAGATCCTCAATCTTCTAGGACTAGGCAAGAACCTCCACCAACCTCTACCACTAGAGTTAGTGTGGACGAACCAGTCAGCAGTGATGATAGGTAAATCTTAACCCTCGCCGTTATCAACCTCATATCCACTCTTCAAATACTGGAGGATATTTTACTTTGGATGACATTCCAAGAGTAAAATGGCGTGATAGAATGCTCGAATTCCATTCATGGCTGACTAGTTACATGCTCAAAGATGGTGTAACACTTCGAGATGCATTACAACAATTCACGGCAAAGTTTTCTGGCACCTTATGGGATTGGTTCCATGCCTTAGGAGATTACCGACAACTACAATTTGTGAATAGTGCGTCTCTTTCAGAAGCTCTGGGCTGGCTCCATTATGAATTTCTTGGAGAAGCTTTAAATGACAAAGAAATAGCAAGGTATGAGTACTTCAAAATGAAGTGTTGTTCCTATTTGAGATCTGATCTTGAAAAACACTTTAAAAAGATGTGCCGACGATACCATATTCTCTCTGGTCCTGATGATCCAAGTCTCAAGCATGCCTTTTTGGCCTCCATACCAAGGGATCTGGCAGATGAAATATTCAGACTATTCAAAATCCGAAAAGAAGCCATTGACAACCAATCTCTTGGCACGATCTTTCACCAGGTGTTGGAAGCTCTCAACAAAATGTGTGACCAGCACAAGTATTTCACCAAGATATTACAGCCTGATAAAACTATGCTCCGTGCCTGCAAGCGACCAGATCTGATGATTAAATGCTCAGACAATGCTGATTGCAATTGTCCCATGAAAAAGAAACGGCATTTCAAGAAAATGCACATATCTTCTTTTAATAGTCGCCAGAAGAAATGGAAGTTCCTCAGAAAACGCCACACCAGACGCCCCAAGCATTTCTCCCCTAGCTCCAACAGATGCTTCATCTGTAAGTGTAAGGGTCACTTTGCAAAAACCTGTCCAAAGAAGCAGGCCTAGTCACTGAAGTTAATTGATTTCCTGGCCCAAAACACAAAGTTCAATCCCGATGATGATGAAGTTGAATCCCTATTCTCCCTCACGGATGAGATCACTCCTGACACCATAGCTGCTGTTGCCGATGAAAGTTCTGATGATGAGATCTATGAACTCTACCAAGCCCAAACCACTAGCCCCCCTTCACATCCAATACCTCTAGCTCCTGTCACTATTCTCACATCCACATATGCCAAGCCCATTAAAGCCATAGCCTTATTTGATACAGGAGCCCACAGAACCATCCTTAACCTTAAAGTTCTTCCTCCTCATTGTTGGGTCGCCCATAAAGAATATTTCCGAGCAGCTGACAATCAAATTTTCTGCACCCAACTCAAAACCAAAAGACCTATTACCATACAAATCCTTTCACAATGTTCAGTCAAAACCCATATTCTTGGATCTCCTTTACCTGGAAAAGATTTAGTTATTGGATTTGATGTTTATTTCAAATCTAAGTTCAGAATCCTTCCCCATGGTATTCAGTATAAAACCCATTTTCTTCCATATACAGCTACCCCTTCACTCTATGAACTCCAACCTTCACTCCCAGACCATATTGACCTCATCAAAGCTCAAATCATTCAACACTCGTGTTCAAACTCTCATCAGGAGTTTCTTACCAAATGTTCTCATCCCTTATGGCAAAATCCACAGTTTTTTATTAGGCTTCCCTTCAAGCTTAATGAAGACATCAATCCCACAAAAGCTAGTCACACTGGAATGAATCCTGATCACAAGATGCTAGCTCAAGAAGAATGTGCTCAATTACAGGCCCAAGGATTAATTGAGCCCACGGACTCCTCATGGTCTTGCGAAGCCTTTTATGTTAATAAAAGGTCTGAACAAAAACGAGGCAAGCTCAGGTTGGTAATTAATTATCAGCCCTTGAATCATTTTTTACAAGATGATAAGTTCCCCTTGCCAAATACCATGACATTATTTGCCAACCTCCACAATGCCAAAGTATTCTCCAAATTTGATCTTAAAGCTGGTTTTTGGCAACTTGGCATTCATCCTGAAGACAGATACAAAATAGGTTTCTGCATACCAGATCATCATTATCAATGGCGAGTCATGCCCTTTGGTCTCAAAGTAGCACCTTCCTTATTTCAAAAGGCCATGATTAAAGTATTTGAACCTCTACTTCAATCAGCTTTAATCTACATTGATGACGAGGAGTCACATGCTATGCTATTAAAGCAATTTGCAGAGCTTGTTCGCCATCATGGTATCATGCTCTTTGAAACCAAGATGCATATCTGCCAAAAGAAAATTGAGTTTCTTGGCATGATTTTCACAGATGGTGCTTATACACCTGGCACCCATATAGCTGAAGAGCTCCACAAATTTCCTGATGGCCCCCTCACTAGACGACAAGTTCAACAGTTTTTGGGCATTGTCCGATATCTCAGAAATTTTATTCCCCGAGTTGCACAGATGACAAGGCCACTCCAGCTCATGTTGAAGAAAGATGCAGACCCTTGGACAGAAAAGCAGACACAAGCATTCAAACAACTAAAGATGGCTACACAATACCTACCTGCTTTAGTCATTCCATCAACAGGGCAACGAATACTCCAAACTGATGCTAGTGACAGATATTGGAGTGCTGTGCTACTAGAAGATAAAGAAGGCCACCGACACATATGTGGCTACAAAAGCGGGTCTTTCAAGGAGTCAGAAACCCACTATCACTCCACTTTCAAAGAGATCCTAGCTGTAAAGTATGGCATCCAAAAGTTCGAGTTCCACCTGGCAGCCTACCATTTCAAAGTAATCATGGATTGTTCCTCTTTTCCCAAAATGCTACAGTTCAAGCGAAAGATGCTTCCTCATCCACAACTTCTGAGACTAGCAGAATGGTTTTCAAAGTACACCTTCACCGTCGAGCATATAAAGGGACACAAGAATGTAATTCCAGACATGCTCACCAGACCACCTAAATCACAAACACTGCTCCTTCCCTTGATCCTTATGGCTTCCTCTTCCAATCCACCTCCACCTGAACGAGATTTCCCCACAGAAGATTTACCTCCTCTTGCTCAAGAAATGATCCTTAACCACACTCTCAACCAACAGGCTAAAGACAAACTATTTAGCCTCCAAGATCACCTCCTTCTCAACTATGATGCATCCTCCCTTTGTTTCCAAAGCTTAGGGATCCATCCCAAATATCCTTTCATCCACCTATTCACCTTCAAACCATCTGGCCTATTCCCCAAAGAACTTTATTTTTTTCTTATGGTACCTCTGTCACTTGTACCATGTTGCTATAGAATTTCCTATTAATTACTTTCTTGCTGGTTTTCACAAGACTTCTTGGCCAGCGGACTCTTGGTACTATACCTTCAAGTTCCTCACTTGGTTTCATGACCCCACACAATGGATCTCCCTTCTCCAACATGAAAAATCCAAATGGCCTCATTCATACCCTTGTTGGATTGAAGTATATCAAAACACGGCCCGACCCAAGTCTGTTAAACAAGCCTTTGCTCATTTGTTCTCTATTTTCATATTTCACAGACCTTTCAAGGCTTCGGCAGACAATTTGGTTATAAGTTTTCCACAGACTACCCTCTACGCAACACATCCATACTCCCTGTATGAACAACCCCTTTCAAACCTTCCAGAGCTCAGGACCATGCAAAAGACAATGTGCCTCAAGAACAATATTATTCCTGAGGAATTATGGCCTAAAGGCACAGATCCTGATGAAGAACCTGGATATGATTTTTATGACCCTCCCTATTCCGACCATCTTCATAATCTGAGAATGCAGTACAAAAATAAAAAAATTAAGCAGATAATTCTGGGAATCCCGACACTCCTGAAACCACATGAGATGGAAATGATTGATGAGGACGACTATGATTTGGCCCTACAAGTCCAGGATAGCTTATCAGACCAGAACCTTTCTCCAGATCATGAACCTATTGTCAGTTGATAATTATCATTTGTCTTATATAGGGTGTATTATAAGTAAGTGCTCAATTATGTAACAAGTGATGTCTTGTCATGTAGTGGTGCATTATTAGGCAAGTGCTCCATTATTAGGTAAGTGCTCCATTATGTAATAAGTGATGTCTTGTCATTAGGTGAGTGCTTTTCTATGTGTTTTCTTATGTAATCAATGATGTAAGCAAAAGCCTCCAAACTTGTATAAATAGAGGCTGGGTGTAATGTTTCAAGGCAGAGCCGAAGAGAGCTTCTCAAAGGCAACGCCCCTTCAATAAAAAACCTTGTTTTGTCTAAATTCTCTATTCTTCAAGTTCATTCTCTGTTCTTCAAAGTTCTTCCTTATAACTAGAAAAGCCTTGTTTATCATCCAATAGACACGACTCCAGTGGGTGGCTATTGTTTGCCCATAAATTTGGCCGTGTTAAGCCACTCTGTCAGAGTTACTTGTCTAGTTACTTGACTTAATATTGATACAAAACACATGTAAATATAAATAATATTTATCATTTTATTATTTAATATACATTATATACTTCATATATATATATATATATTAACTATTTTATTTTTTATTTATTACTAAATATTAATAGATAATAAATACTTTAAATACCCGAGACCAATGTTGTCAAAATCACGAGTTGACTTGCAAAATTGAACGATTTTACGAGTCAACTCATGAAAACTAGTTAACTCGGGAAGAAAACTCGAATTCGGTCAAACTCGTGTAAAATTGGTTCGACTCGTAAAATCGGACCGGATTAGTCCAATTTTACGATTTTCTAATGTTTGGGCTTTGGGACAAAATCTTTCAATTCTTTCATTTGCAGCTCAAAATTCTCTTCTCTTCACAGCGCAAAATCCCCCAAATTTGGAATATCTCAACCCCAAAATCTTCTCTTCTTTTCTCAGCACAAAATCCCCCAAATCGCAGTTCTCAGTTCGGCCGATCTACTCCCTACGACCCCAGCTGTTCTTCTAATCCTTCTCTTCAGTCTTCCCCAAATCGTCCTCTCCTCTCATCGCTGGAATCGTCTTCTCCAGTAAGCTATCTTTGTTGCTGTTGTCGTTGCCGTCGTCGCCATTAAAGGTTAGTGCAAGCTTGATTTGTTGAGATGATGTTGCTTGATTTTTGTTTTGTTGCTCAGTAATGTCAGAAATGGAAAGCATAACAGAGGAGGGTTTTAGGTTGAAGATGGTAATGGAGGAGTTTAGGGTTTTCCCTAATGTTTTTACTTATTATAGTGATTTGATTGATGGGTTGTGTAAGGAGTGTCGGTTGGATGATGCGAATCTTTTCTTTAGTGAAATGTGTGATAGAGGGTTGGTTCCTAATGGTGTTACTTTTATCACTTTGATTAATGGGCAGTGCAAGAGTGGGAGAGTTGATCTGGCCTTGGAAATTTATCAGCAAATGGTTACTAAAGCTTTGAAAGCTGATTTGGTTTTGTACAATACACTTGTCAATGGCTTTTGTAAGGGTGGATATTTTAGGGAATCAAGGAAGCTTGTAGGTGAGATGACTAAGGCTGTGTTTGTTTCTTGGAATTCACTTTCCGGGAAACCACTTTCTAAACTTTCCTGTGTTTGTTTGTCTTTCGGAAAGTTGATCAACGGAAAACACTTTCCAGTCAAAGAAAAATTTGGCTTGGTTTTCAGGAAAGTGTTTTCCGGAAAATTTGGGCGGAAAACACTTTCCGGAAGTTGTGAAAAATTTAAAAATGTCATTATTTGCTGATTATATCAAATTTGATCCTCAAACTTTTGATTGCTATATATAATTTGTTTTGAATATTTATTTTTCAATTCCATCTCTTAAAATTTAATTTTTATATTAATTTTGGTCCTTATTTTTATAATTGCTATTTGCTTTTTTCTTATCATTTTTTTATTGAAATTTTTTATCTATCAAATTTGGTCCTCATTTTTTTTATTGTTACTTATTTTATTTGAAATAATTTATGAAATGTTAATTATAATTATTTTAATTTATTCACCTTTCATTTTTTTTTAAATTTTTAGATTTGATCTCTATTATTTTGATTATTATTTATTTTATTTGAGATAATTTATGAAATTATATTTTTTTTTCAATTTCATTCTCATTCAACTTTTTAATTTGTAAGATTTGTTCCTCATTATTTTAATAAACTTGAAAAAAAAATTAATTTATTAATAAATTATTTTCCAGTTCATTTTCCATAACACAAACAAACACTGGAAAGTGTTTTCCAGTTCATTTTCCATAACACTGCCAAACATCGGAATTCACTTTCCAGGAATTTACTTTCCCCGGAATTCACTTTTCAAAAGGAAACCACTTTCCAGCAAACAAACGGGGCCTAAGAGAGGTTTGAGACCTGATAAATTTATGTACACTACACTTCTAGATGGTAGTTGCAAGGAGGGAGATTTAGACTTGGGTTTGGAGATGAAGAACTTATTTTTAATATAATAAAAAAATTATCGTGTGTAAATAAAGAAGCTTGAACATTAGCCTACTTTATTTCGTGTATATATATGCTTCGGCTAGTGCATGTGTGGTTAATTTTGGTATTTTCATGGGTAAATAAATTTATTAGTTTTTATCTTATGAAATTTTAGGAGCATGGTTGTTTTGTAATGTATTTTGAAGTTATTTTAAATCATGCATGAACCTTAACTAATGCAGTTTTATGTCCATAATTATGATGTATTGTATTCGAAAATATTTTACTTACGATTTTATGATTTTTCTACTCGCACGATTTTAGCTGTGATTTTATGATTTTTGTACGGACAAATTCGGGTACGATCTTACAATTTTACGATCCGAGTTTCCAAAGCTCCATCCGTATCGTGTCAAAATCACGATTTTGACAACCATGTCCGAGACCCAATAAATAATAAATGAAATAGGATATAAATATATAAAAAAAACAATTTACGGATACCATTATAATCACTACTTGGATACTTCCAGGCATCGCAAGAAAGCTAATTGGGCCTAATAGAGTGCTCATAAGTGGGCTTTTGCAATTGTTTATATATATATATGGGCTTTTGATTCCAAATATAAAATCAAACCCAACAGGATAATTAACGGCGCGGATTCTTGTTAACGAACCTCTCTACCCGAACAGAAAAATTATCAGAAATTCAGAATCACACCCCCTGCCTGCCCCTAGGCCTAGTGTCGTCCCCCTCTCCCCTCGAAATACAGGAGGGAAGCTGCGGACTTTGGGTGGCGGATCCATATATTTAGAGATGGCAACGGATCCAGAGCAAGAAACAGCCTCTTCCTTGTCCTCAACAGCCACACGGCGCGTTTCTTGCACTACCTGCTTCGACGCTCTCTGGTTCTGCTACTGTAAGTTCTCACTACAAAATCGCAGTACAGTTATTTCTTGAATAAATATTTGATTAAATAACGAAAATCATGGGAATTACTCATTATTAATTATTGATTTTGGGACAGCTCCAGTCCATCAAGTGCAGCAATATTACAGGCTTGGACTTTTTGATAACTGCTCTCAGAAATGGAGTGATTTGGTCGATTGTTTGACTCTCAAGACTAAAAGATCTTCTCAAGTCCAGGTCTCATTCTCTCTCTCTCTCTTTCAATGACTGCAAAGCTTTGTTTTATTGCCATTTTAAAGCATATTTATACGCATAAAAGTAAGGGCTCTTTAGCAATTGTTCTTATCACTCTGTCAATTATTTCTTGTCCTGGTAGTATAATTATTGGGTTCTTTTTTCCATGTATTTCTTCTTTTATTACTTAT
This sequence comes from Salix caprea, assembly GCA_964035475.1. Lineage (NCBI taxonomy): Eukaryota > Viridiplantae > Streptophyta > Magnoliopsida > Malpighiales > Salicaceae > Salix > Salix caprea. The sequence goes on along the minus strand of OZ037745.1, from coordinate 18,865,345 downwards.
AAGAGCTTAGAAATTTGATTGTAAGGATCAAAATTCTATGGTAGAGGTCATAACAAAGTTCTTGCTATAATTATTAGGAAATATCCTTTGAGCATTCTTGATCCTTTGCTGCAAAAAATGGGTTCCAACAGCCAAATGTCAATGTTTGATTATGATTACTCATGCATGAAGGCGTTTATTTTTCATCACTTTGTTTCATGTTGGAAGCCCTAGTCATAATTCTGGATCATTCCCGTGTTTATGTTCTTTGTCTTGACTGTAATTTTGTGCATTTGTTGTGTGATGTTGATGTGAATGGGTCTGCATTTCATGTGCTGTCAAGTGTCAACTGATATAGCTTCATTTTTTTCCACTCTGTATTATGTTTGTCCAATATTTTTTTGTTTGCAGACATCTTTACTGTGCTCCCTGAGTTCTGGCTTTAGTTTATTCACTTAGCCCCATTGTCTGATTATTGTTGCCATTGTTCTCTCCCTTGGATGTGAATTGGGGGTCTTGTTTCTGTAGAATTTAGATCAGGGCAATGTGCAGAGCACAGTTACTTTCTTTGTTGGTTTATGTCTTAATTTGAAAGTTTCAAGCTTGTAGTTTCTGAATTTGTTCAACATTCTTTAACGTAAAACACCTTTTATGTTGTTTTAGGATTAAGGGTTGAAAATAATGATTCAGGGTTGGTATTAGTTATCGCAAAGTAAATGGTTCATTGGAGCAGAGAAGGACTGAAAACTTCATTGGAGCTTACATCTGAGTACTTGATACGTAGTGCTTAGGATAGTTAAGAGAGAGCTTCAATGGATCTTATATTTGCATATATAGTACATAGAGCTTAGATATTGTAACTGTAAATAGCGAGGAAGAAAGAATTACAATGGAGACTTTATAGGTTTTCAAACTCCTGTTTGAGTCTCTTGCAAGATAGTGTTTTTGGAATCTGGATACGCTTCACATTTTAAATCTTCTGAAGGTTTGAGCGACTCAATGCAACAATGTTAGTCTCTTAACCAGTGAATGATGAATAAAGTTCATGAGTTCGCAACATAGCTTTGATTCACAGGTGTCATTCATGGAACCACAGATCACTCCTTTTCTTCCAACCAGTGTGCTTAATTTATTTTCATTCTTCCCCAGAAAGTAAACTGCCAGAATGGGCTTTGAAATGCAGGAAATTCTAGAGGCTCGTGAGAAAGCCAAACCCCACCTTTGGAAGTTGCGGACACCAGAAGAAGCATCGGTGCATTGGAGAAAGCTGTTTGGACACTTGGATGATGAAGTGGAATGAAAACCCTAAATCACAACTTTCTTTCTGAAGCAGATGGCTGTATTTTGTTTTTGCTTGGTTTGCACTGTCCTCTATGGTTACCAAAATAATAGAATAGAAATTATTGAGACAGAATATGCAGAACAAAACCATTGATTGATACAGATAGGTGAAACATGATTTTGTTTGAGCTTATTTCATGTTGTTTTATAGTTAATAGAAATGATTAATTAAACCATTTGAGTTAGCTAGGTCCTGGAAGTAATGGTAGGCTAATTGTCTTAAATCCAATCCGTTCTTGTTTTCTTCATCAGCTTGAACTTAATTTAATTGCTGGTGTTCATGATGAAACTCTAGTGATCAGACTGCTGCTCTACCGGATATTCCCTTTCATGGCAGTTCAATTCAATAACCTTTGTAGAGTGCTCCCTGCAACCCATAATGTAAGATTGATTTCAGTTACTTGTGGTGTTGATGAATGCTCATTTCATGGAGAGAAAGCATTTGATCTTCCTATCAAAACCTGTTTCTGTTTATGTTTATGTTTATTTTTGCATTTCAAAAATATTATTTTAAATTAAAATATTTTTGGTATTTTTAAATCATTTTAATGTACTATATTAAAAATAAAATTTAGAAATCATTGTTGGTCCAGAGATTTCACTGCACCACTTTTGCAAGCTTGCAGGCTCCAATTATTAGATACCAAGAATATTTTATGTTGATTCATTGTTGATGTTTTCTGTGTTGTTAGTTGCCTAGCAGTAGCATAGATTATTTATAGGACACGTCTAGTGTTTTTATCTTTTAGATGTATTTTCTCAGAATGTTTTTTCAAGGAAAAAGCTTCTGATATGAAAAAGATAAGGACGTAAATAAAGATTACGTTTACTGTACTTCAAATATTTTCCTCATCTTCCATATTTGATTTATATATAAAAAGGAAAAAAAAACGTTTAAAATAATGGAAAACAACTTACAATGAAAATGTTTTATGAAACTATTTTTATCAATTAATTTATCATTTCTCTTTTTACCCTTTTTTTATCCATATCAAACACCAAAGAGTTACTTTCACACAGATATATATATATATATATATATATATAAAATCAAATAAATCTAGAAAAATGAAAAATAGATATACGATTCATGAAGCACTACTTGGACTGAAATAGTGCTATTTTATTGAGAGAAGAAAATCATCGTTTTCACATATTTTGGTCACTAAACTGATTGATATTGGTGTTCATAAGTTCCAATTGATGAAAGGAGTTGAATGATGATTGTTTCAAACTTGATTTTATCCTTAAAAAAATTGATCAAGATTGAGAGAGAGAAAATCTAACTCAGTTTGATTTCATGTTTTTTGTTTTTTTTGTTTTTTGAGTTTTAAGTTGATAAACTGGTTTATAGATGTTGCAATTGTGTTTATGAGTTTTTTTTTTTTTATAAAAAAAATGGGTTGAAAAAAAAAGGAGAATTTAGGGAAAAATACATCTTGACCGATTACTCAGTCATCATTATGGTGGTCTGATTCTAGGCAGATAGACTACATGTCATGTGCTTCAGTAGGCGATGTGTATCCTAATTTATTTATTTATTTTTTTTAAAAAAAAGAGATGATAATTTGTCCGCCCTAAGTGTGCATGCCTGAACTCTTTTTTTCATAGACTAGTTAATTGCCGGCACTACATTACGGACCGAGCAAATATTTTTTATAAATATTGGGATTGAAATAATTAATAGGTTTTGCTAGTTCAAAAATAAAATATAACATCTATACATGTAAGGTTTGATATAATAAAATACACCAACACATCCTATTATAATAATAGCAACATCGAAGATTTAACATCTAAAAATATCATTACTATTATTGCTAAAATAATAAAAATTATTAAATTATTCCGAGGAGAAAAAAAAATCAAAAACATTAATAAAAGAGAAAGCAAGAAAAAAACTAAAATTATTATTATTATTATTATTATTGCGTTAATAATGGAAACAAAATTCAATCAAAGAAAAAAAAAAGGGTCAATAACTTTAATAAAAAAATAAAAAAAATTATAAGCAAAAAAAATAATTTGACATCAAAATAAAAAATAAAAAACAATCATAAGAAAGAAAAATGAAAATAAAAATCATAAGTGAAAAAAAAAATGAAAATAAAATAAAATTATAAGCAAAAAATCTAATGCATAATCCGGGATAGGGAGGGGTTGAACCCCTGCCCTCCTTTGAAACAAGCGCACCTGTTTTCCACTGATCTACGAGCCTTTCGTTTTATCTTGTCGTGCAAAAACACCTAAATAGCAAAAACAAAGCAAACCGAATGACCCGAGCCAAAAACTGAGTAACACTATTGTAATTCATAGTAATTCTCTTCACATACTATAGTAACTGACTCTGATCTCTTTTAATATATAATATAATACGTTAGGCAATTAGGCCTATGCAGTTGGGCTCTTTTACCAAAAAAAAATCTACGAGCCTTTCATTTTATCTTGTCGTGCAAAAACACCTAAATAGCAAAAACAAAGCAAACCGAATGACCCGAGCCAAAAACTGAGTAATACTATTGTAATTCATAGTGATTCTCCTCACATACTATAGTAACTGACTCTGATATCTTTTAATATATAATATAATATGTTAGGCAAGTAGGCCTATGCAGTTGGGCTCTTTTACAAAAAAAAAAATCTTCATTTTTTTAGTCTTTATTCAGGTGCAATGTAAATTATTTAAAAAAAAAATAGACCCAGCTGAAATCTTGAATGCAATTCATTGCTTTTTGGCGCTCCACTTAAAAAAAAAAACAATTATGCCTTGGGATCATATTTTGACCTTGTTGTAAATTTTATTTGTTGATTAAAGTTGGTGGAGATTAATATAATATGATATATTTTTAAAGTTTTAACGTAGATTTTTTTATAACTCTATTATCTGCTTATAGATTTAATCTGATTCGTGGTCAATTAAGACCCAATGAAAGATTAACTGCGAAGACAATAAAAAAAGGAAAATAAAAGAAAAAATATTCAGTTAGGTTAATTCATTGCTATCATATTCATTTTCTGAATTTTAAATTGTGGCAACATGAGTCAATATAGTCTGTAATCGTTTTTTCATTTCACTCTCTCAATTTTGTTTTTTGATTTAGTTATTTGGAAATTCATTGTTTTTATATTTAAATTAAGGTTAGTCAAGACTAGAATGACATAAATATTTATTATTATTATTATTATTTATCTAAATCACTATTTGAATGAGACAATTAGTTTTCTGTTTAGCATTTAGTTTTCATATATATCTAATTCACTAGTTGAAAAGGCCAGATTTATTGCATTTAGTATTTAATATCGTGCAATGAAGTGAACTATAAAGAATCTTGATCCAATAAAACAATTTGTTTAAAATTCAAAAAATCAAATTTAAAAAATAATAAATATAAAAGGGATAAATATTACAGATTTTTCCAGCTATGTTTGGAAATAAAATCTCTTAAATATAATAAGAAAAATTCAGTTTTAGTTATAAACAAAATGATTATTTTATTACTAAATAAATCAAAGATATTTATTTTTATATTATTAATTAAGGCAGATTCCCTTCCCCTTAAAAAGTTAAGAACAAGTAATTAATATTGTAACTGCAATATTTGTCCTTTTCTTATAGAAAATATAAAGTACCAACTTATAATTAGGCAGTTCATAAATATTTCAAAGGAATTAATTTTCTCTCACACAAAAGAAAAGGGAAGAAAAGGCCCTTCTCTCTCTTTTTTTCATCCCTTTATTATTGCATAACATTAATTTTTTTTTTAAATTGATTTTTTTTATTTTAAATTTTAATTTTTATTTTATATTTTTAGATATGCTAATATCAAAAATGATTTTTTTTTTAAATATATACTTTAAACAGTCTCATCAACAAACTTAAACGACACCCTTAGTATAGTTTGTTCTTTTTAAGTTGATATGGAGTGCATGGAAGAGAAGAACATCACAGTTTCTGGTCAGACTCCTACAGATCATGCCTCACCAGGGATCCAGGTGGCAACAGGTGGTAGTGATCATACCCTGGAGCCAAACAACCTCGGTGGCGGTGTAGAAGGTGGCTCCGGGGGGTCAGGCTCAGAAGGTGTTGTTGAAAACACCGTGAAAAGAAAGAGGGGAAGGCCGAGGAAGTATGATGTGGATGCAAACCTAGTAACATCTCCGCCTCCGCCACCGGGCCTCTCCTCTTCTCTCTCGAGTTACGAGAAGCGGGGTAGAGGGAGGCCCCGTGGTTCTGGTAAACTGCAACTCCTGGCTTCCCTTGGTGAGTACTCAAAATTTGCAGGTTTTTATAAGTAGTGGTTAACATTTTCGGCTGATTATTTGTTTGTATTTTTTTCCTATTTATTATAGTAAAATATCTGTATTTTTATTAGTATCTGTTTCGTTTCTTTCTAGTAAATCTCGATTGATGTTAAGTATCAATGCATGGTAGAATTGAAATGGAAATTCTGATTTAGTGTCAAGTGGATTAAACAAGTAATATTTGGTTGGATGAACAAAAACATAATTCCAATTCCCATTTCGAAGAAAATTAATATTTTACTATTATTTTGAATTTGAACACACAAGAAAACAATCCATGTTTTCCTGTTGAAAGAGGAAGCTTAAAACTCTTGTTTTTTTTTAAATAAAATAAAAGGGATATATATAGTTTGATTTAAATCAAGATGTGTGATATACTGTACATTACATTTTATTTTCCATCCCTCTTTTGACTTTTGTTGAAATTCTTCTCTCTGTAAAGGTGGTTTGGCAGCAGAAACAGCAGGAGGAAGCTTCACCCCGCATGTAGCACCTGTGTATACCGGAGAGGTACTGTAAAATATGTGAGAATTAATTAAGGTTGCTTAATTATTCTTTTTGTATTTTTGTAGTGCTTCACATTGATTATCCTGTCAAGATGTTCTAATTCTGTTCTATGACCTGCAGGATATTGTTAGCAGGATACTGGAATTATCTCAAAAGGGTGCTCGAGCAGTTTGCATTCTTTCTGCTACTGGTGTTGTCTCAAGTGTTATTATGCGTCAGCCTGGCCCTTCTGGTGGAATTTTGAGATACGATGTATGATAGATCATACCTGGAAAAAAAAAAACTCTTTTATCCTGTTTCTTTTCCTTTTTTCTGATGTAGATTCTGGTTAACTTTCCATTTATTCCAGGGCCGTTTCGAAATTCTATCTTTATCCGGATCATTCACTTTCTGCGAAACAGGAGGTTCAAATCACAAAAATGGCATTTTAAGTGTTTCACTGGCTAAACCTGACGGGCGAGTTTTTGGTGGCGGTGTTGCAGGCTCTTTAATAGCAGCTGGCCCTATTCAAGTATGTTCTGCTTACTCATTTTTCTAAGAAAACATTCACTAGATGTCTGTATCTGTTAGAGAATATTATGAATCATATACTGAGGCCTCACTTAAGAGCTTAAACTTTAGGTGGGATGGTTCCTTAACATGATATCAGAGCCTTGTAGACCAGCGGTCACGATTTCAAATCTCACCACCCTCATTCTATTTGATAAAAATCAAGCACATGGTAGAGTGAGTCTGTGTGCAAGTTTCAAGCCCAAATAGCTTTCACTTGAGGGGGGGTGTTAGAGAATAATATGAATTATATTCTGGGACCTCACCTAAAAAATTAAGCTTTTAGATTAAATTGTTCCTTAACAGTATCTCCTGTCAACAGTATGCTGTGTGCAGAATAATGGGTTCATATGAATTTTCTTTTCAATTAAACGAACTTATCAGCTTATTCGTTTGCAAATCTCACGCTATGCTTGTTTTGATTTACCAGCTTGTTATTGCCAGTTTCAAGCAGAATATTGGCAAAGAGATTAAAAGGAGGCAATCTGCTGACAATTCTGCTGCTCCCAGACTGCATGCCAATTCTGATGCAGTAAGGGTTCCTGAAAAAATCGCTGGAACCCTAGATGAGGAAGATAATTGCACCACACCAACATCTGCACTTTCAGAACCAAGAAATGAAGAAGCAGATAACACCGTCATTTCAAACCAACAAGCAAATACTGATTCCCAAAACAGTAGCGGTCAAAATGTCCTGCAGTTCTAAAAGCCCGTTCCAGGCCGAAGAGTACCTCCAGATGCCAATGCCAGTTATGAAAATCTCTAGATTTGAATCTGTGACAGCATTTCTTCATAAATAGCATTAAAACCTGTGTTAGTTTGATATTTCAGCTTAAGACAGAAAATTCTTTTACCTTTTATATCAGCTTAAAACAGAAAATTCTCTTGCTGTCAGGTGTAACAGTTGTTTCTGATACTTTTAGGAACTGAGTATTTTATATATTAAATCTCTAAAAAAAAAAAGTAAAATATATTTGGCTACTGATACTATGATCCAATTAGCCAATATTCCATTTGATCTAATCAAACAATAGCAAATAACCTATATGTTTTGCCATCAAGAACTATCTGTTTGACTGTTGCTATAACCCCTATTGCTGAGAAGACCACTGCAGTAGTAACATTTAACCAGAAACACAATTCTCGTCTTCGATGGCTTGATCATTTATTCTTTTATATATATATATAAAAGATAAGGGGCGGAATTAAAAAATAGTATATGTGAAATTAAAAAGCATTTGTGAAAAAATAATCTTTCCATCAAAACTTAATTCTTTGCTTTTTTTTAGGGCAAAACAGTAAATATACTATTACAGGGAGCAGGAAAAGGAAAAGGAGTCTTGACCTCCAGAAACTTATCTAGTTTCTCCGGCTGGTTTAGTTTTTTTCTAATATAATTAACTTAGAGCCAGCCCACTTTATGACTCAGTAGGCTCATCAAGAGGCCCAACTAGTAAAACTCAATCCTCAGAAAATGAAAGACAAGAAGAAGCCCATACGAGTATAATGGCCTGCTCCAATTCGGAGACACCAAGCCCAATTCGGCTAATAAAAAATAGTACTCAAACAGAGGGGAAAAAACAGGACAAAAACGGAAACCTCATCGTCGTTTCAATGTTTATTACCAGAAAGAAACCCTTGTAAAAGAAACGCAGGTTTCGATTCGACAGCACGAAAAGTATATAAAAAAACCAACAAATTCCCGAGGTAAAGTAATCATTTTTTTTTATCGAATGGCTGTAGAAGCTGTTGTTTTTTTCTACTTGTTTGCTGATTTGATTTCTGTTTTGCTGGCTTTTATTTTGAAAATATCTGCCTTCATGCCATTCAAGTTATGGAAAAGCGAGATAAACTAAGAGTTTAGAGAGCTAGAAATGAAGTGGAGTTTGATTAAAGATTAGTGACAATTTAAATGATTTTAGAGATTGGAATTTTGTTGGGTTTTTGTAGCTTTCAAAATCATAGTTAAATGTAGGTGAGGTTGACTGGTAAAGTTGTGATCTTTTTCAAGTTAGAAATTAGAATCACCTGAAAAGACCGGGAAAGTTTCAATCTTTGATCAAGAACCAAGGTTAACTTGCAGACAGAACGCAAGCTGACACCTTTGATCAGTGTGGTTTGGCAAATTTGTTTGGATAGGGATGACAGTTTAAACTTTGGATATCAATAACATGTTCTACGTCTGTTATCAGACTAGACAGTGGCACCCCTGGGAAGTTGATGCTGTAAATTTATGACCTAGCCTTTATAACATGCGCCAAATTCCGGGCCAGAGTCAGAAGCTTGCTGACTTCAAGATATATGATGAGTGCCAGACAGGGAACTTACTTTGGATGCCTCTGCATCACAATCAGTTTAGCTGAAGTGTAAAGAGAATGTGTACTAGGAAGTTGCTACTTCTTCTCTAGATTGAAAAATCTCGTTTATGTTGTCATTGACAATGGTGTAAAGCGTTGGTAGTCTAGCCATTTCATCCCCGGAACGAGCAGAGTTACAGTATAAGAGGGTTCACTAACTGGAGCGAGCAGAAAATATTACTTGAAGAAAAGGCTAGTTGTCCCTTAAGCTAGTTCTTTCCTCAGGCACTAACAGGTGCGCGGTTCCTCTGCTGATGAAGGAAAGCTCACTGATCTTGACTAAGAAAGAGATTCGTTCATTTTAGGATAGGGAAAGAGATTAGGGTTCTTACCAACTAAGAAGTTATTACAGACCAGAGAAAAGCCCAAACTATTATAGTTCACAAATCAAATCAGAAAGGGAACAACTAGTGTCAGGCTTAAAAGTCCAAGTATGAGCTAGTAGAAATTGCTAGTTCTTCGTTAGATTGAAAAATCTCTTTTTTAAAAGAACTTTATATTGCCATTGACAATGGTGTAAAGCATTGGTACCATTTTCGAACATGCATTGCATGAATGCCTTGCATGGCATGCTGCTTTTTAGGAAGTTCAATTCACTTAGTGTGATGATCTGTTAAATCATAGTCATGTTTCCAGGTGCCACGATATAAAAAATGACATAAATTCTCCAATTTTGTTGCCTATAGCTCTGTTGAATCATAGTATTAGTTATTTTTCATTATGCCATAATAAAATAATGGCATAACATTCCACCGATTCAGCTTCATGTAGCCCAATTGGAATTTTTGCTATTCTAGAGAGCTTGTTTTTCTATGTCAGAGCATTAGCAGCTTATATATTTACATAAATAGTTGAGCTTTCAAAGATATTCAACTTGTGCTGTTCTCCATGGTATTTGCTTCCTTCTCTTACACACGTATCTGAATCTTTTCTGGTTTGAGCGGAAAGACAATTTTGTCAACCATTGCCTTTTCTGCTTTGAGAGCGGTTAGTCTATTGTATCAAACACTTAAAAAATAATCCTTTTAATGAAATGTTTCATAAATGAGAGAAGTTTTGAAAAGGAATGAATAAGAAAGGTTCCACCCGAATTCCATACAAAATGATCAGGAGGTGGTCGAACTTGACCAAGCTCTCTGAAAATCCATGATTGAGCATCTTCACGTGTCAGTATATGGGAACACAAAAATGCCACTAGATTGGTAAGTTTCCAAGCAGTCGAAGTAAAATGTCAGATAGCTGGCCTTCTCATTTTTGGAGATTTTTGTATGCTTTCTACATTCTAATACTTACTGCAGTTCCAAGGACAAAATAAATTCTATTTAGATGTATCTAGCGGCGGGATATTGGGACTTTAATGGTACTTGTAGATGTCCTGCGCGCAATGCTTTTCTTAATGGTGTTCTCTTATGTTTTATTTTAACAGATCAGTGTTCCATCACTTTGGTATTCAGCAGAAGGCTTGGAAGTATGCCATCAGAATCTGATAAGTGGGGATGGGAACATGTAAGTGTTTTTGGTGGATTTGACAGGGGAAGTGGTACAAAAAGGTGGAAATGTAACCATTGTAATCTACGATATAATGGGTCTTATTCACGTGTGAGGGCCCACCTTCTAGGGTTCTCAGGTGTTGGGGTCAAAAGCTGTCCTGCTATAGACAGGTCCTTACGAGAAGCATTTCATGTCCTAGAAGAGGAGCGTGTTTCACAGAAGAAGAAAAAGAATTCTGTCATTGGGAAGCCTGGTAAACGCATTTGGACTTCTCAGCCAGCCCTTGCCTGGAAAACCATCACAAAAGAAGATATAGATGACATAGTAGCTAGATTTTTTTATGCTGATGGATTAAATATTGATATCGTCCACTCTCCCTACTTCCGTGAAATGGTGAAAGCAATTGGTGCTTTTGGGTCTGGGTATGAACTCCCATCAATAGATAAGCTGTCTGATTCTTTTTTAAGCAAAGAGAAAGCAAGGATTGAAAAATCAGTAGCTCTAGTTAGGGAGTCATGGCCACATACGGGATGCACAATACTGTGTACAGGTCGCTTAGATGGTGCATCAGGTATCGTACATGTCAATATATTTATCTCCAGCCCGAGGGGACTTGTATTTTTAAAGGCAGTTGATGTAAATGATACTGATGAGGGAGAGCATGTGTTTACTGGTGCTCTCGCTGATACTATTATGGAAGTTGGCCCCACAAATGTTCTTCAGATAGTTTCACATCTAGGCGATGCATGCAAATCATCTGAATCCTATGTATCGTCAAAGTTCCCTAATATCTTTTGGTCTCCTTGCACTTCACACGCTGTCTTCATGTTGATGGAAGAAATAGCCGAACTGGAATGGATAAAACCTGTTGTCTTGTGTGCCAAGGCAATTGAGCAATGCATGATCACATATCAGCATACTTCTTCGGACACTTTTAGTCAAGATTTGAAAGAGTTCTCTGATCCAATCTCTGCTAAATTTGCACCCTCGTATTGCTTTCTCCGTAGGGTCTTTGAGCTAAGGCAATCACTCCAGGATGTGGTTGTAAGTGAAGATTGGAAGCAATGGAAGAATAATATTGCAGAGGATGTTGTAAATGTTGAATCTGCCATTTTAGATGATGGTTTCTGGGGCAAGGCTGATTTATTGTTGCAATTATATGAGCCTTTTGTAAGTCTCCTCGCTACAATCGATATCGACAAATCTGTTATTGGTGCAGTTTATAACTGGCGGGTTCAGGCACTTGAAGCCTTGAGGAGTCAGGCAATTGATGATGACATATTGAATCAGTTAGAAGGACTGGTTGAGAACAGGTGGGATGTTCTATTTTCCCCTCTTCATGCTGCAGGTTATTTACTGAATCCTAGATATATTGGAAAAGGTCAAACAAAGGATAAATCTGTAATGCGGGGATGGAAAGCAACGCTAGAAAGATACGAGAGTGAAAGCACAGCCAGATGTGTTCTCAGAGAGCAGCTCAGCTCATACTGGCGTCTGGAGGGATCCTTGGGAGAGGAAGATGCCGTGGATTGTAGGGATAAAATGGATCCAGTTGCTTGGTGGGAAAACTTCGGTTTTGAAACACCCAACTTACAAACATTAGCCATCAAGGTTCTGAGCCAGGTTTCAAGTGTTGCAGTGTGTGAAGAGATTTGGCAAGCCAGTGACTTCTCATGTCGAGAATCAGCGAACCGGTTGGGAGTGCAGAGAATGGAAGATCTTTTTTTCGTTCGAAACAATCTCAGGCTTCATGGTCAAAGAAATGTTAATCCATGCTTCTCATCTGGCCAAAGAAATGCCTTTCCAAGCTCCTTTTCAGGAATCAAGACATGGGACAGTGCTCATCTTGACCAGTCTAATACAATGGTAGACGTCCATGAAAAATTATGAAAGAGCTTGATCCGCTTCTAAATGGGCTCTCATGACACCTACCAAAGTTCATGCATCCAATAATCAGCAGGTTGCTTGTTACCTACCTGCATTCACTGGACTTTGCTGTGCACTAGTCGGGACAATCTTTTTGAGGTTAGTAAAATCTCTTTTGTATAATATAAATGTACCATTTGAAAAAACAATGCTGTATAAAAGTTCTTCGCTAAAGAATCATAATTTCGGTACTATCTAAGAACATTTTGAAGATTAGATGGAGCAGGCTAGAAATAATTAATGGCAGTGACTTTATGATTGCTTGCCGGAGGGAGCAAGATTAAGCATGTTGTCTTGAGTTAATTAGAACCATCATACTTGGCCGCAACATGACAACAGATGCATATATTCTGGCAGACATTGAAGAAGTTCTACTTCAGAAGCCAGCAATCACTACTTTGTTGTTCCAAAATCTTAATAACATAGGCCCCCTGTCATGATAAAAAAAATAATCAATGTAGGGCATTCCATTGCTGGATTGATTATCCCCTTTTTTTTATATTTTTCTAATTCATCTCTAAAAGCTAATGGATTAGCTGTTAATCTATCTCTTTAATGCGATGTGGGAGCCCATGGATGATGCATCGTAGTAGAAAAATGAACAGTAATGAAATTGTGTCGGCATGAAATTATGCAGAAATTATGTCAAACAGGTACTAAGATACAGGCCATGATATAAACTTCAGTCCTGGGAAATACATCCCTACTTGAATCATCGAAAAAGCAAAAGAAAATGCCTTCAATTAAGAGCATCGAAGAAGCACAATTTCTAATCACACCAGGTTGAATCTCATTGACCATCCAAATAATTTAAAAATATTAAAAATATTATTTTTAATTTTTTTAAAGAAATATTTTTAAAACATAGCACGAAACATGCACAAAAAAAAGGGGAGGGGGCAATTTACTTTGTATTTGTTGGCCACGAGAGCATTAAAACATATTCGGCTCTTGACCCTAATCCACATATGGCATAAATCACGGAACCTAAAATGTGTATAAAGTTTGTTTTTTTGTGAGAATAGTGGAGAGTAGATAATAATTGATTATTAATTGCAAATTAGAGGAAGATTGTCAAACATCCATTAAAGAAAAATCAAAGAAGATTTTTGAAAAAGTGGGCTTGCTATGAAACAAAAGAAGCACAAGATACGGGGATTTAATTAAGATGTAAATAGAGGATTTATAATTAAGAAGTGATAAAGCAGTGTATCAAAACCTAACCTCGCATTACCCTCAAGCAAGTAAAGTAAAGTGATAGCATTGTCGATAAAAAAAGTATACAACTACATGGGAGGAAATGGGTCAAAGAAATTTAAAGAAAAAGTATAGAACTCTGATTTCCATTGAAAACTGTAAAATTAATAGTTTAGAACAATCGGGATTTTATTCACTCATCTCTAACTACATGGGAGGAAAAAGTATACAACTTTGATTTCCATAGAAAACTAGGAAATTGAAGGCACCTACATCCTATAAAAAATAAATACGAGGGTTAAAATTAATTAATAGAGAAATATGTCTTTCTCTACTTCTCTTGTAATAACCTAAAAAATGATGTTATAATATAAACACTATAGGGTTAAAACACATCCAAAAAAAATTAATTTAAAGAAAAAAAAATCAAAGGTATTTTTGAAAAAAAATGAATGTTGTTATTTTTATTTTTACTTTAAATTTAAAAAATTATATTTTTAGATTATCTTATATCAAAAATATTTTTTAAAAAATAAAAAAAATATTATTTTGATGTAATTCAAAATAAAAAATATTTTTAAAAACAACTTAAACCAACTTTCCAAATCAAAAATAAAAATAAACAATGATTGATTTAATTCGAGCCCCTTTTCTTTTCAGTGTCGGTATCGTACTTCACAGTCTGCCAAACGATTCTTCTCTTTCGTGGGAAGAAATTGGGCACTCGAATCACATTAAAGCAACAAAAAAAAATTAATAGAGGTGAGGTGGGGTCGAATTAAGAATAAATTTATTTTTAATATTATTTTTTATACCTCACCTTCAATCTCGAAGTCCATGACGATCTCTTATATTCTTTTTATTACAGTACCCTTGTGCTAAATTCAAAACAGTTGTGAGGTATTAATTTTAAGTATTCTAGGAGTAATTGTCATCACTTGCTCAACAAGAAAAGATAGATATAATAATAAAAAAAAAACTCTAAAATTTAATATCAAAATAAACCTCCAAGTGTTGGTAATTGCTTCTATTAAAAAAAAAGAAGCTAATGTTTGTGGGAAAAACAATATATATTAGATGTGATTCAGTATTATAATAGTGGAATTATGTTCTTGCTCTTGAGAAAAAAAAACCCATTATAATTGTTCTATAAGGGTAAATTAGTATTTTCATGGGGGTTATTTTGTCATTTTTCAAGTGTTGAGGGGCATATTTGTCCTTTCATAAACTTTTTGTAAAACAGATTTATTTGAGTACCCTTACAAGCAATTTTAACATAGTTATGGCTAGAGATGTTATTGGTGATTCACTTTTTTTTTAAAGCTGATTTTAAATTTATTTTAGTACCCTTACACTGATTTTATCGGTGTCAATTTAATTTTCTTTACTCATTTTCATTTTTATTTTACATGCCATGATTTTCGAGCTGTCAATGAAAAAAACACAATAACCCTTGAACTTCTTTTCTTTTAAGATTCAATCCTTGTTTTATTTTTTTTATTTGGAAAAATCACTTCAAATTAGAACGTTTTTATCAATTTTATAATCCTCAAGTTTTTCATCTCTTGAATTAGAACCCCTTCCATCTTTTAACTAGTTTTCATCAAACTTGATTACGAAAGACTTATTGAGTAAGGCATTTGAGAAGTTTCCCAAGCTTTCCTGCACTAAGCCTACTGTAAACTTCTTCAAGGTTGATCGAGGGGTGAAAGAATTTGTCGTGTGTAAATTTGGTGGGAATGAGAAGTCAAAAGGCTTAGTGAAAGACATTGATAGCTCAAGTACAATCCTAGCTAGATTTTGTAGTTATAGCCTTGTACTTCACCTGCGGGCAGCAGTCCTTGTGGTCATAATTAGGGACAATTATATTTTTGGAGTAGAGTAAATTTTATTTTAAAAAAAATATATTTTATTAATTTAGATAAACAAATAAAATTATGATTATTTTAAATTTTTATAAAAAATATATATATTTTAATTGAATTTAAAATTTACTGTACAGATCCATTACGTGTGCATGAAACTACCTTGATCAACACCAAGAATGTTTGTCAACTTCATAAGACGTCTCGTTAAACTAGGTTTAATTTATTTAATGGTTTGTCAATAGAATGAAATGAAAATGGCTATTCACCAACCTCCCTTTCTTGCGCACAAAACCTCCCACTCGTCAATCAATGACAGGAGACTAAAAAAAAGGTGTTATTTGAGTTCAATTGATATATATATAAAAAAAAAAGGGCCATTAAATTTGACTACGCACCACACACTTTTACTTTTCCATTGAATAAAAATAAAAAATGAATTAATTAATCGCTCCATATATTTTTATGGAGATTTAATTTGTTACTTATTTTCAACTTAGCAAAAACCCTAGAAGGAAAAAAATGGAACACGATCCGAGGGTTGAAAAATCACCGACAACAAACCTTACAAGGATTTTGGGATGTGGTGCCCTGATCTGCTTAAGAAAAAGCGGGGTTTTGTAAAAAGAATAAAGAGGTGTCAAAATTACTGTTTTTTCTCCTTTTCAATCCTTTCAATGTTTAGTTTTTTTTTTTTTTAATTTGATCAAACTACACCCACTTTAGGTATTTTTTTTTTATGACTTGGGTTAAACGAATAAAACTCTTAACTATTTTAGATTCTTACAAAGTTAGTAAATATTAACTCAAACACGAGATTTGTAAGGCAAATCGTAGATCCTTTATCACCATAAAACGTTTATTGAAAACAATAATTAGAATTTTGTGTGCAAGAAACACATTTCTGATTCACAATTTTTAGTTTTTGCAAGCTTGCTAGTTTGACTTGGAAAGTTTCTCATCAAAAATTAGATATGGAAAAATTATTTTCTCAGTGCAAGATTTTCTTCCTAGTTGCTATTAGTTTAGTTTTACATCATTTTCCGATTAAAAAAAATACAACTTTACTTCGTCAAAAAGTGTAATTAGTGGATCTCAATAAATACACAAGTTGGTAAATAATACGCTTCTCATCAGAAAAAAAATCAATGCTTCTTGTCGATGTATAATTAAGTAATAACATAGAGGAAATTGAGTCGAAAAAATAAATTGTTTAACATCCTCGTAACGCGTATATTGAGGGGAAAATGAAAAGAATAAATGCAAGTAGACGATAAAATTAAAAAGATGGGAAGCTACAAGAGCCAAGCTCAACGTGGTAGGTCACCATGTCTAACTTTTGGCACATTATTATCGTGAATGGCCACACATTTCCATAGCATAAAGGAAAATCTACGTTGCCTGCCAAAAAGATAAGGCATTGTCGGTTTGCTCTATAGCAACGCAGCAAAATTGTAACCGAAACCCCGATCCCAATCCCCCCTTGATCCCATCCATGTATGACGATGATCGGTGAAATCTTAGGCTCGGGTCACTGGATCAAGGCAGGGGTGGTGGTGGTGGTGGTGGTGGTGGGAGGAGACGATTAAAGAATTATATTATGATGTCTCATCTTATAATTCAAGTTCTTAGGTGAGATAATTTTTTGATATGATATCAAAACTTTGTTAACCTAATGATTAAGAAATTTGAATCTCACCACTCTTATTGTATTTGATAAAAATCATGTACAAGATAGTGTAAGTTTGTGTGTAAGTTTCAAACCTAAAAGACTTGCACTTGAAAAAATATGTTAAAAAATAATATAAATTATATTCGGAGATCCCACCTAAAAAAAAGTAAAATTTCAAGTGGATTATACTTGACATAAACTAGACGAAGGATAGCAATTGATCTACTAGAAAAACAAATTCATAGAAAGTAGGAGAAAAATGAAGATGGTTAGACGACGTACGGGGGGTGGCAAATATTGATCTCCTCAAGTGTGTTGCTGAATTAATGACTAGATTAATGGCAGACTTTTGACCTATTATCTTAGATCGGTGGCATCCATGGTGGCTGCTGTGTCAGTGAAGATAAACAATTTGGAATAGTTTATATGCAATATCAATCGGTACTTCCATTGCTAATTAATGCTTCGATGCATTGACCGCCGGCGGACTGTAATAATAATTTAATTCCGGCAGGGAAGGTAAACACGCCTAGTAAAACCAAATTGCCAAGGATGATTGCTCTGTTTTTGTCTTGTACTTTTTTTTGCAGATGGTGTTATTCCCGCATGACTTATTGTTAAATCAAAAGATATATTTTAAGTACATTCCAAAAAAAAAAAAACATGTATTTAAGTGGCTATGATGCGATTAATTTAAAATATAATGAGAATTATTGTATTCCGTAGTTTTTTGTATTTAATTAAGTTGATATTTTTTTATACGAGAAAACTTCACCTCCTAGAAAATACAGTTTACGGGTCTAGATAAACGATTAAAACAATGATTATCTCAGATTCTTACAAGGGATGCACGTCCTAACTTCAACTCGAGATATGTTAAGCAGATTGCATATTTTTTTATCATCACGTCATTTCCTTTGAAAACTTTAATTAAGTTAACATCATTAATTGACATTGACTATTCCAAAAACCTACATCTTTTTTTAGTGAAATTATTATATACTTTGTTTTTTGAGATTTTTTTATTCCTCTAAAGATACTCTATTGATATGAAAATAAGCATCAAAATCAGACGTGAGGTATGCATGCCCGAATTATTTAATCCTTCTTTCACTTTATTTATCAAAACAAGCATTAAAATTGCCAAATTGGACGATTAAAATAAATCCCAGAGATGCCCGTAGTGAGATCTCGTGCAAGTGGGAATTTTCTTTCAAAATTTATGTATTAAAAGAAAATTGAAAGAACAAAAGGTCTCGGAGAGAGATGTGGAATCAGCTGATGATGGGAGAAAAAAGCACATTCCACTGGCCGTGGCTTGCGACCTGACGCAAGGCTCTAGCTTGAAACATCGCTATTAGAAAAAGCAAGTGTTTAAATATATAGAATCCAAACATTTGTTAACATCTATTGTTTTAACAAGTAAATCAATAATAACACAAATGATAATAACTTGAGAATAAATAGTTTGTTTCTCTTGTGATTTCAAGTTTAAGTATTGTAATTATTAATATGATAATCACTTGAAGTTTACATGGTCATTAATTTTAGAGTTCGCGAGATCAATTGAAATATACGCAAACTGATCTAGTAACATTAATCAAAAATAAAAAAATAAATCAATAGGATCGCAGATAATCTAATCTGTCGGTGCTTGCATTTATAGAAGGGTTTTGGAGCTGTGGTGGGAATATTCTGAGGAGGCAGACAAGGTCATATAGGTCCCTAATAACATCATTAAATGACAAAGGCGTCCCTACCTTAAAAACTTTGCACAGTTCACTAGCAACCGACGATTTGTACCAGGTAAGAAAAGGCTGCCCCCATATCCCATACACCCACTGTTTAACCAATAAACTTACAGTATGCTCCCTCGATCTTTCAACTTTATAAAAGAATTTAGTCCTACCAGCCCCCTACACTTCCAACTCTTGATTTTTCGGTCCCTTCTTTAATTAGCCACTCATTTGATAGCTACTCATGGTGCCCGAACAGCTACAGTTTATAAGCGTAGGGGTCGGTGTGCCCAGAATCTTCACGAAGGAGCTAAATGATCAGCATGATAAGTTGAGGGACCATGAAATAAACAAAGCTTACAAATTATAGGGTTTTACTAGCGCATAGATTTACACACAAGTAATTGAACTTGGTACAAATAGGAATCGAGATTTTTTTTTTTATCCAAATCAATATTTTTAGTGAGGACAAGCAAATCATATACAATTTAAAATCAGGTTGACAATTACCGTTTTTATGCTTAATGATTGTTTGATGTTGAGGGATCCGTAATTAACCACTCATCACTTGCCAATAGAGAAGATGGAATTAGGGTTTAGTGAGTAGAGCTGCCAGCATACGAAGTCATTAGGACGCATCGCAAAACCAAATAAGTTTAAGGACTAAAGTGAAAATACAATATTCATCTCTATTTTGAAAAGAAAAGAACTAAAAGCAAAACTGAGGGGTTAAATCCGTAAATTCAGAGACTTTAGGGGTGCCATGCCCCCTTAAGCAACATCTAGTTCTGTCCGGTCTGCCACGTGTTTATTTGATTGTACGCATAAAAGGTATTTTCCACGTTGTTATCTCTATAGTCGGCAATTGTATTCGAGTAAATGAGTGGATTATGGGAGAAGGAGAATAGGACTAATTACATAAATGCTAGCAAACATTTATTTATTTTTGAAACCAATTATCTTATGTAAATAAATTTAACTATAGTCTTTTATTTTTATATTCAATTAATAAATAAATTCATTTTATTTTATATATTCTTTTTATTAACTTCATTTTACTTATTCGAAGATATTAAAAAAAAAGCTAGATAGATTTAAAAAATAGTTTTAATGTTAAATTTCTTCTATATTTATTATTGTAAATCAGGGTTAGTCTCTAATTCATTTTTATAGATTAAATATTATTTGAAATTCAATTATTAACCCTTAATAGGTTACAAGTATGAGATTTTTTCAAAACATATTAATTGAATTTAATACGATTACTAATATATTAATTATAAGGAGAAAAAATCTCTTGTACTCGAATTCACACAAAAAAAGGGGGGGAAGCCCCTCAATTTCACTCTTATCTTGCATATTAATGTCTTATTTAAAATATTTTTTATCCAATTTTCATGTAAAATATTCTCTTGGCATGACTGTCTTACTAATTTCAGTGCATGAACTAGCCTATCATCACGTAAAAGGTGGGAAAAAAAGAAGAAAAATTAAGAGGGAAGATGACCTCTCAACTACCAAGCAAGGCAGTTGCCGCCTGTGGTCAAATTTAGACGACGTCTGCCACACTACAAATATTGCTTATGGAGTGGCATCATGTGCGGAGTGATTAATGTTAATGTCTTTGCTAAAAAACACAAAAACATGCTAACTGATATTCCCTTTTCAGCTCCGTTGATTATGAGAAATTACAACTTGAGCATCACTTATGTCAGAAATTAATAATTCTTCTATCTCTTTCCGTATATATAACTTCCATGTCATTATATATATATATATATATATTGCTCACTTTTAATGTCAGAAATTAATAATTCTTCTATCTCTTTCCGTATATATAACTTCCATGTCATTATATATATATATATATATATATATATATATATATATATAAAATGAATTAAACTCAGAGGTAGTGTCGATAATTAAAGATGTTTTAGGGCACCTCTCATCGTACCAAAAATTAAAAAAAAAATGTAGAAAATAGTACGATGCTAACAAATAAATCAGACAAGATCTTCATACTATCATGTGATCATTTTGGGGCAAGTTTGCATTAATTGTGTCTTAATTTTGTAGTTCTGTATTTTGGACTTTCTCTTTGCTTTTTGGCTGTGCATTGACTGCCTTGTTTTTTCACCTCGGAGATTTATTTATGCTCCTTCGGCCCTTCATTCGTTTTTTGTTTTGTCTACGTGTTGGTTTTTGTGGCGGCTGTATTTCTCTCAAACGGGATTTTCTCCCTTCACGTTGCGTTTCTGATGATTTTAAAAAAATAAATCTAAAAAATAACTAAAGTATTATTATATTATTTTGTCATAGCAAGGCATGAATATCATATGATCTAAAATGTTTTAAGATTGAAATCAAGAGTTTGTTAGATAACATGATCTATCTAAAATGATTTTTTAAAAATAAAATAGTATTATTTTTACAAAATAAAATAAAAATTACTTGATTTTGACAAGATTTTGACGAGTTAACCTCTAAACTAATTCAAAATAAAATCCAATTTAGACAAGATTTTGACGAGTTATTAAGGATGTATTTGGTATTAAAATTTAAAAATATTTTTGAAAAAAATAAAAATAAAATTATTTAAATTTTTTACTTTCAATTATTTGATGTTTTTATAATATTTTAATATGCTAATATCAAAATTATTTTTTTAAAAAAATAAAACATAATTTTTTAGATTGCCTTTTTTTCACGGGTAAGTTGTTGTAATTAAAAACAATATAAAATGAAATTAACACGTCATTGGCTCGAGTTTTTGAGATTTGACGCTGCTACCGTGTGTGCTTTTATGCTTTCCACGTACAAGCAGTTGATTGCATAACCATGATGTGGAAGTGAAAGTTCCTTAACTCTTACTTTTTAGTTTTTACTTCTATGTTTTAAATTCGTGATACGTTGTACAGAAGTCAACCACAATTTTTATTTATTTTTGTCATTTTACTATTTTTTAAGGAGAATAATAAATAGCTAAGACGTTTTTTAAAATACTTTTTATATAAAAATAATATTTTTTATTTTAAAAAAAATTATTTTTTATATAAACATACAAAAGTAATCTAAAAATACTAAAAAAAATTAATTTAAAATAAAATAAATCATTTTTTTTAAATATTCTTAAAACTCATTACCAAACAAGACCCTAATGACTTTCAGTTCAATTAGATGTTTCTTTGACATAAAAAAAAAATATAAAAAATTGAGTATAGTTCACATATACCTTTCATAATTATATAAAACATTGTTAGAGTATAGTTCGGATTCTTGACTTTTGTTGCAATCAGCAATCATATCAAGCTAATTGTGTATTTATTTATGATTCATGTGATATGGACATAGAAAAAAAGTATGAATTTTAATTTAATACAGGTCTAAATTCTAGCATCGGATGAAAACACGACCATATTATAAAAACAAATTGTGGTCTTTTCAGCAAAAATCTCTTAAATTTTGAGAAAATAAGTTTAGATACCCTAAACATCCGTAAATAACAAATAATTAACTAATAAAAAAAATTAGCAAGCACAGCATGAAACTTCGAAGGCAATTTTGTGTGTCTTTAGAGTGAAAGTTTAAAGTTATTATTGGTTTGTCATTAAAAATAAAAATAAAAATAACTCCCAGAAGCATTTTCAATGTGCAATTTTATTTATTATGCTCGGTGAGACCCAATTGACACATTGCCTTCTCTTTTTTTTTAATTGTTCGGTGGCTTTAATAGAAACTCATATGGGATTTTGAGCTTGTTTTATTTCATATAATCATTTAAATCTAAGCCTAGATGAGATATTTTTCTTGCATTATTAAGTCATTTTAATGAATAATTAAATGAGGTATTTAGTTTGTTTTCAATGTGATCAATCAACCTAGTATGTGCCTGATAGAGAGTGTGATTAAAATAATTTTTTAAAATGATATCGTTTATAAATACATCAAAATGATTTATTTTTTTATTTTTAAAAAAATATTTTTGACATCAACACGTAAAAATTATCTAAAAATATATATAAAAAATAATTTAAATAAAAAATATTTTTTTTTTCAAAAATACTTATAAAAAGCAGGGCCTATAAATGAGATCGGCATATTGTTTCTTGTTCCCATGTGATGGTGCCGTATGATCCAGTATTTTACTATATAGTCGGTGATTAAGAACTTTGATTTTTGGCCATTCAAAGCTTATAACATATATCTTCTCTAGTTTTTATTTATTTATTTATTTATTCTGAGATTTCTCTTTTGGAACCTAATGATAAGAATTGAATTTATAAAGCCTGAAACGACAACGTAGAGATGTGTTTACTTTGGATGAAATTTTTCATGTGTTTTAGTGTTAGAAAAAAATAATCGGTGCATATTCGTTGGATTATAAGGGTTTTGATCTTTTTTTTTTATGATTTAGTAAAATAGTTATTAGTGAATCTGGATATATTGAAATATGTTATTTGCTAAATGGTCTTGCAAATTAAGTATAATGCTCTTTTCTTTTTTTTCTAATATTGCTTTGCATTTTCATCTTCATCCATATGTTGAATGTGGTAGTAGCAGTTCATGGTATGGTAGGCTTGAAATGTTAACTTTAACGTTGTAAAAAGAGTGATGCATTTAAATTTAATTTTTAAGTCATGATTAGTAGTAGTAGTAGTAATAATGTGACGTTAAACAATATAAAAAGACTTTTAATCCAATAAAAAATAAAAATAAAAGCATCAGAACTAATATATATTGAAGTTTATAATAATAATGATGTCCTTACTCGTGATAGTAAAAAATATTTTATAATTTTTATTGATGACTTTATAATAATTATATGTGTGTGTGTGTGTAATTATGTTTATTTAACTAACTCTAAAAGTGAATTGTTTGACGAATTTAGAATAATTGAAGCAAAAATGAAAAATTAATAAGAAAAAAAATAATGAGTATACTTCTAATGAAATAAATGAATTTTTAGAATTGTACGAAATTATATACCAAGTGACACCTCCCTATTCATTAAATTTTAATGGGGTAGCAAGAAGAAACTCAGCTTCAATAGACATGGTTAATGTAATGCTAACTAGTTATGGTTTGCCTAGTAACTTATGGGATGAAGTTTTGTATTCTACTTGCTACTTTTTCAATAGAATTTCTTATAAAAAATTGGCTAAAATACCCTAAAAGTCTTCTTTACCAAAAAATAAAGATGAGAAAATAATGATAAATAAATCAAGCGGAAAATGATAAAATTGTGTTGCTAATATTTTTTTTTATAAAAATGATAAACATCATTTCCTTAGTTTCTGAATAAGAGTTTTTTTCTAAAAAAAAATGGTATAAAAAATATAATTACAAAAAAATAAAGATAAGAGCAAAAAAATAAAATAAATAGGCCAAATACAGAGTAATAAATATTTGAAATGTAAAAAAATAAAAATATATTTTAAAAAAAGTGTAAAAAATAAAGATAAAAAATTATGACACTTTTTTTTTCAAATAAAAATTACAATTTAATGATCGTTACGGTATCACATCAGTAAAAAAAATAATTACGATTTCTATACAAACACACATTCCTCTGTTAGTAGATGTATAATTTGACTATAAAATGAATATGTATCTCTCTCTATACGTGGTGCTCTCCCTCATAAAAGCACGAAAGCCTTTCTCGTTCTCTCTCTCCCAATCTACCACTGCTCTGCCCCTGCTTCATTTTGATCAAAAGCAACAGAAGCATTGGCAGGCACAGGTTTATGAGAGAGGAGAAGGATTGACAGGGTGAAAAGTGTAGGCTTGTTGCTCATTCCTTTTAAAGCGAAAAGTTGAGAAGAAGCAGATACATAATCATAGCTTTCTTCCAATCATATACACCCTCATTCTTACCACATTGCTAAAATTTCCAAAAAAAACCCACAAAAGATAAAGATTTACTGTTTCTTTTCTGTTCTCATCTTGTTTGTTCTTTCTGTCAAATTAGCCTATCCCCTGTTTGTCCTCTGTTTTTCTCTCCTCTTCTGGGATAGCCCGAGACAGAGAGATGGGTGAAGTTTCGCAGAAAATCATGATACCTGAATCATTTCAATTTCATGTCCCAAGCTATGACATTGCAGGTCAACTCACACTCATGTGGGATCTAATCAAAACACCATTGTTAGTTCCTTTGTTGACACTTGGAGTTTACATTTCCTTAGCCATGTCACTCATGCTCCTCATGGAAAGAGTTTACATGGGTATTGTCATCGTCCTCGTGAAGCTCTTCTGGAAGAAACCAGAGAAGCGTTACAAATGGGAGGCAATGCAAGATGATATAGAATCTGGCAATCTTAACTTCCCTGTTGTTCTAGTTCAAATCCCAATGTTTAACGAAAAAGAGGTCTCCAGCAGCTCCTTCTCTGTTTTTTTTTTTTTTTTTCAGCCAGTTTGTGTTGTTCTTGGTGCTTTATTCCTGGGATTTAGAGCAGAGTCTTCAAAATTTAGTGTTTTTCTTGCTATTGGTCATATAATTATCGTGTGTTTTGGACAGGTTTACAAGCTATCCATTGGCGCAGCCTCCAATCTTTCCTGGCCAGCAGATCGTCTTGTGATCCAAGTCCTAGATGATTCCACTGACCCTGCCATCAAGGTACTCGAAAACAACAAAAGCAATCACTTTAACTTGTCCCCAGAATTCCAACTCTTTTATAATTCCCAGACACCCTTTTGCTTCTTGATTAGTTCTAGTCACGCTCTTGTCTTTTTTGTGATTTGTGTGTCTGTTTTATCACATTTCTGTCAAGCTAAGCGAACTGGTGCAGGCTCCAAAATGGTTAAATTTTAGGCCAAATTTATCAAACCTGCAAAGAAAACTAAAATTTCTGATCTGGGTTTTCCTCATCCACCCAAATGAAACCCGCCATTTTTGTCCACTGACCCATCTCGTGTTATCAACGCAGCAAATGGTCGAGCAAGAGTGTCAAAGATGGGCAAGCAAGGGCATAAACATAAGGTACCAAATCAGGGAGAACAGGACAGGCTACAAAGCTGGCGCTTTAAAAGAAGGTCTAAAGAGAAGCTATGTTAAACACTGCGAGCATGTGTGCATCTTCGATGCTGATTTCCAGCCCGAGCCTGATTTCCTCAGGCGTGCCATTCCATTCCTGGTCAACAATCCTGACATTGCCCTGGTTCAGGCTCGGTGGAGATTCGGTAAGCTCTCTAAATCAAACCCACTAAAACCCTAACCAAGTCAATCGATTGCAGTCATTAGATTGTTTATTTTCCAAGTGTCGGTGGTCTGTAATGTGATATTAGTTTGGTCTTTGTCAATTCTTTTTTACTGATAGAGACCGCCTTCACTGTCCTTGCATGAGGGTGGGCCACCCACCAATCACGGGATGGGAACCACTTCCCTCGGTCACTTGATCACCTTGATTCACACCTGGTGATCTATTGACCGTCCATCACGCAGTAGTGTAACCCATCCCAGATGCTCATAAAAAAAATTCATAACACTGAAACTTATTATATAATTATGTATTTCCATGTTATTTCCTTCCTTAGTTTTTCCAATTTAATGCTATAAATTATTAATTTACTAAAAAACCAATCCTTCATCCCGTAAATAAATGTTCCCAATATAAATTTAAAAACAATCCTGGGCCTTCCTTTTTTTATTTCAAGTTGCTCAAATTAAGAAAAAAAATAGATAAGATTTCTCCCGTGGCATTCTAGTCATTTAGTCAACTTGAATAAATAAATAAAAAATCCTTCGGTGTGGTGGCAGATTTGTCACTTGGGTTTTCTCTTAACTGCTGCCCTTCTATACTCTAGGAGCAGCCACTCCATCCTCTGGTCACGTGCGTTTTGCCATTTTTGAAGTGAGTTCATAGCTGTGTGGGACCCTTCTTGGATTGCCGACACTTCTATTTTTTGTATTTTTACGGTAAAAGAAATAATAATAAAATATTTTTCTCAAAGTAACAGTTACAAAAATAAGGCCCGTTACATTGGATCATGAATCGCATTTCATCATGTGAAGACAAAGATGTAAACGGCTAGCCTTAATCATAAATTTAATAAAGTAATGGTAAATTTACAAAAAAAATATATATTTTTAATTACGTGCTTAATGAAGATATTAATGATTGTTAATTATTGTGGGTGGTGAGTTTTTTGCAGTGAACGCAAACGAGTGCTTGTTGACAAGGATGCAAGAAATGTCATTGGATTACCATTTCACTGTGGAGCAAGAAGTTGGGTCAGCAACTCATGCATTCTTTGGCTTCAATGGTAAATAAATAAATAAAAATAATCTGCCCCTTTTCCATTTTGATGACAGGGGACAGGAAGTAGTTGGACAGCTACCTTAGATGGTTTAGGATAGTGAGGGTAACTGGTAATGATTGAAAATGATTTCTGAATTTAGAGATTTGACTGAGACTTGTTGGTCATAATTAATTACCATAATTTCTTAGAAATCAAACTTGAGCTGAGAATGTTGCTTGAAATTGAAGTCATTTACTGTGTGTTATTGAGTAATATGTTCTTATGTAATAATGATGGAAACCAGAGGATTTGAATGTGAAGATGAATTTCAATACAGGGACTGCTGGGGTATGGAGAATTGCTGCCATTAATGATGCTGGCGGGTGGAAGGACAGAACGACAGTGGAAGACATGGATCTTGCTGTCCGAGCAAGTCTGAGGGGCTGGAAATTTGTGTACCTTGGGGACCTCCAAGTATGATATTTACTATATTGTTCTTAGAACAATTCATCTTGGTTTTTTTTGTTTTTTTTCAATTAATTGCTACTTTTTCTTTAACTGGTAGGTGAAAAGTGAACTTCCTAGTACTTTCAAAGCTTTCCGGTTCCAACAGCACAGGTGGTCCTGCGGTCCGGCCAATCTGTTCAGGAAAATGGTGATGGAGATTGTTAGAAATAAGGTTTGGATCCTTTTCAAACCATGGTTAGTTTCGAATTACTGTCTAGTGTTTGCCATTCTGATTCAAGTCCGTTTTGCATATTTCAGACAGTGAAGTTCTGGAAAAAAGTCTACGTGATCTATAGCTTTTTCTTCGTTAGAAAGATCATAGCTCACATGGTGACCTTCTGCTTCTACTGTGTTGTTCTTCCACTGACCATTCTGGTTCCTGAAGTGAAGGTTCCGATCTGGGGAGCTGTTTACATCCCTTCTGTCATCACCGTTCTGAATTCAGTAGGAACTCCAAGGTCCGGCCATCTTTATAACGTATTCCGTCAACTTGCAAGAATCCGATCAGAATTAATAACACATCCTTGAATTTACAGGTCAATTCACTTGCTGTTTTACTGGATCCTGTTCGAGAACGTCATGTCTCTGCACCGGACGAAGGCGGCTCTGATCGGTCTGCTAGAAACTGGAAGAGTCAATGAATGGGTTGTGACAGAAAAACTAGGAAATACTCTTCAGAAAGCAGCAGATGCAAAGAAATCAAACACCAAAGCACCCAGAAAATCTCGATTCAGATTCACCGACAGGTGATAATTCCTAGTAGCAGAAACATTTTACCTGTCACACACTATAATTAGCGTCCATGCATAAATTGCAAGCCTTTCCTAGTTCTGATGGATTCAGCTAAATGAGACAAGGGGGCCTACATTATCTACTCCATATGATTCAATAATTTTGCAGCAGACCAAGAGGGAAAGAATATTAATCTATTTATTTTGGTATATGTAGCCTATGTTCTTACTCCTTTGACAGGAATTCTGTGTTTGCTTTGACCTATAACAGGCTCAACACATTGGAGCTGGGATTTGCAGCATTCCTTTTCTTGTGCGGATGCTTTGACTTTGTCAACGGAAAGAACAACTATTTCATATACCTTTGGCTCCAAACAGTCACCTTCTTCATCACTGGAATTGGATATGTCGGAACTATTATTCCCAGCTCTTAGTTTCAGGAACAGCAGCAGAATCCCACTTCGTGTTTGTCGAGCTGCCACTTGTGTTCTTGTTTTTTTACTCCTCTACAACGCAATGTATAATTAATTGGGGGATCTGTGAGCAATATTCGATTGCAATTCCTACCATTTCATTCCATTAAAGAAAAAAAAAAGGGTCATTCAACATGATTGACAGAAAGGTTATAGCTAATGCCTTACGAAAATCTAGTGTGAACCACTCTAGTGAAAGTAGAGATGCTGTTATTGTGGAATCGCATCATACAGGATCAAGAACAGAGAAGAAGAAGAAGAAGCAGAGACAGCATTAGGCAACAGGATTGTTATTTCAATTAAATAGATTTCTTGTAATTGTGAGGTTTTGTTCTTTTTGTTTCTCCATAGTTAGCTTTCCTTAGTTTAAGAGAATAAGTTGATGTAATGAAATGAAATGGTGTCTTTGTAGTCAAAGTTAATTTATATTTTTCCAGCCTTCACATGCTTCCTGTCTTCTTACATTTTTACATAACACTTTGTTAATTATACGACGACAGTCCAGTGATTAAGGGATGTTTGAGACTGCATTTCAAAAATATTTTTGAAAAAAATTGAAATTTTTAATTTTTCTTAAAATTAATTATTTTTTATATTTTTAGATCACTTTTATATGCTAATGTCAAAAATAATTTTTAAAAAATAAAAAAAAATATCATTTTGATGCATTACTAAACGAAAAATCCTTTCAAAAACAACATCAATTATACTTCTAAATAAGAACTAAAGCCACGAGGTTGAGAGCTGGAGTGATCTTGCAATGATGGACTTGCGTTTACTTTTGTGATGAGGTGGAGTGTAGTTTATGTTTCATTGTAATTATAGATTCGAAAGTATTTGGTTAATTAATACTTAATATAGCTTTGCTTTTATTAAAACTTTGGTTAAGAAAAAATCTATAATTTATTGCTTTTCTAAAAAATTTTCTTAAAAAATAGGCAATTATAAAAACCACTAGAAAGTCAAACATTGGCTAAGCTCATTTGCAGGTGTCCTCCAAATCCAAGCGTCGAGAAAATGTTCATTTACAATCATCTCTCTCAATCATTTTTTTTTTTATTAACATAAATGTTCAGATCAATTAACGTGTATCTATTCTACAAATTCTAAAATTAACGATAATATAAATCTCTAATTGTTATTATATTAGCAATTACAGATCTCAAATCTAAAATCACAAAAAAATCAAACTTTTTAATTTCAAGATTATATCATTGTATCACCCACTTAAATGGTTAATCATTATTAATTCATTATTTTTCTTCAGGATGTAGACATTTTGTTTTTTTAACATCAGAAGGGAGACATGCACTGTGGATACTTTCCATGCCTGGTGCCAATCATTTGTTGCTTGTGCCAGGAATTATTTCTCACAATCCATCCAATCTAGAGCCATGTTTTCACTACTTGCTTTATCCGCAATTGTTTTATGGGCTACCCTTTTGTCATTTGCAAGGTTAATTTTGCTTCAAGGAACCACCCTTTCAAATGATTAGACTTGGAAGATGCTTCATGTCGGTTCCTTTCTTCTGCTCGAAGTGTCGTTTTTTATATGGGTGCTAATTACTTTTAGCACTTGAACCAATGAAAGCATCGGGAGCACAATAAAGGTTCTGCAGACTCGATAGAACAATTATAATATTTAATATTTAAATATAGAAGTGAGATTTGAGAGCCATAATGACAGTCATAGATTATGGAAACTTCCAAAGCAAGTTGTTCTGAGAGCTTTTTTGTGAGAAAACTATGTGCTCAGATCATTACTCGCTTTGCCCATCACCCTTTTTTATTAATGCTCTTTTACGATTCTGGGGGTGAAACTATTTAAATATACTGGAGAAATTATTTTTTTTAAAAAAAAAACCTCAATTTTTAAACCCTTTTTCAAGGACATGATGCCTCATCACTGCCCATTTTCTGCCTATTTATTTGGCCTCGTATGGAATGCAGCATACCCAATTTTTTTTTTTACCAGATTACGTATCACAACTAATTTTTAAGTTTATTGAACATCTTGCCAGCTTAATAGACATGTAAAGTACCGTAGAGTGACATATATGTACAGAAAAATTCAAACCCGAATATTAAAAAAAAGAACAAGTCTCTACCCCCATTAGACCAAGACCTCAAGTGCAGTATACCCAATCTTGTTCGTCGAGGAAGGATCATCCGCTACATTTTCACAATAATTTGACACACAGATATTTATTTTCGCTAAAAAAACAATCATTTGACAGTAGTAAGGAGATATTATTAGTGAATGGTCTTGATATGGCAGAGACTAGCCAATGCCAACCACTGAATTGAGTTAGGGTTCCATTAAAACTGCTTATATCCTCACATTGCAGAGGTTGTCCCTACCAGCATCAAAGGGATAAAAATGGCAGAAACACAGCACAAGATGGATTGGCAGTATAAATGTGAAACCAACCTTCTTTTCTTGGCTGATAACTAACACCCAATCTTATTGGGTCATCTTCCTTTCCAATTATTGCGTGAAAAATCCTATATTTGATTGACACAAGTGGTGGCTAATGAAGTGCTTTTTTCAATAACAGCGAAAAGTTCAGAAAGCAATAATATAAAACCATAATTCTTTGCATGATAGCTGTCCACCCAAGAAAAAGCAAGCCTTGAAGACTAGGGTTTTTGAATGATTGCCCAGGAGGGTAGCAGGAATATAGTTAGCTGTCTAGTAAATTGCTAGAAAATTACATAAACTAGGTGACCTCGTCAAAGTTTATTCTATGTTAACATGCAGGATTCGTTTGAAAATATCCGGTTAATCAAAACACAAAACAGTTTTACTCCGAACTTTTTCTTAAGATTTTAGCAGAGAAAAAACTGTAATTTATAAATTTTCTCAGATCTATCTTTTTCATCAAACCATTACAGCACATGGTGGTGCCAGAAAGATTGCTCGATTATGCTTAACTTGCTGAAGTAAGTAACATGGTTTCTTAAAGATTGAAAGAATATGTATAATCTGATGTTTTCCAAAGGAATCGAAGCGTGCTAGCTAGATCTGCATGAACACCACTTCTAACAAGTTATTATAAATTGTTAATCAATCTATTTGTCGAAATCCTATGATTATTCTTCAATCATGTTATACTAACGTTGTTGAGGATCCAGAAACAACTTTCACACGTCCTCCTATTATCAATCACACAGACACCCATAAGATTTAAGAGATTATAAATCAGTTAGCTGAAATGTCATCTCACTTGCTTGTCTCTTCCCGCCATGGCCATCTGGAACTAGCACCGGCTTAGTCTGACCATTGCTTCGACCAATAATGGGACGTGTCAATTCTAGCATTGATGGGGTTTAGTTCTTTTTAGGCCAAAATATTCTCAAGCATCTTGTTCATATTCTATACTCGCTGTGTTGTTTCTTCTTCTTTTATCCAATTTGCGCCAGCATTTTCGAGTCCAATTGTCGGTTGAAGTAAATGGTCGTCGGCGCTGAGAGTTTTTATTTTTTAGACGACAGGAGGTCTCCCCCCATCAAAGGCCCTGAACCACAGTAAAGTACTGCACTGTACAGGCCCATTTTTCGTTTCGAAGTGCAGGAGGACTAAACTTGCTGGAAAACCTGATAGACTGTGCGAGCAGCCCAACTAGTCTAAATTTAACTTATTTTTTGTGTTATTTTTTATTAAGTTCTTATAAACTTTATTGTTCAATATTGGATAAGGATAACTGAAAATTAAATTTTATAATTTATTTTAGTTTTATTTATATGAGGTTATCTCAATCATAAAATACATGGATTTGAAAAATTAAATCAATTCTTTCTTCTTTTCATGAAGTTTATCCTCACTTAATCATCGAAGAAAGAGTTTAGCGAAACAACATGAGTAATGTTTTATGTTGTCTTTTAACCTCGTCTTTTTATATTGAGCTGGTTGGGGATTAACACTCGTAATTTATTTTAATTTATTTTTCATAATGTTATCTCGGTCATGACCTTGGTAACAAGTTTAACATGTTAATTAGATCATCTTTTTAGTTCGTTTATTAAAATTCTTTTTAATTTTATCCTTCAACATTAAATTGATAAAAAATTAGACTTCATAATTTATTTTAATTTTCTCTCCATGAGCTTATCATAGTCTCATACCCGAGTTGTGAACTTGACATTTTAACCCGTCTTAATTCAAGTCAATCAAATATGTTATTATCTAAATTTTAAAAAAATATATCATCTTAATTTTTTATAATTAAACTATATTTTTATAGTTTTGTATAAGGTACTTTTGAATTCACAAAGTCTCAAATTTAAAAAACAATCCAATTAGAAAAAAATATCAATAATATCTAAAAAGAAAAAATAACTCCAAGAAAATTGTTGACCGGACATGCGGAACATCACAAGTTAATAATACAGTGTTTGCTAAATTACCTCACTTAACTAGGGTTGGATCCCCCGAGACCTGGATACGATTTTAGAAATTGTATCGTCATCATCATCATTTCAACTAGCGTTTGTAGTCCAACGGTTAGGATAATTGCCTTCCAAGCAATAGACCCGGGTTCGACTCCCGGCAGACGCAGTGTTTTACGTATCTTGTTTTGCTTCTTGAAAATCCCGGAAAAAAAAAAGAGAAAAAAATAACCGAACTGCTGGCTGTGGGGTTCGAACCCACGCGTGCTTATGCACAGAAGATCTTAAGTCTTCCCCCTTAACCTCTCGGGCAAACCAGCCAACTGCAATACCATTTCAGCGTAAAATGTATTTGAATGTATAAGCTAGTGTGATATCCCAGAAACATCTAGAATATTCCAAGACTCAAAATCCCTAACGCCACGCAGCTGCATTTCTCCCCTGAAAGATAAATAAGAAAACGCGAGCAAAGTAACCATAACTGAATTCATTGAGAAAGAGGGAATTTCCGGGGAATCAATGGCGGAGCATTTAGCGTCTATATTCGGAACAGAGAAAGACAGGGTGAACTGTCCGTTTTACTTCAAGATAGGGGCTTGTAGACACGGTGACCGATGCTCACGTCTCCACACCAAACCAAGCGTCAGCCCTACGCTTCTCTTATCAAACATGTACCAGCGCCCTGATATGATCACTCCTGGTGTTGACGCCCAGGGCAACCCTATCGATCCTCGCAGGATCCAGCAACACTTCGAGGTAATTACGACTCCTTTAATTTATTGATCTATTTGTTTTCTACGTGAGTTTCGAGGGATTAAATATCTGAAAGGAAATCAGGAATTTGAAAGGTTTAAATCTTGATCAATTGCAGGAATTTTATGAGGATTTATTTGAGGAGCTAAGAAAATACGGGGAAATTGAGAGCCTGAATGTCTGTGACAATCTTGCTGACCACATGGTATGTTTTCATGAACTGGAAATTACAATTTCGGATTTCTGCTTGGATATTTCAGGAATCATTTTTATGTGTTTCCATAGGTGGGTAATGTTTATGTTCAGTTTAGAGAGGAAGAGCACGCTTCGAATGCGCTTAAGAATTTGACGGGGAGGTTCTATGCTGGTCAGATTCTGCTTCTCTTTTCTGCAATTGTTATGCTCATTTTTCACTCTTACAAATAATTTTTTTTGTCTTCCCAATTTAATTGGGTGCAATTACATTTTATTTATGTGATTTTCAATGGTTGCAGGTCGTCCTATTATTGTGGATTTCTCGCCTGTGACTGACTTCCGTGAAGCCACTTGTAGGCAATATGAGGAGAATGCATGTAACCGTGGCGGGTACTGCAATTTTATGCACCTTAAAAGAATTGGCAGGTAATGATTGATGTTTAATTTCTTGTTTTGTTTGAGGTGTCTCTGAAGGTGTATGTGATTGTATTTATTTAACTGTCTTATTTTATTTGATGTTAGGGAGTTGAGGCATCAATTATTTGGGAGTTACCGAAGGCGTAGCCACAGCCGAAGCAGGAGCAGGAGCCCCTACAGGCATCGGAGCCATGAAGAGTATTCACATAGTGGGCGTGGTTCTAGTCGAAGATATGATGACCGGGAGCGCTATTATGAAAGTCAGAGCAGGAGGCATAGGAGTACAAGCACTGGACATCAGAAGGGACGAAGTAGAAGCCCCGGGGGGAGGCGTAAACGAAGCCCGGTCAGGGAAGGCAGTGAGGAGAGGCGTGCTAAAATTGCACAATGGAATAGGGAAAGGGAGCGGCAGGAAGAAACGGCCAATAATAATGTCAATGCTGACAGCAGCAACAATGACAATGGGCAAATGCAAAATAGCAGCGGTCAAGAATATCAGCAGCACATACCACCACCACCGCAGCAAGGAGAATATGCATACTGATCTACTTTAGGTGCCTACCTTGTTTTCTCTCTACTCAAATCATTTTCATATTCCACCTGCTCAATTAGGATGTTCCTTTCCAGCAAAGGACTGAATATTGAATAAATGTAGCTTACAGCCCATTTTCCACTGTGCAGGAGGGGGTGTGCAGGTTCTCAATTCTCATATGGATTTTATTTTTCTTTATCTCCTAACTGCATCCATTCTGATTGACTGTTTACTTCATTGCGTGATGGGCTTGAATGTTTTTGACTCTCAATTCCAACTGGATTCTTAAATCAACATTGAAATTTTTTCAAAATAACAGAAATTTCCATTCCAAGTTTCCCTTTGTGCCAAGTGTCTATAGTGATGAAATGTTTTGCTAGTTTTGTTGTCTACTTTGAATACTCGAATAATCCACCAAATCTCTTGTTAACACTGAACTAGCAAAGCTCTGTAGTGTAGGCTAATGTCATGGCTGGTATGTTTTTCTTATCAAAATTACATTCTGAAACTTCGAACTGTTTGCTGCATTTGAAGTTTGTGTTCTCATTGTGTGTCCGCAATACAGTCCAGGACTTTGACTACAGCACATTCAGGCTAGTGCACCATCAAATTTCACGGTTCTATGTTTGGTTTTGCTTCTTGAACTCTCCTTTCTCATTTTTATTTTAGCAAAAATAAAGTGATCTCAACATCTTTATGAGTTTTGCAGGTTCAGGTATCCCTGCTTTTTGGAGACAAGCCACTATTTTAACTGCAGCTTACCATGAAATTTCTGTACAGGTTGTTGGGTGCAATATCAGAGGAATGGTCTTACAGGATTTTTCAGGCTGCTGTTCAAAAGCATCCAGGAGCAGATTGATTGTCTAACGGTTCATTATGTCATTTAGCACTGTTAGTGACACCATGTTGGGACAGTCCTTGCTTATTTGCCGGTCGTACCATGTTAGACAATTTGATATTTTCACATTAATGGCTTGCGCAATGTTGGATAAGTTAATCACTCTGTTTTCCATGGAGTTACGTTTTCACATTAACGTAGCTGGTTATGTTTTCATATTTTAGGTAGCTGTCGATTACCCCGAAATTGCCGCTTTCTTAGTGTCTGATTGATTATCATGGTTGAAATTGTTTTTTAAAATGTTTTTCATTTAAAAAATAATTTAAAATTATCAAAAAAAATTAATTTAAAGTAAAAAATTAAAAAAATATATATTTTTTTTAAAAAGGTTTTTTGAAAATAATGAAAAATATCTCTTTGCCTTGTTTGGATTGGTTGTTTATATTTTGTTTTGCAATGGATTATGTAATATGCACACTAAATCTTTTTAGATCCTTTTGGATACCAGAAAAAACCGCCAAGTGTGTTTGAAAAATATTTTTGAAGTGGAAAAATTAACGGGTTTTAGTTTACAAGTAGAATGATTTGCGAGTTCAATTGAAGTTTTCCAGTACCAGTAACCAAGAGAGTGGCTCGACTTTTTTGGATGATTTTATATGCTAATGTAAGAGTTTATTCGTACCTTAAGAAGTTTGTTTTTTAAAAATATATTTTTCTACGGTCTTAGATTGTTTTAATATGCAGATAAATTTGAAAAATAAAAAAATATATAATATTTTTGCATTTTCATTAAAAAAAAACTTAAAAAATAACTACCGCTACAATGGGAATGAGCCAAACCTTTTTTTTTACCAAGTAGTTCGACCTAGCGCGGACAAAACACAAATTTAAAAGATGAGGTATCAAAATTGTGTACACTTGCTCGCTTGGCGAGGAGCTTCAGATTAAGGCACGTTCAAGTTTCAGCCTGATAAGCCACGCATATCAGACTCTTTTGCCTTCTGCAATACTGCTTAAATTTCTAAATTGATTTTCCGAGCAAAAAGGAATTGTGATCTGAACAGAATCAAGTGGTGATAAAACATAGAAACGGTTTCCATAAACTCGAAATGGAATGCATCCGGAATATTTTTTCAAATGTAGATCTCTAGCAAAATTACAAACGAGTTACTAATATTAACCAAACTCTCATTTACTCCAGAGTCGAATACCAAAACCCTATGGCAGTTCTTTCAGGGAATTCACTTGCTACCATGCTTGGCTTGTGAATGAGATTTCAGAGCACCATCAGAGCCAAATGACCTGAGGAAGAAATACAGGCAGTCAATCCTTCTATCAAGCCGCCGACGGGATTTCTTTACCTGGAATGTTGCAGTGGCACACCTACCTTTCGCAGGATTTGCAGGAGAAACTGCCTCCAGATTTTGGGGTCTTGGGATTGTTGCCATTTGCCGCAGCTTTTCCCTTGGAAGGGTGAGGAGTTACTTGTCCAGCCTTCCCCCCATCTTTGTGGTCAAGAAAATGAAATTCATGTCACGGTGAAGAAAATCAAACGTGTCACTTAAATATATGATAGAACAAGAAAATTAAAAAATACCTGTCTTCTGAGGAGTAGCATTTTTTGCCTTCTTTGAGGGCACTGGTGTCTTTATTGCAGAATCACTGGTCCTCTTCTTGCTTTTCTCAGCCTTCAAAACAT
The DNA here is from genome assembly GCA_964035475.1 of Salix caprea. Lineage (NCBI taxonomy): Eukaryota > Viridiplantae > Streptophyta > Magnoliopsida > Malpighiales > Salicaceae > Salix > Salix caprea. Next base: position 18,827,651 of record OZ037745.1, on the reverse strand, counting down.
ATAAAAATATAAAAAATGGTAAGAAAACTGGGTATCACGTCATTTAAATAGCAAATCAAAAGAGGCACTGATACCTTCTTAGGAGTCTCTTCATCTTCACTATCAGATTCATCATCTGAACCTCCTTCGAGAGACATACCCTGCAACACAAAAGCTTGATCAATGTACTTTCAGCCCATATAAATCTCGATAGCAGAACAGCTTCATGAATTGCACCACCAGACCCAGCTTTGATTAATTAACCTCATCTCCTCATAATTCAGCTGTCAAACCTGAATGTTGATCGCTGCTGTCTCTCCGTTTCACGATTTGGTTTTATATGAGGTGTTAATAATATTTTTTCTGTATATCCGATCATTTGTTTAATTTTATTTCTTGGTGGAGTAAATTGGAATTTGTGATTTGGAACCCTAAAAAATGGGATCTTGAAAAAGGGAAATGGATAGGTTACACAGCACGGAGAAATGGTAGTTTCCTGTTTTATAAGGAGATACCTCAACATCAGATCCATTGTCTGTATCATCCTCATCAGAATCATCATCATCATCAGAATCATCCTCATCAGAATCATCATCTTTGCTTGACGCTGCAGGAGTAGCCTTTGGTTTTTCAGGCTTGGCAGCTTTATCTGTACCAGGAGCAAGCCTCACATTCTCCACTTTCTCAAATGGAATTTCCTCTCCATCATCAGAAAAATCTGTATGCATCAGTAAACTCAGCAAATTTCGCAAAATAAATTTAGAACAGGCATATTGCAACTAACATATACCAGGACTCACCAGAATCATTTTCAGGAATAGCAGCTTGGTAGCCACAGAAAAAAACACTCCCATTTTTCCAGTTGTGAGAGAGCTCAAACTCTCTCTCAAAAACTAAATCAAAGGACAATTGAGGTATGTTTTCAGGAGACAGGGTTCCCAGAACCAGCTTCTTTTCATCAAACTTAAGAAAAAGAGGAACTGATTCATTTCCCTTCTTTGAAGACTCGCCAAGGGCTGCCTGAGGGACAAAAGGCCATATAAACATTTAGTCAAACTAAAAACACAACATCAGAATAAGATCAGCTTCAATTAAGATAATTCTAACCTGAGAAAGATGTATCATATAGAAATCTTTAGGTTCCACTTTAAGAGGCTCACCAGCCTTGACTTCAACACCTAATAAGATAAAGAAAAATGTCGAGCATCAGTAAACAGAAATAAAACCAACACTAGCCCCCAATTACATGACATCTAATAAACAAGACATCCTATTGATATCCGGGCTTGCATCAAACATGCCAAAGCACATTTTAAAAAATAAAACCCACTGGAATAAGATGTTATTGCTTACCTAGTAATTATCGTGATTCATCATTGAACACAATTAAGACAATCAGAGAAAATCGAACAAAAAGTGGAATAATCTTACTGGCGAACTACCTTAACAAAATTAAGACAATCAGAGACAATATCCAACAAAACAAAATTGAATAATCTTAGAAGCAATGTAAATCCACTTATTCTAGAGCTTACAAAACAAAATCCTAGTACGAAAATAATGAAATCAGTAAGAGCTAAACCATAGTTATCAGCTACAAAAACACTAATAGCATTATTCTTATCTTTCCTCTTATTTTTTAAACTCCTCCACACCAGGGCTTCAGTAGTTTCCTTCAATTACCTTACGACACAAACACATTCTGAAATATATCATTTTACGAAAACAAAATAACACTCCAAGCTACAAAACAGAAAAAAACAAAACAAAACCGAGCATAAAATACAAGTCCAAGATAACCTAACCTCATACAGGACAGTCCACAAGAAAACTTAAAAAAGCTCTGAGCAACAACATAAAGGAACAAAGAAGGAAATGTAATAAACAATCGCTGACATGATACATAAAAAGGGGTTGGGAATATTAATTATAATAAAAGGAAAGGGGCATAAAAAACAAAAACGATCAAAGAGAGTGAAAACTGCAAAAAAAAAAAAAATATATATATATATATACATACTAATTATTATAACAAGAAGAGTAAGAAGCTGATTACCCCAGAACTCCATGGACGACATGGTTAATGAGAAGAGACTGCTTAAAGGGCTTGCGGCCTTAAAATTAAGAGAGGCTCTCTGTGGGAGCTATGAGAGTGAAAGAGGCGGAGACAACGAGGGGTTTAAAGGGTTTTTATAAGCAGCTTGCCGCGGAAGGAGTTAGGGTTTTTCATGAGAGAAGTGAGGGGGGAAAAAGAGAGAGAAAACGCGATTTAGGAGCCACTATTAGGTTTGTCGATTGTAGGCGGAGATCATAGGCTTTACGCAGGCCCATTATTCTCTAATCTAAAGTAAGCCCATTTTAATATTCAGGCCCATTATTCACTTAATACGACGTCGTAGTTAGTTGATTAACACAGCCAGGCCATTTTTATAGGCTTTCCACAGGCTCATTGCACATAATCACTTTCTAATCTACATTCGGTCCATATAATCTCGATAGCCGAAAGGACTTCGTGGACTGTATAATCGCACCACGAGGCCCAACTTTGATTAATTAATCTCGTCTCCTCCTCCTCCTCCTCCACCTCCAACTCATTTCTCTGACTCAGCCGTCAAACCCGAACGCGGATTGCTGCTGTCTCTCCGTTTCGCGATTTAGTTTCTTCGGAGGTATTAATAATATTTTTTCCATGTATCCGGTTATTTGTTTAATTTTATTTATTGGCGGAGTAAATTGGAATGTTGTGATTTGGAAACCCTAAAACGTGAGCAGATCTTGAAAAAGGAAAAGGGATGGATTACACAGCACGAAGAAATGGTGGGGGCGTGTTCGAAGGTCTCTACAAGTTGATTATGCGCCGTAACTCCATCTACGTTACCTTCGTCATCGCCGGCGCTTTTGCCGGTGAGCGGGTAAGATTAATCATTTTTCGTTTTCTTTATGTTTGATTTCTTATAAATTATCTGAAGAATTTCGTATAATTATTCTTAGACTTAATCAACAGGCAGATGCCTTAGCTTATTCGAGCATTTCGATTCAAATAAGTTCTTTCTAATTGTTGGAGGAATATAGAAATAGCAATCGGTGAATAATGTTATTAGAATTCTCTTTCTCAGGATTAAAGGAAGCAATGACTCAAAAATTGAATTTTTGTTGAAGTTGGAAACTTTTTTTGATTCTTTTTCTAGTAGAATTCGCTCGTTGCATTTTTAAAATTTTTCGGAGTAGCCAGCCAATCTGTAGAGAATACAAACGAGTTTCTATTTGCTCAAGAGCTTATTGACCGGTTCGATCTGGAAATGAAATGAAGGAAAGACGAGTGGTGATGGGTGACTTGCTCTCACTGAAATATTAGGAAGGGGCTAGTCTACTTGAGTTGCACTTATTGATGCATTCAAAAATTTCTTTGTTGATTACTGGGCTAAAGCAACAAAAAATAATTTCCAACATAATCAATTGTAGTGGTGTGTACCTGTAAAGTGAATACTTATGCTTGATCAATTTCTTCAAATAGCTGGCTTATATTTTGTGATTGTTTTGACTTGAATGTGGTTTTTTTTATCCTGGTTAATCTTGTGGATATGTGCAGGCTGTGGATTATGGAGTTCGTAAACTATGGGAGTCCAACAATGTTGGGGTATTATATCTGCTATGATATGCTCTTATATTTCTTTAGTTTGTGTTCATACACAAATGCAGTTATTACTTTACCCTTCTAGTGAACAGCATAAACTGCTCCTATCTATGCTGTTATTTAATATAGTCAAATGCAAAGTCAATAGATATTGACAAATATGTAGAATTTAGTGCTTCTTTCTTTTTTAGCCAAGTCTCTTGCAGTCAATAGTTAAGAAGGGGTGCATGTGATCTTAGTCTGGTCAATCTACCTGTTAGAACTGTGTCACATTCACTTCCTTCCTTATGATTTGGTTGGGAATGTTTTGGAACAATGCCTCTGATAAGTCTTGATTCAATAGATTTTTTGAGTAATGACAAGAGCCAGCTGCCAAGGCAATCATGGCTGATTTTTCCTTTGAAAATGTACGATTATGTGGTTATAATATTGACCCTTTGTTTCATCCAAAACAAATCTCCTCGCTATACTAAAAAGATTTTTGGCTGTCCTGTTACACCATCTTCTGCTAAGTAGTATCAGTTGTTGTTTCTGCCCCAGTCTCAGAATCTCAGAGTACATAGTGTAACTTCTCTTAGTTAATGAATTGGTTGCTCTCCATTGGAACCCATGAAAGGCCGAACTCAAATGTTACTGCTCAGTTTAAGTTTGTCATAAACTTTACTTTCATTTATCTTTTGGGTTTGTTCCTTGAATCCCGTTGACATGTTTCTATTTACTGCAGAAACGTTATGAGGACATTCCACTTTTGGGTCAAAGGCCATCAGAATGAGTTTCACAGTTCTTCTAGCCATTTTGAAGTTCCATATTGAGGATTCAGAGCAAGCATTTACGCCACAGCAAGAAATTTTAATTGTTCCAATAAAACTAATATGTTTGGATGCACCATTCTTGTATTCAACAGTGCTTTCCTTTGATTCACTCAGGGATTGTTGACTGGGTACAAATTGTAGATGGCTACAATGATTTGACTGCAAACATGTTTTTTTGAGTCTGATGGAATTTGCGTTCCGCGTTTTGCTATATACAATGTTTTTGTTGTGAATCGCAAGCCTGGAAACTTAAAAAGCTTGAGGATAGGCAACTAATGCTAAGAAAAAGATGAGGAAGTAAGTACTAGACAGTCACAGAGCTGCCATTAAGTAATTAGGATGCTCACTAATTGTTTAACGAAGTTCCCACGAATAAAAGTAATCACAGGTGTGAATCAATAGAAATGAAATTTTTAGATGTGAAGGTTTTGATGTTTCTGTTGTTATAATAGGGTGTTTTAATGTGTTTTATTATATCAAACTTTGCATATATAAATATTATATTTTAATTGATTTTTTCAATTTTATCTTTTGATTAAAATTGATAATATATTTGTTTTTTGTTTTGGTTCTTATATATCTAATTTTTTATTTTAATTCCTTTAATTTTTTATATTTCTTAAATAGTTCTTATTTTTGTCCATGTTTATATATATATGTTCTTGATTTTGATTTTTGATTTTTGATTTTTATTATTTTCTCTTTTATTGAGATAATATTTTTTTCATAAATTTTGTTCTTAAATTTTAGTTTGTGTTTATGATAATTTGAAAATTGATATTTCTTAAAAAAAATGAAATTCTTTGTTCTTTCTTTTGGTTGTTTTTATTAAAAAAAATTCATGTCAAATGATTTTTTTTTAGCTAATAATTTTTAATTTTTTGTTTGCTCTTTTGTTAAAGTTTTTGGGCTTTTTTATTCTTTTATTGAATCTATTTACCCATTATTCACGTAATTATAATAATAATAATTTTTTTTTCTTACTTCCTCTTTTATTAATATTTTCGAGTTTTTTTTCTCATCGAGATAATTTAATAATTTTTATTGTTTTAGCAATAATAATAAAGATATTTTTAGATGTTAAGCCTTGGATTTTGTTATTGCTGTTATAATAGGATGCGTTGATGTATTTTATTATATCAAACTTTGCATGTATAGTTTTTTTATTTTATTTTTAAAATAGTAAGACCTATTAATTATTTCAATTATAACAATTATAAAAATTATTTACTCAGCAGGCAACATAGTACAAGTAATTAACCAGTGCTATAACTAAAATAATTGCGAGCAAGAAACCCAGTCCTAATGTTTCGATCCAACCTCTGCAACACAAAACAACACCGATGCATCCACAAGAGAAACAATTCAATCGGTTTATAAGAGTTTTGTTTTGTTTAATTTTATTGCATGAGATATTTGAGTTTCCAATCAAGAATTACTTTCTTTTCAAGTAGAGAAACAAACTTAAAACCTCTTACAACCATATTAACAATTAACCATTAAACTAGCTGTCCTAAAATAGTCAAACATATATTAGTTTTCAAATAAATAAATAAAACAATTATCGGTTGAAATATTCTCAAATTCCCGCACACAATGTAAGTAGTGATATTTTCAGTTTGGTTTCAGTTTTTATCTATAAAAATAACTAAACAAGAAAAAAACACTCAAAGAAAACCCTGAAATCAGACTGGACCCGGTTTAAACCGATCAATTTCAGGTCGGTTTGTTTTTTTAACTAAAAAACTGAAAAATGGTTTTGGTTTACATTTTTTTACACTCAAAATTTGGATTATTAATTTGAAATTTTTCATGCTTAAAAATATTGTTTTTTAGTGTTTTTTTATTGTTCTAATATGCTAATATAAAAAATTAATTTTAATATATGTATGTATGTATGTATGTATGTATGTATTATTTTAATATATTTCTAAATAAAAATTACTCTAAATATACACTCAATCAAATAATTTCTTTTGCTATGTTGCAGCAACAACAATGATTGATTTCTAAATTATTTAGTACTCTTTGTATAGTTTCAATTATATATATAAAAAAATGTTTTTTTATAGTGGTTGAGTCAAGACTATACCCACAATCTTAGAACTTGTTTGATATACTTTTAGAGCTCGTTTGGTTACAAAAAAACATTACTCTAGAGTCATCAACTGGGAAATGGTTATAGAAAAACAATGATACACAACCCACATGAAAGCAAGTGTTTTGTTTTTTTGTGTTATTTTTTTTTTATTATTAATGTGGGTGTTGAAATCAGCTTGCGCGCACCTCGATTAATTCTAGACACTGAAATTAATGATCATATAAACTTTTAGTGGAAATGGTAAGATATGTTGAAATGATTTTTTTATTTTATTTTTTTAACATTAACAAATCAAAATAATAAAAAAATAACTTAAGAAAACAGAAAAACAATAATTTAACTATAATATGGTTAAAAAAAACTAATTAGTGGGTATTTTTTATTAATCCTGAAACAGTTACCCATTGTGCGTTCTGCTATCAAACCTTCAGCTTTTTCCATCAATCATTTACTGTTACAGGGAGCGACTAAAAATTCTTGCCTGGCATGGACTGGATGCCTGGGAAATCTTCAGTCTGCATGGAATTTATCTTCTGCTGTACAGAACTTCATGCAATTAAATGAAGAAATCAAAGAAGATTATTGCAGAATAAAAGGAGAAATAAAAAAGAAAAAAGAGATTGCAGCATTATCTCTGTCTGCAAGGATAAATTAAGAAAGCCATTAACAAGGTCCTCCTAGCCTAGCCCCAAAGCTAATGCCAGTCCATGTCCACGAAGCTTCCCTTTTCAATTCGTGGGACAAGCCTGTTGGAGGTTGGAGTTTTCAATTATGGACTCGTCAGAATACTGGTGTCTGTGTAGATACATGAACTGTTGTTCAAAACTTATCATCCCTTCATTTCTATTGTCGAAGTCCCTTTCTCTGATAATTGGACAGCTCCCAAGAAAATTTACGTGGATAGAAAATAATTGCAGCCTGATTGGGTTGGAGCTGCCTTTTGTTCTAGCTGTGGGACATCATTGTGCGAGGTATTGCCTGTCGTCGCATGGATTGTGAATAGGGACGGAGCTAGGATTGAATGATAGCAGGGCAAACACTAAAGAGCTTCTGAAAAATTATATAGAATTAAAATGATTTTTTAAAAAACCCAAAAACTTATTTGATTTTGTTTAAAATCAGTTTTTTTTATCATTTTAATGGATTAATATAAAAAAATATTTTAAAAATAAATAAAAAATATTTTTAATTAAAAAAATATTTTAAAGAACATCTCTTTAATTTATCCAGGCAAGGACCGCGTTTTTTTTTTACGAATTAAGCAATAATAAAACCCAAACAACTCTAGCTGAGGTGGAAAGATAATTGTCATCTCATTATCTATCAACATGACATTTGAGGTTTACACCCAAAATAAATACATACATCCGAAAGATAGGTATTAAGAATTTTTTATGCGAAAAAATTTTATCTTTAAAAAATATATTTTATAATTTAATTACGTAAATAAAATTCTAATTGTTTTAATTTTTTATAAAAAATATATATTTTAACTTGAATTTAAGATTTACTATATAGATTATAAACTCTCACGACTTTTAAAGAAAAGTGTTATGGATTTCCATGAAACGACGTGCTTGTTGTTAAGGCAGTAGAAGGATTTCATTGATTCCCATTGAAAACTTTTCTCATTTCTTCATTTTTCTAGTTATGTGCATAGAGATGGTTAGCATTTTCATAATCAATGTTAATTTAGATTTCAATATTTTTGATGATTTAATATTAAAATTATATATATAGAAAAACACTAATTTAATTAGTTTTCTTTTCAAGACAAATTCTTAAACTAAGAAAGAAATTGCAATTATTGTGAAATCATCATACCAAAATATGAAAGACATATGTCCATTTATGGATTGTTTGATATTGTGTTTCAAAAATATTTTTGAAAAAAATTAAAAAAAAAAAGTTTTAATTTTTATTTTAAATTATATTTTTTTTGTTTTTAAATTATTTTTATATATTAATATTAAAAATAATTTTAAAAAATATTATGTATTTATAAACAAAAAACCCATTCTCTCAAGGTAGTTGGTAACTTCTCCAGAAGCGTCAACACAAGAAAATATTGAAGTAATTTACAGATTCCATTGATTCAAAACAACAAAGATAGATGGAGAAAAGCATAGACAGGCAAGACAATCTACCACTCCAGGTCCATACCTATTTTTACATGCACAGGTTGCATTGAAAAAGGATTAACTAATTAATTAACCAACATCATCAGCCAGTTAATTATTCACAGCAAGAAATTCATGAATTTTAGCCAAGGATGAATCCCTACGACATGACTTTTAGCGACCTCCTTTTCCACTTCTTTCGAGCACGACGGAGACGACGTCGTTGTCAATCCTCCACTGACCCTGACACAACTCGCACCGTCCATCGCCGGTTTTTTTTGGCACAGAAAAAAGTTTCTTGAGCCCAAAGCCATCACTTTCTCCTCCCTATCCAAACCTGCCAAAAAATAAAAGTATCCATCAATCTCCACTGTACACGTGTCCACCTCTCAAAACTATAAAAAATTAAGGCGTGATTACTTAGGGGATCATTACTTTCCAAGCTAAACTGCGAGTAATGGAGGTCGAGTCTGGAGGGGTCGGTTGGGATAACCGGACGGCGGCCTTCCTTCGTGTACTGCTGGATAGCGGCGGCGATGAGTTCTCCGACGGTGGATTCAGGAGACATCAAAACTTGTACTGCACCAACGCTGCCTTGAACCGTCACGTTTACTAAAACCTTCGTTAACTTCGGCCTCACCTCCGGTACTGTTGCCGGGTGATTCCTTACGGCGAGCAAGTCTGGGAGTGTCTTCGGCCGTCGAATCCTCGCCTCCGGTATATCCGCCGGTAATTTCCCGTGAAACGACGATGCTTTCGCTGTCAACCTATTTTTCCTGTTTCTATCCATTTCCGGCCCTCCCCTCCGGTTACCCTTCGTTGGCGTTGTAGGCATAATTGTAAACAACAGTAAAAAAATATAGCACGAGATATTAAATTAAATCCTTTCCTCCCGGTTACTCTCGATCACCAGTTACCTCAAGCGACGGTAGCGGAAGAAACGGATGCGAGGGAAACCGAGAGCTGAAGAGGAGCGTTGGCTCTCAGGTTCCCGGTGACTGTTTTCTAACATAACCTGCGGGGTACACCGTAAATAGGAGAAAACCGAGGGCCAATTGAGAAACAAATTGAGCAGATATGGAAGTTATGGACCAACAAGTTTAGCCAGCGGTTGCCTTCTTATATGGAGAGGACGGTCGGGAAGTAGCGCGATTTTTCTTTTAAATTACTGGCTATAGCCGGTTAGAGGGAGAAATTCGGTTAGTTCGTTTTAACTTTACTGGTCAACAGAGAGGTTCTTAATAATAAATCTACTAGGAAGGAAATACTGCGAAGTAAGGAATCTGTTATGAAGCAAACACGTGTCCATCACTAAATGGCACCATTATTGGTCCGCGACCATGAGTGGGCCTGGACTACAGAGATCACCGGTACACGTGTATTGGAACGACGTGTAACCTGCCGGTTGGACCGATGCTGACTTCATGAAGCACGTTCTCCTGTCATCAAAGTTAGCTGTTTGGAACGATGCATTTTATTATTGCATCAATTGAAGGCCAGGTTATTTTCATTGAATTAAATTAGGATTCCTGTTAATGGCTTATCTTGTTAAAAGCAATTTAAAACCTAAGGTTGCGATTTGACATTTTTTAAATTATTTTTTACTTTGAGAAAATATTAAAATCAGAGCAAGATCATGAAGAACTCGGAAGAAGACAAGGATAGTGTAAGAGATAAGATGGCTACGAGAGCTGCAAATTGCAACCTGTTTTACACCGTTTGATGCCTTCGGTCGGTGCCTGGCTGAATAAACCACTGGTACTATCACAGTGGTTGGCTCTTGATTGAATTGAAGTTACGAGGTTTGTTACGATCCATATATGTAATATATTTATGTTGTTGTCATGTAGCTAATCGGACTTGGGCAGGGGGCATAGTATTTTAAAAAATAAAAATAAACTTAGTTTGAGCATAATATAAAATAAAACTTAGTTTAATGTATCTCAAAGCACAATTTACTATTCAATATAATATAATAGTGTATTTATTATATTGATCAATCGCCATTAAATCTTTTTAATTTAGTATATGGAAGCAACATTCGATCGTTTTCTTATTGCTATTTTTTTGGTTTTGTCTTATTTGTTAAATTAACAACATTCAACACTTTTTTTACATAAATTCTTTTAGCTTGGCCCACGAAAAAAAAAAGAGGCAACATACATACATATGTATGTATGTATGTATTGCCAAGGGATTTGAAACGTGTATTAGTGGGTGATTAAAGTATGGTACGCTTAATTGATGCACGAGGCACAAAAGGTTTGAAATTGAAAGTTAGAATTTGTGAATAATTTCGAGGAATCAAATCAAATCAGGTTCGGTCATCTTATCAAATCAGGTTCGTTCATCTTATCAAATCAAATCAGGTTCGGTCATCTTATCCTCTTTTAATTTTCCAGCATATGAATAGTTGTAGTCATTGTCTTTCATCGTACAACAATTGAAATGACATGAACATGAAGCTAACTCATTAGCAATTAACAAATGATAAAGGCATTTTAAAAAATTATCTTTTTTAGTTTTTTTGAATTATTTCGATAAATTAATGTGAAAATAAATTTTAAGAATCAATAACTACCGCAATAGAAAAATTTAAAGTATAAATATTGAGAATAAAACCAAATAGATAACCTTGTGGCAAAAAAAAAACAAAAAACAAAATCGTCAATTATTTGGGCATGGAAAAGGTTTCTTCTTACACTAAACTTCTCCAACACGTGTAATGTGGCTCTTGTATTAATATCATCCAGGGGAGGTAATATCTCCATCAATTCGTAAGAGAACAGGGGACAAAGGAGATGGCTTTACTGGTGAAGGTAGGCCTAGAAAGCCTTGCACAGAGGAGGACATGGTCAGAGGTCACCGTCGGCCTCCTCGTAGTGGCGTCCATATAGAATATTCAGAAATAAATTAAAATAATATTTTTTTATTTTTTAAAAATTATTTTTGATATCAGAATATTAAAATAATTTAAAAATATTAAATTTTTAATTAAAAAAAAAGTATTTTTTTTTTGGAATTGCAAATAATTAATAAATCACAATATTGGTTGCAAAATGTCAGCATGTGAGACCATATATGTAAGTTAGTTGCGATGCCCATCTTTACACCTAGAAACCTAGGAAAATTGCCGATCAACAAACTAATGTTTGACAATACAACAACAATCATAAAGTTTCGAATTATGTTTCATGTCAAACATAAAATTATGTTACAAGTTGCTTTCTCGCCATATTTGTATTTAAGTGGGTTCAAAAATAATTTCAGTTTGTATCTGTTATTGTGCTATTTTTTACAGCTATAATTATTATTATTTAAAAAAAAAAGATTTCATAGCTGTAAATTATAATTTTCTTAAACTCGAGTTCTGACCATAATTTGAGATGAAAAGTAGGTTTAAACAACAAAAATCAAATTACAATTTTGAAGTTATGATCAACTTAGGGCCTGTTTGGAATGGCGGTTACGGTTGCTTTTAAAAGTACTTTTCATTTAGAAATATATTAAAATAATATATATTTTTTAATTTTTTTAAAATTATTTTTAACATCAGTACATCAAAATAATTTAAAAACATAAAAAAAATTCATTTAAAATGAAGAGAAAAAAAAAACAATGTTTGTACCGCGCTACCAAACAGCTTCTTAAAAGCATCTCATCCTGCACCGTGCTATAATACCAAACAAAGCCTTATTTTTAGACCAATAACTTTTAAAAAAATCACTACAGAGGTCACCTGTGCTACTCCACAGATCAACTCAAGTTTTTCATACTATAAAAAACGGATTTCCAAGCGATGCAATTTGAGCAATCCCTAGTTGATTCTACTAACACATTACCTCAGGAATTAATAATTGAATGTTAAAGTATATATTTGTTTGTTTCAAAAAATATAACATTGAAAAATAATTTTTGAGCTAACTTGACTAACCCACAACTCGTAATATAAAATTATGATAAAAAAAAAAACTAAGCTAATTTGGGTTAGCTTTATTAACTTGCTTTTCAAATAATCTAACAATAAAAAAATCTCAAGAACCAATAACTTAATATCACATGATAAAATTAATTAAAAATCAAAGTCATAAAAAGTTGGGGAAAAAAATTGAGTCAACTTAGATTAACTCGACACTGACTAAATAATTGAAATTATATAAAAATAGATATTGAAAAAGAAAATCTGAGTTAATTTAGGTCAACCTAACAAATTCACAAATCTAACATAAAAAAATTCACAAAGTTCAAGGGCCAATAATTTAATGTAAAATAATGAAACTAAAAAAAAACTTAGATGCCATAAAAAAATTAAAAAAAATTGAATCAACTAAAATTAATTCAACTAACTCAGACACTCATGACATGAGACAAAGATAAAAAAAAAAAAAAATAGACTCTAAAAAAGGACACAACAAAAAAAAATATTGAAAAAAAAAACCTTCATTAACCTCAGTTAACTTGATTGACTCATATATGAGATAACCTAACATAAACAAAAATAAAATAAAAAACCTAAAAACTTAAGGGATAATAATTTAATATCAAATAATAAAATTGAAAAAAAATAATTTTATAAATAATTTCAAGGATAACCATGCATTGACACGCGCAATTATTTCTTAAATAATATTTAATCATTTAACCGGTCAACAAACAACCATCTGCCTATAAGAATGTGAGACCATAGCATTTCTCGAACAATTAAGATGAGCAAGTTACATCTAATCAAAAATCAAATTCATGTCCCAATCACAGTAATTTCTTCCTCTTATTTTTTTTATTAAAATATCCTGGTCAACTTATATATACCTCAATTAATCTCATAAATATTAAAATTAATAATTATATAAACCTTCAAAAAACATTAAAATTTATAAAACTTGAACTCTGATCTGACAAATAAAGCTAAACCTCCAAAAACGTTAAAGTTTATAAAATTTGAAGTGATAATCTGTAAAAAAATAAACATAAACACGAGATCTGACCGATACAGCTACACCCCCTGAACTTTTCAATCACAGTAATTTGGAATCAAACAGATCGCCCGTGCACTATCACAGTTGCATTGCTATCAGATGCATTGAATTATTATGTTTTGCCCCCCCACAATTTGCCCACTTGGTAGGGCATGTAATTATGCTACCAGAGATGACAGCCAGCAGTACCACACAATTAAAATCCTAATTACATGAGGGTGTACAACTATCTCAAATGCCACGGATGACATTCCTCCAAATAATGCTTGCTTACCTCGGGATAGAAACCTGACGTTGACAATAATGAAGAGCGGAAAATTAAAATCTGAAGAAAAAATGATATTTTTTTTTATGTTCTGTTTTGAAAATATAAAAATTATCTCTAAATTTAATTCTTTAACAAAACATGTTTCCATCTTTATGATTTTTGTTTTTTTAGAATTTTCAAGATCTATGTCAACATCATTTAATCCATGGTCTACCCACTATTCTTATCCTTGTAGAAGAACTCAACTCTGCACCAGGACACATGAAATATTTTTTCTCACCATTTTTTTTACTGCGGATGGAGTCAACTTTAGCAGCTAGAAAGAGTAAGAGATTAGACATTCATAACCTTCAATGGCCTTGACCCGACTAGGGATTTCGGGGTTGTTTGTTTGTGTATCAAAAATATTTTATATATATATATATATATATATATATATATATATATAATTATTTTTTATTTTAAATTAAAAAGTTTTTATGTGTTTGAATTATTTGTATATAATAATATTAAAAATAACTTTTAAAAATTAAAAATTATTTTAATATATTTATAAGGAAAAACAATACTTTAACAAACAATCTAAATCACTCTAAAATAATCACTTCCTCAACATCAATTATCACGAGAGAGAGGAGGCCCACTTGATGACACCCAACTTTTCTAGTGGGCAATTATTGAACTACAAAAGGATAGAAACGGTAATCAATTAAGGTCAGCATGCGGATTGAATTTAATTTTAATTTAAGTTGATCTCATTAAACTTGATAGAATCAAAAACAATATTTTTTCATAGAAAAAAAATAATGAAATTAACTCATTGACTTGCAAATTGACATGATAGTCTATTTACTCAAGTACTTTACCAAGTCAAACCCCCTGACAACTATGGACAGAAGCAGCTTTTGGATTTAACTGTTTTAATAATTCAATTATTTGATATTTGTAATTACATTTAAAAAGCATTTAAAATATATATATATATATATATATATATATATATTTAATTTTTTTAGATCATTTTCAAATATTAATAATATTTTTTTAAAAATATTATTATTTTAATATATTTCTAAATAAAAATAACTTTAAAAAATAATGTTAACCACATTTACAAACAGTAATTTAATTGATTTTGATTTTCTGAACTCCAAGAATTCTACGTGTGTCTGGTTCCATCGGCTCGGATGCATGGACGACTCCTGCTAGTACAAAATCAAAGAACGGAAGCAATGGCAACCTGGCAAGAGGGATCAGTGCACGTGGAGCAAGGACAGAATAGATGCGGTGATGAAAGGGGGCTAATGTTGGAAATCTTGAATATGTACAGTAACTGTTTAGAATAATTATTGTTGAGATTAAAAATATGAAAAGACAAGAAATTCTGAAGAACCCGAAAATCATAAATATTGAAATGAATCACATTCATTCATTCAATTTATTTAATTGAAACTTGCCTATTTATAGGCTTACAAAAACTAAAAATTGAAATAAACTAGAACTCTAAATAAACTAAGAGAGGTTATTGGATAAATAATAGGTTTGTTGATAAAACCTATTATGAATAGTAATTTCAACTAAATTAAAAGACTACAACTAAATCTTCTTATCTTTTTATCTTCAAAGCTAATTTCATTAAAATCTAACAGCTAATAAACCAGTAATAAACAGGCCCAAGATACCACTTACCCAACTCCAAGCCCATAGATTCCGGAAAGCCCAGATGGAGTGTTCAAGATAAGCAATCCATTTATGACTGTTTTACGAAGGATAGTGAGAAAATCATGATTTTGATAGTTAGAGGATAATGCAATGCCTCAGGAAAATTCTAGTCAAGTAACTTTAAGAAAAATATTCGAAATTAAATATAAATAATTAAAATCATACTCTGATAAAGATTTATAATAAATTTATAATATTTATTTGCTAGATGTCCCAATTCACTGAAAGTAAAGATTTAAAGGTTGATAAATATATAATATCTCTCTTGAAATTCTTGAACGAATTTCCATCGGTTAATGTTTCAGAATTAAAAGGACAAAAAGCATATTATTTTTGTCTTAATTTTCTTTTTCTTTTTTTCCTTTTTTTTTTGTTTTCAAACAATAACTAATATTACATGGGAAAAAGAAAAATCAATATATAAATTTACAGCACGTGTGAAACCTGCACAGCTGCGAATCTAATTTCCTAAGTCATGATTTACGCTGCCATTTCCCTACAAATTATATATTAGAATGATTTACAGCACATGAATGACTAGTCGAATAATAGAAGAATCAGATTTTGCTGCTGTTTTCATGATTTCGATCTCCCGCACGTGATCTTGAATGGCATGTGAAGAAGCGGAAGAAAACTCTAGCAAGTGAGAGATAAGAAGGGATTGTTTGTAACTGTGTTTTTTTTAAAAAAAGATAATTTTTTAATTTTTATTTTTATTTTAAATTAAAAATTTTAGTTTTTTTATATTATTTTCATGTGTTAATGTTAAAAATAATTTTTTTTTTTAAAAATGATATATATTCTTATATAAAAGATACTTTGAAAAAAGCACACCATCCCTCACTCCCAAACAGTCACTTGGTAAACAACAAACTTAGGGTTTTGCTTGCTTTCAGTCTCTTCAATGGCCTCGTATCAAATCTGGAACCGTGTCAATCAACTAGCTAGCTTGATGTCGGCTCTTTAAATACCCGGGCCAAATCATGGGACACGTGGGCTACTCCAGTTTTTAAGCTGCATGCAAGAAACTCATGGTGGTTTTAATACCCAGCCCGAGTCATGGGACAGATGGGCTGTTACTGGGCTTCAGATTGCATGGAAGAAACTCATGATGGTTTTGATACCCAGCCCGAGTCATGGGACAGGAAGTGATATTCTCTGGGATAAATGATTTTTTATTGGGATGAACAAACACGATAATATTTGAAATCCTTATTTGTTGACTCTTTTTTTTTTTTTTCCGATTTCGTGTGAAGCAATCGCCACCTTATAATTAGTCTACTTCTCTTCGAGTTTTTTCAGACCATATTCTTAAAAAAAACTAATATTCTACTGAAATTTGATTATCAAATTTCGAAAAACAAAACTATAAACTCTTTTGAATTTGGAAAACAGGGTGAGAGATTCATCCGGGTGCTACGTATGATATTTTTAAGATATTTTTTAGTCGAATATAAATCAAATAATATATATATATATATATATATATATATATATATATTTACATATTAGAATCATAAAAAAATAAACTAAAATGAGTAATTTAATATTTTTAAAATAAAAACAATTTAAAAAGCATATCAAACCTTAAAAACAATCACTCTTACATAATGTCAAACCGCACATTATAGTTGAAAATTTGAGAGCATGCCCTCTTGAATTTTCTTCACAACTAAATCCTCATTTTTTGTTGGTTTTGATATATACTATGTTTATTATTATGATATCACCTTCAAATTTTACATCGAGTCTACCAACCCTTTTTATATATATACTAGTTATATTGCCCGCGCGTTGCCACGGGCATTTTTATGTATATAATTTAACATAATTAAATCAACAACGATAAATTTATATGATATAACTAAATAAAAGTTATAAATTAGGAGATAAAATGTAAAAAAAATTAAGTACAGTTTATTGCGCAAGCATAGATTACATCTTTTAGAATGTAGATATTACGTCATGAAAGATTACAAAAGAGCGCGAACTAACATTTTAAAAACCAGAGCACAATATTTTAATAAGAAAAAAAAATTTAATCACAAAAATCATCGTTATTATTGTGCAGATAGTAAAATTAGAAAACTCATTTAATACAAAGAGCAAATTTTAAAAAAATACAGGGAAAAAGGAAGCAATATTAATTTAAAATACTATAACAATAGCAACATCGGAGTCTAAAAATCAAAACTTATCATTGTTGTTACTATGAAAACAATAAAAATTATTAAACTACACCGAGGAAAAAAAAGAAAAAGCATGAACAAAATAGGAAGCAAGAAAAACAATTAAAATATTATTATTATTATTATCATTATCATTATTATTATTATGAAAGAATAAATAAATGAATGAATTAAGATTAAAGAAAAAATATAAATTGTTAACAGACCTGTAATAATTAAATAGCCAAAAGAAATAGTTCATTTTTTGTTGACAAAAAGACAGAAACATCAATTGAAAATCCATCCTGATGTTATTTTTATTATTATCGCTATAACATCTGAAATTCTTATTAACATGACTATTCAAATAATTAAATAACCTAGGGAAACCATAAAAAAAAAAAAAAGGAAAAGAGGTTTCATAAAAAAAACAACAAAAAACCAATAACCAAAATTATCATTATTATTGCGTGAATATTGAGATCATAAAAATAATCTAATCTAAAGAAGAAGAAAAAACAAAAGGAAGAAAAAATTATTATAAAAAAAAACCCTCCAATAATTAAATAACAGAAATAAATAATCAATTAACTATCAACAAAAAGACAAAAACATAAATTGAAAATCAATCTTTATGTTATTGTCATTATCGTGACTATAACAGCTAAAATTATTATTAACATTACTGTTAAAAACAATCAAAAAAATTAAATTGCACAAAAAAATCTTTACAAAAAAGCAAAAGATTTTAAAAAAATAAAAATAAAAAATAATCGCTAAAATTATCAATATCATTGTGTAAATAGCAAAATAATAAAAATCATCTAATCCAAAGAACAAATTAAAAAAAAAAAGAATAAAGGGAAAAAATATGCAATATTTATTTTAAAATGAATACCAACATAAATTGAAATTTAAGGATTGAATCGATTAAAAACTAAAAGAAAATTAAAAACAACTAAGAGCATAAATGCATAAATATGAAATAAAAATAAACATTATCAAAGAATTTAAAGAAAAAAAAATTAATTAATAAAAAATCAAATATTCAAAGAATAAGGGCCGAAATGAAAAATAACATATATAATTCATTCCAATTGAAGGACAAAACTGGAAAAAAATAAAATCTTGGGACCAAAATAAATAATGAAATAATAATAATGGTAATTGCTGTTATTATATCAAAAAATTAGAAGAAGTGGGACTGATATGAAAAGTTGTATATATTAAGAATTTTAATTGGATGACCAAATTAAAGAAATCACAACATCCGGACCGAAAAAATTACAGGAACAAAAAAGAAACCGAAAATCAAAAGTTTAGGGACCGAAATTAAAAATGGTTTATATAATTAGTTTTAATTGAAGGGCACAATTGAAAACAATCAAACTTTCAATTCACGAAATCAGGCATAAAATTGAAATCCAAACCTTAGGGACCGAAATTAACTTCTTATATACATGAGGGATCGGACCTGACATTGGGCCCGTAGGAGAGAGAAAACGTACACCCGCCACAAAACCGGCCCCCGCCGTTTACCCTGACATATCTGACGAACACGCGCCGCGACGGGAGACAGAGGACCAGGCGGCGCACCGTATTCACCGGCGGAATGGAATTTTTGACCACTGTATGGCACCGCACGCGCCGCCGCATGGGCGCGTTGGCGTTGAGCACCGCTGTCGCGTCCTGATGACACGCCAACCGTGTGGACGGAAATATAATAAAAAAATAGACTAATTACCAAGACGCCCCTGACCCAACCCAGATCTACGAAAAAACCGAGGGGGAAAGGACGCCCGTGTCCCCGTTTACTGTGCAGTGTTTTGTCATTACCGAGGGCTTTTTTAGTCTGTACACTGTGCACTGAAGGAGTGAAAAACCGACGGAGCCCCTCGTCCCTGTGCACTATTTTGTCGTTTTCGAGGGTCAGAGGCGTCAATGCACTGTACAAAAGCGGAAAGTGAAAAAAAAGCCAAAAACCGAAAACACCCCGAGAAAAAAAAGGAACGCCGGATGATGAAGGCTAAAATCGGGCGCGGTTTATGTGTTTTGTAATATATATATATATATATATAGTTTAAGCTACTGTTTTAAAATACTGATCAACTTGATTGATTGATTAATTGGAGACTTTGCCAACCTAAAATCTAAACCTGTTCGAGTTTGGGGGGAAACTTGACTAATCCAATCCAATTAAAAATTTAGGTTTTATATGTATCTTGATCCGGTAAAAAACAAGACTATTAACATGTTGACTATTTATTTTGTTTTATAAAAAAGGTACTTTTTCATTTCTTAAAAAATAAAAAATAGAATCAATCCCTCGACCCTTTGACCCACGCCTTGCCTTGACAGGGTTTGAAAACTATTGGTTTCAAATCATGACTTGTGGCTTGACTCTTTTATTGAGATTTGGTGTCTGGTATTAAAATAATTTTTTTTTAAAATTTTTTTTAATGTTATTAGATTATTTTTATATATTAATATCAAAAATTATTTTTTAAAAAATACAAAAATACAATTTTAATACATTATATATTTCTTAATAAAAACTATTTTTAAAAACTTAATCAGACTCCTAAATAATCACTTAATCAAAAGTCCATGAGCTTCTATTGCTTTAAAGAATCAGTTTTTAGAGTTATTTTCATGCATTAAGTCTTTGACGACGAAAGGTGTGAGAATGACATTGTAATATGAAAGTTATTGCCACGCTACCCAATCAAACTCGACCACATCGTCCTGTGTCTGCAATTCACAACGAAGTGATAAAGTAACTCTTCTTCCATCTCCCTTCACCTTCTTTGACTGCCTCGTTTAATTTGTTGACTTATATCTTGTGCTTCTGTCTGTCCAGTTCTTGTCGTTGATCCCACCAGCGTGAGGTGCGCATAGAGGTGGAAATGAAACCTGTAGTTAGTGATGATTTTTTTTTTTGTTTGGTTTTTATCTAAAAAACAACAAGATACAAATTGGTTTAAATTGACTGATTTTGATTTGTTTTTTTTAACTAAAAAATCAAAAAATATTTTTTTTTTTATTTTAACCAAGTTTTTCCCTTCTCCCATTACACCAAAAAGAAATCAACCAAAAATTTGAAATGAAATGAAAGAATTAAAAAAAATATGTATTGTTTTTAAATTAAATCGGTTCGGCTCGATTTCTGTTTACCGGTTTTAGCTTAAAAAAACCAAAAACAGACAAGACCGAGAGTTTTAAAAAAATTCTAATCGATTTAATTGAGATTTTTAATGATTCAGTTTTTCTCAATTATTTTTCTCGGTTTTTCGGTTTTTCGGTTTTTTTCCTCACCTGCACATGTAGGTGTGTATTTAGGGTTTGAAACCTTATAGAATAGATTGGGTTTTAAACTACTTTTTTTCAAAAATAAAATAAATAAATACTGCTTTAGTTTGAAAAATTATATTAACTAGCTGGAGATTTTTTTCGAAGGAACAACTCTACATTGTCCTGCTGTTTCCAGTTTGCGTCCTACGGTGCATTACAGAAGATGGGGTCACGAGTCTTCATCCAATAAAATAATTTTATGTTTTAAAAGGCAGCCAGCAATTATAGTTGTAGGATTCATGGCATCAATCAACCAAACTATTTTAATGTATAAAATCCAATTACTGATTGAATATTTAAATCAGTAATTGGATTTTGATTCAACGGCACGTTTTTTTCTGCAGAAGACTTGGATTTTAGCCTTTTGCTTTCTAGTCATTAATTAGGAAAACTGCAGCACAAAAAGTTGGTCAAAAAAATTCAAGAAAAAAGCAGGAACCGACTCGTCGCCCTTTCTTTCAGCAGCTTCTACTCCACAGCTCCAGAAAACATACTTCGATGGACACGACTTCCTCTGTAGTTTAAACTACATGAAAAAATCTGCAGCTTACTTCGATGTTCAAGAATTGGTATAATGTCCACAACGAGATGATTAATTCAATTATGGAATTTAAATAAAATAATAAATCTATAATCACAATAACCATCACATCGTGCCGATATCCAAACATGTAAATCACAGCAGCCATACCACTACTCGGAAACTAAAGAGCTACAAAAAAAAAAAAAAAAAAAATGAAAACCATCACTGTCCCACATTTGAGCAGCGATCTCGTTATCATAAATGCGTTCTTCTCTTGCCCTGCAATTTCGCAGAAACCTCGCATTCCCATGGCAGAACAATAATTACCAGGCCCGTAAAAGCATTTTGCACATTTACTTTCACATGTTGTTGTAATAATAGTCTTTCCTTTTGTCTTTCTTACCTTAAATTACTTCCGTTTCTTTGAAACCACCGTGGCCGCCGTTGTTTCTGCCTTTGTTGGCCGTGGCGGCCGTTTCCACGGCTCTAGAAGAAACGAGCTGTCTCTGTACCTGTAAGGAAGCACCTGGCTTCTCCCTCTCTTGGATCTTACAACGGGCCGTGATGTGCTATCCTCGTACAAATCCACCACCCAACTACACTGGCAACTCTTTTTTGACCCACTTGACGTTTCTTCTCGCTTCTCCGAATTGGATTCTTTGTCCTCTAAATTATCCGAAAACATCTCTGCTGCCTCGATAAGAAGAGTCAAAGAATCTTTATTGGATTCGGTCTTTTCTTCGTGGCATGGCTCTAGTTTGACTAATTCTTTCTTGGTGTCTTCCTCTTCGAGCTTAGTTGTCTCTTGATCATCATTGACTGTTATGATTTTAGTGCTGATTTCATGACTGGCTTGGTTTTTGGAGTTTGAAATTTCTAAAGTTATCTCATCGATCCCTTGAGTTTCTTCTCCAGTTGCTTGAACTGTTGGAGAATCACTGCCGAACTGGTCCCCGACAACCTTAACACAACATTCTCCTACTGACAAGCTCCCGTCAACCCCAAAAACCTCCATGGAAGAATCATTCTTTAAACCCTTTTCAACAAAACTATAAGCACTCAATAAAGACGACTCCTCTGATGATTGATTTTCTTGATCATCAGCTTCTGACCAAGCAGGACTCAAACCCACGTTCAAATCAATGCCAACACCTTTATTCTCCTTAAATTCAAGAACTTCGCGATTCAAGGATGTTTCTTTCGAGACTTCTTGAGGTGGACATGATGTAATAATGTGTAAAATCTTTTGGAGGCACATTTGAGACTTCGAAAATCCATGGCGACTAGAACTATCGATAAAGCGAGAAGAATCGCGTACCTGATCCATTGAAGAGACTGAAAGCAAGCAAAACCCTAAGTTTTAATCCTTTTTTATCTCTCACTTGCTAGAGTTTTCTTCCGCTTCCTTACATACCATTCAAGATCACGTACGGGAGATCGAGGAAGGGAGAGAAACACAATAGAAGTCCTGTAGAAGGAAAGAGAGAGGAACGACAAGGCCAAGCAAACTACGGCCTAAAGACTTTTCCCCCCTGATTTTTATATGATTCATGTCTCTTGCCTTTTCCTTGGAATTGCTGAATTGAATGTTGATTGGTCAGATAGTGACGTGGCATCACATTGACATCCCATCATCTACGTGGTGTAATCTTATACGGCATTGATTCATCAACGTAACTAAAGCAACCACCAGATTTTTTTGTTATTATATTTTCTGGAGTCGCCACAGTTGCTTTCTTGGGCGTTTCTCACGAGCAAATGTAGGATGACTGTGTCCTTTTTCTTGCAGATTGTTTCGCGTCATTCTTTTCTGATACTCTCTGCTGCTGCAAATTAATTTTATTTATTGTTGTTTTTAAAAATGTTTTTTATTTAAAATATATTATTTATTTATTATTTTTTTAGAATTATTTTTGATATAAATATATTAAAATAATTTAAAAATATTAAATTTTTTAATTTAGAATAAAAAATAAATACTTTTTAATTTTTTTTGAAACGCATCGATAACCAAATCCTAAATAGATATGCTATGGCTTAGCACAACAGCTCTAAGACTTGACTCCAAGTCTAATTCAACCGCTTAAAGATTCGAGTTGATATTAAGTGAATCTGTAATGTTAAATGATATTATTTTATAAAAAAATGATTTATGAAGATTTTACCATGGTAATTGGAATGCAGATTGATCTTTTCATTTGAAATTGACCATGTTAAATTAAGAAAACAAAAACTAGTCTAGAACATAATTTAAAATTTTAAATCATTCTCAATTAAGTGTTTTATTGGAGTGTTTAAAGATTATTTTTTACTATATATTTTATTTTAAAATACATTACTATAATTTTTTTTTAAAATTTAGTCAGTTTAAATACTCTTTAAACTCAACCAATTGATAACTATAATTGTTTTTAGGTACGAGAAAATCTCATCTTTCTGTATGTATTTTTTATAAATCCTAGTTAAATAAGTAAAATTTTGGTTGTTCTAGACTTTTACGAGATTAACATGTCATGATTTAAATTCAAAATTTATAAGATAGAACTTAAATTTTTTACCACCATATCATATACCTTCGATAACTTAATAACTATAATCCATGTTAGCTAATATTCGTTCTAAAATTCGATTCTCGTACTTAAAAAAGAAAAAAAAGAGATTACTATCCGTACTTAAACAAAGATTATTTCTGGGTTTTTGTAGCCATCATAACTAAAATCCCATGATCTAGGACTAGTTGCACTAGATCAGCTTTATCCCTTGGATCAACACTGTCTACTTTATATTTTTTAAGAAAAGGTCCCATGTTAATGGTCTACAAAATTAGAGACTTGCATGGTATCCGAGTGTATAACTTCAAATTTTATTTTATTTTTGCAATTATGTTTTGTTGATTGCTGTGGGTGTTATTGACATGGTTGTTAATACTGTTCCGTTTTGTGCCATTAAAAAACCAAGACAAAACGGAGTCGTTTTCGTCTCGGTACAGTTCCGGCCTTAAAATCCTCCTTATTTTGATTAACTTGTGATTGTGTTTCTAATTTTGAGATTATGTCTATTTGACTTTGTGTTTATATTGTATAATTTAAAGTTAATTTATTTTGAATTTTAATTATGCTTGTTAAATTCATATTTTAATTTTTTTCATATATATATATATATATATATATATATATATATATATAATTATATATGAACAATACAACCCCGAAACGGCATGCCGAAATGCTCCGAAACCGAAACGTTCCGTACCAATAGAAAAACCGGAACGGTGACTGGAACGGTATTGACAACCTTGGTTATTGAAGCTTTTATACTCTAATTTCTTCTCCCAGACTTCCTAGATATGTAAATTGATTAATCAGATGGTTTAATTTTAAAAGCATCCTTGATTTGGCAATGGATTTGGAATAAATGTACTTGATTGATATTTGTTTTAAATCACAGGGACTTAAGCAGAAAAAGGGTAAAATTACAGGACTCGAATATAAATTTTAATATTGGAAGCACCCACGTTGTGACCATCCAGTTCGTTGTCTGTGTTTGTCTCGGCTTGTCCGCCGTGGAGGAATACTGCATACTACTACCTGCACAATTTCTTTGTTTTTTTTAGGGGAAATTTCCTGGGATTTTTTTTTTCTACCCCAAAGAGAAGTGCATGATGTCCCTGTTGCAAGATAACAAAAACTCTGCTATGATCACTTGGAGTCACCGAAGAAGAAATCCAGATCTTTCTTATGTGCACTCAAGTAATGTTTGTATTGTTGTTTTTTTAAATATATTTTAAATTTTATATTTAATATCAATATATATAATTTCTTTTTTAATTTTGATTAGCACTATAGTGAAGATGAAAAAATAACCATTTATCTCTTGCTTTAGTTAAACATCTTATTTGACTGTTGGCTGGATTTTATTGAAAAAAAAAAAAACACACACACATTTACGGTTTTTTTTTTAATCATTTTATTAGAAAAAATGGTTAGCGAGCTAGTAAGTGAACATTGCCCGCCCCTCTAGGGTGGCGCATGTGGCACTAAAATAGATCTTAAGCTATCATTTAAAATGATATTCAACATGTTTTATCAAATTCATCATTATAATTATTAAGTAACCATCTCACCTAAAAGCTTAAGCTTGTAAGTGAGACCCCATAATATAATTTATATTATTCTCTAACATACCCCCTCAAGTGAAAGCCTTTTGGGCTTGAAACTTGCACAGGCCCACATTACATTGTGCTTTGTTTTTTTATCAAATAGAATGGGGTGGTTAGATTCGAACTCGTGACCGCTGGGTCAACAAGGCTCTGATACCATATTAAGGAATCATCTCACCTAAAAATTTAAGCTTATAAGTAAGGCTCTATAATATGATTTATATTATTCTCTAACATTGCCCGCCCCTCTAGGGTGGCGCATGTGGCACTAAAATAGACCTTAAGCTATCATTTAAAATGATATTCAACATGTTTTATCAAATTCATCATGATAATAAGACACGTGCACTCACAAGAACACTAATTGAGAGCTAGTAACATGTTTTTTCTCCCATTTTTCTCTCTGTAAGAACATGTTAGCCTTTGAAAAAAAACAAATAAATATGGTTATTTGTTTATTAAGTTAGATTAAGTTCTTGTTATTTTATTTGCAATGTATTTAGTCCTGGATTATTCGGGCTTTTGATGAATGCTGCAGCATGCATCTGTCATTTCCGCAGGAATAGAGACGGCTCGTGAACATTAGACAAAAAGGTAGTGACAGGGTCACACCCATTTTGGATAGAGATGCCTTAATAATACCCAAAATTAATAATGTTTCGTGCTTATAGTAATTAACGTGGGACTATAATTTGAATAAACATACTATTTGGTGAACGCTTCATTTTTAATAAAAAAAAATCATAATGGAATTTAAATTCTCAATGCTTCATTCTTGATATAAAATTAAATAATAATTAAAAAATAGCCGGTAAATATAATAAAAGTAATTATGATCGTGGAAGAGGGTGGGGGTAATGGGCCGTTGATAATATTAAAATAATATCAATAATATTTTTTTCTCTTACAAAATAGCACCACTATCACATGAGATGGTGGCGGTGATGGGAGAAAACATCACTGGTGAGATGATAATTATTAATTAATTAATATATATATATATAAAGGATATGTGGTTGAAAATGTTATAAATTACCTGTTCATGGTGATATTTAATTTCGGTGTTTTCTACCCCTTAGAATCCGGAACCAGAAAGCAGAGAGAGAAAAGGAAAGAAAAGCTTTGAATGTAAGCAGACATGGACTTGGGCTAAAAGCCCATAGTATTGCCTTCTTTTCATCGGTGGGCCTTTTCAACCATTCAATACTTTCAACATCTTATAGGGGCCCATATCCCTCTCCAATATTCCAAGCATTCCGAGATCAATACGCGTACAGTCCCCCGGCTATAGTTAGATTCCACCGTGTCCAGCAAAAAAAAATTATTTTTAATATTAGCAAGTTAAAAAGATATAAAAAAAATTAATTTAAAATAAAAAATAAAAATAATTATTTTTAATTTTTTTTAAAAACACTTATGAAAACAAACAATTTATCTCTTTCACTTGATTTTGAAGGGAAATAATTGCCAATTTAGATTCATATACTCTCTCCTTATCCGCATTTTTTATCTGAATTTGCCTAGATTTACGAATAACTACATGATTGTGGGTGATGATCATGTATTTTACACGAATTTAAATTTTCTGAGACAAGAGGGAAAGATGCCTGCAGTTTTACTAGTTGATGGTTCACAACAGCTCTCATCATCGATAACGATTCATTGCATGATAATAATTTCACCGCAATGAATCAGCAACCGCATTTCAAAAGCAGTGGCGCTGACTTTCGTGATCATTTTACTCGGACTCTTACTATCCGGCTGATAGCAATGAAGCCTAACCAATAGGATAAATAGAAATCTTATATGTTGGATAATGAATTAATCTCTTTTTAGCAATTTGATCCATTTTTTTCTAGTTAAGTTGATTGCTAAGCCAAGATGACTGGAGACTAGTACCTGTAAAAAGTCCCTTTTGATAAATTTAGAGATTCTTAAATGTTCAAGCAATTTATGTTTTTTTGAAAAGGACAATGGTATTTTAGAGAGAGATGCTCTCAAAATATATATGTGCTAGAGAATAGAGATCATAAACCTAGAGTTTGAAGTATTCATAAGCATTCCTTATAAAAAGTATCAGTAAGAGAAAATATCTATATGACATATACATTAGTAAGAAAAAATAATGTTTTTATATATATATATTTTTTTTTTGTATCGGGTCAGCTTGCACGCACCTCAACTATTCCCCGGATCCACTGAACATCCTACAAGTCCAGTGAGCATGTAAGGCACCACGGGGGTAACAGGTGTACCGGACAAGAATCGAACCAGGGTGTCATGAAGGGGGCACCCTCCAGATACTGCCGGGACACTCGAACCACGGTCCCTTGAAGGGGGGCGCCCTCCGGCAACCGCTGGGACAGACCCCTGCTGGTTTTTTTTATATAATATTAATATGATGAAAATATGGTCTATATATTTTACCGAACATTAATGTTGATGAAAATATAGTAGGCTTGTAGAGAGCTTCTATATATTATCTCTTATATAATATTAATATTGATAGTAATATAATATTATAAAACTTTTATATACCTAAAATTATAAAAAACTAAAATCCAAAATATAATTGAGCTAATGGGAGGTACGATTTCTTGTAGGCTAAGCCCATGAATGTAAATTATTTTGATTTTTATTTTAAATTAAAAAAAAATTGGTGTTTTTAAATCAATTTTATGTGCTAATATAAAAAATAATAATAAAATATTATTTTGATATATTTCTGAAGTAAAAAATGATGATTTAACGGATTCATATCAATTATTCATATAATAATTGGAATTGCAAACTTTTCTGCCGATACACTTTCAGCATCAAATTATAAACTAAAGTTGGCACACCATCATGGAACTGGACCCTTCATCCAATCAATCCTCGCACAATGGGTGATTTGTCATCTATCACTAAACTAGAAAACTATAATCACAATGCTTTTAAATACCATTAATAATTCTCACAGAAAAGGGATAAATAAAGTAGACATATAATGCATGACAACAGGCTGCATGGCGAGGAAAGATGCTCTCTTTCTAAATTCATCATTCCCAAGTGGTGGTCCTTTGTTTAAATCAATGAAGTTGGAGCAAATAGAATACGGATTGTGGGATTGTACAGCTCATATGGGATTGCGATGGCTGGCTTAGAAACTCGAGCATCCACTTTCGTTTTCTTTGACTAGTTTAACTGCAAGTACAGGTCCCATACGCGTTTGACAGATCAAAACCCTACAGGAGGAGCTCATTTGAATGGAATAAGTCTTCGAATCACAACTGTCCGTGTTATATAGTTCTCCAAACCCATTTTGTTTCTCGTTCTTGTTTCTAGACATCACATGGATATGAAATGATCTCTCTTTTATCGTCTGGATTGCATTTGAAAGAGAAAGTTCATCGTGTAAGAGATGAATCATAGATATAACTCGACCAAAAGTAGAGCAGCCAAGGGAAACAGGAAAACATGAGGTCTTTACAGAGGTAAATCTCATGGCTTGCATACAGGAATGATATTATGATAGTTTTTATCATCACCCTTTGAACGAGTATTTTGTGGACTCCTGTGAGCGAATAAAACCCCGGCTGTCTCGGGCTCTTACAAGTGATGCACGCACTAACTCGAACTCGAGATCTGCTATGTAAATCGCAAGCGCAATTGAGAACTTATGAAAGCTTTATGTTCATGTTTTATCAAAAATCTGTTTGCATCAAAACTGTACCCTCAAAAATCTGTTTGCCTAACAAGACTTCAATTCTTCGGCAGTGCTCTTCTTGAACAGGTCTGGACTCTGGAGCAAATTTGGCCAGCATTCTGGCCTGAAATTGAATGCCCCTTCCGTCGTTTATCACTCTTTCTCTCCATCTCTCCGGTGAAACTGGCGGGCCTTGGTCTAGAAATACTAAGAAATCGTAGACTCGCCTCTGAAAAACTCATCATCATCATCACATAGAGAATTACACAGAAATAAGCTTTAATTGCACTTAGTTGTATAGTAACATTATTAAGTACACAGATAAATCTCTGATCAGAAAAAAAGACTACTGGTTTACAATTTCCTTCACTGAAATTGCAATTTTTTCCTGTCTCTTTCTCTGGTGAACACCTTGGTCAATGCTACAGCAGTACTAAGAAAACATAGGTAGACTTATCATTACAAAGACAGATATACGTTGGATTGGACATAACTGCACTTAATGTTGTCATTTTGAGGAGAAGACTACAGCGTGTATATATATATATATGTATATAAAATATGTAGGGGGTTTAGACCTAAGCTGGGCAGGGAAAACCATGGCACTAATCGATTTATAAAGTTGAAGTGTCAGGGCTTGCGATGCTGGGTGTAGATATAGTCCAAGTGAGCCTCTGCAATTATCCTTCTCTTGAAACATTCATCGTCTCCACTCTGACACAGCTCTAACCCCATTAGCTGCTGAAAACATGTAACAAAAACAAGAAAAAAAACTTATATAAGCTGGAGATCATTTATGACGAAATCGTGACAGTACAGAAAAGGGTCGAAGCTCACATTCGTTATTAATTCACTGTCATCCGTTTGCGCAGGAGTCCCTTCACTGGTGATTTCTTTCAGGTTCAAATCATCTCTCGCTGCAAAACATGCAAAACTTCAGTCTCTGCAAACAGTAGACTCTTTTCAACAAAGTATGTAGAGGAGGAAGATTAATTACCTTGTTTGGCTAGTAAGAATCGCGCAGATAATTTTGAGGAATGAACAAGGACAAGAAGGAAGAGGAGGAGAGCTTTGTAATGAAGGTTTTGCTTCATGGTTTTAGCCTTGTAGATTCTGCTACAGACCCGCAGAGATTTTAAACTTCAAAGAGATGGGGGTTGGGGTGGTGGAAGAAGAAGAAGATGGCAGGTGTTTATAAATACATGCAAAGAGCAAACCAAGGTTCTCAAAGAAGGCCGTTGCATTACCTCACCTTGTGGGGCCGACTTCCCTTTATAAACTGCACTCCATGCTGTGTGCTGACACCATTATTTGGATCAAAAAGAGAAAAGCTTCGGCCACTGTCTGCCATGGTGGTCCTGGCAAAGTCGAGAGACTACAAAAACCAATGTGATAGTGGTTGACACTTGACAGTGTCAACAAGTCAACCTTTGGACATGAACACAGCTGTTGCCCATCATCAACATGTTTTACCTCTCTCAGGCCGCTGACACGTGGCTTTGTTTACAATTCCTGGTCTTACACTATGAGTAAATATATCGTATAAAAGCAAAAGCATTGATTCCATGCACACTGAAATTGCCCCCACATGTAAAACAACTAGAATAGTACTGGCAACAGCACCTATGACTTCAGTGGCAGAGTCCTCCTTTTCTACTGCCATCGACGCGTGTGGGTTTATACCAAACTCCTATTAAATTTTGAGATTTTCTATGCACTCCGTCTCCATTGCAAGCTAGGCGTGCATGATATTGAAAATTTTCTCCTTCCCCCCCCCCCTTAATAAGGGCAGCTTAGTCCTCTATAAGTGATCCATTGGCTATCACATAGGGTGGAATGCCACTGAATTTTTAGAGTTTTCCAAGCTTGATCTTATCCCTTGTCAACAAGATAATAGAGTATTTTAAAATCTATTTTAAAATGTATTGAAGATATGCTTCTCTTTTAGAAGATTTGAATCTTTCATTTGTTGCTGATAT
The DNA here is from genome assembly GCA_964035475.1 of Salix caprea. Taxonomy (NCBI): domain Eukaryota; kingdom Viridiplantae; phylum Streptophyta; class Magnoliopsida; order Malpighiales; family Salicaceae; genus Salix; species Salix caprea. The sequence continues at coordinate 18,796,171 of OZ037745.1, read as the reverse complement.
AGTAAAATATTACAGGAGAAAGCAATTTGCTGGGCTTGGATTGTGTGAAGGCTTATATTTATTGCTTCATCTAATTCTATAGTGAATTTAGCTGGAATATCATTGAAGGTTCATGTCTGCTAGTTTCAGACAAATCTGAATAGAAAATCTTGGTGTACCATGAGAAGCCTTTAGATTATACCCATGTTACAGTGGTGGTAGTAGAATATCTGTGTGACACTAGCATCGGACGGTGCATGTTCAATTTATTTAGATCTGCGCTTTGCTTTTTTTTTAAAAAATAATAAAAATAAAAGTCTGACTGAGAGATAAATGATAATACTTGGGCAAGTCTTCCTGAATGTGGCAGCGAGGATAAATGCCTTTCCTGTATCATTGGTCGCATCTGCAATATCATTTTGATTTTTTTTAAAGTTAAATTAAATTTGGACCGATTAATTACTAGATCGACAAAGTTAATTTCGAGTTGATGTTTTGTTTTCTAAAATTTAATCCAGAGGCTGAGTTGACTCGCTAAGCCAAACTGATAACTACTATGCTGTAACATGCAGGTTGATCACTTGGTTGTATTTTTTTTTTATAACCGTAGTATCTGGGCCAGCTTACGCGTACCACAACTAATCTCTGGACTCACTAAACATCCTGCAAACCCAGTGAGCATGTAAGGCACCGCGGGGGTGACAGGCGTGCATGGTGGGACTTGAACTCTAGTGCAGAGAAAGGAAACAAGTCCATCCAATCGCTAGACGAAGACCCCACTTGCATTTGGTTGTGAATTTCGTAGGGATAGAGAGGGATGCTTGGAGCTTTTTTTTCTTTTTTCATGGCTATAAACTTTTTTCCTGATTGGCATTTTAAAAAGGAAATTAGGTTTAAGCTCTCTCTCGGTTCCAATCAAACAGCCAAATCCCTTGTAGAAAAGGGGAATCTATGGACCTTTTTTTTTCTTGTTTTGTTCTGCAATTTTTCAATTTTTGAGCTGCCAGTTCGAGGGTCTCTCAAAAAACTCCAGGCACAGAATCAATAAAGTGGCTCCTCGACTTCTCCGTAAAAAGCCATCAAAGATTCTGTTGTCGATGTGGTTTATACTTGATGATGGAGTATTCCCTTACTGGGATTGACCCGAAAGAGAATTTTCTTGACGGGGCGATGGTCCATTCTGATTTGATTTGATGATTCTACTGTAGATTTCATGGGCCGGCATTCTTTCATTGTTTTTATAATTCAAATTTTTATTTCAAAGGAGAGCTTTCTTTGTGAGAGATTTTTTATTATTGAAAGTTGAAAATTTAACCGTTCAATTTTGAAAAAAAAATTGACATAGCATTTGGAAATCTATTTTTTTTATTATCTACATGTGTATTTTATAATGTTTACACTCCGATAACTAAAAGAATAATTATTGAATTTTTTGACACTTTGGCCACATTCCAACAGATAATCGTAAATCGATTATGATATCTAATTTTCATTTCAAAATATAGAAAATATGCTATATATTTTTTTTCAAAAAATATATTTGGAAAAACCTTGGAATTTAGTCGTATGCATGAAAACAACACTTTTTTTATTTGTGTGCTCTTTTATTTTGATCCTCAGTTTCAAATTTATGCAATTTGACCCTCAATTGACCATTAAACTCTCATTTGTCTTCAATTTTACCTCTGACTTCACACAATTGGCTTAGCAAAAAAATTAAATTTGGTCTTCGAAAATTCCAATCTTCTTAATTGAATCCGCATTAAGCTCAAGAACTTGAATATTCATCGATTAAGCCCTTAATAAAATTAATTTGACCAATTTAAAATATAATTAAGTCAAATTGTCCCATAATTAAATAAATTGGCATGTAAAAAATATATAAGTATATCTTTCTACTTAATGTTTACGTAGATATATCCGATAATAAATTATTTTAGCCTTGAATCTGCATTTTTTATTTATTTTTTAGCACAAAAGAGGTACGATCAGATTCTTGAAAATATTCAAAATTTTTACCTTGATTTTTCTACTATCATCAATACTCTTTATTTTATATTTATTTAAAGTAAATTTCAAGAAATAACATAGAAATAGATTATAATATTTTATTTTTTTACCATTATTGTCCAAAAAGCTTGCAAAAGCTTTCTTTTTCTGCTGTTAGATTTTTGTTTTACTTTATACTTTTGTCAGAACCGCCCCATGCAGCAGGGAATAGGTCCAAACTCCAATGCAATGCCATTTCCTTATATTCGGAAGTTTTTTTTTTTGTGCGAGTGTTTTAAATTGAATGTCATATTGTTTTTTTTTTTCTGTTTAAAATTTAAATTGTTTTCTAGATATTTTAAATGTCTAGATATAAGAAATAAAATATTCTTTAATGAACTTTTTATTAAAAAAAAAACATGTATAAAAATACCTTACACCACGTACACGTATACCCAAATCCACGTGCCTTTTTTTAGCATTCCTATGGTGATGGCCTGCAAGGATCTTTCTCTTTCAACTCTACTTTCTGTGCACTTGCATGACACCCTTCATTTGCCTATGAAGACACATGGAAAAACATGGACGGGAAACATAAAATAGCATAAAAATTAGAATTCAAGGACTTGATTGCACATTTTCATGATATGAGCTTCAAGTTAAAAACCAAAATCCACTGGATCATCATGGCACTTCCATATATTTAAATTACCATATCCCCTTTCAAAATTTTACGGTAAAAAAAAAATCATATTTTAATTGTCGCAAGGTCCTCTTGAACTGTAATTTGAATAAATTATATTAGACATTATACGTTAAGTTTGCAGCTCGATGCCCTGGTCCCATCATCGAATGCGCCGCCAGTAAGCCCAAGCATTACTAAATTCCTTCTCTATTATGGAAAGCTCAGTACATTAAAATTATCAAAGAATATAAAAAATTAATTTAAAATAAAAAATAAATAAATTTTATTTTTCAAAATTGTTTTGAGAAACAGTGAAAAAAAGACTTAATTTTCGTTGACCATGCCATCACCGTTCTATTATAAGATAATTGTGCTGTCAAATCCAACAAGAGGCGCCTTGAACTCTCTCCTACCCAGCCAACATAATGCATAGGTTTAGTGCAAATTTGTACCTTCGATGCCACTTATCTCTTACTGTTTATTTTGAAAATACTTTTTGTTTGTAAATATATTAAAATAATATTTTATTTTAAAAAAAATATTTTTATATGAATACATTAAAATGATCTAAATATACAAAAAATAATTTAAAATAAAAAATAAATTCAAATTTTCAATTTTTTTCAAAAACACTTTCCAAATACATTTCCAAACACCCCCTAAATCTCCATACAATCATCTTCGCTCATAGTTAATAAGTGGAGTCTTGCCATTATCACTGCACTAATGCTCAAAAACCAGATGGATTCGATTAATTGGAGGACTAAGTTTATGTTTCACATTTATATATAAAGTGTTTTTTGAAAATATATTAAAAATATATATATATATATATATATATTTATTATTTATTTAAAGGTATTATTTGTTTTTCAGTTTATCTTGATAAGATGATATCAAATATAATTTTTTCAAAATAAAAAATATATTTTTTAATATTTTTATGAATAAAAAAACATTTTAAAAAAGAATATGAATATTACACGGAGCAAACCCTAATTAGTTTACAAAGTTAAACTTGATTAAAGGAAACCTAAGACAAGACTTTATATCTAAGCAAATAAGAGGTTGCGTTGGCATATGCCTATATTTCCACGAAATGCCGGGCATCAGTAACTTTATATCTAATCAAATCAGTGATTTTAACATGGCGAGTGGGACCGCTGAATCAGGACGCTCCAACTCGGCAACTCACAAGCAGTACAGTGCCTTGCAGCTTTACTATGCAGTATGCTGGATATGGTGGCATAACATATATATTATATTAAAATAGAGACTCTTGCATCTTGTTGAGATGGCCGAGTTGGTCTAAGGCGCCAGATTAAGGTTCTGGTCCGAAAGGGCGTGGGTTCAAATCCCACTCTCAACATTATCGTCTTTATTTTTTCCAATAATTTTTTTTTTTTATTCCAAAATAAAAATTCAAAATTCTCTTGAATACCTTATATCAGATCAAATCGATGTTCCTCGATTAAATTAAAAAAAGGATGAAAATCCCTTCGATACATCCACAGCATATAATTCGTGGCTGTCAATCCATATTTACCATATCAAACCAGTAAATTAAAAGAAGTTTGATTTATAGTTGGATTTGCTTTTCAAATTATTTCTTACCTCCAAACAATTAAATTATTTCTTAAAATATTTTTTTATATGTTTACTTCAACAACAACAATAAGTTATTATTTTTATGTATCTTTAATTAAAAACTATTTAAAAAAAACACAGCATTATTAAATAATTAATTTTCTAATCACCAACTTCAAGTAAGAAGTAATAACTACTCAATATTTTCAAGGAAGAGAAAAGCCATGTGTGCTGGCTTTTGAATCCAATATGTCAATGAAATAATAATAGAATTTGACAATTACCATTTTCTGCAGGCCAACGCCTGCTGTGCTTAGGGCTGAACATGCTGTGAAGTCAGAAGAACCATGATGGTTAAAAAAAGATAAACGAATATATATATATATATATATATATATATATATATATATATATATATATATATATATTATTCAAATAACCATCTCACTTAAATTTAAATTATGAAATAATACTGAAAATATAATTTATATTATTTTCTAATATAATTCTCAAATAAAAATCTTGCACAAATTCACAATATTTTATATTTATTTTTTATCAAATAGAATAAAACGATACTATTCAAATTTGTTACCTCTTGATCAATAAAACTCTTATTATATTAAAAAAAATATCTCACCTGAAAATTTAAGTATTAGACTAGATCTCAATATATGATTTATATATATTTTTTTAGCATGTGTGTGTTTTAAAAAATAAAATTTTATCCCATGATTGTTCTAAATATGTATTTTTTTTGTTTTTTTAATTTTATATCTTAAATTAAATATATTTTATCTTTGATTTTTTAATACGAGAAAATAATCATATACTACCTAAGTCCATGTGGTACGTAGAAAATTGAATGATATAAGTAAGAACATTTCAGGGCTTCCATTGTAATCTGCACATTGGGCCCAGAAGGCCCGCCAGTCACATACATTATAAGCGTACTGGGCCTCGAACGGTAAGCGTAATGGACCGTTTCATTGAACATATGAAAATGAATAACTATAAAACATTAAAAGAATCAAACAAGACCCTCCTTTTTATAGCTTGAAAAACAACCCTTTCGGCTTCTTTTTTTAATTTTCTAAAAATTTAAAAAATTAGAAAAAAAAGACGCAAATTCTGTCGAGCTAGAAATCAGCATGGTTTTGACCAGGGAACTGCCCTGAAAAACCAGATAAAATTTGGAGAGAAAAAGTCTGAGAGGTTTAGGTCAACAACAATCATCAAAAGTCGATGAAAGCTTCGTGGTCAAGACACCAGCAATGACTTTGAATATTAAGAAGCCTAGCTAAGCTCCAATCTTTACTCTTGTCTTTCTTCGATGGACATTTTCCACATTCCTGTTCTTCCACATAAATTAATTTGCAGCGACGACAGATTCTTCCTATTTTCATTCTATTTTTGCATCACAGAAGAGCCTGTTAATTTAGATAGCACAATATAGATAGTGTGATAGAAATAGGGAGAGAATCTCAATCATAAAAACAAAAAAAAAAACTATGAAATGCCCAAGCTAAATTAACACGAGCTTTATATATATATATATATATATCTTATACCAACCATAGGAATATCCAAAGTTTTTAATCCCATGATCGAGCTAGTATGATGGATTAGATAGATTGATCTCGATTAATAATAAAAATTAAAATAATCTCATTTTGATTTTTAAAAAAATCAAAATGAATTTTAACCAAGTTAAACCAGATCGATTTAAATTAACTTTTTAGAACTCATTCTAGACCAACAAAATCCTAGATTAATTCATTGAGCCAAACCAAGTTTAATAACCTTTGGATAAGACTACACTACTATGTTTTCTTACCAATAATGTAAAATATGTTTTTTACTTGAGAATATATAATTTCTTTTTTATACTAATATATTAAATTAATTGAAAAATACTAAAAATAATTAATTTAATATTTTTTTTGAAGGAAAACACGGACGTTATTACATTTCCGAACATAATTAACCCAAAGATTGACATTCAAAGTAGCAATGACAAGAATCAAAAGATGACAATTTTCCATGATGGACTGGGCAGGAAGGGTTCGGTGGGGTAAATAAATACTAATTTAGGGGCATTTATAATTAGAGGTCATTATGGCAAAAATAATGTTTGGTGACCGACTGCCTGGTCCCCTACATTCTGCCATGCACTGTGCTCACATGATATCTATAAATTAGTGGGTTTATAAAGAATTTCTTTTATTTTAGATTAATTATTTTTATAAGTTTTTTGTCCTTGATTATAAATAGATATATTGCCTTGATATTGATTTTTTTTTGTTTTTAATTCCAAGTGTCGCCATGATTAATTTATCCCGTAATTTTCATTTTCAATTTGACAGATGTAAGCCCTACGGCAATAATCCGCCATTGTTGCTTGAGAAAGTTAGTTGGCACGAATTAAAAAGAGAAGGATCTTGAATTTAATGCTATTATTAATACATTGAAATTATTATTATTATTATTATTATTATTATTATTATTATTATTATTATTATTATTATGAAAGATATCTTTCAAGTTAAATTCTAATTTAACAAGATGAGGTAAGATTTTAATAGAAAAATTAATTATCATTATCTGATTTGTTATTTAAATTTTGATGATAATGAAAAATGTATATATGATTTTGGTCATAAAACCGACCTTTATGACTATCATGATTATCTAAATTACTTGATTTACCAAGAATTAATAGAATAAATAAAAATACTGAAATGCCACAGCCGTTAAAAATGGAATAAGGATAGAATAGTAACCGAATAAAAGAGAGAGATATCGATTTTCATTTAAAAAGAAAAAAAGAACTTGCCGTGTGGGTTAAGCAACGCGCTAGAGTTGCGCGTGGGGATTCCATCCGAATTAGCGACAGGAAACAGAAATTGAAAAGAGTAAAAACAGAGAGAGAAATACTGATGGGGGAGGAAAAGCCGACATGCGTCAGCGAGAGGTGAGGGGCGCGTCACTAAAAAACAAGTGAAAGAAAAGGATAGAGGAGTAGCTTTCCACCACTAACAAAGCAGCAAGCACATCCTCACCTACCACCGCACAAGCTCACACGTACACTAAGCACGCTCTCTCTTTCCCTCACCAAACCCTCTCTAATTATTTTCATCGCTTTTAATTATTGTTTAGTCTCATTTTCCCACTACTGTTTGATGATCGATAACCATCCCTCCCTCCCTTTTAATGAAACTATATAATAAAAAAAGAAAAACAGGACCGTCCTGTAGATCATATTAACTTTAATGGTTTGAAGATCAATTTTTATAATGTTATTTGATCATTTCCCCCTTTTATTTTTATATATAAAAAAGGCGATGCTTTTGGATGTCAACATGGGTTTGAGACTTTGAGTATGGCAATATTCTTTCTTATTTTTAGGGCATTGATTCTGAAAAATACCTCTATTTATATATTTAGTCCCCGCTTCGTTTGATGGAAATTGTTACAAAATCATCTCATTTAAAAACTTAAATCGTTATACAACGATACAAAATATGATTTATATTATTATCTAATATATATTCTCAAGTAAAAACAGTTTGAGCTTGAAACTTGTAAAGATTCACATTGTTATGTATTTAATTTTTATCAAATAAAATATGGATGATGAAATTAAAACTCATGACCACTAAATAGACAAGACACCTGAATATAATTTATATTATTTTAACATAAACTAATAGCAATTTGGCTTCATTATTTCTGGTGGAATCGCAGAAGTAAATCTAAGATATATATATATATATATATGTTCGTGGGAGGAAAAACACTTGGCATGGCAAGAAAATAATATAATTAAATATGATCTGCCCTTATTTTCAATCGATTGGTTGGTGTAAAAGCAAGAAGCAGAAAAGGAAGCTATACGTTTCCATAGCGTGACTCGCTAACAATCAAGGCTTGAAATTGTAACTCCTTGTGGTTGGTGAGCAAAAGGAAAACAATTAATGAAACCAGAGAATTTAGCCAAGAAGGAGATGCACGTCTGCAAATCCATTTATTTTTAATGAATCCAAAAGCGTGGCCGAGTTATTTTTATATATTTTTAGTGTTTAATCCAAAATTATGTTTAACACGTAAGATTTCTCTAGGTTAACCTACTTTTAGTGTTCTTACATGAATTCATTTTGAGATATTTATAATTTCAAAGACCATTTTGTTAGACGTGCTGTAGGGTTGGGTTCGGTAGACGAATTTGATTTTATTTTTATTAAATTAAAGCAATCATTACAACTGCGTCAACATTTGCTGGTCAGAGTGGGATGCCAGAATCCATGCAGGAATCTTCAGAACAGCTGCATCATAAATTCTTTTATATGTGATAATAAAATATTATTGATGATTTCCATATCTCAACGACAAATAAAATAAAACAGCTTCTTCTTTTATTGTTTTTAATCAGTGTATCCGGGCCAGCTCGGTACTCGGGGATTTAAAGGGTTGTGTTTAAGAAATATCTTATCTAAAAATTTAAGTTAATAGGTGAGATTTCAGAATATAATTTATATTATTCTTTAGCACACTCTCTCAAGTGAAAGTCCAGATTACCTTGTGTTTGATTTTTTTATCAAATAAAATAGGTGGTGAATTTCAAACTTGTGACCGCTGGGTCAACAAGACTCTGATACCATATTAAGAACTCATCTCATCTAAAAACTTAAACTAATAGGTGAGGCCCAGAATTATTCTCTAACATGTTATATGATAGGTGATGCCCCAGACTCTGATATCATTTTTATTTTATTTTTTACTTTAAATTTTTGGTATTATTCGATTATTTTCATGTTTTGATGTCAAAAATATTTTTTTTAAAAAAAAATTGATGTCAAAAATAATATTTTTTTAAAAAATAAAAAAATATATTTTTAAACAAAAAAACACTTTGAACCAGACCCTCAAACCATCACTTTATCTGCTGTAAACTACCTGCTCATTTCCTTGGCAGAAGCTGAAGATACATTGAACTGTGTCCCCGATACTTGTTGTTTGGGATGTGAATCTTACGGCATGCGATGCTGAGCACCCGCACCCAAATTCAATTATTCTTGGTCATGTATTCTGCTTTCCACACAAAAGTTTCTGGACTTGTTTCCATATGTATTTTGGCGGTATATTTATTTAAATTTTGTCAGTTTTCCAAGATCCAAAACGATTCAGACATGCAAGGACACCCCATCCTTCTCCCTCGTTACTGTCTGCATTACTTTTTTCTCTAACCATCTCATCTAAAAACTTAAACTTGTAGGTGAGGTTCTATAATATAATTTATATTATTCTCTAACAAACCCCCTCAAGTGAAAGCCCTTTGGGCTTGAAACTTGCACAGGCCCACATCACCTTGTGTTTGATTTTTATCAAATAGAATGAGAGTGATGAGATTCGAACTCGTGACCGCTGGGTCAACAAGGCTCTGATACCATGTTAAGGAACCATCTCACCTAAAAGCTTAAACTCGTAGGCAAGGCCCCATAATATGATTTATATTATTCTCTAACATCTTCTTTTTTATGCGATAAAATTTTATTTCTAGAAAGCATATTTAATGAGTTGAACGAGTAAAATCCTGATAGTTTCAAGTTTTTACAAGAGATACATGCTTTAACTCGAATTAAAAATCTATTATGCGAATTATAAGTAATTTAATGGCAATGACCTTTCCAAGTCTGTCTGAATCTGCCATTGTATCCCACTATTCTATTCTTCTGACTGATAAAAATGTTGCTAGAGAAGCGAATCAGTGAAGTCATGCTCTGAATTTGTTTAAGTGCACTTGCTGTTGCATATACACACACACATATAGATTTGTTTAATATACTAGTGGAACATGTTTTAGTGCTAACGACTCCCAATTTTCCTTACGTGATGAAAGGGAAGGATTATTCAAATTGCATAGCTAAAGATTCTTTCTTTCGTTTCTGCGTTATAAAAAAATAATTTTTTTATATATTTTTAAATGATGTATTAATGTTAAAATTATTTAATAAATTTAACAGTAGTATTTTTCATCTCAGCTAATTAATATGAGTATTGACTTTTCTTTCATTAAGTAGAACGTATTTATGATTCGTAAAATCCACATTAATTATAACATTTTCGTGAAAGATATTTTACGCTTTTTTTTCTTTTGTTTTTTTTTTTATAAGAAAATAGAGAAGTGTAAACATTAATTAGTGATGCCTAATTCGTGTAATTTCATTCAGTAAGAATATTTATTATCTGTGTTTTAAAAATATTTTTTAAAAAATTATTCTTATTTTTACTTTAGCTCATTTTGATGTTTTTAGAATATTTTGATGTATTGATATTAAAAATATTTTTTAAAACATAAAAAATATCATTCTGATATACCTTGAAAAATAATTTCAATCACAATCCTAAAAAGATTCTTAGTAGAGTACTGACAGCAACGAGTAACAATTTGTTATCGAGAGTATGTTTGTTTACCGGCACACTATGTTTTTTAAAATATTTTTTGTTTTATTTTATTTTTAGATGATATAAAAAATAAAAAATATTATTTTAAAATATTTTCAAACAAAAAAATATATCAGACTTTTAAAACTAGAAAATTAATCAGTTATCCCACGGATATATGTTTTGTTAGTAAACGTCAACATCTAAGTTTTATATTATTCTTTTTTTCAATCCAGATTATTATATATATGCACTGAAACTGTCATCATTTTTTGTGTGGACAGTCGATCGCAATATTTCAAAGTTTGAAGTGTTTACGTGATCCAATCTTTACACAATTGCACTCCACTAAATCTCCATCTTTGATTGTTTAATTAAGTTATATTAATTAATTAATTATCAAATACTGCATGAAATTACAGATACTAACTATCTTTTAAACTGTATTTTCTTATTTAACTTTTACAATTATATAAAAAAAACAATTTAATTTCATCACACAAGCTCTTCATTTCCTTCATACGTTTCTTTTTAAGAAAACACATCGAATAAGCATATCCTACAATTCATTAGTCAAAAAGGGTAATAATTAGGAGGAAAAAAAGAGAGGAGAAATCTTGATTATTAGGAGATGATGAGACAAACAAGAACTAAACCAATAGTTAGAAAAATTATTCAATAAAAAATTAATTTGTTAATCTCGTATACGAATTTAACTTGTATGAGTTAAATGCCAAGGTGTTTATATTCTTGATTTTGTATAATTCCTTGCAAAATAAAAAGATATTCTTCTTCAGATTTTGCAGAACGGTATCTTAATTTTGTCGGATAGCAAAGGTAATTTTATTTTTTTGTGACCATTAATTCCTCAACAGCAAATTGAGAACTCTTATTCTCTACTATAAAGAAATTTCATTACTCAATTTTAAATTTTTAGACCTAAATTAGAGATTTATTTTGTAAATTATAGTTATAAAACCATGAACATACTCATAAAACATAGAATTTTGTAAAGATATAATGAAGCGGAGAAAACTTCCTCTATAAAGTGGTTGGTGTGTATAAGACATTAAAAAGAAACAGAGGATCGATTTGAAATATGGGCCATCGGATTCCCTGTTGAAATTTGAAGTGTGAAACAGCTACATGAGACGGGGACTGTCAACCAACCACCCCCATTTTGGCAGGGCATGCCCATGACACGGCCTTTTTACTAGTCGGCGAGCAGAATCTATAAATTCTGACGGCAAACTCGTAAAACACGTTTTGCTTCATAAAATTACTAAAAAACCGAAGAAGATAGCTGGAAAATAGAGAAGAAATCCTTGCTCTGATAGCAGACCATCAAGTTTCTGGCAAAATAATTGTTGCGTGGCCTGAAAGAAGGGAGTCTTCTCCATTGCAGACGACAAGTTTATGATTTTTTTTATTTACAGAAATGGAATCTTGCTGGCGTGATCTTGTTGCATGTGCTAACCCTGACCTATTGTTCCCCATCTTCCTGGAAACTCAACCAGTCCTGATTGGTCCCAACAACCCATATGCAGTAAACAAGATATATTTCACCAAAACTTGAGTTTAACCCTAATTATGGTAGAAATGACCATTCCCTGATTGAAACATCACAGCCGTCTAAAATGATTCAAGTCTAATCCTAGAACATAAGAGCAAAAATCCAAAAAATATATAAGAAAAGGAATAAATATAAGCACCCACTAAAGAATTAAGCATAAAATAGAAGGAATTTCTTTTTGTTCTTGTTCCTATAAAGGACTCAAATTGTGTTTATTTCCTACTGCAATTAAGTATTTATCCCAATAGAAACAATAATAATAGCAACATCATCATTATTATATTATCATTGTCATTATTAACACTTGTTGAACTAAAAACTCCCAACAAATAAAATAAATAAAAAAGAAAATTAAATTAAACCCCATCTTTGTGCAAATAATTACACTTTTTTTAATAATTAAAATGGGATTTTCTCGTCATCATTATCTCCTCTTGATGGACTCCAAGGCGTCATGTCCATAGGATAGCTCCCTAACACCCTCAAGAAAGATGTGAATTCTTGAACCTCAGCCAATGCGTTCTGAGCTCTAATCTCAGCCATCGATGCTTCAAAATCAATATAGAACATATACTCAAAATGTTTTGCTGTGCCCACATTCCCATCATCAACTAACCTAATCGGACGGTTCCTGTGCGGCCTTGATTCGATCTTCGTCAAACTGATATTTCTAAACGCGAAAGCTGAGAGCACCTTGAACAGCACACTCGTCCCTTTATCATGAGCAAACACGATACTGGTCTTAAACGGCCTGTCCGTTCTCGGTATAATCGGCTCACGCGCCAACATAACAAAGCGTGTGACATTACTTGAATCATCTTGGATGCCATCAGCAAGCACCTGCATCCCATACAGCTCTGCAGCGCGTGCACTTGCGATAGCCGCCGTGTCGCGGAGGTTGTTTGCAGCGATGTACTCAGCAGCACCCGCTGTATCATCCACGGCCTCACGCGCCGCCTGGAGACCGAGTTTGGTCAGCGTTAACTCGCATTGAGCAAGAGCTTGTGGGTGCGAAATGACTCGGTTAATATACTCCTTTCGGACCCCAGGGAGGGCAAGGAGGCAGTGGTGGACCGGTAACTGAACCTCACCTACTATATGGAGTCGGTGACGGAGGAGGAGGTCATAATTCCGATGAATAGATCCACCGAGTGAGTTTTCGACAGGTAAAACAGCTCGATCGGCTATCCAAAGCTCGACGGCTTGAAAAGCAACCTCAAACTGGTCGCAAGGAATCGCTTCACAGTTGGGGTAAGCTTTTCCCGCAGCAGCCTCAGAGTACGCGCCTGGAACTCCTTGGTACGCGACTCGGAGATGGGACCCGTGCATAGGGGCAGGACACAGGTCAGTTATCGTTAACGGTTTTTGAGGCTGATGAGGTTTGATGCTGCTGTTGCCGTTCGAGCTCGATGCGGTTTTTTCTATCGGGACAAGGTTTAAGTCCACAGACGTCTTGTGGCCGTTAACTGCAGCCACGTGATCGGCCCCGCCGTCGACATCGCCGCCACTGCTAGATTTATTCGCTGGCTGTTGTTGAGCTACCACTTTGCTTGCTAGTATAGCACAGGAACTTTGCCAGTCCGCCCTGTTCGAACCGACGCCGTTCGGGAAAGATACCGAGTCGGAACGGTAGATGCATTGGAGGAGGAGTTTGCCGGGACCCCCTCGGATGACTGGAGGCCGTTGCCGGACCAGGGACTTGATTGGAGACGGAGGAGATAGCGACTGCATAGTGAATCTCTAATCCTCGAAAAAATGAAATGGAAATGGAGATTAGAGAGAAGTTAAGGGAATTATTTTTTATTTTTCTTGTGCCGCGGTTAGGGAGGTTTAAGCTTGGTGTTCTCTAGAGAAGGGAACGTCAAGCTGAGAGAAAAGGAGGGGGGCAGATGGGCTTTTAAATGGCTGAGAGTGGAGAAGTCTTGGGAGGATGGTATTGTGGTGCGCTACGGAGGTGGTGGTTCGGTCAAATCTCACACCTACCCCCCCTTCTCTTTCTCTCTTAACCATGAATCATTATCAAATATTTTATTTATTTCTTTTAATAATTGGAATATGATTTATTTTGTTGCTTGGATGTCAAGGGTTTAGTCAAGGGTGTGAAAAAATATTTATTTTTTATTTTTTTAACTTGCGTTGAAAGAGTAAATAAAAGAAAATGAGCCAGGCCCGGTTTTTAAATAGCACAATTCTTTTTAATTATAAGTATTGTTTTTAAATTAATTAAGGTTCTTTATCATGTTAAAAACACACTTTACATGTATTTTATACATTTAAATCTTCTTAGTTTTTTTTAAATAATAATTTTAAGATTTTAATTTAAAATATTTAAGAAATAAATATTCTTCATTATTATCGAGAAGTCTTTTAATTTTCAAAATCCTATCTGTTATTCCTTTTGAGGTGGATGGAGCTAAGTGTCCAATACCTACAACAAGGTTTTCTTTGATTAATCTAGGGGCTCTAATTAAAATTTTAAAATTTCTATTTAAAGAATTTATAATTTATTTATAGCTTACGAGGATTTTAATAAAAAGGAAGGGCTACAGCTTAATATTCACAAGATGGTATTAATGAAGAAAAACATTAGTGATATATTTATTAATATCAACGAAATATATATATATTATTTTTTATGAGAATATGTAGGGTTCTTGAAGAATTTTTATACATTAGGTGAAGAAAAAATAGAAACTAAAAATATATTTATGCCCATGAAAGATGGATTCCTCCTTTAGCTGAGCTCGATCGGTGGAGGTTTTCGAGGGGGTTCTTTCACCACTTAAATATTAGATCATCAATGTCTTTTAAAATTAAAATGACAAAGCTATCATCATTTTTTTAAATAATAAAAATATAGTTTAAATTCATAAAATTAAGAAACAAAGCGTTAATTAATTAAACCAAACCTTTGGGACAACTACTTCCATATCTAAATACACATAATGAAGAAGTCACAATAAATTCTTGATAAACCCATTAAATATAAAGAGACAAATAAAAGAAAACCACAATGGTGGCTCAGCAATAGCAGTTAATCGGGATTTTCTTCTTTATAAGCAACCTTACATGGACTTATATTAAAATAAATTAAAATGGTTTTTTTTAAAAAAAAAATTATTTTTGATATTAGCATATTAAAATTATCTAAAAACACTAAAATTAAATTTATTTAAAGCAAAATAAATAAATCAAATCAAATCAAAGCCCTATCCCATAACCCCAATGCATTGAACTGAAAATTTAAATCAAACAAAGATGAGAAATAATAAGACAAAAATAAAAACATAACACTTTTCTAATAAATAGTGTTATAGAAGAGGGGTGCACCAAAAGCCCTCGTCCTTTTGTTTTTTTGCTAGATATTTTTATTTATGCTCCACTCTTGGCTGGGTTAATTTTTTTTTAATATAAACAAAATATTTGGACAATAATAACCTCAATAAACCTGAATTAACTTCACTAACACATGAGATATGAGATCTAGATACCTTGTAGAATGAAAAACAAAAACAAACACAAGGCTCAAAGGCTAACAATCAAATCTCAAATGATGAATCTGAAAAAATAATTTTTAAAAAAAACATGAAAAAAAAAAAACTTGATTCAATTTAGATTCACTCTAAAAAAAATCTCACAAAAGGCCAAAACAAATTCTTAACCAACAAAAAAGAAAAAAGAAAAAAAAATAACAATAAAAACAACGAGGATAAAAATTGATCTAAAAATCATTGAAAGAAAATAATGAGGAACTAAATTGAAAAATAAAATAAAATAAAATAAGAAAAGAATAAAAAAAAACAATAAAAAAGCAAGGCAAAGAATAAAAAAAACCTAACCTAGGTTAATATGACTATTTGCGACCTCAGATATCCATGGAGGAAGAAAAGGGGAAAAAACTAGAAAGTTCAAGGTCTTATTGTATAATGTTAATGAATATTTTTTAAAATAAAGAAAAATTGGGTCACTCTCCAAAACCAGCAACTAGGTCATGAGATCAAAATGATTATGCAAAATACAAAAACAAAAAAAATTCTTAAACCAAATTCTTAGCCATAAAAAATAGCAATCTAGACAACGAGAATCAAATCTAGTATGAAAACTAATGAAAGACTAAATTAAAAAAAATAAAAATAAAAAAACAATTAAAAAAACGAGGATTAAAATCAAATAAAAATAAAATGTTGAGGGACAAGATTATATAAGAGAGAAAAAATCAAGAAAATGGTAAAAAAAAAAAAAAAATCAAAGTAATGAGTGTCACATTATATATAAAAACTAAACTAAATCAATGTTCACTGTTATATTGTTAAGAATCGCATAACCCGTCTCTCTATTTCCTAGCTAATATAATCTACAGGATAATTATGGGGATGTGTTTGTCAATGTTTGGCCATGGATTTCTTACAAAGTATTTTATGATTAGCAATCGCATAACACATCATTCGATTTTCTTACCTTTTCACTGGAAATGTTCTCAAGATATCTATGTTTGATATGGTGACTGATTGAGAATCTGGTTGATGTTGTTTTTAAAATTGTTTTTTTGTTTAAAAATTATTTTTGATATTAACACATAAAAATACTTTATAAGCACCTAAAAATTAATTAAAAGTAAAAGGTAAAATAGTTTTTTATTTTTTATAATATGTTTAAAACGCAAAGCCAAATATAAACCTAGCATCTACAGTAGGGAAAGATCAGTTATTGTTGAGGGCGTTTACTACGAGATTAAGTGCTTGTTTGAGAATATAATTATAGTTATTTTTAAAAATATTTTTTATTTAAAAATAGATCAAAATAATATTTTTTTTAAATCAACAAATAAAAATAATCTAAAAACATAAAAAAATAATTTAAAATAAAAAATAAAAATAAAAATATTTTTTTTTCAAATTTTTTCAAAAATATTTTTGAAACGCACTGCCAAACAACCCCTAAAAATACCTACATCCATGTATGGAAACAGGTACACCAGCACCTTCGAGGCTATCATCTATTTAAAAATTAGTATTCCAAATAGAATATAACAAAAAAAAAAAAAAACATGATTAATATATTAAAATACCCTATTTATCCTTTATTTTTCTTAGATTTGAAGGACAATGAAGTAAGTATACTTTAAGCAAATTACACAAAAATCCCTCTTGGCCTTTCATACTTTTTAGCATTTTGAGGGTATTTATTTAACCATATATCTCCTTTTGTTTTTAATTAATCATGTTACTCTGTTAGTGTATAAAAAAAATAAAAGAAGAAGAAATTCAAATATTTGTGTTAGGAGCCCATCTTGATGATGCAATCAAAGAAATGATTTCAGGGTCTTGCATCATCTGGCGGTCATAATCGATTAATGACGTCAGCCTAAGGGTGGACGGCTATATTATCGTCTCTCCAGCTATTCCTTCTCTTAGCGGATATTCCTGCAGGCTATTGCTTTTATATATATATATATATATATATATATATATATATATATATATATTCAGATTTCCGAACCAACGTATATTATAACTAATTTTTAGAATTATTAAATATTCTGCAAGCCCAATAAAAAAATAAAATATCACAAGGATGAGAGATATATTTAGCGGGGCTCGAATCTTGGTGTAAATGAAAGAAACATTGATATTTTTAAACCTAGATAGATGGATCATAATATTTCTACAGTTAAGAAATAATATAAAACTATTATTAGCTATGATTTCTTAAATTTTATTTATTTATTTCTATATAATTTCAGTGTTTTAATGATTTATACGATGATGAATTCGATTTATACCGCGCTTATTCATCTAATTTAGATATCAAAATTCTCAACAAAAGCAATAATGATTCGTCGGCAAGTTGAATTTTTTTCAACAGCGTGACTTAATTAATTATCTTTCGATAACGTCACGTAGGTGATAACCATCTCATGTTGCGAGATGAAAATACGCAACTTGAAATATATTCATCGATGTTATGATTGATAGAATGAAGAAAAAGAAGAAGAAAAGGGTCTTTTTGTAAGAAATAATATATTTTATTTTTTATATTAATATGTATATCCGGTCAGCTTGCTTGTGTATATATTAATTAATTCTATGAGCACTGAAATTAACAACTATATAAATTTTTAATATCTATTATATTAACAACCAAATAACTCGAACATGAAATTATAAAAAAAATATTTTTTTTAATTTCAAATTTTTATTAGCAACCACGTTTCTAAAATATAAAATTATAAGAAAACAAACTTTGTAATTTTAAGTTTTTAAGATGGACACCTACTACTAGATGATTAATATATTTTGTTACTCGGAGTTATAATTGAAGTTGGTAGGAGAAAAGCCAGGGTCTGGTCTTCTTTTCTCTTTCTTTTTTAATCCCCTCATTACTGATGGCTGGAATATACACGGTTTCACACCCAACAACAATTGACCTAGTTACAAGCGACATCATTCGTTGTTGGAAGAGTTCAAAGAACCCTAATTTAGCAATTTGTTCTTAACAAAAAAAAACATTTTGATCCTTCACATAACATGTCGAAAGGCTTGGCATTCGATCATCCAATACGGTTCCAAGGCCTGCCAGATTAACATGTGGAGCTGATAATCTTTGAACGGTTGTTACTCCATATAGAAATGAAAATTAAATAGTTAAAAATAGATGAAATTCAGGTTAATTATGAGCTATATTCTTACATAATATCACAAAATTACCACCAATAAGTTAGGATGCGAGGAACGTTCATGTGCTAAAAACCCTGCCTAAATCTTCTTCAATCTTTCAGAAATGAACTGGTTTTGAGTTGCTAAGCCATGATAAGGCTAAAGAAAAAAGAATTAAGAAACAATACTTAGAGGGTGTTTGACACTACGTTTTAAAACTATTTTTGAAAAAAAATAAAAAAATAAATTTTTATTTTATACTTGAATTTTTTTTGTGTGTTTTGATATTAATTTTATATACTGATATCAAAAAAAACTTTAATTTTTTTTTATTATTTTGATGTATTTCTGAATAAAAAACACTAACAACCTCATCTATACTTCCAATCAGTACCTTAATATACATTTCCAATCAATATCTTAATAAGCAAGTGATCAGAAACACGCATTAGTGGGTGGTTTTGTTGTTATTTAAAGAAACCCACTGACAAATTTCAAGTAGTTTAGCATCCATTTAATTTAGACCAAGTTTATCCCGTAAAGTCTCATTCTAGATAATATTATTTTGACTTTGACTCGAACCATCTCATCAATTCTCAAATCCAAAGCTTAAACATTTTTTATCCCTCCCTACTTTCATGATTTTTCTTTGCCAAACTCCTTTTTTTTTATTCAACTATTACGTACAAGTTTTCCGGTGAGCTTTTGATTAAATCACAAGGTAGCTGGTCACTTGAGTAGGTAAGAAACATGAGGGGAAATTTTTTGCCACCCCAACTACCACCGTGAGCGTACACTAGACAAAATTTTATACTACAAATATACGATATGACACGTTTTACATGCTAACAATACCTAAGTTACACGTGCTCAGGTCTCACTAAAATGGTCTTCTGCTCTTGTCTGAATGAAGAAGATTCGGTCAGTTTTAGACGGCTGGCATCAAAGCACACACAAGCTGTCTACATTTCAAATTTAATTAACGTATCTATCGTTGAGTTCAAATGAAAAAAACAAATCTTAAAAGTTGTTAAAAAATAATTCATATCCAATTTTGGGTTGTTCCCCCTAAATTTACTTTTTCCATTTTAAAATATAAATAATAGCAACAAAACTACCAGGTGGACAAGTCCGTGAATTGAGGATCAAATTGATAGAAATTAGAAAAAAAATTGATTGAATTAAAATTTAATAGATAATTAAGAATCGAATATAAATCGAATATCAAGAAATAAAATAAAATAAAAAACTAATAATGCCTCCATGTTTTTCATGCCATTCAATCGCATGCTCATGTTCTGTATCAAAGGCTTGAATGAATCACCAACAAGTTGCAGTCAGCACTAAAAAAGTGATCTTGAACATGTACAGAACGAATCTTGAACATGCACAGAACGAATCTTGAATGAATCATTTTAATTTATTTTTGTTAGATAAATGGATGGTGTCATTTTAATAAAAAAATATTCAAATCATGATTAGAAGATTTAGTTTTATATAATGTAATTTAAAAAACTTTCTAAATCAAGGATTATATATAAAGTTAGCGGATTACCAAGTTGATCCAGTAGCCAGACAGAGTTTAATAACATTAGCAATAGCTAAAAATAACAAATATATTTAACGGGCACAACCATCCAAATTAAATTCTATGTATGAAAAATCCAAAGCTTTCTTTATAATAACGTCAAATTAAATAAATTTGGAATTGAGGTAGTGGCCTAACTATGAGGAGATACTTGTTCCCTTCCTTTACACTCATCTTCGACTCTTTTTGTACATGTTTGTCATCTTCGTAGTGTTTTACTTGTCCAACAAGGTTGACAGGATATTTAGTTGGATCCATGAATTAGTTATGGTGCTCGTAAACTAGTCCAAACATATTGGTTAAAAAAAAAGACAAATTAAATTTCTACAGCCTGGTCCCTTACAAAAGTTACATGATAATCTCTCTGAGCAAAGGATCTCTGGAAGAACTGAAACAGAAGCACCCTGTTTGAATAACTTAGCTTAAGCTGCTTGGATAACTTATCTCTTACCATTAATCAGGAGTAAAATTCACGTTAATAAAGTCTTTACCTCAAAAAACTATGTCTTTTTTTTTTTTAATTTATAGAAGTTCACGCCTAGGTTGTTTGTTAACTATCCATGCATTGTGTTGTCTGCTCATGCGTAGACTTTCCACCGGCAACCCTAAGCAGGTTCTCGCTGTCTTCTGACAAGATTAGTTTTTCAAATGAACTAGTTGATTAGTAGTTCTGACTTGTGAGAGTAGCAGGGCACAGGGATCTAGCTATTTTGTAGAAGGAAAAATGATTTAAAACCATCAAAAATATTTAATTTAGAGTGAAAAAGAAAAATTATTATTATTATAATTATTATTATTATTTTAAATTGTTTTTAAAACTTAATGCTAAAAAGAGCTTTAATCAATTAACATGCTTGTGATTCAGTACGTTGTATTATTACAAAAATAAGAAAAATGAGGTATCATAATGAAGATTTATTTTATTCAACCAATTGAGATTTATTTTTACATGCAAGGTTTATAATTATAATTTTCGATTTTGAAACAAACACGAGTTATTATATTTTGTAGAAATAAAAAAGCAATTGCTAGCTAGATTGATAAATTAATATAGCTAGGGCATGAATACAAGTCACACTTCGGGTTCTTGTGGTGTCCACTGGCTTGATGAACTAATAATGCGTATTTTTTTCTCAGGATTTTTGCAGGAAGGAATCATGCATGTGAGAAAACGTGTTGTCAAATGTATATGGAGAGACGACTTACAGTTAGTAATGTGAGGACAAAAAAATTATATATTTTTAGGGGGGGGGGGGGGGGGGGGGGGGGGGGATATACCTAAATGCCAAACAGATCTTAACAATCCTCAATTATTCAAAATTACAGTCTCGTTTTTTTAAAATAATTTGTTTAATGACACTTTGAATCTGTAAAATCAGTTCACTCGAGCCCCTCCTTCTTAAATCATATGATTCGTAGCAAGTTTTATCCAAAAATCTACATCTCTCTTAGTTCATATAAGAGAAAATCCTATTCCCGGAAAACACACTTTATAGGTCCAGGTGAGCGAGTAAAACTCCGGCTGTCCCAGACTCTTACAAAGGATTCATGCTCTAACTCAAACTCGAAAATTACTGCACAAATTATAAATTATTTGTCATCACCCCACGCTCCTTAGGAACATTAAACATTAATATTGATTTTGAGTGTCATGTGCCTATAGAAGACGACCCCATATTATTTTGTATATAATATTAATGTTGATGAAATCAAGCCTTATATTTAACATTAATATTGATTGATGCATAAATTGCTTCTAAAGACGCTTTTCCCAACTAAAGTATAAAGAGATGATGATACTAGATTTTTATATTGGGTATTTAGATCCGAAGAAATCATAGGCCTAAGGACCTTTGAGTCTAACATCTTGCCAAACCCCTATGAAATTAGAGTTGGCTCGTTGCCGAGTCCAAGGAAGTTATGTTAGGTTGTAGACACTTGGACTTGATGCATAATTGATACTAAGAGAGTTGAGAGAAAAAAAGGAATATGAGATAATGAATTTTAGCATAAATACACTTATCCATAGTATTGATGCTCAAACTATCGCTATTCTAAAGTTTCCCAAAACTATTAATAATATAAATTTGGCTGTCGAGGGAAAGGCAGGGAGGTGGTCCTAGAAATGAGATCTTGTGGCCTTCAGCAATAAAGGAATTTTAGGTAGCGATTGTGGTGAGACTTTTTGTTACCAATAAACTGGACGTGGATCTTCTGCAGCCGTCCATTCTCTCACGATGATCTTCATTGATCAGCAAGTGCATCGACACTTTCATTTAATGCTGAAGCTACCCCACGTTTTGAAAAGAGATAGATGAAGCTTCATTAGATCATGTTTTAGCCAACTAATCTTTGAAAAATGATTGGTTAGAAACTCAGATTCTTGTCTTGCCCTGGGCTTCAGATGTTGCCATGAAAATAATGAATGATGTTCTTACCACGACATGTTGCCTAAAACTTATGTCAACATATCCTTCAAAATCGAGATTTAGTCCGGATTTTAAGTAGATTTTTTTCTAAATAATATTATTTGGTGTGAAATTTTAAATAAAATTCTAAGATAATCAATATATGCTAAATAAATAAATAAAAAGGAACTATCGCTAGAAGGAGGGGTCGAACCTCCGACCTTGTGGTTAACAGCCACACGCTCTAACCAACTGAGCTATTCCAGCTGTGTTGTTTATCAGAGGATAAATAATGTATAGTAACTAGTTTATTCTTTCATCACAATTCTCAAAGAGAAAAATTAGTCATGACTTTTTACCACCAGCCCGACATAAAAAGGACGCAGTGGAAAAACAAAATTTATTTCTAGAAAGCCAGACTGGCGGAGGTGTTGCGTTCATTGTTGAAATGAAAATTTTGATTCAAAGAAACATAAAAAGCAATCCAGGCATACACACACACACACACACTCTCTCAAAGCCAGCATGCCGTAAAATGATGGTGAATAAGAATATAGTTGGAAAAAATATACATAACGCGGGTGGATTATCAATTATCAGTGTTTTCTGAAACATAAAAAAGGCCCCCCAAGACAAATTTCAATGACAATGATTCAAAACTAGATAGATCATGGATTAATTTCAAGTTACAACACAGTGAGATCCCTCTGGATCCTCAAATGTACACAAAAAAACTCATCTCTATAAAACCTATAGCAGCCCCAAGAAAGCTCAGCCGTGTAAGGAAAATCAGTTCGTTGCCTGCTATTTACCAAAATGAAACTGGCGCGACTTACATTCAGAATCACAAGCAGCTCTATCATGGCTAATCCCCTCTGAATGGCTGTCGATTAGCTTCTGACAATGAGAAAATGGCCAACATTCTAAGAAGCCGTTTCTCAAAATCCAACCCATTTTACCCATCTGAAAATCCGGCTAACTCTGAAGGGCAATTCGTAGTCTTTTGTAATGGCAGGCTCCCTCCTTGCTGCCTCAGTTTCAGACCATACATAGACCCCACGCTCTTGTTGACTGCCAGGCACAGTGTTGTCCAGGATGACAGCAACAAGGAATGCAATCACCATATTTAAGGACAGTAACGTGTTCAAAAAATAGTTCAACTGCAAACAAAAATATAAGAGTTACTAAAAATGTTAAAATGATCTGCAATGATGTTACAGTAATTTCCATTCATGGTTGACATGATCTAGATGGAAAGATTAGGTTCGGGACATGAATCTCGTTAGACATTCTCAATAAAACTGGCGTTGAGACATGGTAAGTATATGAACTTAACACTTCTTTGCTAGATGAGGTGAGCCAACAAACAATCCGTGGTTTCAAGGAGATGCTGGAAGAAAATTCAATCAAAAAAACGCTTTTAAATGTATCTGAAAATGTACAAATTAAAAGATGACAATTGAATAGAATAGTATATCTTTCAGCTATTATGTCAATAGTGTATGAGAATCTATCAGATAAATCTTATCTCTGAAGGTATCAGTCCCCCTAGATTGAGGTATGATGAATCAGATTGAGGATAGATGCAATCATGCTGCGGTGCTTTTTCATTGGTCGGAAACATAAAGGAAGTACAGGTGCAGGCAAACAGAAAAAAAGAATAATTCTAATTTATGTTTCTAAGTTAAAGTTTTGTGATTATGCTAACAATCAATAACAAGCAAAAAATTTAATGAAGAATAAACGGACAATGTTTGATAATGAGAATACCAGGATCTTAACATGTCAACAAAAAATAATAATAACAAATGTAAGTCAACAGATGCATACCCCTCCATATTTGCTGCGTAATGGCCCATGAGAGGCCACGATGTATGGATGTAAATAACTCGGGACAGACAAATTTGTATCTGGAGAGATGCCATATTGCTGAAAGTATGCTGGTACAGACAGGGAGAAGAACAAAGACAGCCCGACTATGATGATATTCCGGGAGCTTCCAGCCTCACTATATCGCAGGTTTGATAATCCCAAAGCTGAAAGCATTGCCCACATGAAGCAAAGGAGAGCAGCAACCATGACTTCAGGAATTGAGGCAATAAATCCACCAACTTTACCTGTTTGAATAGCAAGTAGGGGAAAAAAAGATTTTACTACTCGATAAATAAAACCAGAATAATTTTATCCAAATCAAAAAGTTACATGGGCAACTTTATGATTGAGGATCACAGGTATTAAATTAAATTTGATCAGCACATTATACTGGTTTTATAATTTCACTTCATTATCAGATGATACTAGCATTCTAGATCAGTACTTTTCAACACAATTCAATCAAAATCATATGATTGTTGGCATCAAATTTGAGCATGATTGTATTATGATTAAAACGTTTCCATTGTAAGTTCTGTGAAACACATTGTTTCTAAATTCATACCTCTGATCATTTTGAGATGGGTTTATTTGAATTAAAGTTAAAATTAACAATTTTTATCAGCTATAATACTAGGGCAATCCATCTTCCTTTTTCTCTAGTTCTTTTCTCTTAAGTTCAAGAGATGATAGTTTACACTATATTTAACTCAAGATCATTGTCAAAATAAACCTAGGAAAGGATTGGCAGCCCTGACAACTGTTTATTTCCATAATGCAAAACATTCCATCATGCATTCGATTTGTACAAATGTCCTTCTTAGTCATCAAGAGTCTTCTTCCTTAAATTCTTGTAAGCAGTTCCTCTAGATTGCAACGACTATCTTGCACATCATCTAACAGCTATTTCAATCAAACAGTAATGGACCAAATGATATTTTTGTTTCATTGCAAGGCAAATGCTGGCGAAAGGGTGCCTAGTGCAACATGTTAAAACAATACAATTCAGAACTGCAAAATGATAAGGACACAATAACCACAAAGAAACCAACCAAATATCCATCATGAGCTGACTGTTCCATAAGAAGTCTCTTAGACACACAAATGAAACAAGTCCACCGTCATTGTTAATTAGCCAATCCATACAAAACATACAATTCCCATGTTGTGAACTATAATGTTTATAGCTCTTGCTCTGAATAATGAAGCTGTGAACTATGAAGTTAAAGACTTACCTATAAGGGATAAGAGGATCAAAGCACATGCACCCAATTCAACTGCTCTGCGGCTTCCCATTTTAGTCACAGCAATAGTGTGCACATTCTCAGTTAAAGTAGTAGAACCAGTTCCAGTACCCCATAGACCAGCCAAGACACTACAGAGGCCTTCAAGACCAATACCGCGACTAACAACCCCTGGGGTTGGAGGTCTAGATGCCGCCAACAATGAAGATGCATGGTATGAGCCAACCTAAGTTCAAACCCAAATCAATATCAGGGATGTAGTCATCTAATTGTTGATAGGTCATGTAAACAGCTTTATACAGTCAAGAAACAACAATAAATGCTAATTTTGTTCATGTATGTCGGTGTTACTATCTCAGTTTAGAGTGTTATGCTTCTATAAACACATCACATGAATTTTATTGATTTTACAGGCATAAGCACTCTCCCAGAATTGCTTCTTTATTTTTTTTAAACAAAAGCCAACGGATGTTTTAATGGATGCTAGCTAACAGATGAATAATCATCACAAGAAAAACAGCAAAATACATGAATCAAGTATGAGTGAACCTTAAAGAGTAAACAGCCTGAATTTATAGTAAGGTCAAGTGGTATCAAGTAATGTCAAGTGCTAATAAGTACCTCTCAGCGCCTATCAATCTTAAAGAGAACACACTATTGACCACAGTAGAAAGAGTAAGCAACCTGAATTTGTAACACGGTCAGGTGCTAATAAGTACCACTCAGCACATATCGATCTTAAAGAGAACACACTATTGACCACAGCAGAAAAGGTCTTCAGCATTAATATCTCTTGACATGACGCTTATCAATTTTCAAAAAAGGTATATTTAGAACATTTGGCCATAAAATTTTCCAATATCTCCACGGTGAGCTTATCAATATCTTATGATCCTGATTTAGATTACAGCAACCTCTTTAAGGATTGACTTTAAGAAAACTATCCAAGTGGAGGTAAAAGCATAATTAATATTTGCTTCTCAAGCAAGCTTCAACCATTTCAACAATGCAATCAGAGTGTTCAGAGTTCACTTTCTGTTTTCTTTTCTTTCCCAGTAACTCCAGGCCAAATCCTAAAAAATATATTTCATTTATGTAAAATTAGAAGAAAAAAATGCATGTGGAAACTCCAGGATGTTTTACAATAAAGATCAGTGTAATTTAAAGTGAAAAAAAAAATGAAAGGGATATAGGATATTAGATTGTTAGAAAAATATTAATCTCCAGGAGAGGTGTCATGATTGACATTGAAAGGAAACCAACCGAATCTACAGCTGAGATGATGGACACTGCACACATAACAAGAGCCATTTTCCACTCAAAGACAGGAGTACCCCATTGCAATGGATAAGGAAACCTAAACCATGGGGAAGATTTCAGAGCATAGGAAGTATCAACTCGGCAGTGCTTCATGCTGGAAACATGCTTTCTGCAGTGTTCAGATATAATGTTTGATGCTGGAACATTTACATCACAACCTTTGTAACTATAGACCCCTGCTTCAGTAAGAAGGAAAGCAGCCGCCCATGTGATTGCTAGACCCAATGGAACCTGGCAATGAAATATTGATAACCTCATTATCATGCAATACCATTTTTAACAATGTAATGGTCTAATGGATTAAGTTGCTAAAGCAGGGTGCGTTGTTCAATGTCAAACCCACCACCAATACTCGGACCAAAATTAGAAGGCCAGTGTGGTTTGAGCTCTGAAATAAGGTGTTAAAAATACCAAAGCCAGGCATTGGTTTGTTTCTCCAATTTGGTCTGTCTTGAGGGCCATTCAGCTGATATTTGTCAGTTTTGTTGTGTTGGGCCTAGAAGTGGGGTTTTAGACTGAGAAGTGTGTTGCTGGGTGAAGAAGAGGACTTCATCATGGTGGCTGATAGATTGTTCAGGATTTTGAACAGAAATTTAGCCATTTGGGTAAGCTCTAGCAAACATTACAGAGTACACAAAGGAAATAATGACAGAATGATGGAGAATGGGAGAGCAAGACAGCAACAATAATAAACATATTGATGAAAAGCTAAAATGTGACAGAAAACTTACTGCATAAATAAGAAATATGCGATGACCAAAAACAGAAATCTTGCGCAGGTACTGCAGAAAGCATGGAAAAAAAATTTAGATGTTTTAGCACACAACAATAATTAGTAATTTTTGCAGTAATACAATTTGAATTAAAAGGCAATACTCCCAAAAGAAACTAAATACTATAATTCAAGGAAAAAATTAGCTTCACCAAAACTTACAAGAGAAAACATGATAACCAGTAATATCTGCACTGCACCAATCTCGAGACAGGTACCAACTCGTGGAAAGCCATAACTATAAAAAGAAAGCCCAACAGCAGCAATAGTTGGGGCAACAACCACTGGATTGATCAACCTGAAAAGGGAATAGAAACAAACAGACGTTGAGTTATTGAGCATCTTTAGAGAGAGACAAACGACAGCCAGGGAGGGAAGCAGTCATCAAGCTAGGTACATTTTTGAGAACATCAGCATTGACAGAGATGATTTTCAGCTCATGCTTTAAGGGCATTCTGATATTATTTTTGGGAGAGGCTATGGATGGTACTCTTGGCACTAGAATTCACAGGAAACAGAAAAGGTGCATGTTGTTTAAAGAAGAGTAGAAAGCAAGTCAGAAATAATGTGCATAAGCATAGGTTGCAAAGTTTACAGGAATTTAAGATAGCATATTTTGTAGCCATGCATATCTAAAGCAATATTTCTCCCCACTGATTAGTAATTGATTGGACAGTAGGCAGTTTTAACACCAAAATTTGTAATTTAACAATCACTGATACAAAACAACTAAATAAATGGTACTGACAGAAGAGGCACAAAGCTGGATTGGCTAGAGACTTGTATGCTATTTTCAAATTCAAAGTTTGGATAACTCTTCTGCAGTTTGTTCCAAATTAACACATATAATACTAGCTTGCGGTAAAGGAGGGGGGTTAAAGCTTGAACACCCATATTTTGTTTTTTGTTAGCAGACATTAAAGTATTGATGGAAATTCATTACGGAAACTGTTTGAAAAGAATAAGGGTAGTATTGCAACAATTTGTGCCTTAAGAATAGAAATGAATGTTGATGTGTTGTTAAAGAATGAATTTGCAATTTATTTTCCTGATGTTAAAGTGTACACTTAATCAACCATAGATGACAGCCAATGCTGTCCAGTAGTTGATCTGTCCTACATCAATAACCATCAACATATGCACTCCACTTCATATTTAAACAGCTATTATGATACAGCTGTTCAGACAAAGTAATCCAATCCATCAATCTTCAAGTGTATATAGAGTTACTTTCTAAATGGAATTACAAAAATGTGAAGGTGCAGCAGCTCATTGAAAAGTGCAGCTAGTAAAGATGCTGAAATTGTACCTCAAAAATACTGACATCAGTCCACTATATCCAAGTATTGTTTGAAAAGCCGAAGCAATAATTATAGCTCCTTGTAGCTCTTTCATAATATGCTTGAAATTCTGCCAAAGAACAAATATTTTACAATTCTTGCAAGGATGATATATTTCTCAGTAGCCAAATTTTCCGTAACATTTTGCTGAACTAGCTTGTAAAATTATTCTTCATAACCTTAGATAATAACTTATGATTGCTTGGTTTACAGATAATAAAATTCAATCTTCGATCAATGATACAGAATTACAGATCGAGTCTTGCTATGGATGTCCTGTCTTTTTCTATTTTCTTTTTATCTTCTTACCTTGGCAAAGAAATTCATCTCTACTAATTTCTCAGATTCTTTAAATTTTAAAAGTCTGAAGCTAAGCATGAAAAATTAAGCAATCAATTTGCATAAAAATATGAAAATTTAGGAGCTAATTAGCAGCCAAAATGACAATCCACCAACCAATCATATATCTACCAACTCTCTTGATGATGCAAGTCAATTGATGGGCCAGGACTACAAGGTGGAAATTTTACAAATTCTCAAGAACCCTCACTTTTTTGGGTCTTCAGGTGATCTATATATATAACAGAGATGCCATCTGTGATGCCCTTTTAGTTTTATCCCAGAGTTCTGATACAGTATCTAGATTCTAGTGTAGGATTTGGTTAAGCAAGTTCACATTTATCAGATTTATGTTCAAAGCATAAATATCACCTTGCAACCCAAAATTTTAATTTTAAAGCTAAATAAGGCTGTGCAGTTAACATTATTTGAGGCTTGTTAGCAAACTGATTTGATGAGATATCAATCATCTGCATTCTTCTGGCCTTTTTGGTATTGCAAGCTTTTAATGCTCTAAATAATACGAAACATTTTAAAGAAAATGATTGGAGAAAGACCAAGCCATGCAAACACAAACAACGACATGGTTAAAGGTGAACAGGGTGCTCTCCACATCAAAGTGTTTTAATTATTCAGGTGAACACAGAATGATATTTGTACAAAACATCACCTATTTTAGCAGAGGCAGGCACGAAAAAAACAACCTCGCCTTTGATCCCAATTGCATGGAGACATAAAAAGACAACCATATGTTTTAACTAAAAAAAATCTGAACAAAAGAAACTTACATTTCCATTTAGTCTTTGAAACTCAGGGGAGTTGATTATTGCCAGAACTGGAGCAAGATAAACAAATGATGGGCCCTGTATCAAAGGCAACCTTGACCCAAATGACGTGTGCAAAAGAGTGGTTACTCCTGAAACAAATAGCACTGTGGACACCACCAGTGAAGTATCCTCCTAAACCAACTAAATCAAATCAGATCAAGATAAACCACAGTATATTTTCTACCAGACTCTGATTATCA
This sequence comes from Salix caprea, assembly GCA_964035475.1. Taxonomy (NCBI): domain Eukaryota; kingdom Viridiplantae; phylum Streptophyta; class Magnoliopsida; order Malpighiales; family Salicaceae; genus Salix; species Salix caprea. The sequence goes on along the minus strand of OZ037745.1, from coordinate 18,765,348 downwards.
TAAGAAGTTAAAGGAAATAATTCACTACTACTCACATGAGTGCCACCCATTGCAGGAACTATGACAAGTGGAATGAGAACCAATGAACCTAACATCGAAAGGTAATGCTGGAAACCATATAGACCAATGGGAACTGAAACATTGCAAAAAACAATAAACCAATCAAATTAACCATAAAACCAATAAAAAATCACAATCAATATTTCAGATCAATAAAAAAGCTTCAAATATCAAACCATGAAACAACACCCTTCTAAGTTGCCTGCGAATCCAATAACAAAAAGGGTCCTTCCATCATATCGAATAAACAAATAAAACATGAAGTGCGATACCAAAATCAAAGTCCTGGCGAATTTAAAATGACCACTAAAATTAACCAAAAAGAAGCATTTTTTATTGCCCCACGATATGTAATGATCACCAATAAATAAAGTAATCCCGCGCATCAACTATTCGTTCATAGCGTCACCCTATTATTTCAAACTACCAGCAGAACAATAAAATATTATGTCCACTCGCAAAATTCCTAACGAACAAATTCAACTCCAACACTCAAAATCAGAATAATCCAATTTAAAAACACTGCTAAAAATCCATTTAAAACACTGTTTTACTCTCACAAGACTTGATAAAGTATTAAAACCTAATCCAAACTAGTCACAACTCCGAAAAGAACCATACGCGCTATGAAACTAGACAAAACCCAGTTCAAATTATCAATTAAAACAACAACAACAAAAAACACATTACTTTCACTTCCCTCGAACTCATTATAACCGATTGAGCTGCAACTAAGTCAGTAACTAGCCAATCTTACCAAAAAAAACACTCACCAAGACCAGGAGTGTCTCTTAACTCGTACTTCATATGTGTTTGTCTCCCTCCAATAAAGCCATCATCCTCCACGTAAATCACTTCCTCGTTCCTCGTCACTTCTCTTCTCGGAACCTCCGGCGCGCCATTCTGTCCCACCCCATTTGCCCCATGACCCAAACCATCCTTCTTTGCTCCCTCACCATTACCACCATCAGAGTCCCTCCTCCTCTTCACCACTGTCTGATCCTTATTCTCTGCTGGCACGACCAACACCTTATCGGTCCCATTCACAGCAGCCGGAGGCGGCGCTAGTTTTGGTTGTGGTGTTGTTGTCCTGACCCGACCCGCTTCAACATCCGGCTGTGAATCCTTTTGCTCTTTCGGCCTCGGTGGGAGTGAAATCTGTCCAGAATCACTCGCATTGGTCTCGCCGGAAAATTTGGGCCTAAACCCTGTTCGTTTAGCCCATGAAGACGGCGGCATTGCAGCCGATTCTGGTGCTGGTGGCCACTGACCTGGTCTGGGCCGGACTTTCGGGTCGGAGTTAGACATTTTCTAATCTTAACACTTCAATCCCTTCCTCTCCCTCGAAGCTGCATGACAGAAGGATGAAATGCTGTGCAGATCTGAAAAGGGTCGTCAGGGTTTTGAGTGTTTGATGGGGAGGGGGTTTAGAGATAAAAGATTGTACCTTCTTTAGAAAGAGAAACTGAAGCTTATTGCTGTATTTTTCTAGGGAGAAAAAGATATGACAAGAGAGAGAGGAAGACAGCTAGTGAAGTAGATAAAAAACCGCGTTAGCCATTTGTCGTTTGCATTTTTAAGGTTTTTTTTATGCGAAATCATGGGAAGTGATGTAATAAAAATGTTTTCAGAGGAGAGATTTAATTAGCCGTTGTTGTGGATGGGGATAGGGAATTTGATTGATTGGTAAAAATAATAATAATTTTGGCGAGTAAAGTTCTAATCAAAGTCAAGTTTTTTGTTCATGATTTTATGTTGTTTGTTATTGTATTTTAAAAATATTTTAAAAAAATTAAAAATTTTCATGTATAATGTTAAAAATAATTTTTTAAAAAATAAAAAAATAGTATTTTTATATATTTTTAAACAAAAAAAATATTTACAAAAATAATTTGTACTGTACTCTCAAACATAAAGTAATAGAAATGCGGTCACAGATAATATTGGTTGGCAGATGAAAATATTAATCTCCTGTATTTGATATAGATGTCATGTTGACATTGTGTATTGATTTTATTATTATTGTGGGAGGTAGAAGAAGGATTTCTAATTGGAGATTTTATTTTTAACTAGTTGATTTGATTTTTTTTATTAAATCATGATAGTATTTCTTTGAGTATAAATATTAATGGTAAGTAGAAATTGGAAAATTTAATTTTTTTACGTGTTTAGTGTTTTTGGCAATCTACCATATTATATCTTTTTAATGATATAACATATGATCATGCTATAAGAGTTTAGGATAATCAAATTTATCATTTTTTTCATCTTCCGAATCATGATGCAAAGTTTTATGAGTCAAGTTTATATATTTATTGATTTTATTTGACTAGTTAATTAGAATATTTATTAGAATATGATATAGAAATTGTAATCTCTATATAAGAGATTAGAGAGTAAAATACTTATGCACTTGTTGTTTTTTGCATTTGATAATGTCAAAGCTTTTCAATAGTAAAAAGTATATGCTAGACTTGATAAATCTAAGCATGTTTCTAAAACAATTTAGATTTAATGTAAGAAAATAAATAAATCAAAATATATATTATACATTGATGAAAAATACTAAGAGTGTTTCTTTAGATTTGGTATTTCTAAACTCTGACACACTTAAATTTAATTGTATATTTATATAGGTAAAAGTTTGTATTTCAGGTTGGGGGATTAAAAACATGTTTTTATATAATAAAAGTTTCTTTTAAACTTATATGGCTCTTGCATTACTAGGCACCTAAACAAGATCTCAAACTTTGTTATTTTTAATAGAACTCATCTATTTTTTCATGACATTGTATTGGAATTGTGATTCTTTGCAGCTTATGGTATGTGAAAATGATCCAAGATCATCTTTAAGCTATAATGTTTTATTCACATTCTTGTATATATATATCATGAGCATTAGGAATTGCTTATCTTCTTTTTTTTCTAGTAGATTTTTCAATGCTCTACCATCATCTTCTTAAGAAGTATTTGGTTTGATTGGTTATTCAAAAATTCTTGGTAATACTTGAATTACTTGATTTATTAGAATACCATCAACAACTTCTAGAGCTTTAACAATTGGTCATTAAACACCCATTTATACTTGATGGATGTTATGAACAATAATTAATTTATCATTTGATAGATAAGCATATGATTCTTAATTATAATATTTGAAAACTATGTTCTTGATTTGATTACTTCCATTAATCAATTCATTTTCAATAACCTTTGCATTTCTTCCATTATTTCCATCTCTTCTTCCATTCGTGTCCATCTAGGATTAGTCAAAAGATTTATAAATTTCACAAGGAATATGATAAGCAGACAACTTATCAATGAAGTATCTGAGAGGTCTGGTCAGTCTTTGAGTAGTTACATGATTAAAGATATAATACATTTTCCTTTAGTATTGGGTGAGTATCGAGCTGAAGGCTTACCCCTATCATGCCTAACAGGTAAATGGTAACCAATACAAGTATCCATAACATGACTAGAAGGTGGAGTGAGAGAGGTTACCTTATGGCTATTCTTTGATGAAGAATAGTTATTATCGGGTATATAAAGTAGAGGGGTTTGTCTAAAAGACGTGTGATGTTCAAGATCTTCTTGCACTGTTGTATTTTTTGTTATAACACCTCTTGTGACATCCTGATACTCAAAGTCTTTTAACATTATTGCATCGTTTGTTGTCTCACCTTCTGTTATCGTTGCACCATCCACTGTATCATCATTTTCTATTAATATTGTTGTTGTTACACCATCCATGTATCGTCCATTTTTATCACTATTGTTGTTGGAGTTGTAATCAAGCAATCCTAGAGAAAATAACTAGAGAAAAAAAACAACAACATAAAAACACACACTAATTAATTATAGCAAATTAATTGATCTATCTTGGAACACAGTTTTAAAACATGTTCATCAAATCTTATCTTAAGTCAAAAATCAAATTAAAAATTATATTATTTCTCAAGAAAATTATATTATTTCTCAAGATTATATATTAATTTTAGACTTGAAACTTTCCACATAAATTCTTCACCCATCCGCCAAGAAAAGGGGACAAAAAGACAAGAAAAGAAGAAGGGTGTGCCATATTTCGTGGGTCTTGTAGGCGGTGAAGTCCAGCATGGTTTTCTGGCGTAGAAGTAAATCGTATCATAGAAATTGACACGGATTGAGATCTCATAGATTTGGAAAATCTTCAATAAAGGCTCTGATTTTGGTATTAAATATTATTCATGAGAGTGACGTTCATTGTTCTTTGAAAAAGACAAGTATATATGTTCTTCTCTTTGATCTATTAAAAAAAGATCTTTTACTCGGGGGATGGCTATCATTTTTCAAGTAGAAAGTTTGAGTTTTTATAATAATATATATTTCGGTAAAGAGAAATTTTTAATTTAATTAGTTTATTTGTATCCTTATTTTATCAAATTGTTTGTTTTTATCTATAATATGAGCTGGATTTTTCGTATTATTATTATTAATAATATTTTATGTATTAATGTGACAATATGATTAAAATATTAGACATTATAAAAGTGAACTTATTGTATAACAGCAAAGCAATCCACTTATTGTGTGTGTGTGTGTGTGTGTGTGTTTGTGTGGGGTGGAGCTCATTCACTTATTATGATTTTTTTTGCTAATATTATTTCACCCAAATCTATATAAAAAAGAATAATAGAGAATAAAAATAAAATAATCTAAAAATAAAATTTAAGACTTCTAATTTGATTCATTAATTTGACTTTCAAATAAAAAAATAAATTGGATAAAAACTAATGAGTTAAATGAAACTTCAAATAATTAAATACATGGGAATTTTTCTTTGTTATTAAGTTTGTAAAAGATATAAAATTGATCAATTAAAAAAACAAATTAAATACCTAAATTACAATTCATCACTAGAAACTATATGTCATATTAAAATAAGAATCTTAGGCCATTTTAATATGTATAAAAACAAAGGGCCAAAATGCTAGGAATTGCCGAAACGGGGGTTGATTACTCTTGCCAAAGCAGTAGACATCCTGATAAATAAAAGTCCCGGGAGGGGTCGATCCGTAAATTTACAGACTAATCGGGACAATCATAAATAAAGAAAAAACGCCGGTTGCCTAAAACCTTGTATTAGGGTTTTCCTCCCTTCCTCTTCTCTTCCAGAACACAGAAGCAAGGTATCTCTCTAACTTTTCAGGCAGCCACCGCCGATAACAACAAATCGAAGTATTCTAATCAGTAAGTCACTAATCTCTACTCGAATACCTTAATTTTTGTCGATACCTATTTTGAGTATTTATAGCTAATTCTCTTGCTGTAATAAATTACAAAGAGTTTTTTGGTTGTAAATTTTTTGTGGCTAACGGATTATTTAGAAATAATTTATTTTTTATTTGGTTTATTTATTGCTTCAGCAATTGGGGATAATTTTTAAAGAAGAGACCCAATGAGGTTGGAGAAGTGTTGGTTCTGCTCCTCGACTGTATACCCGGGGCACGGTATCCAATTTGTGCGCAATGATGCTAAGGTAAAATACTGGTTTACGAGGATTTTATTAACTTAGTATGCAAATGATTTTTATTGGATCGATTTGAGGTTGAACTGAAATTGATCAATTTAAGGTTGAACTGAAATTGATAAATTTAAGGTTTATATCTGTGAATAGTTGTTGAGCTGTGCAAGGGAATGAAATCGTTAGTACTAAGTTGGTGAAATTTAGGTGCTTCGCTTGTATGTTGAGTGGTTGAACTCATAGCAGTATAAGTGAGGTTACTTTTAGCGGTTGAAGTGGTATTTTGAAAGAGTTAGCACTGCCGTATCTGCTATTGTTCATGAGCCAAATTGGCATGTAGTTTGGGTAGATTTTGTTGGCCTTTTAGTCGTTGGTAATCCCAGGTTGAGTGTTTTTGTATCGAAACAGGGATTAGTTCAGTGATTAAAAATAAGATTTGTGGTTTGGAGGATCAATAATTGATTGAAGCTTGCAGAATTGTGTTAGATTTTTGGAACTCTAGTGTAAGTTTTAGCTATTACTCCGGAGAATGTTTTTTGTTTTGTTATCAAGGATATTATTAGCTTGTAATCCATTTGATTGTTGGTCATGTGAAATTTTTCTTGACAGTTCATCCGGTTAGTTTCTGATTTACATTACTAATCTGACCTATAATGTTGCCGGTTAAAGAAGTTGTGAATCAAGTTGAACCTTTTTTGCAGATTTTTCGATTTTGTAGATCCAAGTGCCACAAGAACTTCAAAATGAAGAGGAACCCTCGCAAAGTAAAATGGACCAAGGCCTATAGAAGGTTGCATGGGAAGGACATGACACAGGTTAGGAGACACCTTTCACTTTTGTTTATGCCTTTAGTTGCTTTTGTCTTTGGATTGAAAAATCAAAGCCATCAGATTTTTTACTGTGCTTGTCCTGCTGCTCATCCCATTCTTGTTTGGAAAAGGATACAACCTTCGAGTTTGAGAGAAAGCGAAATAGGCCTGAGAGATATGATAGGAATCTTGCTGAGAATACTTTGAAGGCTATTAAGAAGATTGACAAGGTCAGATCTGACCGGGCAGCAAGCCACATAGAGAAGAGGTTCGACATCCACTTTATCTCCTTTATGAGATGTTACAGTTATCTCCGAAATCTATCAATGTTAATTGAAAATCTTGGCAGGTTGAAGGTCAGGAAAGGCAAGGAGCGGAGAGAGGCACAAAAGGAATTGGAGCAGTCGATTCACTTGGTCAAGGCTCCTCAAGCGCTTCGAGAAGACCAATCTCTCACGCTACCCAAGATCAAAGTCCAGGTTTCTCAACCAAAAAGCGAGCAAAATCAGGCAATGGAAGAATGATTTTCTTAGCCAGTTCATTAGTTGTGTTATTGCTTTGTTCTCTCTGTTTTTCTGCTCTTCTTTTTTGCCCTGTATCCCGCGAGAGGGATACCGGTGAGGGTGCTTTAGCATTTCTGTTGACGCACTCATTTGTTGTTAAGGTCACTCATGGAGGGTAGGATTGTGCTCTGTTTTCATTTCATTGCCATGACAAGCAGGTATCAATGAAAATTGTACTGCAAGTATATTGATTCCTTGCATATGTAGCTATCTTATCACTGTGCGTTTCTGCAACTTTTTCTTTCTTGCCTGGCAAATGCAATACCTCTATAGAGTGAGCTGGTGTTTATTTCAGAGGCAAAATTTCAACCAAGGATCTGTTTGGCAACCTGGTAACCCCCGCTGAAATGGCATCATTAAAACTCAAAAGGATGATGATGTTGCTATAAATATATGATCAAAAAAAAGTTGAGGGTTGTTTTCGTCTTTTGAATAATTATTAACAACAATACACAACTGTAATCCCCAATTACTTTAGGCAGTCATGTCGATATTTTTTACCATTTGCATAAACTTGAATCAAATTCGCTTCAATACCAAGATAATTTAGATTCTCTAGATCCCGTTTGGGAGTTTGGTCTATACAGAGGATTGTAAAAAAATATTTATTATATATTTTTGGATTGTTTTTAGGTATTGTTATCAAAAATAAATTTTAAAAAATTATTTTAATATATTTATGAGTGAAATATTTAAAAAAAATAAACGATTCCAAACACTTTTTAATACAACTTCCGTTTACTTTACTTGTAGTCTCTATTTTTTCATAACATATGGTTGGTAATGTAGTTGGAATTGTGATTTTTAGAAAATAGATTTGATGTCAAATAAATTCATCTTAAAATACTTTTAAAAATATCAATTTAATATTTCTTTCACTTAATAAAAATATTCAAAACATTTTAAAAAGAATCCAATTCAAACGATTATAATCCCGGTCTTTCAAAGAGATTTTTGTTAAAGTAGGTGATTTTTTAGTTATCAATCAAGCTTGAGTTGTCTTTCAGATTGATATAAAATACACAATTAATCAAGCACCATGCCAATAATTTATAAGTTTAATGATTTTTTTATTTCGTTTTTCAAAATAAAATGTTTTCAAACTGCAATGGAAAAATCTTCCTTCTGGGACACGTGTCATTCGTTCAGTTTGGATACAGTACCAACGGTCATCACTGACCACTCAACCAACAAAACGAACACAAATAAGCGCCAAGACTAATCACAACGAAACCCACACAAGAAAATCTTGCAAATGCTTTCAGTTTCACCTCCCCCGTCTCTTCCCCTCCGCTACCACCACAATCGCCACCTCATACGCCACAGGAACCACCGTCTCCACTTCGCAATCCGTTCATCTTCAACCTCAAGCATCCAGGAATCTGTAGAGGAAAAAACAGCAAGAGAAAAGAACTTGTTGAGCTCCGAACTTTACTCCGCGACACCGTTTCCTTCAATCAAAGAAGCAAAGAGAGTAGTTCTTGTGCGTCACGGGCAAAGCACGTGGAATGAAGAAGGACGGATCCAAGGCAGCTCTGATTTCTCCGTTTTGACTAAGAAAGGCGAGGGTCAAGCCGAGACCTCTCGTCAAATGCTCATCGATGATTCATTCGATGTTTGCTTCTCCAGGTCTCTCCCTTCTGCGATGCCGTTTTATCGAACTTTAGCTGTCATTTTGTATCTATTTTTTCGTTAATTTTGTGACGAGTTCTGTTGTTAATTGTGGTTCATTTTCAGCCCTTTGATCCGGTCGAAAAGAACGGCGGAGATCATATGGGGATCGCGAAAGGTGAACATGATTACGGATTCTGATTTGAGAGAAATTGATCTTTATTCATTTCAAGTGAGTTCTATTTCCGTTTTTTATTTTATTTATTTATTTATTAAAAAATAATGCTTAGAATATTATAGTAATTGGTTTTTTTTCTTAATTTAAAAGGGGTTATTGAAGCATGAGGGGAAGGCGAAATTCGGGGCAGCTTTTAGGCAATGGCAAATTGATGCGGCGAATTTTAATATTGATGGCCATTTTCCTGTGAGGGAGTTGTGGGGGCGGGCGAGGAATTGCTGGAATAAAATTCTTGCACATGAGAGTAGGTCTGTTCTTGTGGTTGCTCATAACGCTGTTAATCAGGCTCTTGTTGCTACAGCTATTGGTTGGTACTTGTATGTTGTTTGTGTTTTGTGATTTGCAATCCTGAAGAAAAAGAGGATTTAGATTTTGTTTATATGGTTTTTATTGTGAAATCAGGATTAGGGACGGAGTATTTTAGGATTTTGCTTCAAAGTAATTGTGGTGTAAGTGTGCTGGATTTCGCCCCACGAGTTGATGGTGGAGATGGATCTCCTTGTATTTGTCTTAATCGTTTAAATCAGGTACTCTAGTAGTTTAATGATCAAGACTTGTATAATGTTGCCCATGTCACTGTAACTAATCTTCAGGGAAAATAAACAGCATGCTCTGAACTTCAATTTGTATGGAATTCAACAACCACTTGTGACATTTGACAACAACAAGGCAATCCTTTGATATCTACTCTTTATGGGATCTTGAAATGATTGATAGTAAGGATTCTGTAAAATGCATTTTTTGACGAATGATTCTGCAATACGCTCGTGAGTAATGCTGTTATTGATTGCAAGTTAAACAATTCCTAGTTCTTATGTGAGATTATAGAGATATCTTACAATTTATTTTTGTAGTTTAACAAGAAGTCTAGCTATACTATATGGTTTCTTTAACATGTTGCTTTATCTGTTAAAATCTGCTGAAATATTGATGCAGACACCCGATTCACCTATTGCTGCTGGGAGTTCTGCAGGCAGAAAAACCTGTAAGCGGATCATACTCGTTTCTCACGGAACTACGCAGCGAGATACAGAGGTTTGTAGCCACCATAGACAATGTTTTTGCTCGTGTTGCCCCTCCTTTCGTGAGCAGTTGTCCAAGTAAATATGCTCAATGCTTGCGGTAGGATAGTAAAGGAAACACAGTGAGTGCTCATCTCCTCTTGGATTTGGTGAAGGTCAATATTTGCAGTCTTACATAAGTGAGATATTGGATTCTGTACCATCAATAGTTAGGATAGATGCATTATATTTCTCAAGTTTATGACTGCGACAGGAGAAAATTTGAGCACATCTACACCTGAAATATTGTGTTGAGGGGAACAGTCGAAGTAATATCAAAATAACTGCATGCTGTCGTGTGGAAATGAATATGTTCAAGTAAAAAAAAAAACCAGTCTCAAGCACATATCACTACAGCAAGCATGCAGCATATCTAAACAAGCTAAGAGTAGCCAATGATGCTTGATGTAGGGAGTGAGATGGTGCTCTTTTTCGTGAAATCCACTATTGAACTTTGAAGATGGCATTTCATTCAATACAAGAAAACACTTGTTGCCTGCAAGTTAATGTGATCATTTGAGAGTTAATGTGGACTTTTCTGGTCTTATTTTGCGGCAATTTTGGTTTGTCTCTTTGACGGGATATTTGACCCCTTCAATGTTGTACAGGCTACCTCTTTGTATTCTGGGACTCAGCCAATGAACATGCTTGGAATTATACAGGTACCTCATCCATTTAACAGTACATAATAGCTGTCACAATGCCATGTCCTGAGTTTCTTTTCACAACCCTTGACAGTCCCAGAAAACTGCAGAATTGCTTCTTGATCAGAATGTGAGCACTATAGTCAGCAGTCCTAAGAATGCTTGTGTTGAGATGGCAACAGCTATCTCCAGAGTAAGCTCTTCCTCTGTACTTGAGTCAGTATGTTGGATATACGTAGTGGGAAAATGAGGTGGTTATGATATTTGACTTGTAAAAGAGTATTTTAGCTTTACTGCCGAGTTTTTCCAGCCATGACCAGCTTACTCGATTGCAGGTGCAAGAAGCTGCAGATTGCTTGGGTGCTGACTGTGTGCCGCGGTGTGTAGAGATGAAACAGATCCAGGAACTTGACGTCAGAGACATCCTTCAACTATCAAACAAGGCAAGATATGAAGCAAATCTTTTGGCATATTATGACTATTCTGAGTAGAATGTTGTAAGAAACTAAACAAGCATGCCAAATAATTGGATGCTGAGTCTCAAAAGAATGAATGCATGATCATGCCACTTTGCTATGTTTTAATCCAAAGCCAAGCAAGTAACTAACTTAACGTTGTTAGCATGAGATTATCCATATAATTTTCTTCTTTATAATCTCCGCAGGATGCAACTGAGGTTACACTTCTTCAGCCTGGATTCTTAAATAGATTTGAGGATGAAGCACTATCAGCACTGTGGGAACAGTCCGGGAAAGCCTGGCAATCTCTGTTAAATGAATTGTCTGATGAATCCAAGCCCGAAAAGATCGTGGTTGCAGTTGGTGACCCTGCTATTCACATTGCATTAATGGGGCACTGCCTAAATCTGACCGCAGACTGGATGGGATCATTCCATCTTGACGCCGGGAGCATTAGTGTCCTGGACTTTCCTGATGGACCTACTGGTAGAGGGACTATCCGGTGTATAAATTACACGGCTCATCTGGGAAGATGGTCAATACCCATTACTAGATCAACAATAGACGGTGAAGAGTTTTAATTGTCAACATGTATAGTTTTGGTATTAACTTGGAATGATAATTTCATCCCGGAAAAATATACCAATTCTAAAGCAGGGCATATCAATGAGTAAAAATCGCTTGCTGTAATTTCGAAATTCAAAGTGGTTGATTCGATGGTCAAGGAGTTATACTTCCTTCGGCTTTCTAAGTTCGAACTTTGAAGTTATAATTTTTTTTTTGAATGTATCAAATCGAAATGATTTATGTCTTGAACAATAGATTTTTTGTGTGTATGTTTATGAACACGCTTTTAATAGTACAGGCCTACCAAAACTCAAACTGAATCATCAGATAATGCCTGCAACATTGGGAGCAACAACAAAATCATAAGCAGCACTAACAATATGAATTTCGATTTCTCAATTTTCTTCAATTTGTCTTCCCAAATGATTTCATTTTAATTGACCTGGTCAACTGCCCCATCCATGACCGAACCTAGAATTAGGTCATGAGTTGGGTAACTATTTCTAATCCAATAATGACCAAAAAAAATCTGTGGCAAAAAATTAATATGGAATATGAAATGATTTCTGTTAGCAGGATTTGGACAACTTAGAAACCCTCTCCGTGAAAAATATATTTTATAAATTTAGATAAATAAATAAAATTTTAACTATTTACAAAATATATACTCTCTGACTTGAACTCACAACCTCATATGCATGACATCATACCACGTCTCTTAAGGACCCCACATAATACCACTAATATACAAATATCTTTTACTTCTTTCTCTATTATTAGTTTATTACAGTCATTATTTTTAATGCTAATTAGCTTGTAGAGCTAAAATCGCTTGTCATGTGTTGATTCAGCGGAAGATCTAGTGATATTAGCAGGAACTTGGCATAATCAAACGGCCACAATTATATTCCTCAGCATCATGATCGCTTCAAGCCTCCAATCTTTTAGACTTGCACACTAAGGTTTTCAGAAAACATTTGGCTCTAACTGATTATACCAGGTCCTCAATATTGTCCTCATCTGCAAGTTGCAACAAGCATGATATGACACTTCCTTTCCTTTCCTGAAAAACTGTTCGAAAATGTTGTTGAGATTCTATTTTAAAGTGTTTTTTTATTTACAAATATATTAATTTTTTTTAAAAAAATTATTTTTAACATCGACACATGAAAATGATCTAAAAACACTAAATTTAATTAATAAAAATATATATATATATATTTTCAATTTTTTTCAAAAATATTTTTCAAACACCTCCTAAATTCATACACTGTTATTTCATGAGCATGAGCAGGCTGCAAACCAATTGCTCTCCAAGATTCCCTTCATTATTATTGTATGATTTTCTTGAAGCTTCATGAAGTTTAAGCCAATCTCAAAAAACAAGTAGTTCATATGAATTTGATGCGGTCACAACTCCCAACTGAGTTCTAATTAAACTCTACGCATTAGTACTGTACATTATAGTTCAAAACCGTCCACAAGAAACGTGACGTGATGATAAAGAATATGTGATTTGCATAACAGATCTTGAGTTCGAGTCAGGACATGCACCCCTTGTAAGGGTCTGGAACAACCAAAATTTTACTCGCTCACCTGGACCTACAAAATACGTTTCCTCGCATAAAAACAATTATAGTTCAAAACCCATTAAACTAACTTTTCCATGTGAAGGGAAAAAAGAAAAGAAATTCTTGTGGGATTTTATAAATGCCAATGGTGGTAATTTTGGAGAAATTTTGTTTTTGGTCAAGGAAAGATGCGAAATGGTGATCTGGGTTGGTGAGAGTTTCTTGGAAACACGTAAAGCCAGAAGAGAAGAATTTCATCTCAGTAGGGTCTTGTGTTCCCTGTGATAGCTGGGATTCATGCTATAGCACTCCATTGTGTGATTAGAAAAGAATTTTGGAAAACTTCTTTTTCGGTAACCACCAACCCAAGAATAAAGTTGCGACTTACAGAAATATTCAAAATAATTGTTTCTCATTATGTTTTAAAAATATATTTTTTTTATTTTTAACTAAGCTTTTTTTATATTAATTTTCCCCTGCTGATATTAAAAATAATTTTTAAAAAATTAAAAAAAATATATTTTTAAATAAAAAATAATTTTAAAAATAATTTCAACCACAATTTCAAACAAATACTTAGCCAAGCGTTGATTATGAGTTAAATAATGATAGATCAATCAGCTTTGGGCACTAACTCATGGACAAACCTTTTCCAAGTGTTTAGGACCATAAAAATTAAAATAGAAACTTGATTGAGAATTAGGATTATCTATGCTTTATGGATTTCAGTTGTGATTAGGGTTTTAAACCGTGGTCAGATATCCCATTTCCTTCTCCATACATCTGCATGTGGGTTTTTTGCAAAATAACAGTTTCTTAGGAGGAGAAACACAAGAGAGTGGGAAATTAAAGAAAGGAGAAATAGATGTGCACAAATTCTTGAGAGCAATTTAACTTAAGAACTTAAATTATTTAATAAGACACAATTAATGATTTAATATTGTTTTATAAAACTATACATACAATGCTGCTAAAAATGAAATTATAAAATTCTACCAAACTATATAATATAATAATATATGGTAATGACTTTATGAAAAGAGAAAGAAAGATGCATAACAATATAATATCTTCAATAATTAATCATGATGGGTGTTTTTTTATTTGGTAGTGCGAGTCACTTGATCATATATTTCACCTTGACAAATTTAAGACCCAATTCAATCAACACCTAAAATTAAGGCGTGTTTGATATTGTTTTTGCTTTTGTGGTTGAGATTTTAAAAAAACAATTTCATAAAAAACATTTTTGTTGCGATTCAAAATAATTTTTAAAGTGTTTGGTCAAAACTGTGGTTGAGTTTGAGGTTAACGAAAAACAGTTTTAAGTGTTTGGCTACCAAGTTTTTCATATTGCTTTCAACTTGTGAAATTACTTTAAAGTATATATACATATTGTTTTTTAAATATTTAATAATTATAATAATAAAATATAATTAATAATTCAAGTAAATTAGACACTTGTTTTTATTCTCCCATCAAACTACTTGTAATTTCATCACGAACTATAAATCCATACATGAAGACCTCTGTGATTCTGGAACAACATATAGTAAAATATCATCTGAAACAAAATTAGGATTGTGAGGCAAAAATTATATTGTGATCTCCCTCTAATATATTTATTTATATTTTAATTATTTTTTAGATTATTTTAATATTAAAAATATATTTTTTATAAAAAAAACTTTTAACAGAAAATATAATAAATAATAAACTATTATGTACAAAACACCTAAAACATTAATTTTTTCGACATTTTTAGTCACACCTCACTCCCAAACACCTTCTTAGAAGGGGTGAGAAAAAAAAGGTTACCTTTTAGTGTATAGCCTAACCAGTGGGGGAAAAATAAGGAAAAGAAATAATAATATATCTTTTTTTTATGTGAGAAAATCTATTTATGAAAAGTCCAGATCTAGGTGAGAGAGTAAAACTCATATTATCTCAGACTCTTACAAAAAATACATATTTTAACTCAAAGTCAAAACCTACATTTGAAATTCTCTACTATTATACGGAAACAAGAAATTATAATATGGCTAATGCCCTCATGGGATATTGCTAGACACAAACAAAAAAATAAGGATAACTTTTTTTTTTTATGTGAGGAAACTTCATTCCCTGAAAAACACACTTTATAGGTCCAGGTGAGTGAGTAAAATCCTGGTTGTCTCAGATTCTTACAAGAAATACACGTTCTGCCTCGAACTCAAAACATTTACGTAGATCTCAAATTTTTTACCACCACATCACATTTTTTTATTACAGAGGATAACATTAACACCTGCATGCTAATCACAGGTCATGTCTTTCTCTCTGCCTTGAGCTTTTCAAAACCCTTTCTCTCTTTTCCTCCACTTTTTAACTGAAAATGCTAACTCTTGCTGGGTTTTCTAGATTAAGATAAAATCATTAAGTAATCCATGATTACCGTATCTCTATACCTAAATTTCCCAGAATTTAAGCAAAAATATTCTTCCCTGGGGATTATTGAAGGCTGTGTTTATTATTTAAAGTTAGAGGTCTTTCTCCCCAACTGCAACCCCATGATAATTTTCATTAAATTTTGGAGCATGCAAGATCATCACTGATTAAAATACTCTTCTTCACCATTCTTGCAAGTCTTAATTTCATGCCCGTGAGTCAATAATCAAAGTTATATATATAAGTATGGAGCTGGCCATTTGGGGAGCACTTTCACTCCTTTAGGGTCCATCCGGTGCGAACGTGGATTAGTCTGGACCAGTGTCTAGGACACCGCGTGGTTTATACCAAAAAAAAAATTATATATATAAAAAGGAAGTAATGGCAATTCTCTTGCTTTCAATTTTGTTATCCCATGTTTTTTTTATTGACGTGGATGTTCAAATTATCTTATATGTATTTTGATTAATTTTATAGATTTTAAAATTAATAATCATATAAATTTTAAATAATTATCATATTAATAAACACAAAACTCAAATCATAATTGAGCAAAGTTTTTAGTCTATAGGTGAACTGGTTGGTGGGTCATTGGCTATACAGACAATTTATTTAGTCGGGTCCAAACTTCACTACTATAATTATAATAATAAAGCATGTTCCGTCAAAATATTGTTTATCTAATATTTTGAGTTTTTTTAAAATATTTTTTAATGTTCTTAAATTAATGTGCTGGTATATAAAAAATTAAAAAATATATATATTATAAAAAAAAAACATTAGCCCCATGTATTATTTATTTCTCCAGTAGAAATTCACTGACAGTCACATGAATTTGTCAGACTCTCCTCAGTTTTACTGTAAACATACGATTAATCTCCCTTTCTACTCCTGTAATTAAAAGGACTAAGCAATTAAAAATATTTAAAAATAGAAATTTTCATACAAATCGATATATCAATCAAGTAATATATAAGATGCGAATCCCGTCAATGAGAACTGATTGGTCCAACTCCTTCGTTATTCAAAATATTAAATTCTGGTTAAAAATCTTCATTATTTTTCTCCTCAATTCACCCACAAACTGCAAGGAATTAATTAAAATCCCTCACTAATTTAGCACTCGTTAAAGCCTATGAATGGAATTGAAGGCAAACCATGATCAGTTCATATGAACTGGAAAGAGTGATTAAACAAAGAAACCATGAAGGTTTCTGCCTCAATATTCTTCTTCTTCTTTTGAAAACAAAATCTCCATTGTTTTCCTTTCTTACAGATGTATAATTTAAGGTGGGAGAGAGAGAGAGAGAGTTAAGGTGGGAGAGAGAGAGAGAAAGAGAGATTTTCTTGCCTGCCTTTGCATATCTCTCTCCTTGTGAGACGAGTTTTCCTAGTTAATATTTTTAAAAGAGAGAGTTCAAAAAAGCACCTACTCTGTCTGGTCAGCTTTTAAATTCTTACCATAAGCCAAAATAGAAACCCCCATCTGTCTTTAACTCTCAGATCTTTCTCGCCCTCCCTATCTCTCTCCATATTGAAGAGCCCAATTGAGGTTCATTTCATATCTTCATCGAAAAAACTGTTCTTTTTCTTTAAAATGAGAGATATAGTTTCTTGTTTTAGTGAAAATGCCATCCATGTCTCTCATTCTTCATGTTCTAGTTATTCAAGCAGTGCTTGTATCTCTCCAATCCTAACCCCATCTGTCAAAAATGCAGTCTCTTGCTCTTATAAAATCATCCTCTCGACTAAAAAACAACTCTTGGCCAAAGTGTCCTGGCGGAAAAACCTCACTGCTCAAGGCCTCAGCATTAACTTTGACGCTTCAGCTTCTTTCAAACTCAGCACACATACCAGGCTCTTTAGAAAGATGAAAGGCGCCAAATTGGTTGAGTCTGATACTTCAAAGATTGAAGTTTTCTGGGATCTTTCTTCTGCTAAATATGAGTTAGGACCCGAGCCTGTTGAAGGGTTTTATGTCTTGGTCATGGTGGATTCAGAAATAGGCCTCATATTGGGTGATATGGGAGAAGAAGCTTTGACCAAGAAGTTCAAAACTAGCAGAACCCCAATTGCTAGAGTCACTCTCATTTCAAGGCAGGAGCATTGTTCAGGCAATACTTTATATGCAACGAAGGCACAGTTTTGTGACAAAGGAATTCAACATGAAATTGTGATCAGATGCAGTGGAGAAAATGAAGGCTTGAAGCATCCAGTTTTATCCGTATATATTGATGAGAAGACAGTGATTCGTGTAAAGAGGCTGCAATGGAGTTTTAGAGGCAACCAGACAATTTTTCTTGATGGGTTGCTTGTTGATTTTATGTGGGATGTACATGACTGGTTCTATAATCCTGGTTCTGGCTATGCTGTTTTCATGTTCAGGACAAGAAGTGGAATGGATAGCAGACTCTGGTTGGAGGAGAAGTTGGTGCAGAAAGATCAAGAAAGAGTTGAATTCTCTCTGTTGATTTATGCCAGTAAGAGTCCTTGAAGAAAATTTCACTAACTTCATCCATTTTTTTCTTCCTGTGATCATATAAGAAATAATTTTAGTTTTTCAGAAGCACAAATGTGAAATCCAGATATGAACATTCAACTAATTGGCTCTTAATTTTATCTGTCTCTCTCTCTCTCTCTCTGTTTTTTTAGACCATTTTCTTCTTCTTTTTTCTAGGCTAAGGATGGCATTGACCAAATTATATGATATCTAAAATTTGAATGGGATTATTTGAAAAGGTTCGAATTAGCTAAAAGGGGAAACAAAAGGCAAGGGGCACTAAGGAGACTGAAGAATATCGATGAAGAAGATTGCTTTTTTGGCCTTAAAATGATAAAAATAAAGTTAAATATCATGATAATGATCTGTACACTTTTACCATTTATGGATTTCCTTTTTTCTCTCTTAGTTTAAGAAAATCATTTTGTGTTTTTGTTAAATTTAACCTGTTGATTGACGTGATCAATCCACAATCCAAGCCCTGAGCCAAATCCATCTTCAAATAAGTTCTTGTAATCATGCCCTGGATCCTTGTTTCCTGCTGTGACAATCAGTTCAGAACATTAATGGAGATTATACTTGTTTACTGCACAATCTCTCTCTCTCTCTCTCTGGAGCTAATTTATGGGCTGGGATCCACATTTTTGCTGTCTAAATGCTGGGAGCAGTTAAAGCTAGCGCCGTGCAATTAAACCAGGTTGGAACAAGCTTGTGATCTTCAGACACGAGTCAACTCAATTCAATTTGATCCAAAAGAACCTTGCCCCACGAATTCAATGCAAGCTTTCGACATTATAATTCAATTAATTTGAGCATCCAAGCTTGTATCTATTCCAAACAGAGCACTAAGACTTCAATGCTTGATTTGTCTTCACTTGGTGGTGATTGGTGCAACACTTTTCCTTGAGGGACGCCTTGTACCTCCATGTTCTCCCGTCTAAACATCTGGCCTGCCACTAAAAACATTTGTCTTGTTTGGACAGGCAAAATTCCATTTTCATGACAGTGGATTTTGCAGAGCTCTTGGACAATTTAGAGCACATTCACTCCTTAATTGAACAGGTGAGGATCATATTTCCTTATTTACGAAAAGTATTTTAATATTTTTACTGACATAAGAGTATTTTATTGAAAAAGAAAAAGAAAAAGGAGAGAACATTTTAACACACAGAAACATCTAAAAACGGATTTGTAAAGCAGAAAGAAAAGGTGGCTGGTAAAGGGAAAAGCTTGTGAAGACGAGGATTATAGCTAGCAAGGCCAGATTTGCTCTGTGAAATTCATCATCTTCATGTTGCTTCCAATGTGATAAAGGTATCATCTTGCCAGATTTTAGAATATTATTTTAAGATCTGATCCCAAAAATATAAGAAAAGATAGTGTATATAGATAGGATTTGCTCTGTGAAATCCATCATTCTTCTTAAAATTTCTCAACGACATCATACTGTCTTTCTGACAGTAAACTCCATTACTGTTCATGGAGCATCTCAGAGCACAAAGTGGTCAAGGCATCAGGCATGCGAGAATTTAACGTCTCTCTCGATTTGATTGCCAACTAAAGTAAAGTCGGTTAAAGCTGCCAATTTATATATATATATATATATATATATATATATATATGTATTTCTCTGCCCTACATCATTTGATGGCCACTCCCACGAAGTAAAAAAGAAAGAGAAGGAATCGGTTGCTCCCACATAATCCAAGATCAAAATCATACTACAAGGTACAATTATTGTTTCATCTTGTTCAGATGCCGATAAAAAGCCTGTAATCTTCTATAGAGTTTTTGGATGAATTGTATGTTAATGGGAGACTAATTGATGTTTTTTTTTTTGATGAGCTGTTCGTTAATACTACTCCGTGGAAAGAAAGTTTTTAATTTACTTTTTTTTTTTCCGGCTTGGCTTTGGGTTTAGTCGATGAGTGTTTTCTATTTTCACTTGGTTGCTGGAACATTGTTAATGCTCACAAATCTAAAATATATAAATAATAAGTAATTTAATTTTTGAGATAGTGCTTAATTAATATATTAAAATACTTGTTTTTCTTCTCTTTAGTCCAAAGAATTTTAAGTTTATGGTAAAAGCTTAATTACATGCAAAAAAATAGTCTCAATCAAGAAAATTTAAAGACTCTTTAATGATAAAATTAGTATATTTATGGAAAAACAATAAATGACTTATAAAACTTTAAATTCAATAAACAAAGAGGTTTGTTCTTGAATTTTAAGTTTTTTATTACTTTAAAACCCATATGATTTTATATTTTGCGCCAGGAATTTCTAAGTCCTTACTTAGATGGTTCAGGGAGGTATTCATACCCCCATAACCTTGTCATATTCAGAAAAAAGAAGGATATGAAAGTCTTAATAGTATTAATGAAAGATAAATATCTCTTATTTATATATATATAGGTCCTTTGAGAGATCTTGTATATATCTACAAGTATAGAAAAAATCATTGCATAAATATAGATAATTGTTATAGATAAAGAGGTATGACAATTTGTCATATATTTAATACTTTTATTTTAGGGGATCATCTAGAATTAGACACATAGCTTTTCGAATTTGATAATGGTTGAATTCAAATATTTTAGATTTGACATGTTTGTTAGACCCACATTATCTAGAGCTTGATTAATTGTTAAATCCAAGTTTCCGGGGTTTAAATTACTTGAGTTTGATTAATTGTTGAATCTATATTTTTCGAGTTTAACATATTTGTTAAACTCATGTTATTTAAAACTTAACTTACTGTCAAATCTATATATTTTGAATTTAGCATGTTTTCCAGAGAACTCATAATACAAGTTTTTATATCTTTAATCCCGCAGCTTTTCATTTTTTTTTTAATTTGGTTATTTTTCTCCAAATGAAAAACAATGTAATCTAAACACGTTTTCTAGTTTTTTTAGTTGAAAAATATTGTAGAATTTTAACGCAAGAATATATTTTTTGATTTTCTTGTCGGAGAATAAAGACTAGAAAATAAAAGGGAAAAATATTTGGAGCTGATGGAGCCTGAATGGACTAAACAGATAGATTGAAATTGAATTTTATAATAAAAGAGAGAAAGGAGAATATTGACCATATATATAGTCATTAGTCAACTTTATTTTCTTGAACTCCCTACTCATTCCCTCGAGATTCAATAATGTTAGGCTCACCAGCACAAAACGAGATTTAAATAAAATCCGAGTCAATATCTGGCAAAATTCCTCTAATTTCTTGACAAAAACAAAAACAAAAAAATCAAAAAGGGGTGGGGTGGGCATGAACTTGGATATGCTTTCTTGAATTGTAACTATGATGGGTACGTACCTGCATATATAATCATTAAGAGCATGCTTTCTGCCATTCTGGGAAGGAAAACTTCTACTGAAAAGGGTGCCGGTCCATCCATGGCATGGCACCGCGTAAATATTATTATTGTTATTTTAAAAAAAAATAAAAATAGGGCTTACTCAAAAAGAAAATACTATTTATCTAACCAAATATTTTTTTATATAAACAAAAAAAACGTATTCTCTTAATCAATTACACAAGGCTCCGATGCCCTTGCTGGTCTTCTTTTATTTACTTTATTGGAAATTTAAGAGCAGGTAGGGCTTTTTTAGACAAGGTGGGCTTTTAGCCTGTTATTTGTTGGGAGAATGTCTAGCTAAATCGAAGAAATCAAGTCCAGGGAGGCTTTGCTAATCCAGATTAGAGCAATCCTGGGCCTACAGAATGCTAAATGGGCTTTTCTTGGTTATTGTTTAGTGTTAGCAAAACGATCTGGCGTTGCTCTTGGAACAAAAAAAACATTTTCCTTTCCATTTTTTTATACAATTAGTTCGAATTAAATTATTTTTCAATTTATATTGAAAATCAAAGTTTTTATCAGTAATATTTCATTACTCAAAATATAATTTTATTTAGACTTAGTTGTGAGTTTTTATTTGTTGAGTTTTGTTTTTCAAGATAACTATAATTAATACAGAAACAACATTAGGGTTTAATTTACATTTCATGTTTTAATACATTATATATAAAAGAACTACATTATTTGCAAATTAATCAGAAAATCCAAAAATAGAACAAAATCTTTTCGAAAAAAACATGCCATCCATGCATCACTGCATGCCTATATTGCATGCATGTCTCTTATGTCTTTCAAATTGTTGCCCCCAGCAGAGTTGCTCTGCTCCCATATGTACGCAGCACTATACTATGCTGTTGTATTTGCAAAAACCGAGGCTGTTAGTTTTGTAAGTTTTTTTCTCGAATACTTTCCCCTTAATCTTGTTGTATTACAAGAATAGACTGTTCTTGATGATATGCATGTTATAGATCTTAGTTAAATATGAGGAAGAACAATTGTTAACCCATTATTTGTTGACAATTAATTTTTTTAGTGAACTATGATCCCGTGGTTTTTCCACATAAATTTTTTGATGTTCATTTGTGTGATTATTTGTATTACTTGTTGATTATTTGATCCTAATTTTGATTGTAAAGGACTGGGACTTGTGAATTGCAAAATTGGTTTCGGTTCTTCCTGGTTTTCCCAGCACATATGTACGCAGCACTATACTATGCTGTTGCATTTGCGTAATAGTCAAGGCACAAATCTCAACATATCTGTGCATAGCTGCTTGAAGTATTTTCTATGTACAGTTTAAAGTTGGTTTCTTTTTGGTGGATGGATTAATTTCCCGGGGCTCTTTCGATACTTCTGTCGGCACCCTCTTGATCATGACTGATGTTGTTTTGGCAACTTGTGCATGGGTGCCATATTTTTTGCTTAGGATATTATTCATACGATTTGGTATCTACCAAGTCACATTATTTGAATCATCAACAGGATCTTCATATCTACCGATCATAAATATGTTGTTTTTACAGTTCTAGAGATGGCTTTTAATCAGCACGATCAATAATCTTTTAGAAAATTGATACAGGTTAACATTGTTGATTCACGATCCAGTTTTCAGGATTTTTGTAATCCATTACATCTGAGTTGTTTTGAAAACACATTGGTATCAGAAGATTCTGCAGGTGTTTCTGAAAACTCTATATGAAAAACTAAATATAGAATTTATCTCAATATACATCATCGACCAACTTTCAATGGTCTGGCAGTTTGGAGGAAGCCCTTGGCTGAGACAACCTATTTCAGAAGATCAACTTCTATTGCAAGGGAAGTGTTAATTACTTCTGATCATGAGTTAATATGCCTTGGAATACGATGAGGTAATGGAAAACGTCATTCAAAATTCTTGTTACATCTAACAGTCTTAGAGTTCAGAACATTGGATCAGCAGTTGAATTTATATAATATTCCAAGAGCATTGGAGCATTGCAAGTTGCACCTGCATGGAGCCATTTTCGAAGCTTGGCATGGGGCCAACCACACCGTCTATATCCTTAACACTGTAGTTATTTTATCACTAAGCATGACTTTAATGTTGGATATGCTGCATTATTAGTCATTTCCTTTCTTCTAGTCACCTCCTGAATTAAATCTTATCTTAAGCTGGTTCCCCTTGTCCGTTTTCCCATCTAGAATTATAAGGAGAAGCTGGTAGATCTTTATTACAACAGGAGTGTGAAAAGAACTCAAGAACAGGTTTGTACAGTTTCAAGTCATCTTGCATCGAGAAGGACAAAGGATCCAGATAAGAGGATATTGACTGTAGGTTTAGTTGATCCTGCCATTGAAATCACCTTGTCTTCTGCGAAATCAACATTAAAACCAACCACTGTTAAAAACTGGATGAACAAGAAAGTAAACCAAAATATCAAAATTCTTTTTTCGACAGATCATAGAAGATGAAACTTACTGCAATCTTGAGGTTGGCATATGCACTCAAACCCATTGCAACAATTTCCATTACAGATATCTGGCACATGATCAGGAATCTCAAATGATATCCTTGTACCCAATTCATACCCCCATGTAGTCATCATCTTTTTAAGAGCTTCTATACTCCTGACTGTAATGTGAATTGTTTAATTCTTTTTGGATGAAAAGCCTTGTCAAGATTTTCAAGGTCATTAACAAGTAAGCAAGAATAATAAGGGGCTTCAAGATTTTTCCCTTGAGTTCAAGCAGAACCCTGCGCATGGATTCAAGTGACTGCATTTTAGACATAAATGATGGGATGGGAGAGTTACTATTAAGCAGTTGAAGAGAAGAAGCGAATTGGGCTGTGGAGGAGTATGAAAACCAGCAGATAAAATTGATGGAGAGATATAGTGTTTTTTAGTTGAAGAAGAACAAGGGTGAGAAAAGGTTAGTGTTTTACTTGCATAATTAACGGAAGAGACTGGAAATAGACCAAGAGAGGTTTTAAAGTACAGTTTCTGATATCTGCATAGGATCATGTGGTTTAATGGGGATATAACAGCTGAATTTGGACTGAAGAAGGGAGTCTGAATTTGGAATTTTCCAGAAAATCTCGTGGAAGTATCCTCAAATAGAGAAGAGTTGAATAAGAAAATGAGGGTGACGAGAAGAACATGATAAAAGCACTTAAGATTTTCTTGAATGTATGAATTTTCTTTTCTTCTTCTTTGCTGGTTAATCTTTGGATCAATGATGAACAGGTGAAGAAATATTCAAGAAGTCCTGTCCTTCATGACTTGAATATAACCCACTTCTATTCATCAAGGATAAAGACACAAAGCAGGAGAGAATCTACTTTTATTCTTGCACTGTATCTTCTTTCTGGTGTTTTTTTTTCTATCCCTTAATAAAAAAAGAAAAATATTCTTTCACCAAATGTTCTTCATTGGTTCCACCTTTTTTCTTCTTTTTCTTCCCTTTTTATGGAATTTGAAATGTCACAAGGGCCATTTTTACTCTCTGCAATCCCTCTCCTTTATCGAGATTCTGTTCATCCCTCTGTTCTCATCATTCTAGTAGCTTATGATATGAGAGTATGTGACTGATGGATCATCAACCCACATGCTGGTTAACTCTCACTGTGACAGTGCATTTTCTCAAATACAGCTGAGCTTGAGCGAATACAAATTCTGGTTTAGGAAATATTAATTTTAGTCTGTCATTTATTTTGTGTTTTCCTACATTTTTCTTTTTGAAACTCCTTGTGCCATCTGAGAAGAATGGTTGAGCTAGGCAGAAAGTGCTGTTCACAGGGGTGATGGGACATTCAAGATGAAGGCTAATCCAATCATTGATTAAATTACATGAGGTTTTGCAACAAAGTACAAAGAAAAAGGTAATTTTATCACCTTTTGACTAACAGGTGTAAGATTCAGCAGTGAAAAGTGAAAGAAAATGATCCTGGACAGGTAAATTTGACAGCAGGGAAACCTGTCTGTTCATCAGAAAGATGATTAAAAACAAAGATCACCATAAAACATTTCCATGATATAGAAGTTGAAAATCCATAGAGTGAGCTAGAGGAACCAGCCACTGAAAATTATACAAAGCAAACACATAATGATTTCACACTTTATCACACACATAAAAGTTGCGGTTAATTGCCTTTTACCATCATCCAGTTGGCTTAACACGAACACATGGGAAACAAAGCACCACAATTTTCTCAATTGCTGCAGAAAATGTAGCAGAATATTCAACATGGTTAGGATGGCTCTGGAATGCAGCGTAGTCTTCCTTCTTGTCGAATGTCATGGCGAAGGAATGAGTAAAGCCTTGTGTAAGCATCTCATGACCTTCACTATCCTGTCCCCTGTCAGAACCAAAAAACAGCATATCAGTGCTTGAATTTTGATTAATAAGTTATGGAAGCTAAGGGATTTATGAAAATAATAATCTCACCATTCGAAGGACTTGACAAGATCAACCTCTGTAACCAGCTTCTCCATCCCTTTTATAATTTCCTCGACCACGACACCTTCCTTAAACTTAACCACCACCAAGTGCTTGATCTCTCCCATGGCTCCTGCACCCATGAACACCAAATGCCTCAGCCAAAACCTAGAATAAATACACAAAATATTATTCATGGGTCAAATTCCAGAGTCTTGTCTGTCCAGTACTGTCACACCCCAGTACACGTTTTCACCACTAGGGTTAGCAAAACATCAGGACCGTTTCCAAGAAACGTGACGTGATGGCAAAAACTTGTGATTTACACAACAACAGGTCTCGAGTTTGAGTTAAAGCGTGCATTCCTTATAAAAGTCTGAGACAACCGGGATTTTACTCGCTCATCTGGATCCACAAAATGCTCTTTCCGGATAATAGTGTTTCCTCGAACTCAACTATTGACCCACCAGTCAGCAATTTCTTTCCTCCACCTCACAGCATAAATTGTCCAGTTTCCATTGTCTTGACCCTTGAGCTTTTGCACATGAATGGGGTCCTTGATTTTTAGTTCCATGTATTTTGCTTGAAATTAATTTTTTTTCATGGGCATGATCATCACAGATGACAGGCCTTCTGCTCTCTTTGTTTTTGATGTGTGTGGAATAATTTTGGAGTGGAGAGTGCTTTTGTTTCGACATAGTACTCCTTTCCTCGCTGAATTCAAGCTTACAATTTTTATTGCAGAGTTTTCATCCATGTCCTTGCCGTGTGCTCCTTCCTTGGACGTAATAAATGGATGCCATATCCCCTACTTTTCTTTAAGGAATCTCCATTTAAGCTCTTCACAAAAAGAGGAAGTTGTAAGGTTATTATCATGAACATCAAAATAATATAAATCGTATTCTTGGATCTCAATTAGCAGCTTAAATTTTTAGGTAAAATGATTTTTTAATATGGTATCAGAGTCTTGTTGACCTAGCAGTCACGAGATTGAATCATATCACTCTCATTCTATTTGATAAAAAACCAAGCACAAAGAGGTATGAGTCTTTACAAGTTTCAAGCGTAAAAAATTTTCACTTGAAAAGATGTGTTAAAAAATAATATAAATTATATTTTAAAATCTCACCTAACACTTTAAACTTTTAAATGAGATAATTACTTAACAGATCATTCCACTCCCAAGAAAACATATGAAGATCATGGTTGTGGACATTTCAGTTTTCATGCACCTTGCAAAAGCATCGTTAGCACTACCCGACAAATAAAATAGCCTGATTTGATTTATAATTTTGTCCGTTGCCATTTGGCTAATACGTGGCACAGTGGATTTTAAAAGATTTGCTTTAGATTCTCTGCCAAGCAATGATCAACAAGCTTTAACAAAGGTTTTTCAAACTTTTTCAAATGTTGTTTCAAATCTGAACATTGACAAGTAGTTCTCTAACTTTTTGATTGGAGTTGCCGGTTAAACCACAGACATTGGAGAATACAAACAAGCAATCTTCTTTAATTATTGAAGTCTTAGTGCATGACTGACAATGCGGGTGTACGTAGTAGCTTTTTAATTGAAAATATATTGAGATATTTTATTTATTTATTTTACATCAATTTAATGTTTTTAAAAGGGTGTTTAGTATTAGGGTTCAACTTATTTTTCATTAAAAAATGTTTTTTTCTTTGAATTATATTTTTTAATATTTTTATATTATTTTAATGTAATGATGTCAAAAATAAATTAAAAATAATAAAAATAAAATTAATTTATTTTCAAGAAAAAAATACTTTAAAAAACACTCGTATTCTTAAATGCTAAATAAAAAAAATAAAAAAACAAGTTGAGGCAAATACAAAGTGACTCTTTGGGAGTGTGGTTGAAATTGTCTTTGAAAGTGTTTATTCATTTAGAAATATATCAAAATATTTTATTTTTATTTTTAAAAAAATATTTTTGATATCGGCACATGAAAATAATCTAAGAATACTAAAAAAATTAATTTAAAATAAAAATAAAAATATTTTTTTAATTTTTTTTTAAAAAAAACTTTTAAAATACAGTGATAAACACGATTTTTATTATGAACTTGTGGTAAATTCCTAATTAGTGAATTTAATCATGAGAATGCATCATCTTAAAGTAATCAAATTAAATTATTAGCATGACTAATGAATGATGTCAACAGAAAAACTTGTCTTCAAAAGAATACCGCTATGAAACACTCCATGAAAGGCCGCGGGCCATATCAAATGTGCTTTCACTATCCAATCACACGAAGAAGAAAATAAATTATATTACGCACCAAAATTCGTGGGACCAAAAAACAATTTTATCAATGGCTACACGGCAGATTATGGCATGTTTGGAAGAGCGGTTGTGGTTGTTTTTTAAAGTATTTTTTATTTAGAAATATATCAAAATAATATTTTTTTTATTTTAAAAAAAATCATTTTTGACATCAACATATTAAAATAATTTAAAAATATAAAAAAATTCATTTAAAATAAAATAAAAATCAAATTTTCATGAAACGCGGCTGAAACACAGAGCACAGGCTCAAGTAGCTGGTCAGCAAGTCACGGAAGAACTTATTAGACGTCATTCTATCATTTCATAAGAACTCTAGCGATGGAGAATTCCACAACTCTTTCCTTTATATATATATATATATATATATATATATATATACTTTTTATTTATTAAACCATTATTTGAGTCAATAAATTTATATAAAGACAAAGTGTAATGATGTTTTTTTTTAAAGAAACTCTGAAAATATTAAAAATAAATGAACAGATTATGAATCTTGAGGAATGAAAGATTCATATGATGTTTATAGTTCATGAATATTGTTTTTTTAGAGAGAAATCACTAAATTATAATTATATTCAAATAAATTGTATAGATAAATGAAAGATATTAAGAAACCTGTGTATGACAGGGGAAAAACTCATTAATGCGTGCGTTCTGGGCTTAGAGATGGGTGTCCGAGTCTAAAATAATAATTGAGTCCAGTTATAATAACACTTGGACCCAACAAGAATGATAGGACACCCACCACCCCTTATTCATTCTTGTTGGGCCTTGCCTCGTAAGCCCTTGCCTGAGCCTTTATATCTTACCACCAATTGGGCTCGAGCATGGTAGACAAGGCCCATATTAGGCATGCTCCCAACCTTGCTCGTGGGTGTGTATCGCTCAACATGAGTTAGCAATTGGGCTCGTGCGTGTAGCTCACGAGCCCAATTGCTAACTCATTAGGGCTCCCTAATTTTTTCATTAGAGTGTGTCTCTTCGACGGTGATCTGTACAGTTGGATTTTAAAGTCTATTTTGTTAAGAGAATTAAGTTCATTTACTAGAGGGAAGTGGGACAGGAAGGAGAAGGAGCAATTGCAGTGGGAGGGGATTGCTTGGAGTAGACTACACTTGAGGTAGTTTGGAATCTTATAAAAAAAAATTAAAAAATTAAAAAAAATTATTTTTATTTTTTATGTATTTTAGATCATTTGATGTGGTGGTGTTAATTTTTTTTTTTTAAATAAAATATATTAATTTAATATATTTTTAAATAAAAAAACACTTTAAAAAATAGCCTCAAACATACTTCAAAATAGATTTTAATCCATGTGCTAGTGAAATAATCAGTTGATCCTTTGCCGTTTGGTTTAAAAAATCATTATTGAATTCTTGTATTTCTTTAAAATTTGTCTTTCTATTAATTTTAATTTGCATGATATTTTTTTTAATTTCATTCAATTCTAATTACATTTTCTAATATACCCATCACAATAATCTAAAAATAAATTAGTTTAAAGAAAAAAAACTTTTTAAAAAAAAATATTTATCGGATCTAAAAACTCAAACCCATTTAAACACCAAATTCTTAAATTTTAATTTAACAGCTAGAAAGATCTAGAATGTACTACAACATTCTTCAATCTTCCAACTTTAGATGATGTTGGAAACAGAATCTTCCTCATTCAGCGTCCAGAATCTACCAGATCCCTCCTTTACTTCTTATATATACCCAACCTGTCCCGTCTCTCAACATTCAAAAAAATCAATAAGCAGTATTCCAGATAATAGCGCGCGCCCCCATTGAAACTAACGATTAAATTTTTGAAAAAGAAGAACACGATGGCGTTGATTCCAAGCTTCTTCGATAACCGCCGAGGAGGCAGCATCTTCGATCCATTCTCTTCTTTCGACATTTGGGATTTCCCATTCACCTCCTCCCCCAATTCTCTCCTTTCTCGTGAAAACTCAGCTTTTGTCGACACCCGCTTTGATTGGAAAGAGACACCGGAAGCCCATGTCTTCAAGGCAGATCTTCCGGGGCTTAAAAAAGAGGAAGTGAAGGTCGAGATTGAAGATGACAGGGTGCTTCAGATTAGCGGAGAGAGGAGCGTGGAGAAGGAAGACAAGAACGATGCGTGGCACAGGGTGGAGCGAAGCAGTGGCAAGTTCTTGAGGAGGTTCAGGCTGCCGGAGAATGCAAAAATGGATCAGGTCAAGGCTGCTATGGAAAACGGAGTTCTTACTGTGACTGTGCCAAAAGAAGAGATCAAGAAACCTGATGTCAAGGCTATTGAAATCTCTGGTTGAATATGAGACGATACCTCTTTCGAGAATTGTGCTTCTTGTTCTTGTGTGCTCCTTTTACAAGTAGTTGAGAGGTTTGGTCTCCCTGTTAGTGTGCAGAGATGAGCAATGTAATTAAAAGTTACGCTAATAAAATTTCTTGTTTCTTGCTCGGTTGCTTGTAATTATGTGCGTATCTTGATTATTTCTTGTTATTTGCTCGGTTTGAATTTTTAAATGAAATAATTTTAATTATTTTATATGATATTAGAATTTTGTTATTGATTCATCACAAGTTTAATTTTATTATTTTTGTTATATTTAATAAATAAAAAAATATTAAATAATGAGAACATATAAATAAATAAAAAATATAATTCAAATCTTATCAAATAATATTTTTTTTTGAATAATGAATAATTTTAAAATATCAATCATATCTTTTAATTCAAACATAAGATTGAGATTAAATTTTAAGAGAAGTCTCTTGATATATTTAAAATTTCAAAGCAATCAGATAATATAATAATCTTGCGAGATTGATGATAATATTATTATAATATTATACATGTTCATAATTTTATTCAGAAAAATCATTTTATTATTTTTTTTAGATTAAATTACACAATTCTAAATAATTTTATTTTTGGATTTGAACTATTTTTTTTTGGAATATATATATATATAGTATAATTTCAAAACGGCGCAATAAAATACTATGAAATTGAAATATTCTGTTCTAATTGAAAAAATAAAACACCAACCGAAATTGTATTAACAACCTTAGCATGATCAGTCTGAAAACTGTGAAGAAGAACCTCTGATTGAGTTTTTCCGGAGAAATTCGTTATTGAAACCTTGGCTGTTATCCGATCGAAGCTTCATATGCAGCTCCGCGAAACATCTCAGTCTATAAGCTTCTTCACTCTCATCGAACAACTTTGCAACCAAAACATGTCGATGAAGCTGTTTGGAAAGCTCTTCTACAAGTTTCTCTTGATCTGGCATAGGAAGTTGTTTGAATTCCTCGATGGCATAACCATCATCTGCCTTTGCTAGATAAACTGAGTTTTTTTAGGTTTAAACACAAATCGGATTAAAAACTAGTTCAAATGAATTAATTTCATTTTTCTATCCAAGATGATAAAATTTATTGTATTTTAATTGAGTTTTACGGGTTTTTTTTTTTAATTGAGTATGTTTTTTCAAGAATTTTTTTCCTGAGATTTTTACAGTGGACTTGAATTATATTCACAATTTTTTAAGCTTTTCGGAGTTACTATTGAACTGTTTTTTACAATGATCCTTGGCTTGTTTTCATCAAGAGATTCTCCAACCCCTAAACAATTTAATGAATTTTTAGTAGGATCTTAAAACGGAATCCACAAATCACCCCTTTATTTAACTGGTACAGAAGGGAAAATCAAACATTACAGAGCCCAAAAGCAAAAGAAAAAGGAAGGCTTAAGCCCATTAAACACTCCAGCCCAATCGGCCCTCGTTTTAAATATACTGCCACAAAGAAACAGGAACTTTCGAGTAAGTTCCTCAACTTAAAATCTGGGTGTGAACCCAGAATGTTCCTGAAACAGGGTCCAAGACTACCATCCAGAATGTACCAGATGGCTCGTTACTTACTATAAATACCAGCCCGTATCGCCTCTCACATGACATCTAAAAATCAAGAACAAGAAACCAATCAGGTGATCAACAGCAATCTATCAAGCTGCAAGATTTTCTGGAAAAGATGG
Organism: Salix caprea; assembly: GCA_964035475.1. Taxonomy (NCBI): domain Eukaryota; kingdom Viridiplantae; phylum Streptophyta; class Magnoliopsida; order Malpighiales; family Salicaceae; genus Salix; species Salix caprea. Next base: position 18,733,215 of record OZ037745.1, on the reverse strand, counting down.
AAATGATTCCAAGCTTCTTCGACAACCGACGAGGCAGAAGCGTTTTCGATCCGTTCTCTTCTTTTGACATTATGGATCCATTCAAGGTCTTCACTCCTTTCACTTCCTCCCCCAACTCTCTCGTTTCGCATGAAAATTCAGCTTTTGTCGACACCCGCTTTGATTGGAAGGAGACACCGGAAGCCCATGTCTTCAAGGCAGATCTTCCGGGGCTTAAAAAAGAGGAAGTGAAGGTCGAGATTGAAGATGACAGGGTGCTTCAGATTAGCGGAGAGAGGAGCGTGGAGAAGGAAGACAAGAACGATGCGTGGCACAGGGTGGAGCGAAGCAGTGGCAAGTTCTTGAGGAGGTTCAGGCTGCCGGAGAATGCAAAAATGGATCAGGTCAAGGCTGCTATGGAAAACGGAGTTCTTACAGTGACTGTGCCAAAAGAAGAGATCAAGAAACCTGATGTCAAGGCTATTGAAATCTCTGGCTGAATATGAGACAATACCTCTTTCGAGAATTGTGTTTTTTTTGTTGTTCTTGTGTGGTCTTTTACAAGTAGTTGAGAGGTTTGGTCTCCCTGTTAGTTTGCACAGAGCTGTAATGTAATTAAAAGTTTTCCTGAAAAATTTCTTTCTGTCCTGCTGAGTTGCTTGTAATTTTGTGCATATCTTGATTATCTGATCTTCCCTTCCCGAAGAAAATTCCCGAGTCGTATCAGGAATTAGAAGGATGCATTGAGAACAGCACGTTGAATTGTTCATCATAAGAATTGACAGCATCAAGCATATTTTGTTTTTCTTAGAATAATCTGGAGATTTAAACTTAGTTTCTTGCAACGTCTCATTTTTACGCATCATCCGTAGTGCTTAACATTAGACAGTTTCCAATCTTAACGCTCTCTGCAGGATTGATTTTCTCGATTTATATATGGGTGACATGTTCTTGAAGAAACCAGGTCATCATCAGAGTAAGGGAACAACATTGAGTTGACCACCGTCAACCATGAAGTTGCATATTTGCCTCAACGCTGGCGACTGATGTGAGCCTGGTCAACACTGGTGCAACAGATTTTAAAGCTGATCACTAAACTGAGGATCGTTCTATGCAAAGAACAATTATGTATGACAAATCTATTCACATTGACAATTATGCGCCTAATTATGGGATTAATTTTTATGGGAACAATTATGCGCCTAATTATGCATTATAATTTTTTGCTTATAATTTTTTTTTTCATTTTTTGTTTGCTTTTTTGATTTTTTTTTTCACTTATGCATTTTTCTTTCTTTTGATTGTTTTTTATTACTATTATTTATTTATTTTGACGTCAAATTATTTTTTTCTTATAATTTTATTTTTTTCATTTTTTGTTTGTTTTTTTGTTAAAATTATTGACTCTTTTTTTTTTCTTTAATTGAATTTTTTCCCATTATTAAAGCTATAAGAATAATAATTTTAGTTTTTTTTTTGTTTTCTCTTTTTTTAATGTTTTTGGTTTTTTTTGCCGGGGTGATTTAATATTTTTTATTATTTTAACAATAATAGTAATGATATTTTTAGATGTTAAGACTTTGATGTTCCTGTTGTTATAATACGATATGTTGATGTGTTTCATTATATCAAACCTTGCATGTATAGATGTTATATTTTATTTGATTTTTTCAATTTTTTTTATTTGATTGAAATTGATAATATATTTGATTTTGTTTTCGGCCCTTATACTTTTGATTTTTGATTTTAATTCCTTTAATTTTTTGTAGTTCTTAAATAGTTTCTATTTTTATCTCTGTTTATACATATGTGCCTTTAGTTTTGGTTTTTAATTTTTATTATTTTCTCTTTTGTTGAGATAATATTATTTTCAAAAATTTTGTTCTTAAATTTTAGTTTGTGTTTATGATTATTTGAAAATTGATATTTCTTATTTGTTTTCCTTTGTTTTTTCTTTTGGTTTTTTTATTAGTATTTTTTTTATTTTCACGTCAAATGATTTTTTTAGCTAATAATGTTTTTTCATTTTTATTTTGTTTGCTCTTTTGTTAAATTTTTTGGGCTTTTTTATTTTTTTTATGAATTTATTTTCTCATTATTCACGCAATAATAATAATAATATTTTTAGTTTTCTTTCTTTCTTCCTCTTTTATTAATGTTTTTGAGTTTTTTTCTCCTCGGAATAATTTAATAATTTTTATTGTTTTAGCAATAATAGTAATGATATTTATAAATGTTAATCTTTCAATATTGTTGTTGTTATAATAGGATGTGTTGATGTATTTTATTATATCAAACCTTGCGTGTATAGATGTTATATTTTATTTTTGAACTAGCAAAATTTATTAATTGTTTCAATTCTAATAATTATAAAAAATATGTTTTACGTTGCGGGCAATAACTAGTAATTATGCTAAATGTTAGCAATCAACTGAAAATTTGAAAATAAAAATCATAGAAATAACGAGATGTACACGAAATCCCAAGGACACGTTCTAGTTTCAACAAATTAACACAACAATGGCTGGCAATTGCTCTTTGCAAGACTTCAGCTTAAAATTTCAACATTTTTGCTCAGTTCATCCAGCTTCTTCATCCTCAGTTTCTCACTTTCACTCACCAGCTAAGCAACCATTTGAAAAGAAGAAAAGGAAATATGTTAGTGATTAAGATTGAGATTAAGTACTAATCAAGCATCGATTAATCAAGTTTATAAGAATTAATATGATAATTAATTACCTCCACTAATTTGGAAACCAGCTGAGCTTTTTCTTTATTCTTTTCATTAAAAGCTTCAAGGGCTTCTTTGTATTCTCTCTCCTGGAATCATATAAACATTTTGAGAGGCTACTCATATATTTTGCTCCATGCATGAACAACTACTATATAAATTTATGTTGTAAAAATTATAAAAGATATTTCAAAAGACTATCTTACATTAGTAAAACACAAATAATTTCTTGAGTGCAAAGAGTGTATATAGGACTTACTATCTTACATTGAAAAAAAAACTTTCATCAAGTGTTTATATAATAAAACTGGAGATGAAATAGTAAACAACAAATGAAATAGAGTGAGCTCGAGTATATAAGGATGAGTCGAGTAAAAGGAAAACTTCTGATTCACCCCTACGTGATTTTAAAGCATTGATTTTTCAAACAAAAGACAATCCGAAAATTATTTTTCTTCTTCTTCTTCTTCTCATTTGCTGGTCTTTTCTTATTTCCGAGCTGTTTCTGTGTTGCCCTCTACTCTTGAGGAAAAAATTAATGAATACTAGATGATACCTTACTGTTGAGAAAATATCTTTAAGTACAGTGCACAAGCACGGCTCGCTCAAGTTTCTGTTTTCGTAGTGATCATGCAGTTGAAAATTCATCAAACTAGTCTACAAATTCTAGATAATTGGATTTTTATCTGATAATTTAGTAAGAGCATCGGATTGTCTGGTTTGTATATTGTCTTTATCGTAGCAAAAGAAACAAGCCAAAATTTCAATTTCACCTTCTTCTGGCAATTCAGTCCTAGAGGCTTCAGCTCCCTGTTGACCGTGTCAATCCTCTTACGCACCATCGAAACTTCCTTCCCCGTTGGATCTGTCAGAGCTTCAAGCTCCTGCAAAATATTTTTTTCCCTTTAAAAATCAAAATAATCTCCAAAAAAAAAACAGTAAGTGTAAAATACGTTTACAGAATAATACGTAATTATTGTGATAAACTTACTTCACGGATTTCTGCTAATCGTTTAGTTGCTTCTTCCACACGTCCCAGGTGAGCATGAACCTTGTCTCTGACTTCCATCTTCTTCTTCTCAATCTCCTCTTCTTTTGCCCTGAACATTGCCAGTGCAGATCTTGACATCTCCTCATCTTTATCATCCCTTAACAGCGGGGTTTCATTGTAATTACTGATAACGCCTGAGTTCTTCATCATTCTGATCTGCATTTGTGATTTCTGTTGCTCCAATATTGGTTTTTGTGTTGTCATTTTTCACCTCTTTGCTCTTTGGTATGATTGCTTTCTTTCTCTAATTGCAGGTAGTTTTATAAACAAAAGCTGGGTTTAAAGTTGTGAAACCCTCTTGCTTACTTTACAGCAAAAACAAATACTAAATCGAGCTGAGTGACCAATCTTCCTAATCTCCTTTAATCATTAAGGTGAAAAGAGGATTTCATCTTTGTTGAATGAAGACTTAACTTTGAAAAACCCTCGTTACCTTTCCTTTTTCACCTTTACTCAAAATGAAAATGATCATAAATTATGGTGTCGAAATTTAAATTTTTGAGTGTGTGTTTGATAGATGACAAGATGGGCCTCCTTTGGTAGATGGATATTTTCTTAAGATGGTATTATGAAAGATTTATTTTAGCTAAATATCTCGTTAATTCAGCATCCATGCACGTATACACTGCCAAAACAAGTATTTTTTTTAGTGTAATCAATACAATACTTGCCATTTCTTAAAGGGTGATGCCAAATGAGTAACAAATACATCATTATCCAAGTGTATATTTGAAGAAATAGAGTACAATCATGGGCAATCGATTCTTTTCCAAATTATTATGCATAATAATAAAAATAATGATAAAGATATGATGCAATGGAGTTAAATGTGGTTGAAGGGTCTTTTAAGGAGAGGTAAATATTCTTTTTCCAAGAAAAAAGAGTGCTTTAGGTGGAAGTTTTGTCTGTGGAGTGGACAGTAAGGGCTCACCTACACTATTCATTTTCTTGAGAGCCTTAAGGGACAAGACAGAGTGGGAGAGGTTGCAGAGCTAGCTTCCATTTATTACATATCATTACCCTCCCATTTTTAAATTGTAACTAAGAATCTTCACTTTAACACTTCTAATCTTGTCAATGCCCGTTTTGCTGCAAATTTTGATCAACACTCCTTGAGGGATTCTGACATTTGTTTGAGATTTCAAAACATAAAAGAAATCCAAATCAAACCTTAAAATATCCCCAGCTATTAAGTTAATATCATTTTATCCTCATATAATAATTATTATTTTTTGTCAATTTTGTTCCTAAACAATTTTGATTACTCAATCTGGCCTTCAAATATGGATGGAAATCCTTAATTGAAAAGATCCTTACAAAATTGAGACTGCCGGGGCATTTTCTGGGGTTTCTCCCTTTTCATTCCTTCCCTTTGATTTAAATGTAAGGAACTAGGGGTGATTGAATACATGAGAAAGTATCCACTTTTGATGGTTATGACTTTCCAGCTGAAAATGTTCATCGTTGTTGATTCAATCTTAGTGCCTGTTTGGGAGTATGATTGCGGTTGCTTTTGAAAGTGTTTTTCGTTCAAAAATACATTAAAATCATGTTTTTTTTTAATCATTTTAGACATCAGCACATCAAAATGATCTAAAAACACCAAATTTTATTAATTTAAATTTAAAAATAAAAATAAAAAATTTTCAAATTTTTTCAAAAGTACTTTTGAAAAGCACTCGAAAACACCCCCTAAGCATTAGATCTTGCTAGCTCCCTTTTTTATTCTGTTTTCTTAATTGGGGTGCTGCTTAGGCCTACATTGATTTATGTTCAACAAATTTAACAGCCAACTGCCAACATTATCTTGTATCTTCAGGAACTCAAAAGGTTCTGAAGATTGCAGTGTCCCAAAATTTCTAAATGACAAGGTTGCTGTAAGCTTTTGCTTTCCGAATTCTGGGGTCTTGGCCAGAAAGTAGAGTTCTAGCTTTTGTATTTTGGTCGGCTCCTTGGCCAGTTCCTGCCAGCGTGATTCTACACGTGTGCCAGATTAACACTTGGCAGGTTTAAGTTAGAATTGTTTTTCTACATATCATTGAAGGTTCTAGTACTACCCTAGACACCAACGCTGTCGTTGATACGGTGTCCGCACATACCAACCATCCCATATCAGGTCTGGGTACCCCTGTTGACAGTTCCATGGGAGTTACCCCTGCCTTGGCTTCAATGACACAACCGAACCGAACCCTATGGCGTGGATTCTCAACTAAAGCTCGGTATAACTAACCATTTTCACTAACTACTTGTTCCACATTAAGTGCACCTTCCCATATTCCTCACACTTTTATAGTTAACCTCCAAGATTCGGGTCAACAAATCTGGTCTCATTTGGGAGTAGTGGTGATTATAAGTGCCTGTTGGGGATGGAGTTTCAAACGCCGTTTTTAAAAAATTCAATTTTTTTTTCATTTTAAATGAATATGTTTTGGTGTTTTTAGATTTTTTTTATGTGCAGATGTCAAAAATAATTTTTTTTTTTAAAAAAAAAACATCATTTTGATGTATTTCAGCACGAAAAGCATTTTAAAAAGCTACCGCAACAGCTCTCCCAAACAGGCATTAAACCCTATGGCTAACCCTCAAGCTGGAATTCCCTAGGTTTAATATGGCACCAATCGTGCATGGCTGGTAAATTTGGTCTTCCTTTTGTTCAGTGGGTAGATAATGTTACGTGCTAGATTTTGAACAAGGGATAAAAAATATTTATTAGCTACATTCAAGCAGCTAGTTCAAGATGGGGATTTCTATGAATATTTGTAGCAGTTTGGTGATACGTGGACAAGAGTGTGCCATTGAGTGATTATTCAGCCTTTAGAGTTCTTTATAGGAGGCCAGAAACATGATCTGCAATAAGCTGTTATTCAAACTACACCTACGAAATTGAATGAGGTCATTGAACAAATTGAGTTAGACTAACATCAAAACCAACCTTAGCCGTTAAACACAACAACCGCCATCATATCATCTCCCTTTTTACTCCCAAACACACTCAACCCGCATACACAAAAATACCAAACCTGAACAAATCACCCCAAAATACACCCAAGGGGAAACAGCCCAAAAAACGTGAAAGAAGCAGGTTTTTTCCTATTTATGTAGGAGGTTGCACTGATTATGAAGAGAGAGGTGTGAAAAAACTGACCATGAAGAGAGTGATAGGGAGTGCGGTCAAACAACATTTTTGAATATTTTTTAACTTCAAATTAAACATATTTTTTTACATTTTTGATGCACTAATGTCAAATAAATTAAAAAAATATATATATTATTTTAATATATTTACGAATAAAAAGTATTTTAAAAAGCAACATCTAATATTCTTTCAAACAGGCCTGAAAAGGTGATAAATACATGAGCCCAATTTTCATGACATGCCTTAATAGGGGTAACAGCTTACCAAACCATGAAAGGATGTGGGAAGGTGAGCCTGAAGTAGCTTTTGATTCTAATTGATATGGGCAGTGCACATAATTTCATGGATGTAAGGTTGATGAAAGGTTCAAACATCTGCTCGTCCCCATCAAACAACACCTTTGCTTATGTGAACATTGAAAAAGAGGCAGCAGGGAAGTATACAAAAGAAATATTTGCATTCTTTCTGGAGAAATTAGTGTCTGGTTTTCCCTCTCATCGAGAAATAATTTCAGAAGTTTAAAGCATTCGCATTTCTGGTTTGGAAGGGAAACAAGCAAGCTTGTCAGTTATTTGAATTCATCAAATTATCTAGCCTTTCAGCCTCAAACGATATATAATTATAGTTTAGCACACTAAACTAATCAGGTTTGCTTGTTGTTCAACAACCCCATCGTCAGGTTCTGAAAAAAACTATGAAAAAAATGCTTCACACATGAGTTTTGGTTGCCCACACTACCAGTTTCTATCAATTTCAGTTTGTCAGTAAAAAGGTAGCATTTGACATACATTGCCTGCTCATGAGGGTCATAACTAAATACAAACAAATCTCATACTTCTTCAATTGGCCGTCCAAGTATCTTTCCTACTTTGACTACACAAGTTACTACAACAAATGCCATACCTGGGCTTCAGACTAGCAGGAAGACTGTCACACAAAAACGAGACAAAGTAGCAATCAATCACCACTTGCACAACCTCCACAACCACAATGCACACACTCAACAACCTTCTCTTCCCTGAGATGTTTTGGAACCCTGCAAACACAAGTCGTGCCAAAGTTGTGGTCCCTGGGTTGGATGCAGCGGAGGCAGCACAGTCGTTCATATCCTGGCTGTAATTTCAAACATAGAAACTCAACATCAAAAGGTTTTCAAATCTTCATGCATCAGACTTTCATAAATGGCAAACCCAAATGCGAAGGAATTGAATTGAAACATAAAACCGTAAGGAAACTGCAAAAAACCTTCTTCCATTTCGCAATTAGGTTACGATCCCCATAACCCTGATCCAAACAGAACTCATAAAGCTCCTTAGATATCTCATTTCTTCTGTAATAAAGATCGTAAATATATCTGCTCTTTTGATGCGTAATTTTGAAAATGGGCCACAGAGCCTCACACTTTCTCTTGCCGTCATGTGGATCGAGTTCAGCTGCCAAAAAAGAAATATCAATAAAAACATAGCAAATTAATTAATTAATAAAAAATAATTGAACACGTAATCAACCTTCCCTCATCTTCCCATCCAGTTCGCGAAGCGTAGGCTCAATTAACTCCCATCCCTCCGGGTACTTGATCCGGCTTCTCCTCACTTTCGGCATTTTTACACTGTAATTCACAGCCTCAGTTGAAAGCCTAAAATTATTATTTCTATTAACAAATTTGGGTGATTGTGATTAAAAGAAGTGAATTAGGGTTAGTAATTGAGCTTTAAAAAAAAAGATAATTTTATAATAATTTAAACAATAAAAAAAGCAAAGAAATTCGAAGTTTGAGAGAGGAATTCAATAGATGACAACGAATTCAAATTAGCCTACCGCAGCTCTGGATTTGATTAGGGTTTCCTCGATACTGCAAAAGATACCACCAGAGAGCTGAGGTTTCGTTTTTGCTGAAAAATAAAATAAGAAAAATTATCTAGTCTGCTGGGCCACAAGATGGATCCACGTACAAATGGGTGCCGCTGCCGGATCTAATAAAATCACACGTGTCCTTTCCATTTATCCGTGTGGTCTCTATGCCCTAGTTATATGAGCAAGGTTTCAAAATGTTTCAAGGATGTGTTAAATATTGTGATGGTTGTTGTGGTTAAAGTTTGAAAAAATAATTTTATAAAAAATAGTTTTAGTTGCAGTTCATAACTGAAATTGAAGTGTTTGATTAAAACTGTGGTTGAGTTTGAGGTTAATGAAAAGCAGTTTCGCGTGTTTGGTTACCATGTTTTTCATATTGCTATCAACTTGTAAAATTACTTTAAAGGGCACATGTACACGTGTATGTGTGTATGTATTGTTTTTTAAATATTGTAGATTAATAATCATAACAATAAAATGTAATTAATAATTCAAGTAAATTAGACATTTGTTTTTATTCTCTCACCAAACTACTTGCAATTTCATCACGAACTAAATCAATACTTAAATGCCTCTGTGATCTCTTGTTATTTGATCGAGGAGCAACATCTGGTAACAATATCATCAGTAACAACATTTGCGACCCAATTATAGAGATAATTCCAAGACCAAATCCAGTTTGACGCGGTGGAAAATCCGAAAAATACGATCAACATCAATATTCCGTATAATATTCTAGAATTTAAATAAACGAGAGAAGCTCTCAAGAAACTTTGCAATTTTATTCAATAATTCAATGCCTCGCCCAGAAGGCTTACAATCATATTTAAAACGAAAACCCTAGCCCTAATCCTTGCTGGACAAGAAAACGAGACTAATTATTAAAATTACTAAAAATTGAAAAATTGAGATAATTGCAGAAATTAAAGCTACTAGAAATCCTGAGCAAGCCAGAATTGACGGAAAAGTCGATTCAAACCTGCAAATCAAGAGTTATGACGAAAACAAACTTTACCAAAATGGCAAAAACGATGATTTCTAGGCCTAAATGGTGGAATTCGGCCAAAAAAGGTATGCAACAATAACCAAGCTAGTGAATGATGTTGGACTCGCCAAAACACATTAATTGGGTGATTTTCGCATCATTCCACCTTCAATGCCCGAACTGCTGGACTGATATCTATCTATATATTTTTTAATTTTTAAAAATATATTAAAAAATGGACTGGGTCTGACCCACTAAAAGGTCTAACTCTGCTGGGTTTGGGCTCGACCAAGAGCAGGTCCAGTCCAAGTCCAGTAGAAAAATTCGTTGTGTGAAACGATGTGGTGCATTGTTCACGTCTTCTTAAAAAGTGAATAGTGCAGCGGGCTGTTCACGTGAACAATAGCTGTAGGCTGACGATGACGAGAGGCTCAACTGCCGATGTCGACGAGTAAAGGAGGTTGAGGTGGTTCTTCCTGTGGTGGTGCGTTGTAAATGGTGGTCTGTGGTGGTCAGGAGGAGCATCGAAAGCTTGTTGCCGCTGTTGTTGCTTTTACATCAGGGCTTGTTGTTGTCACTGGAGGTCATGGCAGAGCCTCTGACGTGGATGAGAAGCTGTCGATGCTAAGGGGGATGGTGGTGGTGCTCTTCGAGAGCTGTCCCTGACTGTGGAGAGAGAGAGATTCACCGCTGTGGAGAGAGAGAGAGGTGATGTTGTGGAGAGAGAGAGACAGTCGTTGGTGTGCCTGCGATTAGTGTTCTCCGGGAGCTGCTTCATGCTATTATATGTTGTGGTTCAGTCACTGTATAGAAATAAAACGCAGGCAAGAGCATTATAATCTTACTTCTTCTAAACCACCGTTTCGAATGATTTTTTGGTATTCCTATAACAATTTAAACTGTATTTTATCATTACCAAACGCTATAAAAACTGATTTTCCTCGAACCGCTGTTGGAATGCAATACCAAACGGCCACTAAATGGTAAACATGGAAACGTCCCGGTAACACTTGACAAGCTCGGATAGGGCCCAACACCAATCCTATGGGCCAGTCGTTGAATCACCAGTGTCGTGTCACAATTAAGCAACCAAGCCATGAAACGCTGCCGTTACAGTCTCGACCAAGTGTTTGACTCCCAAGAAACTAAATCCAAAGTTTCCTCCTCTTCGGATAACTGTCTGAAACTTGAAAAATAAAATATTCCCCACTCCCCTAGAGAGGGAGAAAAGAGGGGGAAGATTGTAAGGTGAGAAAGGAATTTTCCGTAGTAAAGCTATTTGAGTTTTTTATTTTTAGCAAGTGGCTGCACTTAAAACTAAGCTGCTCTGTTGCTTTCCACTCCAATTTAATGCAAAAAAAGGATTCTTTTTCTTTTAATCTCTCTTTGGTTGCTAAACTTTTCAGGAGATTAAGAGATAATTATATGTAAAGCATGTTTTTGTTCGTTATTTAGTTTAATTTTGTGAATATTTGTTGTGTAGTCAAACCGGGATTATTATTATTAATTCATATGATTTTATCTATGATGAAGTGGGTTCGATTTGTTTTTTCGTTTATAGATTTATTTATACTTTAAGTGGGAGATTATTTTCTAACCTGGTGGGGTTGAGGAAATTAATTAGAAATAATTCTTATTAGGCATATGGCTACCTCAGAGACGGTTTTACAAGTGTTATCTGGTGGTTTACCTTGCCCGTATCGTCTTGATCCGTTTTCCGGTGGTGTGAATTCCGTGCCTTCGTTCTGCTCTGATGTAAAATGTGGGAGGAATAGAGGTTTGGTGTCCAAAAAGTTTAACAATAGAGTGAGGTTGTTAGGGAAATGCACGAGTCGGGGTGTAGGTTCTGTGAAGTCTTGTGGGAAGGTGAAATGTGCTCACAGGTGGGAATCTATAAGGTGCAAATGCCAAAAGGCTGAAAGTTTTGGAGGGGAAACTGCAAATGAAAGGAGCCCAGTTTCGCTTCCTGTAAATGGCGTTGATAGTGCCACGAATATTTTTGAAAGGGGAAGTTTTGCATTGAAGGGTAAGGAAGAGACGCGATCGATTGAGGAAGAAGCGTGGGATTTACTCCGTGCTTCAGTTGTTTGTTATTGTGGTAATCCAATTGGAACAATTGCTGCAAATGATGAAAACAGTGGTAGCATTCTGAACTATGATCAGGTTTTTATTCGTGACTTCATTCCGTCTGGAATAGCTTTCCTTTTGAAGGGAGAGTATGATATTGTGAGGAATTTCATCCTGTACACCCTTCAACTACAGGTTATTTATCACTTCACTAGTTCCTTGTTAACGTTTTAAACTATTTTCTCTATGTTTTAGTTGTCTTTGCCAGGGTAAAGATCATTTCCTTGTATCTTAAGTTTTTGGTCTTTAGGCTTCAGCTGTTTCTGTATTTAGGATTAGTACTGGTCTGCCAGTTTTTTTCTTTTTATGGAATATGGAACTTAATTAAGAAAGAAGAAAAGGTAATGTAGATGAAAATGAGAGGGTAGACATTTTCCAATTGGAAAACAAAGTTCTAAGACAATAGCATTTTGAATCCAGTTGAATATCAGTCAGGTTATTCACCCTTTGAAAAGCATCAAGTGCAGAATGTTGTAAAGAAGCAAGAAAAGTACTGTATTCCCGATTAACTGTTTAGACATTTTGATTTTTAAATTCTGGAATTTCCTTTGTAGGGCCAATATTATGTCAGTTAACATTTTCCTTCTTCTTTTTCAAAACTCCTCTTCCAATGATTTTCCTCAACATGTCATCAGGGAAGCTTTAATCATTAAATCGGCAAGTCTAGGGACCATTTCTCATGTACTGTTTAATTATTATTTCTAATGAGGATGATCTATCTTAAAAGTTATCCGTCTTATATTTTGATTTTTTGGTACTATTTCTTGGAAGCTTGTTATGTTAGTTTTGTGTTATTGAGGAATATATGTTAGTGAAATTTTGTATTTTGAATTCATGCTGGGTAGGTTATGTTACCTTAAAAAAATTCATTGAAGTAGAATAAGAATAAGTTTTATTCGTTTTACTCTAGGTTCTATCAGTTTGCTGAGTAATTCTTCTGTTGATAGAGTTGGGAGAAAACCATGGATTGTTATAGCCCTGGTCAGGGACTTATGCCTGCCAGTTTCAAGGTGCGCACTGTTCCCCTTGACAGTGTGGATTCTGCTACTGAAGAGATATTAGATGCTGACTTTGGTGAAGCAGCTATCGGCCGAGTTGCACCAGTTGATTCTGGTAAAGTAAATGATTTCAAGAAGTTACCTATTCGGAACCATCACTGTTTTCTTTTATCTTATTTTTGTATTGGATTCTAGAACATTATGCATTGTGATTTTCCTGTCAGGATTGTGGTGGATTATACTGTTACGAGCTTATGGAAAATGCTCTGGGGATCTTTCAGTGCAAGAGAGAGTCGATGTGCAAACTGGGATGAAAATGATCTTAAGGCTGTGTCTTGCTGATGGTTTTGATATGTTTCCAACTTTATTGGTGACGGATGGTTCTTGCATGATAGATCGTCGCATGGGAATTCATGGACATCCCTTGGAGATTCAGGTTAATACTCCCAAAAAATAAATGTTAAGTTTAACTTGTGAAAGTGGGGAATTATTTGCTTTTTGTTTCTTATCCTGTTCCATTATTTTGGGTCCTATAGCTTTTGAGAACAATCATGTTTATATAACATATGTTTTAAAATGCCAACTGTTCCTGTGCTTAAAAAACACAAAAAAGAAATGAAAAAAAGGGGCAGTTGCTCTCGCTATTATTTTAGTCTCCAGGCATATACTGATATCTTGATCAGTCAAGAATTTGTCTAGTTTTCCAATTAATTTTCATTGCTTTTCTAGTCCTCCATTGGATTTCTTTGCAGAATGTTTAGTTAGAGTTCAATCAAATTACTTGGGTGTTGGTCCTGACTGATTGGGCAATATGTATTGACTTATTGTATTATTTTACTCTTGGTTCATGTAAACATGAGGTTTCTAGATACTCTCTTTACAGCTAATATCTATTAGAGAGTCTTCACTGGTGCAGAAGCAACTATAAGCTTGAAAGTTGCCTTGCATCTGGAATATGAATATGATGGTCACTCATGTTATTTCATTATGTACAAATGATAGAGAAATTCAGTTGATAGTTTTAGCCAAACTAATGCATACAGATGGTTTTGATCTGAAAGGGCAAGTGATATAAAGTGGTTCAGAGGTCTTGTATGCCCGTATCAGCCACAAATTCAAACTGTGGTTCGTAAATAATGCTTATGCCTCTTGAACTAAAAAATTGTGGCAAAATTTGCACATAAAATTGCCATTTTTTTGCAGGCGCTCTTTTATTCAGCATTACTTTGTGCGCGTGAGATGCTTGCTCCAGAGGATGGATCAGCTGACCTCATTAGAGCTCTTAACAATCGTCTAGTTGCCCTATCATTCCACATCAGGGAGTATTACTGGATAGATTTGAAAAAACTGAATGAAATATACCGTTATACCACAGAGGAATACTCTTATGATGCAGTTAATAAGTTCAATATCTATCCAGATCAGATTCCTCCTTGGCTGGTGGAATTCATGCCCAGCAAAGGAGGTTATTTGATTGGAAACCTGCAACCAGCTCACATGGATTTCCGTTTCTTTACTCTTGGAAACTTATGGTCTATTGCAAGCAGTCTTGCAACATTGGATCAGTCCCATGCCATCCTGGATCTTATTGAAGCAAAATGGGCAGAATTAGTGGCGGAAATGCCAATCAAAATATGCTACCCTGCTCTTGAAGGCCAGGAATGGAGGATCATCACTGGCAGCGATCCCAAGAACACGTGATGCTTTACTTGAATCTTTTGATATCCTTGTTATTCTTTTGACTTTGAGAGGGTTTTATGTTCTTGCTGCATATTCTGAACTTGTTAATTTGCTGCAGACCCTGGTCTTATCACAATGGAGGATCTTGGCCTACTTTGCTTTGGCAGGTTAGTTTGGTGTTCCAAAGTTAAAACAAGGTTTAAAGCCACTATTTTCTGAGAGCATGATATATCAAAGATGTACCATCTTCATAGTATTTTCTCAATGGCAATCGTGAGACCCAATTCCTTAATCATGTTAACGAAATTTTGGGCAATGTTTAAACACTATTGAATTATTCAACTACTTTTGATTGTGATACCTTTTCTTGAAATATCTCAATGCTGCAACTCTAATATTTTAGGAAGATATTCTTTTTGAGATTGATATAACCAAATTTCTTGTTGGCAATCCTGAAATTGACTGGTATGGATTATTAATGCACAAGCATTTATTGTTGTCCCCAGCAATGTCATGCCCTGTTTATATTTCTGTTCTCATTTGTATAGAATTTTCCAGAGGCTGCATTTCCCATGGGCTCTGAGCATGATTGATTTCCATTTCTTTCTTTTCCCAGATATTTAGTTCCATACTGTGCGGCCCATATAGATTTTCTAGGTTTTGTATATGCCATGCCCACACGTAGCATATAGTCAAACAGACAAAGGGACTTCAAATACCAATTACTTTGTTGCATGGCTCTGCAGAAGAGTTGCTAATTAATGTTACAAATAATATGCCACTGCCTTAAGGCAGCTGATAGTTAGTGAAGCCAGTTAAGAATCTCTGATCACACTTTGAATTTGTATTAGACCATCTCCACTCCATCTAGAAACAGCTAAACCTCCTTTTTCGGAAGAACAAAGCGTGGATTGTTGCTGATTATGCATTCAAAATGATGAAATGCAAGTAGGTAGTTTGAGCCCAATTTGTATTTTATGACCTATAAGTGAATTGTCTTCAATTAATTTTAGATGCCTTTAATGTTGAACATTAGATTTGCCTAGGTATACAATTGTTTTGCACCATCCAATATTTTAGCACTGGATAGGTTTTTCATTTCCTTCTTGAGAATGCAGTACTGAATATGTTAGATAAGGAATATTACATGTTACCACAGTAAAATTTGCGGCATCAAGGGCGCCTTCCGATTGCATTTTTTGCTCATTTTCTCTCCGCACTTTGATTTTGAGCAGAATAGATTTTTCTTTCAAACTAACTTGTTTACGGGTCTTCTTCCAGCTCACCGTGGCATGCATAAAGATGAACAGACCAGAGATCGCTGAAAAAGCCGTCCGGCTTGTTGAGAGGCGCATATCTAGAGACAAGTGGCCGGAATACTATGACACTAAGCGAGCGAGATTTATTGGAAAACAGGCACACTTATTTCAAACCTGGTCGATTTCGGGTTACCTCGTGGCGAAACTCCTCCTTGCCAACCCTAGTGCAGCAAAGATTTTCGTAAATGAAGAGGATCCAGAGCTTGTAAATGCTTTGCTTAGTGCTAACCCAAGGAGAAAACGAGGTAGGAAAGGCTTCAAGCAGCCCTTCATTGTATGAATTGTGAAGCTAAGAAGAGGGCTACTAGACAAACTTGTCCAAATTTTGCAAATATAGTTACAGGATTGGAGGCATGAGACTGATAGCATTCTGCACCGAGAAATGCAGATGCTGGTGCTTTGTCACCTTTGTATCTCCTGAAATATACGAGTTTGAGATGAACAAGTAGAAATGCTAGAGATCACTCTCCCTCATTGTGAGATTAAGTGGCAATGCAAAAGTTAATCGGAGTGGGTGATCAACTCGTCAAATTCAGATAAAAAAAAATGAAATTGATTGAATCGAAACGGATCAACAAAATAAAACCCCACTAAAGCAAACATATATATAAAAAATATATATTTCCCTTCATAAACACAACTCCTCTCAATCCATGCTCAGCCTCTCTTCATCTCCATGCTCTTCGTTAATTTCCCTTCACGAATCCCAGCAACCAAACACAGCACCTCAAATCCACAAATCAACCATTGTTGATCGTTGATCTCTCGACGAAACCCAAATTCAAACTCTCTCCACGAAACCCCATTTAAGATGAATGTAGTTTGAATTTGTAAAAATTATTTCATCAAAGTTTTTATTTCTTTTTTGGATTGTACAAATTGAAAATTGGGTTTAACTTTAAGAAAAACAAATTAAACTAAACCAAACACACACACACACAGTTGAATTGGATTTTTAATCAAAATCCAAACCTAACAAAACCAAAATTGCTCTTTTGTGAACTGCTTGGTTGGCCTAGTGCTCTATTAAAGATGATGAGCACACGTTGAAGGTTTATTTAGTACCTCTAAAAGAAATTAGAATCATAACTGGGAGAACGTGTATGTCGAACAAACAAACTCATGTATCCTCACTGTGAAAGCAGCCTTGCGAATTCTGATTAAAAAAACACGAATAGTTGGAATTTCATAAATGTTTCACAAATTGGGATGCCTTGGAAATGTTAGACCAAGAAGACTATGTTGCTATATGCATTCAAAAGTTTTGCACTCATGCTGGTAATTATATTATACAGGAGTGGCCATCATTTTGATCTTAACAACCAGATGAATTTTGCATTGGCACAGACTATAAGTTTAGCATCCAAAGCAACAGCATTCACCTCCATTTTAATGGCAATGGTACAAGGAATTTTATGGGCGAAACAACGGGACAAAGCAGGTCCCTGATGACTATGGGAGTCAAACATCATCTATCAGTGATAGATCACATGAAGTTGCTTTAAATCACGAATATAATGTCAACGCCAAAGGTTGGATCAACCGGCATTTAACCACAAGCTAGGTTTTTCCAGCCAGAATGCTGTCCAACAATGATTCACAAGCATCTTCAAGTAGATCCAAGACCTGTGATAAAAAGGAAAGATCAAGAGGCTAGTAACAACCACAAATGCACTGAATATGTTGCTAAATTAAGAGAATTCTCGAAACAGAAATCGAGAAGTCTGTTTGATCATCTTCCACAAGAAGACCATGATCTCGACAGTAATCAATCAAGAGACTTTAAAAATTCGTATATGACTACATAAATATTCAATTTATAGAGTGAATGAGTTAAAGCAGACAAGTTGAGAGTTGAGAAAATGGATTAGATACAAGCAGTTCAGCCTTATCGTCTACATGAAAGCAACACCACGGGTTACAAGGTGAAGTTAAAGAAAGAAGGGACTAAGAAAAACAGTCTTGTAACCAACACTAGAAGACAGAAGTATTATCTATAATGCAACATGCACTGAAGGATCAACAAACACAGCAGTAGTCTGACGAAGAGGAGACTTCTGATTTGGAATAATATAAGCAACGAGTAAATAAAAATTTGTAATCCGGGAGAGCCTATATACCTTAATTAGCTACCTCTCCAAGCTGTAATATCTACATTGAAGAAAATCTTTGTTCATTTCTTTAAAATAAACTAATTCAATCACATCAACATATTGTTCTAAATGCGTTTCAATGAAGTAAACAATCAAGCAACTTAAGTCCTGATATTGAAGACTCCATCAAGATTTCACAAACTTTCGATACAATATCTGAGGGTTTATCAAATTCTCATACATTACCTTCTCAAAACCCTGTGGTCCACCGTAGTAAGGATCTGGGACTTCTGTTTCATCATGTTTCTTACAAAAAGAACACATTAGCTTAACCTGCGAAAACAACAGAAACATACGAGTTAAGAAATTAAAATACCTGCATGCAAAAATTCATAACAAAACCCTATATGTCTTTCGCCTACCTTCTTGTGTGCATCATCAGCAAGTGTCTCTCTAAGTTTCCACCCATTAAAAGCTTCCATTATATCCTCTGCACAAAACCCATTTCAAATATAACATGTTATCAAAAAGAATTAAAGAGGCTAACAAATCAAAAGGACGTAAAAAAAATCATTTGCACTTCTATTTTGGTTGTCCATAGCAAGAATGATATCAAAATCTCTAAAATCAGATGGTCGAATGGGCCTTGATATGGAAGTTATCTCAATCCCACGCCTTTTAGAAGCTGCCCTCATTCTTGAGTCTGCTGGATTACCCTAAAAAACAAACTAGTATCATTTACACTCCATAAAATGCTATTTTTCACTATTCTCTACAATCAAAACAAGAGGATCTCAGAAAGATATGTTTACCTCATGGTAATTAATGGTGCCAGCAGAGTCAATCTTGAACTTGGAATCAAGTCCTCTCTTTTTAACAAAATCAGTAAACACCCCCTCAGCAGCTGGACTCCTACAGATGTTGCCTAGACAGACAAAAAGAACAGCGAAAGGTTTGGTCTCTGTTGAAGAAGCCATTGATGATGATGATGATGATGATGATGAGATCACCAAGGACCTGAAATGGATATCACTGCTCGTGCGGTTTTTGTGATGAAGATGGGAATGCTGGAGAAATGGGTATTTATTAATGAGAGGAAACGGGGCCTTCAGAGAAAGGAGTTTAGTGTGTGGCAAAATTGTAAATTTAGAGATGGATTTGGAAACCTAGTATTAGGAGAACTGATGTAATTCAAGGTTGTTACTGATGTCCTGACCATCGCTACTCCTGTGAGGGTGCAGGTGTTGGCAAGGGATATGGTGATGACAGTAATTTGCTGTGTGTGTGTTGGGATTTCATTGGTCTAAAAAATATTTTGTGAGGGCAGACTTCAAAATTAAAAATAAAAAATAAAACGGGGCTGCTGGTGAACAGGGTATGCGGGTCGGGTTTTCTCTTTTCCTGTTTCACCATATCAAATCAATAAATTTGTGGAAGTTAGATTTTGGCCCATCGTATGCATGCAGGGAGTCGAGCCGTGACTATTTTGCACAGGCATTCTGTGATAGCCTCGTTTGTTTATTGTTGGAGAATGTTATTGAAATTATTTTTTAAAATATCTTTTATTTAGAATTGCTGAAAGGCTAGCATGTAGCAGGGAATACGGTCAAACTATGGAAAAAGGATGCTGATTCCACTCTTCAAAGCTCAGAGAAATAAGAGCAATGCTTCTCCACTTCCACATTCTCAATTTCTTCGCTCATTTCATATATTTTTTCAATTCTAAACTAGAGTTAAGGTTACATATATCTTATACTACATAAGTTGCCGCAAATTTTCAGATCACATTTACACTGTATGCCATTAACGTGTATATATACCAGTTACACTGATGATGAGAAACCCCATTTAAAAAAAAGAAAAAAAAAAGAGAGAATCGATCTTCCGTTTCTCACATCAGATATGTTCAGGCTAAAAAATCTCGAACTCCCTTAGCTCTGCTGTATCCGTACACTTGGTGCAGTCCTTGCTCAGAGAAAATGTGGTGGTTGCAATTCCAACATCCCATTGATTAGGTAGCTCCGGTGGAATTGCACACCGTATCAGAGCCCAGTTAAGGCCACCAAAGAAGGGGTGCTGTTTAATCTCGGCTGCCCCCTTGGAAGATCCTAGCCTATCCCCAGGTTCCTTTATCAACAACCCTCTGATCAAATCACGTGCATGAAAACTAACAATAGGGTTACTGGGGAACTTGAGGCTTCGTGAAACAACGTTGGACAGCGTTTCCTCATTTCCTGACCCCTTAAAAGGGGTTTTACCATATAACAGCTCGAACAGGAAGATTCCAAACGTCCACCAATCAACAGCACTGCCATGCCCCTCACCTTTGATGATCTCAGGGGCCAGGTATTCATGGGTTCCGACAAAGGAGTTAGAGCGAGCATCGGTCGGCTCCACCACCACCTGTGGCAGTGGGCTGACCTGAGCAGCTAGGTCAGATTTTAACTTCTGAGATTTGGCAGCAACTGACAGAAGTCTTGGAGTGAAACATGATACTTGCCAGGATGGGTGGAGGCAGAAGGGATCGATGCAGCTAGCTTCGGAGCATGGACTCGACATCTTTTTTGTGGGCTCTTCAGCAGGTGAAGATGATTGAAGTAGAACAGGATTAACAGCACACCTGAGTGAGAGGTCAAAATCTGAAAGCATGATATGTCCATCCTCTCGGACCAGAATATTTTCTGGTTTTAAGTCTCGATAAACAACTCCAAGCATGTGCAAGTACTCCAGTGCAAGGAGGACTTCAGCAACATAAAACCTACAAACATGATTACGTCAAAATGAATTGAAGAGACAAGGGGTAAAATTAAGTAAAGAATAGTCAGGTACAAGCAAAACTCTTCTAATATTTGTACTTCTCTATCAATGAGATGCACAAGTGTGTGCAGCACTACTTTTGGGGAGTTAAATATTGATCCTTCTTTTGCTATCAAGTGTCTCACAGCAATAAGCTGGCTCTCCAGGTTGTGATGTGACATAACAATCACATCGCCGTTTGCTTCTTGTATACCATTAAGGCACACCAAATTCAATGGAATGGCAGTTATTAAACCCCAATTGATTATAAGAGTCCCCGCCTTTGACTATAATTTCAGGTTTCCAATCAAATAGCCTATTGTAATTAATGTCCATCTTTATCAACATAAAACTCCTTTTTCCCATTTTTATAGGGATGAGATGCTAGTCACAAAAACTTTATCATCCATCATTTGGTCGTTGACCAATGGGCAACTACATTCACAAATTGAAATACAGTGATTTGAGTGGGAAATAAATGGACCACGTCACTTGGGATACCGAAATCAGATTTCTTATCCTGGAGGTGTATATGCAAGCGTTCATGTGTGTTTTCTGTGTGTTCATGCAGATGCATGCATCAGTGTGCATGTTAGAGAGTTTTTGCCCCCCCCCCCCCCCCCCCCCCCAACCCACCAGCACCTGCGTGCATGTGTATGTGTGTGAGTGAGAGAGAGGGGGGGGGGGTCCAAGAGAAAAACAGGAAAAAAAGGTTATTGGTGAACTAAATTATGCTGTAAAGTGCAAGGTTTGAAAATTTATGAGAACTTAAATAGAAATTAGTACCTTGCAGCTGGTTCAGAGAAACTCCTGCCACACTGTTTCTGCCGCAGCACATGCAGATCTCCGCCCGGACAATACTCCATAACCAAGCAGGAGAGCTTATCTGACGCAAAATGAGCATATAATGTAGGGAGAAAAGGATGATCCAGCATCTGCAAAATCTTTCTTTCGGTTAGGGCTCTAGACATCTTCTTCCTAGTTGCCAAGTAGTCATTATCCATCACTTTCAAAGCAAATAGGCAATTTGTACCAGTTAGCTCAGCAAGATAAACAGACCCAATATCCCCACAACCAAGCTTCTTGATAAGCTTGAAATGTTTCAAACAAAAGCTTCCATGCTGCTTCTGAACATGGCGAATGGCTTCCCACCTCAAGTCCTTAGACATGTGCGGCCGACTGCCACTACGACTAGAGCCACTGAGATTGCTATCATCACTAATACTTGTGCTGCTACTATAGTCACCGATGCTACTTTTTGAACTTTGTGAAAATTCCCCCTTTTCTCTTGATCTTGATTTTTCATCTACCTTTGCCAATATAGATCCTGTTCTGTTAGCACCATTTAAACTTGAACCCAGCCTGCTTGAACTTGTGTCAGCAATGATTAAATTGCATTCAGTGCTATGACTTCTACTACTAGAAGCTGGAGAAGCTTCTGCACCTTCTCTCTTTACACTCTCTAGAATACAGTCATGCACCATGTTGTCCAAATTGCTTTTACTAGGATTCAGATCATTATTGACTTTTCTATTACTTGGATTGGAACTGCCAGAGGAAGAAGTTGAACCCTGCTTTACTTTTTTCTTAATGAAGTTCTTGCTCCTGAAGATTGGCTTCATAAAGCATGGACTGTTACATACAGAATTATTCACCTTATGACCAGGGCTTGAACCAGACACAGAAACTGAAGAAGCAGCATGCAACTGATTTTTCTCCTCTGACACTGGAGTTTTGACAGAAACTCTGATTGAGGCTGGAGCAATCTCACCCGCCTCCTTTAGCTTCTCACCAACATGACTGGTAGATGAACAATCAGTGGATTTAAGCTCTCCAAGTTCTTCCTTTGATATTTCACTATCAAACCCTGCAGGAAGAGGAACAATCCGATCCCGTGAAGAATGGGGATTTTGATCTGATAGCTCTGCCTTAACAATTTGTGAGGATTCAAACATCTTCTCAGAAGAATTTAATGTTATTTTTTCTGGTACAAGAGAAATTTCAACCAAATTTCCACTACCTTCATTTAGGGGGAGCCCAGATCCATCAGCCTCAACTACCACTGCCCTGTACAACCTTTTGATAGTTCCCACTTCTGAGGACCTTGATGAATTTGTTGGTCTTGATAATCGCTTCATTGCCGCCATCTCTGATGCCTGAGAGATGCACAATCCCCTCAAAGCCTGCTTCAAACTAACAGGTTCTGAAATCCCAATTCCTGACATTTGAGGTGAACCAGCCTTCATCGGTCTCTTCATGGCTTTTTTCCGTAAAGCATCTCTGACACCTTCATCCACATGCTTAGCTGAAGTTCTAATCTCAATTGCTTCAAAAAGACGATTGATGTCATCTTCAATAGAATACCTATTGCTGAACTTCGGAACAGAATGCTTCCTGGCTTTCTCATTCATTTTCGATTCAAAATCTAACTCTTCATTTGATTCAACAATTTCAGAAATGCTGGGCACTGCATACATCTCCATGATATTCACTCAAAAACTACAGAAAACAGACTTCGCAAAAACTATATTAACCCAATTCCAAGGAAGCATTTCGAAGATAAAGCAGCACAGACATCACATATCCTTGGAGATTATCTTCAGACATAATGATCCCTGGATCTAAACAGCCCGTGAAAACCCATTCACTTATCTCAAAATGGACCATCCAAATCCTGCCATAACCAACAATCCATTGAGAAAATTATTCATTCTATAAACCGAAAAAAAAAAAGCACAAATTAAACCACCTCTTCCCATACAAAAATTTCAAGTTAAATTCAATATCAACAGTTCTACATCAATAGCAATCAAAACCCCATTGGCAGACATGATTGAAACTTACCAAACTTCTGTTTCCCACTATTTGTCAAAAAAGAAAAGGAAGTTATTTAATGACCATATAAAGGAAGATTTTCTTTCAATTTAAGCAAAAGTGTAAAAATATGCCTACACTTGGCACTCATAGCTTTTCTTTACCAACAATTCATATTACTGACATTGATCAAGCAACCAACGTTCAGACACTCACATAGCTGCAACGAAAAAAAAAGGTTTCCCACTTCAAATCCAACAATATTTTCTATCATTATTAATCACCTAACGAAATTATTAATCTTCCTCAGTTCTTATTTGGACATTGCCTTTGATAATAAAAAATCGTATAATAAATACAATAGGTTTCGAATCACTGTCCTAGATCTTGCTAATCATGTCGAATCAAGCCCAGTGAAAACGTGTTTTTGTGTCGATTCATGCTTGTATTTTCGAGTATCAAAAAACTTGAGATTTTTTTTAATTATAAATTTAAAAAATAAGCGTGACAAAGCAAAGTGATATTTCACTCCAAAATTGAATATATCAAGTCCCATCACCAATTGTCCAATCAGAAAACATAAATCAACTCAACAAATTCAAAATGCGTGATATAAGGCTAAATATTATTATTATTATTATTATTATTATTATTATTATTAGCAACAAAACTCAAAAAGAAACAGAAAAAATAAAATCACAGAGTAAACTATTACGTGCTTCATAAATCAAAAGAACAGGAAGAATAACAAAAAAAGGAAATGAAAGCTCAAAAGTGAAACTAAGAAAAAAAATAAAGAGCCAAGAATAGAAACTGAAAACATTACAAGAAAAATGCTCTCCGTTCTGTTGAGGAATAAAAAACAGAGGGAAACAGAAACTCCTTACCTGAAAAGGATCAGAACCAATCAGAATCGGAAAAAAAAGCTGCTGAGTAACAAGAAGAAGCCGAGAAGGAAAAGAAATAGCAGAGATGAAGGTTAGGGTTAGGGTTCGGAGTTGGGAGATAGGGCACGAGAGAGAGCGGTGGGAGAGTGAATGAGGAAAGAGAAAGATTAGAATGCAAATCACGAGAAGTACCAGTAGCTTACTGTTTCTTTTTCTTCTGTTGTTGGGTAGTGATTGGATGACAACTTTGTTTATCAACAAAATTGACAACATTTATCAGTGGCTGGCTGTTCAAACTCGAAAAAAGCGCGTGATTGGTGTGGTGCCTGATCTTCAAAAGCTTACATGCCACTCCCTGTACTTTCTTTGATCTCGCAGATCAGTCCCCATCGGCTCCCTTCCTGTGAAGTTAAGATGTAAGAATTTCCTTTTTCGAGTATGACTAAACAACTATTTGTCAAAATGATGCTCTTAACATCATGAAACCTCAAGAAATCCGATAAATCCCCATCTTCATGGTTCAAACTATTTAAAAGTAAGAATAAAAATAGTGTTCTCATTAAAGATTAAACTCTAAAATACAATCATTTTGAAAAGAAAAAAAATAGATGTCAGAATATTTTTTAGGTTGTTATTAACCTTGGAATTAAAGTTTTTTTTATTTTTTTTCATGAAGATAAATTTATTTTTCAATATATCTCTTATTTATCTTAAATAACTAAATATTTTTAATTTAAATCATTGTTTTTGTTTTAAAAAATAAATATTTTATGATTGTTAAAGCAAGTAAGCAAAAAACAATATCAAAATAGTATGTTATTGAATGCAAAAAAATTCATAAATTTGATAAAATTATGCTCGAAATACATCTAAAAAATGTAATAATAAAACACCAATTTCAATCGAATTATTATTATTATTATTATTATTATTATTATTATTTATACTACCAATTGCACTACTACTATTACTAGATTAAATACATAATAATTGAAAAACAATTATTAAATTTCAAATAAAGAATAAGTAATCTAGTAAATAATTTTTGTCTATATTGTTAAAAACCAGAGGATATAGGAGAAAATTGGGGGTTGCCAAGGGCCAGACCCGTACACAGGCCCTGACTTATTTATTTATTTTATTTGGATTACGGGGGGTGATTAATTTATAAAAAAAAAAACATAAAACATAAAACTTCAGAAATTAAATGTTATCATAAGCTCTTCAACCCATGACTTGCACCAAATCATGCACATCTATAACAATAAAAATATCTAAAAACATTAAAAAAATAATTTAATATAAAAATTAAAGAAAACAATATTTTTAAAATATAATATCAAAGATATTAAACTCGACTTTTAAAAATATAATATCAAAGATATTAAACTCGACCCGCGACCTCAATCTTGGACCGGTCTATTCTAGGTAGGTTCATAAAAGCATTGACAACTCCTGAGTTAACGTGTATATTCACTCACTCAAGCTTTAGTAGCCTGCCACTTGGCAACATTATGTTGTCAAACTCTATTCCTTGACAATGAAGTGTCAACCAATTCCCCCCCTGATTCTCTCTCTCTCTGAAATGGCGGAAAAAATGAGACAGGGTGTGAATATATTTATATGTAAAAAAAACAAAAAAGAGAGGAGTGGGTATTGGGTACCCTATGCTGCTCGCTACCTTCACCTACGCTGTCGGTTGGGATTGTCGACGACTCGACGTTATGGAGCGTTTTAGTGGCTGTTTCGATAGTATCTTTCAGATTTTTTTTAAGTGTTTATTATTTAAAAATATATTAAAATAATATTTTTTTATTTTTATAAATTATTTTTTGATATCATCACATCAAAATATTTAAAAATACTAAAAATATTTAATTTATTATTATTATTATTCTTTGGCAGCCACAACTAAAATCCTGAATAAAACTTTACAGAGGAAGGTGGGCCTGAAGGCCCTACCAGGAATGCCCATTAACTAAGACTCGTTATCATCATACAAACTTGTAACCAAATCTGCATCTTCTTCTTCCATGAATGAAGGAGAGGGGGTAGGGTCTGGTCTGAGGCAAATTTATTTATTTATAGTAGAAACGTTTTCTAACCTACCCGTGTCTTGGATTGCGACTGCAAACAAAGTCTTTCCATTATCAATATTTTTTTTTGTCGGTGATTTCATTGACATTGATCCCTACTGATAGAAACACCAACTATAAATATATCAGTAAAAAGAGACTAATTGTAATTGTATTGATCTATTCCATCAGTGAAGTTGTCGGAATATATCATCGATGATTCTATCGTTAATATTTTATCGATGATTTTATAGGTATAGTAATTAATATTAATGATATTTTATCTTCCTGGTTTGTCCGTCTTTTATTGAGTATGAACAGCCATCCTATGAAGCAATGCCCGGGCATGTGAAGAGAGTTTCATAGAATCTTAAGCCAGTAAGCCATGCTATTTCTTACTCAAAATTCTTTCCATGACCGTGAAATGGCCATCAGATATCAGCTTCCATGAAACACAATCTTCTTTTGTCTCATCAGGGTAACTGATTTGCATGAAAGGCATGGTAGAATTTCCAAGCTTCTTCTCCCGGTGAAACAAAAATGACGAAGTTAGGCCAAGCTAACTTGTTTTTTTTTTATACTTGGAAATCCCGTCACCCGGAAAGTGTATTTTGTGGGTATAGATGAGCGAGTAAAACTTCGGTTGTTCCAAACTCTTACAAGTAGTGCACGCCCTGACTCAAACTCGAGACTTGTCGTGCAAATTGCAAGCTTTTTGTCATCATGCCACACACAACTTCGTTCCAAATGATAGATCCCGTGCATGATCAGTTAAAAGATTAGCAAATAAATTAGCTGTGATGTGTGTACTAAAGGGGGGCTCAAAGCCTTTCTAGCTAGCAAAGCAAGAAGGCTCCAGCTAGTTTAATTATGGTCCCTCCTATCTCGCTGTGCAAGCTCTTGAATGCCTGGAAACGCAGCATTTTCAACAAACCAAATACATCTCATGTATCTTATATTTCAAGAACATAGGATTTCTGGGCATATAGCAAACATAATATTTTTTGTATTCTTGGAGATTTGGAACTTCTCAACAAACCCAGCACAGCAATATATATACATAAATATATCATATATATTGCTTACATCTTAAATCTTAAGGTAAATGAAATCCTATAATATCCTTGAACCAAACGAGATTTCTATCCCATAAAGTTTCTCTCCTATTATAGGCAAAAAGTTGACTAAAAAAAGTGAGCAGCATGTTAATAAACAAAAAGGGTTTCAAGGACACGAGAAATTCGCATACTGTCTCCCTGTCTTACCACATGCTTCCATGAATATCCACTGAACTTGATCCCTCTCATGATACCTTGGAAAGAAGAGGGATTTTGATTATCCTCTAGCAATGATAACACTACTAAAAATAATCAAACCTGATAAAGTCAATGTCAAGGAATCATCTTACATAAAAATTTAAGCTATTAGGTGAAGTTTTAGAATATGATTTATATTATTTTCTAATATACACTTTCAAGTGAAAGCTTTTCGAGCTTGAAACTTGAACACAGATCCAGACTATCCTTTGCTTGATTTTTATCAAATAAAATAAAGATGATGAGATTTGAACTCGTGCCGATGGGTCAACAAGGATCTGATATCAAATCAAGAAATCATCTTATCTAAAAACTTAAGTTATTAAAAAAAACTCAAAAATATGATTTATATTATTCTCTGTTGTTCAAAAAGTGTAACTTTATTGCTAAAACAAATGCTGTGATCTCTCGTTGAATGAGCTTTGGATTCCTGGAAAACTGTAAATGCCAAGAACCTGAAGCCTTTCTGCTGCGGCAATATTTTTTTCACAGCAAACGAGAGAATTCCAAGTAAGCTTCATTTGGAAATGTACTTTCAAAATTCCCGAATATCAATTTTTAATGATTTTTCATGTCCTGTCAAAGTACATCTCTTGCCTTAATCTTAGCATAAAAGCAGAGCTCAAACAATAATGCTTTGGTCCCTAATTACTTTCACAATTTTGAACAAGAAGGCTAGCTGAACAGTCCTCCACCCATCACCTATCTCTCAAATATATATATATTGAAATGTCAATTAATCAAGGTGGTGTTTGATATTACAAGTAGATTTTTAGAGTTTTTATGATTAAAAAATGTATCAAAATAATATATTTTTTTATCTTATCTTTACAAAATCATTTTTATTATCAATATATAAAAAAGAAATGAAACTCATTTTGGGACCATAATAAATCACTTATTATAATGAAAAACCGTCAAATTCACTTGAAAATAATGTTGTTTTAGTGCATTATGCAAAACCATTGATGGATTTTGATATGGGGTTTAATCAAGAGGATCAATGCGTGTATAAGTTGGGATACAAATAAGAATTGGCGTCCAAATCAAGGACTCGTTGAGATCATCCCTTGAAAAAATCATTCCATCCGTTTGGATGATGTTGGTGGGCTTGGGCTTGGGCTTGGGCCTGTTTGAGTTTTATAAAAGAGTCGCTGTGCTGATTTATCTCTTTTCGTTTCATGGTTTTGCATCCCTATTCTCTCTCTTCTGCTCAGTGGTGTAGCTAACTTAGAAGCTGTTTGCTTGTACTGTTATTTCCTAAAAAAAAATCATTTTAAATGAATTATTTTTTGTATTTTTAAATTATTTTGATATACTGATGTTAAAAATAATTTTTAAAAAATAAAAAAATATTATTTTAATGTATTTTTAAATGAAAAACACTTTCAAAAACAATCGGAAAAGTTATTGGAATTCAATTTGCTGTACTTGTTTTTATATAATTATTTATTAGAGTTGGATTTAGCTCAGTGGATTTATTTTCTGGTTTTTTTACTCAGGATTTCGGCTCTTTTGATGACCTTTCGCCGGCGCAGCCACCTGATGTCGCATGGCTCAGGTTGCAAGATACTGCTCCAGTTCGCCGTTTGCGATTATTCTCTATGATTCGTAGGTTTGGTTCTTTTCAGAGACCCTGCAGGTTTTTTCTTTTTTGGGAAGCACGTTCTGACGAGGTTCGATTCGACCGTTCAAGAGCTCTGTCTAAGCTTCCTCCTCTTTCTCGGCTTCCAAACTAAAATTCTCGTCACTTCTGAGTTCTGACATGAATTTTTGTTTCTCTTTAACTAAATTAAAATGGTGAATTTATAGCCATTTTGTTTTGTATTTTAAATATATTTTTGAAAACAATTTATTTTTAATTTATCTTTTCATTTTAAATTGTTTTTTTAGTTTTTTTATATGCTATGTCAAATATATTTTTTTTAAATAAATACAGTAAACTATCTGTATCAATACCAAATTAACATTTATTTTGAAAATGAACACCCTTATTGGAATAAAATTGAAATATCTAATTCGATTGGATCAGTTTCAGAATTAGAAACCTTGTAATAAATATTTAAGAAAATAAATAAGCTTGTATAAAAACGCAGAATGACTACCAAATATAAAAAAGGTTTGGGGATCATAAGGATTTTCATCAAATATAAATACCAACACACTGAGCTTCTACTACACGTTCGCCAGCAACGAGATCTTCTTTGTTGGTATTTATTTTTGCGTTACAATTTAATTTTAAATTACTTTTTATTTAAAATAAATGTCTTTAAAAATGTTTTTCAATAATTTTAATAGATTGATATCACAAATTAAAAAAAATATTTATAAAAAACTATTATTTCAATGTTTTTTATGCATGGAGTAAAATATTTCGAGGAACTGGATGAAATATTTTTTTTTATTATCAATTTGGGTATCCGGAACAGTTTATATATAATTCAACTAATCTCATTAATTCTAAAATTAATAATCATAAACATTCAATAATTATTATATTAAAAAAATTGAAATTAAGATAAAAAAAATAAAAAATAAACAAATTTCTAATATCTTACCGCCGGGGCATGGTTGCGGTTGGATGAAATATTTCTTGAGGAGGCAGGAGCCGGTCTTTGGGGAGTTTTTGAAGAGCTCGATAGTGCTACGGCCCCATCTGTCCTTCATTTTCAGCCTATGGAATAGGTCATGGGCGCATTACAAGGCTACGATTAAAAGAATCAAATGGATTCCGTAGGATATTTTTGGTTTTTAGTATATTTTAAAAAAATGATTGGCGAAGTAATACAGCTGAAAAAAATAACACATGTTACAATTACAAAATATAACTTTTATTCATAATAACATTTGAATATTAACATGCTTTAAATAATTATTTTATTTTGCTCTTTTAAGGAATATCTTTGTTTTGAATAACAAGATGGTATAAAATGATGTTTTTCGACCAACACATACCTATTTCTTCAGTTATATTATTCCTCCAATAGTTTTAATTAACTATGTTATTTTTAAAAAAAACACATCAGAAGATAAACCACTCCGCCATAAGCTTATTCATCTTCCAACAAAGCTTCAATGGCATTGCGTGGGAGTGACATTATAAATAACAATGAAATCAAACTAAAATTCAATAATTACGACTAATGTTAAATATCAAGAAATTATAGTAAGAATTATAGGCTATACTTTTAGGTTTTAACGGTTATATATATTTTAAGGTTCTTATTGTCATGTTTTTATTTTAATATACATATATCTAAGAGCGAGATTAATCACCGATATTCAGGAGCTAGTAACTGTCTGTTTAAGATTTAAGATTATAATTGATATTGTTTTTGAAAGTTTTTTTGTTTATAAATATATTAAAAAATATATTTTTTTATTTTAAAAAAATTATTTTTGATATCAGTACATGAAAATAATTTAAATATATCAAAAAAATTAATTTAAAGTTAAAAATAAAAATTTTAATTTTTTTTAAAACACAATCAAACACCCTAAGAGTTAGTGCATGTTTGATAATATAGTTGCAGTTGTTTTTGAAAATATTTTTTGCTTAGAAATTTATCAAAATAATATATTTTATTTAAAAATAAATATTTTTAACACTAACATGTTAAAATGATCTAAAAAAACTAATTTTTTTTAATTTAAAGTAAAATATAAAAATTAAAATTTTATTATTATTTTTCAAAAACACAGTAAAATAGCCCGAGAGTTAGAAATTTTGGTTCTGTACGAGCGAATAACGACCACGGGTTGAAAAATTCGAAATCAAATGACTGACACACTTGGGCATGCCTCTAGCCAATTCAAACCATGAAAAGGGAGATTTGTTGTCAGAGGCCGAACAAACAAGACACGTACTCTCATGAACTGCACTGACGACCATCCTTGCAAAGGACAGACCACACAGGTTGGAACACGTGTTATCGGCCAGATTTCATGTCTCCGTCACAGCCATGCAGGACAATATCATGGATGGAAGCCACTGATCAACCAAGAGTCTCCCAAGACAGGCTGTTTTCTGTCTCCGAGTAATGTCCCCAACTCTTCAACCCCTTGTGATATTGGCGGCAGTTATCTAGGCCGAGTTTGATATTTTCTCTGCTTTCATCGAATCATCGTCTAGCGCGTGGCCGAATGCCGGAAAGATTGAAATTTCAGGAATATAAATACCATTTTAAAAGTATTTTATTTTTTATTTTAAATTAATTATTTTAATATAATGATGTTAAAGTTTTTTTTTAAAATAAAAAACTTATTATTTTAATAAACTTATTATTTGAAATTTTCAAGCTCGACTCACTCAACTCAAGCACTAGCTCTTTTTAGTTCGATTTTTTATCATTATTTTTTTTTATTAAAAATCAATGAGATTTGAAAAATAAAACCATCAACAAATTAGGTAAATTACCAAACTGCTTATTAGATTTCAAAAAATGAAAGAAATGTAGGAAAAAAATAGAAGAAGGAAGTGAACCAATATCTAATTTAATAACATATTGTCTCCTGCTGCCACGTCGGGTTGGAATTAAGTTTTTTTTTTAATGTGAGAAACCTTATCTCTCGCAAAGTGTATTTTGTGGATTTAGGTGAACGAGTAGAACCTCGATTATTCTAAATTCTTACAAGGAATACATGTCTTAACCTGAACTCGAGACTTACTATGCAAATAATAAGTTATTTGTCTTCACGTCACACTCCTTGAAAATTAAATAGAAGGTTTGGAATTTGGAAATTCTCAAACTGCTTGCTTAATTGATTCAGAGGCTGAGAAGAAGAATCAATTTATAAATTTTAAATTACGATGATGTTTTATTTTTTAAAATATTATTTATGTGAAAATATATTAAGATAATATATTTGTTTTTATTTTTTAAAGTTTATTTTTGATATAATACGTTAAAACAACTGAAAAACTATATTAGAAATATATTTTTTTCAATATATATATTCAAAATTTAAAGAAAAGGGGTTACCCCAGACGGGGCGAAAAGGCTAGACTTTATTTTTTACCCTAGAGATTCACGGATGTTCTAATTCCACCCCTATGTTTTTAAAAATTCAACATTACCTTTGTAATTACAATAATATTTTTTTTATTTTTTAAAAATTATTTTTGATATCAGCACATGAACATATTCTAAAGATATCAAAATATTTTTATTTAAAATAATAATAATAATAATAATATATTTAAAAAAAAAAATACTTTTAAAACAAAGTGTAAAATAGCTTGAGCGAAACAACTGATTCATGTGAGATTATTGCAATCAAGTTATTATATTTTTTAAATGGCCCAGTGATGTTTTTTAATTCACAATAATGAAGGCTTCTCCTCGTATAATTGTGATTAAAAAACTAATCTTATGCAAGCAAAAATAATGGCGATGGTGGCACGTGATGAATTATTGGCCACAGTAGAAGAGAACAACAGGGCTGGGTTGAAACCGAGCCCTCCTCTTTCCGGCCAGTTATCACTCACAAGTCACAACAACTCACCACCACACGGCAAAACGCTAATCATCAATCAATCCCTTTACAGTTCTCTTGATTAGAAACAATACCAAACAAAAATCATAGACGGACATAATAATCTCTTGATTAGAAACCATAATCTCCTTATAATTACGCACAGTACTTTCCATGTATTTACAGATCCCCGGCCCACCATTCCCCCCTAATTCCGGCCCATACGCGGCCCATTTAGCCCCCTCTCTCTTCAAAAAAACAAATCTCCCTCTCTATAATTTTATTCGCCTCTTCTCTTCATCTCTCCCTCTCTACAATGGAGCCTCCTCCATGGCTGGACGATTTAGCCGACGACCTCCAAAGCATAAGTTTCACATCCACCGCCACCACAACAACCACACTCCACCGGAGCACCAGCTCCGGTTCCTCCTCCGCCACAATCACTCCTGCTCCCTCCACCCACACATCTTTCTCCTCTAAATCCACAAGCAAAAACTCCCTCTCCCTCTCTGATCTCCGCTTCTCCCTCCGCCTGGGTTCCGGCGACATCGGTTCCGTTTACTTGGTTGAGCTCAAAGCTAAACTTAATGAGAAGGAATCTCCAGTTTTTGCGGCGAAAATTATGGATAAGAAGGAGCTAGTTAGCAGAAGTAAAGAAGGAAGAGCGAGGACTGAGCGGGAAATACTTGAAACTCTGGATCATCCGTTTCTGCCTACATTATACACTTGTATTGAATCTCAACGATGGCTATGTTTGTTGACGGAGTTTTGTCCCGGCGGTGACCTTCATGTTCTCCGCCAACGTCAGCCTCTTAAACGATTCGAAGAAACCGCCGTCAGGTGCGTACGTTAGCATTTCGACTTTTATTTGAAAATATTAAATTTTAATATTTTTCTATACGCACACGTATTCGGGAAACAGTTTCTAGAGAAAGGAGAGTGAATGAGAGTGGTAGATCGGGGTGTGGGGACCGTATACTGGGAGAAGGCGCGGTGCCTTCTGCGGACGTGGACCCGTCCGGTTGGTTACTGTGTTTCTCATTTTTGCAGTTACTTTAGTCGGTATCCGCGCAGTTAGTGAACAGGATTTACAGGTCTTTGTCGTAACAGAGTATTGTTTTCTGTCGGGGGAGATGATCACGTGCGGGTGCCGCCCAGAGTAATGATATTTGACTTTTCGCCTCTTTTTTTTCGGGTTAAGAGTCAATCATGAAGCAAGATGCTAAGAACGTAATTAACGTATTAAGTAACTGTCGATTGGCATTCTTGAATGCCTCAAGCGATAAATTAGATTAATATTAGTTTCTTGCCACAGCTGTCGAGGGATCATCACTAGCCATGCTTCTCCTATCAGTTTTTAGAACCCAACTCTCGGGCTAATGAGTTAAGTTATCCCTTCAATTGATTCATCAACTCAAAGTTTATTACCTGAACAATGTTTCATTTTGAATCTAGCTTTTTGAGTCAACCTGCTGGTTCACGAGTTGATCTATCAACTCATAACTTGGATTCCAGGCTAGGTTAAATCCCAGATTTGGTTTTAAAACCACGCTTCCAGTAGACAAGTTGGCAAAAACAATTTCTTCTGTGTGAACATGGGTTATTATATCGAGTCGATCACGCTGTCTTGGTTTATTGTATCAATTTGTTAAAAGCTATTTTAATTAAAACTGAAGTTAACAAGGACAAGCATTTAAAAGAAGAAGAAGAAGAAAACATTTTTAAGAATACCCACAATCGTAAGTGGAAGATCGCGTTATGATGAGTCATAATATTCTTAAGGTTCTTGTTTTTTTTAAAAAAAAAAACCTTAGCAATTTTTTTATCAGAATTTCATGTTCATGTCTTGATAATATGTGCCAACTACTGGATAATAATTAATAAATCGTGGTGGTTTTGATTTCATTAATTGAGAAATTTGCAACTGGTTGTTTTAAATTTAGTAGCAAGTAATACCAACCGTCTTGATTTTGCCTATAATGGCGGCAATTGACTAGCTTTGACACCAATTGTCGGACGTGTATATGTATGTATATGGGTGTCACCTAACATTTTCATGACAAAATGTCGGTTGAGGTTATGGTATTATAATAATGGTGTACAGTCATCACTGTCGAGTCCTCGGCAACTTGTTTGTACAGGAAATGTACGTTTTGCCTTTTTAGGAAAATGTGGTTATCAATTTGAAGCTTTTTTTTTGTTTTTCCAGCTATCTTAGTTAATGCCAGGAACCGATATTATTGCTTTTGAAAATGGTTCATAACTGCAACTAGCTAATCACAGCGTGGTTCAGCTATAAGATAATTATACATGTATTTAAATAGAGTATGATGCATAATATGAAAAACTTCAATTTCCTTGGAGATGATTTACAAGTTATGGGTGATGAAAAACTTCATATATGGAATTCTGTGTGCTTCTATGAATTATTATTTTTCCTATTTAGAAGAAACAGAAAGATCTCCAGGATATCTGAAATTTGAATACTCATTGCTTTCCGTTATCTTTCGCTGGATTTCTTGGTTTTCTTCGGAGACTGTATTGAGCGCTGATGAGTGGTGGCCCCAGCTTTATCTCGTTGCTTTTTGGCCCCTTGTTCCACACCATCAGTTTTCTAGTTCCTTTGTCCAGTATTTAACAAATACACATCCTATCTCTATCCTCTCAGTCATTCTATGTCTCTTTAGCCCTTTTCCTTTGTCAATGGATATAAAAGTAGGTGCACGAGAGACCAGTGAGAGGTTTTAGATAACAAAGTAGCCCAGAAATCTATCTCTTGATGGAAGAAAATAC
Source organism: Salix caprea (assembly GCA_964035475.1). Taxonomy (NCBI): domain Eukaryota; kingdom Viridiplantae; phylum Streptophyta; class Magnoliopsida; order Malpighiales; family Salicaceae; genus Salix; species Salix caprea. The sequence continues at coordinate 18,697,106 of OZ037745.1, read as the reverse complement.
CGACTAATAACTATCTCGTTGTAGTTGCTAATATTATGGCTATTATAGGATTATATAATTATTAACTTTAAAACCCGTGGAATTAGTTGAGGTGTTCGTTTTCATGATCATTAACTTCAGAGTCTGTAAAATTAGTTGAGGTATACACTCTAAGATACTAACATTAAAAAAAAAGTAGTGATTAGTGAAGAAGAAGAAGAAGAACAATTCTTAATGTAATAACTTAGTAATGATTCTTCTTTTTTATTTATTGAAATTCAATGACACATAGAAAGAACGGTGGGAATAAACGAAAGTTTCCCATTGTACTGAAAAAGAAAAGTTAGCACCAAAATACGAATATGCAAATACAGAAGGGCATGCTCAGAATCTTTATGTGCTTTTCTTCTCCACCTTCATGTCAGGATATTTTACTTTCAGGGTCTCCTTATTCGCATGAGTATAGATACTGTGGATGTGGGTCCCTTGTCATTGGGGGTATGGATATATATAACAAAAAGAGACCAAAATATTAATTATTTGTGAGGTTTAATGATATGATAATCAAAGCCTGCAAATCCAAGATGCCAATATACAATTTAACAGTAGTAGGTCCTTCTGCTCCATTCTGAGGAGCCGTGCAGCATCTCAATTATTTTCTTGCTCAAATGTATCATTACATTTGCACCAAAATATTCCAGGCACTCATCTTCTCCCTTGTATATTTTCTTTTGAATTGTGTAGTCCTTGGTGGGCCCTACTCGAGATTGTATTATTGTATTATTATTTTTTCCCTCATCTTGATCTGGTTTACTTGAAACAGAGGGTTAACAAGTGTTCAATTGGTTGTTTTTCCAGGTTCTTTGCATCGGAGGTGATTGTGGCTTTAGAGTACCTTCATATGATGGGGATTGTTTACCGTGATCTCAAGCCTGAAAACGTTCTTGTTCGATCAGACGGTCATATAATGCTCACTGATTTTGACCTCTCGTTAAAATGTGATGATTCCACGTCAACGCCTCAGATCATTTCCAACAAAAACCACGCTTCTACAGCTCCCAAAAATGACGGCCTGATTGAGCATCGTCCTTACACCTCATCGTCATGCATTCTTCCCAACTGTATAGTCCCAGCTGTTTCATGTTTCCACCCAAAACGTAATCGCAAGAAGAAGATGGGCAACCGTGGTGGGCCTGAGTTCGTAGCAGAGCCCGTTGATGTTCGGTCCATGTCATTTGTTGGGACCCACGAGTATTTGGCGCCGGAGATTGTCTCCGGTGAGGGCCACGGTAGTCCCGTGGACTGGTGGACACTAGGAATATTTATGTTCGAACTATTTTATGGGGTTACGCCTTTCAGAGGCGTTGATCATGAGCTAACCCTAGCCAATATCGTGGCCCGAGCACTCGAGTTCCCTAAAGAACCGGCCGTGCCCGCCGCGGCCAAGGACCTTATTTCGCAGCTACTGGTTAAAGATCCGGCAAGGCGAACGGGTTCCACCATGGGTGCGTCGGCCGTCAAGCACCACCCTTTTTTCCAAGGGGTTAATTGGGCACTGTTGAGATGTACACCTCCGCCATACGTTCCTCCGCCATTTAATAGAGAAACTGTATCGGATGAAAGTTGTCCGGAGACCCCCGTAGAATATTATTAGTAATTTGACAAAATAATAAATAAATACATCTCACGGTTGGTGGTCATTTCTTAATCGTTCTTTGCCACATTTTCTACCACCACTTGTGATATTGAGTAGCCATGTGGATACGGGTTGCCGTGATTTTTTAGCCAAGATTGCTGAGCAACAGGGAACCGGTTATTTACTCATTTCAATATTCTATAAGAAATCATGTCGGAAACTTTGGATCCTGACAACATAAACATTAAGAAAGGCGTTGACATCCTAGGGCAAAGCTGGTGGCACCGCGTGATAGGTTGTCCACCGATCGCCGGGGCCCGGGGGCTTTGCCAGCACCAGGCCACGAGGGTGTTTGGTTGTGGAGACCAAACCTCCGGCCATGTGATATGTCTGGTGCACAGAGAAATTGTCAAGGCTGGAGGTTTGGGAGAAGTATCGTTGTTTTTGCTAAGACCCTGTTTGGAAGTGCGTTGCAACCGGCGTTTAGAAAAAAATTGAATTTTTTTTTTCATTTTAAAAACCGGCGGTTTGGTGTTTTTAGATCATTTTGATGTGCTAATGTCAAAAATGATTTTTAAAAAATAAAAAAATATCATTTTGATGTATTTCAACACGAAAAACACTTTGAAAAGCTACCGCAATCGCACTCCCAAACAGGCCTGTTTGATAAGGTCACATGATTCTTGCATAATAATTCTCTGATAATGTATCATCGTCCGATGCACCACCTGTTTGATTCAAGTCAATACCGTTTCAGCAGATGATTTATTTTTTGAATTGGAACGAAATATTTTGGTTTTAAAGTATTTTGGTATACTGTTTTGAAATTGTAATATATATATATATATATATAATAGTTTAAATTCAAAAATAAAATTATTTAGAATTGTGCAATTTAATCTAAAAATGACACGCACAAAAATTTACTAAACAAAATTATGAGCATGTATAATATTACGAGAATATCATTATCAATCTCGCAGAGACTCCTCGTAAATATAAATATGTCAAGAGATTCATCATAAAATTTTATCTCAATCTAACTGTTGGATTAAGAGATATAATTAATATTATAAAATTATTTATTATTTAAAAAAATACTTTGCCCAAAACGGAATAAGCAGAACAAAATCAAAATATTTCGGCCAGTATTCAACCGAAAAATTCAGACCAAGCTAAAATTTAAATCGAGATAAAAACAATATCATTTTATTTTATTTTTTTAATTAATACAAAAATTTTTGGTTATTTCAACAAAAAAAAAAAAAAAAAAGAATGAAACAGATAACTATGGCTTGATTGGGGCGGTGCCCGTTAAACTGTGGTGATATCTAATGCCATGAAGCTGGAAGTGTGTTTATCATTCGGTGCATGATGCCGAGGCCTCCCTTGCTGCTACATATATATATGTATATATACCTTACCAGGTATTATATAATTAATTTAACCGTCCATCTAGTTGCCATTTTTAATGGCTGAAGCCTTTTTTATATATAAAATTCTAAACTCATGATAACAGAAAAACTCGAGGGTACGACATGCACCAGAGAGCTTTGTTTTTCTTCATATCAATTGTTTTCTAAAAAAATAATAGCGAATGGACAAATTCTAAATATGATCAATTGCTGCAATGATGAGTCATAAGTAAGGCTAGAAAAACTCGATGCCTTTCCAATAATAAGTCATCAGATAAAGTAATTTCCTTTATTAAAATATTTTTAAGTGGAGATTTGGTGGAAATGATGACATTTGCTAAATATAAATCTAAGGTGGTTGTTGCCGTTTTTGGTTGCTATGAATTTTAATATCCCTCTCTAAGGCTGTAATGGGCCTATCTTCTCTTTGCCTGGACTTTAATCTCTAAGGCCTTTGGACCTCTTACCTTTTAGGCCCATGTCCTATCGACCTGCCAAGCTTCTTCCTTGGAATCCTGGCCTCTCTTTTCTTCTTTCTTTTTTCTTGGTCGTGGTCTAATTTAGAAGTAAGATACTATTTTTGAAGTGTGGTTTAAGTTGTTTTTCAAAGTGATTTTTATTTAAAAATATATCAAAATATATTAATTTAAAACAAAAAAATATATAACTAAAAAATATTCATTTAAAAAAAAAATTAAAACACAGTAGCAAACAAGTATTTAATCAGTTTATAAAGCTTACCCCGATTCCATTTTTTCTGCAAAAAAAAAAATACTCTTTTCTTCTGCCTTTTTGAATTTTGTTTTTGTAGGGTTTAGAGATTTCAAATCTTTGATAGGGCTTTTGTGTTTTCCATTTATCTTCTCACACGACTAATAATAAATGTTAAAATTGTAAATATAGAAAAAAAATAGACTCTTGATCCTTTTTAAGGTATGAAAAAAGTTATACACATTAAGACGTGGGTATTATTTCATGGGGTTATGAACATAATTATAAAGTTAAAATTATAAAGGTAAAAAGTATTATATTCATTAGAAAATTTAACTTCACGTAAGAGTCTAGGTAAAACAATTAGTTGTGTAAAAAAAAATTGCATCATCTCTAAAGCATCTTACCTAAAATAAGTTGTATTATTATTTGAATTTTTTTCTAGATCAAGTTTCTATCTCTTGATTTCATCTAAACTTCGAAGTAAATCTCTTTTTGTTAGGAAGTCTCACCTTAGTAAGTTTAAACTTAATCATTATGAAGTATCAATTTTAGCATAAAAATTATTTTCTAAATATATCTAAACTCCTAGCGTTCTGAATAACAAAATAATTGTTGTGGGATTTTTTTATATCTTGGTCAAAACCTAATAGATAATCATAAACCAATTATAATATTTATGTTTGCATTTCCTAATAATTTTTTTTTTGCTTGCTCTTTTATCAAAGTTTTTGTATTTTTGATTTTATGCTTTGGAATAATTGTTTGACTTTTGTTGTTTCAACAATATTAAGTAATACAAATATTTGTATTTATGGTAATCAAAATAATAATAGTAATATTAATAATGATAACAACAACAACAATAACAAAAATAATTTATTATAATGGTTATAATGATTATGTTATCAATAATTATAGAAGTGATAGTAGTAATAACAATAATTATGATAAGAATATTAAGAATATCAATAATAATAAAAACAATTACAGTGATGATATTAATGATCTTAGTAGTGGTGTTGGTGGTGATAGTAATGGTGGTGGTGGTGGTGGCAGCGACGACGACGACAACGATAGTGGTAGCAGTGGTAATGATAATAATAATAATACGAATAGTGGCCGCGTTGTTGTAGTAGTAGTAATAATGATAATAATAATAAGAAGAATAGTGGTGATGGTGGTTGTACTTCTAGTAATAATAATTAACTAATTATGGTTATAACAATAATAATGATGGTGATGCTAATAAGAATAAAAATAATGATAATATTAGTTATAGTTGTGGTGATAATAACTATAACAATAACAATGGTATAAATAGTAATAGTTATAGCGATAATGATAACAATAATAATAACATTAATAATAGTAATAACGACAATAATACCAATAATAACGAGGACATTGATTATTGATAGTGGTGGTATTAGAGATACTTTTAATGAAAGTGACAATTTAGCAATCATGATAATAACGACGAGAATAATAATTATAATAATTCATCATTCGATATTATATTTATTAAGAATTGAGTTTTATAATTTATCCACGTGTGATGTTTTAGATCTAATATCCCAGATTAATGGCTTAAAAAATTATGTCGCTCAATGTTCTCTCTTTTTTCTTTTATTTTTTTTTCAAATTTTATCGTTTAACATTAGTTTTTAAAAAAAATCATAATAGTTTCTTTTAAACTTATTAAACAAACTTGATTAGAAACTCACACTAGTTAAAATTTAAAGATTTATCCTTCAGGTTCATAGCATTATAAAAAAAAATATTATAAAAAAAATTATTCTAAAATTAGCTTGTGTGTGTGTGTGTGTGTGTGTGTGTGGATATAATACCACCTTTTCGATAGGTTGAAGCCTGTTAAAATACCGAGTTGTTACCCTTATCTTCCACCATGACGTCAAGGTTTCATGATACAAGCAGGAGACTCAATGGGAGATGGCACTGGTGGGCAGTCTATCCGGGGAAGGGAATTTGAGGATGAGTTTCACAAAAGGTAATCTCTTGAGTGAATTGAATTTTTCTCCCGTTTATCTGTGCTTTTAGTTGCTACTGCTCCCAACATTTGAAGAAGTCTCTCGTCTGTATCTTGGCGATATATTCCGATCATTGTACTGAGAAACCCCTTCCTAATGTACGGCTGGTTGTGATTTTCTCACATTTTATCCCTTTGGTTTAAAAGGATCGTTATTTAATATCCATATATGATATCGTGAATCGTTATCCTTTTTGATATGGTAGTTTATTTTTCTTGTTCTTTGAATGATCCCAAGTTACTAACAAACTTGTTGGCATGGCAATGGATGCTTTATATGTGCATTAATGCTCATATCAACTTAGATTAGTGCCAAGCAATTAGGGACTTGTTGATTCCTGGAGCCTGGTCATGTGGCTATCTTGCTGGCTGTTCTTTTTTCAACTCCTGTTACTGTATTTAATTTCCCCTATCATCACATGTAACTTACTCGATGAAATTCCTGTTATACAGTTTACTTCACGGCAGGCCTTTCACTGTATCGATGGCAAATGCTGGCCCAAGTGTCAATGGTTCTCAGTTCTTTATTACCGCAGTGGCCACTCCATGGCTGGACAACAAGCATACAGTGTTTGGTAGAGTTGTGAAGGGAATGGATGTTGTACAGGTAAACTTGAGCTTGTACTTCTGTATCCATCAGTATTTGCCTATTCTTGCTGTTAATTTTTTTTATTTCCTGCATGTGAGAATTTCATGGACTATGGTGCTTTGGAGAGATGGCATTGTTTTGTTCCATTTCTTCAATGACTTCTGTACCCTATTTATTGATCGAGGGAGATTTCTAGCCGTTTAGTTTGGGTATTGTCCTAGCATCCATGGACAGATTGCTCTGCAAGATGCTCTAGAACCTGAATGGGATAGACACACCCTTGTGACCTGCTTTACACATGTTTGAACGTTACCGAGTACCTATTCTAAATCCATTCATCTGACATAAAGCGGATGCATTTTGATGCAGGCTACTGAGAGGAAGATGGACAAAGCAGACAAGCCATACGAAGATTTAAAAATCATAAGCGTGACTGCCCCCGAGTTTTAGTATATAATATTCTTTTAGTGGTGAATCTATACTGATATGGTTGATGGTGTGGCGAAGAATCCCGTGTCAAAGTAAGTGCTTTGTTTTCATCTCTCAACTCACTTGCCTGCAGTGTATCTTACTTAGATTTTTTATTTTTGTTCATGATTTGGTAACTCTTGTTGGAAAATATGGAAGGCACATAGAAGGGATATAAATTTCAGTTAATTTTTCGAAGGATGTAGTCTTACATTAGATAGCAGCAAATCAATGTCTTCTGTGATCATATTAAACCATATCATGTGGCATGGAAACATGTTGTTTTCCACTATGATCAATCGAGTCCATTTGCTAATATGTGAACTACCACTTCAAAAAACAAATTTTAATACATCTCATACAGTTTCCACGACACCAAAAGAAAGATTTGGTTAGTTACATCGGAAGGTGCTCCCTCATCTGCGATCCAAAGGTTTTTGATTATTAAGAACTGTACCACTGAAATAAGGAGAGGCAATTTGATGTTTCTGATTGAGGTTGAGAGAGCTGAACTGAAGATTTCTAAATGAACCAAGTGGTGTTGATCTCTTCAAAATTGTTGACCATACAAGGTTCAACTCCTGTTATCACTTGGGATGGATTGGGTTGCCTAAGCTGGTAATTTAGTTCACAAAAGGTGACTTGCTAATTTTATTTCAACTGATTTTTTCAGAAGGATGGAAAATATCCAACAGATTTTCCCACAATTTTGTTGGCTGTCTTTGACATCTCACATGTTTGGCCCAGAACATTTTTTTCTGCATCTTCCAACAATTACATTAATTTTAGTGTTGTGTGATCCAGTTGCCTCACTGTGAATTGTGTTGTTCTGCCAGGTTTTGTATGTTCTTGTCAATGAGACCGCAGGGAAGATTCATTCTACATCCTGAGACGCCTCCAAAGAGGTCCCATCCCGCCCTTCCTTGGTGCTCTTACTTACCCTGCTTTGTGATAATATATGATCAATTTGTGTACACAGCTCCCATTTATCCTCTTCAACTTTAGTGTTTTTTTCCATCAAATCTCATTGCTTTGATGCCTGATTAGACCGACTCTCATCAATAAAAAAAAAAGTAGAACATTTTTGAGTTCTGTCATGTTTGGTTCTTGGATTTCTTTGGCTGATTTTCTTGGTGATATCATGTTATAACAACTAGAGAAATTGTGCTTTGTTTCTCTTGATTTTAGCATTGCTCATTCCGCTTATTAAGAAGGTGTTTGACATTGCGTTTTAAAAACGTTTTTGAAACAATTAATTTTTTTTTATATTTATGTTTTACTTTCAATTAAATTTTTTACATGTTTTTAGATCATTTTCATGTGCTAATGTCAAAAATATTTAAAAAAAAATAAAAAAAACACATCATTTTAATGCATTTCTAAACTAAAAACACTTTAAAAAACAATTGTAACCACACTCTCAAACATGCACTAAAACCCTTAGCTTTTACTGTAAATAAAGAATGACTTTCTGCAGCATTACTCTCTTTCCTTCTAGTCCTGCTGATTCATTTTCCCATACTTGAGACATGGGAGAAGGTTGCTTCATTCCAAATTTTTTTTTATCTAGCTTAATACAATTATATTTTGAAAATTATTAATATATATATATATATATATATAATTTTGAATCATTTTGATATGTTTTGGATGTCAAAAATATTTTTTTTATAAATAGTAATATTTTCAAATAAAAAACATTTTAAGTCATAACCTTTACTGACAATATCAAACATAGTTCAACTCTTCCATCCTCATACAAAGTCAAATTCCTTCAACAGTCTACCCTTCTAAACGTTTTGCTTGGCCCTTCCTATTGGACAGCACCTAGCGGCTAAAACATTACATAGATGTATTTTGAAAGTTAACGTAAGACATATATGGAAATGAATTTGGAATAAAAAAAAAATCAAGTTATAATTCATTTATTAATTACATAAATAGGGTAAGAAGCACACCTTTCAAGTTGCAATATGAAATATGTTTTTTTAACGCAAAATGTTTAGTACGATGCAAAATAAATTAAATTATAAAAGAAATCCCTAAAATGCGTCCTTGAATTTTTATTATATGAAAAAGAAAAAGTAGTCAAGAAGACGTTGAAACTGAAATCTTGATTCAGAAATTCTCATGAGCCACTGCATGCTCTTTGGCCGATTAAGGATAACTATTAAATAACTAATTAGCAATTAAAACATCTAACGCTCGAAACGTAAAACAATTTAAATATTATTTTCTGGAATCCAGAAAATAAAAAAAGGTGATAAGCTTATGAAATAAAGCCATGTTTATCTTTGGAGGCGCGTGGCTATGAGCGTGAAAGTTAAAAGCGCGTGAACTCTGTCCATCCTACCTGTTCTTTTTCAAACTGCTCCATGGAGGCAGTACCACGTATAGCTGACAGCTGAGTGCTGGTTTCCTGCCAAATTTAGATACCAGAGTGACTAACTGCCTTTCCAGTCGCCACCCCCACTCTCTCCCTCCCTCTCCCTCTCCCTCGCTGTATACAGCCAAAAAGGACATATATTCAACACTGCATGCTCTTAAATCTCTGCTGTCTCGCCAGAAAATAGGGAGTTGTCAGTAAACGAGGGCTAACTTTGTTTTCATTTCTTTTGTACCGTATTTCTTCTGTGCTAGCTTTTGTCTTGTAGAACAAAAATGGAGGGTTCTAATGTTTGGCAGGAGCAGAGGAACTTTGTCAAGAGTTTGCATGAGCAGGTGCACTATGACCCCTTTTCTTCCCTTTATCTAATTTGATGTGATCTTATATTAAGTTGTAATCTTGATGGTAATTTGCTACGAAGACTTCAGCTTTTCTTCACTTGCATTTTGCTTATTTTGATCCGTATCTTTCTTTTTGGATGGGGCACTGCCATTAATAAGCTCTTTGTGTTACTGTGTTTTTGCGAGAGAACACGCCCCATTTCTTATCTTATTGTGTGTGCGCGTTGATGTGAGACTGTTCAGGAAGGAAAGAAAAGAAAGGGAAAACATTAGTGTCTTTCAAGAGTTCAATCGCTTTCTCAATAAAATAGAGTAACGTAAAAATAGAATTGAGGCAATCCTTTTCCTCCTTTTTTCATGGCTTCATACCATACATACAAGCAGGATAAGGGTGAGTTTTTGGTTCATCATTGACAATAAAAGAAGTGAAGTTTCCTACTAAAACTAAATAAAAGAGAAAAGGATTGTAAATATTTTGGATATTTTGTGACTTGACATGTGAATTAGACGGTTGCTTCAATATTTGTGTATTGTCTTAATTTTTTCACTGAAAATGCTAAAATATTTGGTATATTCTAGCTTATTCTTTTGTTCATTGCAGGGGATATTGGACAGTCATTTTGATGATATCCTAGATTTACCTAGAGAGAGCCCTCATTTTGTGATTGATTTGGTCAGCACATTCTGTAGCGATGCTGAAAATACCATAGCAGCAATGATCAGATACTTGTAATTCTCAAAAATATTTCACCGCTTTTTCTTTGTTAAATATTATTTTACTTCATTTTCTAATTGATTTCTGAGCAACTACCCTGTCCTGCCATCAGAAATGAACCTGATATCAACTATCGCAAAGTTATTGACAAAGTTCACCTGATCAGAGGCGCCAGCTCTTGGTAACCTGTTCTTTACATCCTTTGATATCTAAATTTGTAGAAACTCGATTATTTGTCATTCCAGTTTATTCCGTTTTCAGTTGAGAATCTTCCATCCTAAACAGTTATATGTATGGAATTTGGTGCATGTCTAAAGCCATATGGAAAGTTCCGTTTTAATATTAGTCGGCATGTGTTAATGTCAATATAGTCAACAGCACGCGCGCGTGTCTGCAACGCTTAACAAAATGTTGGAAAATAGAGAGCTGAAAGTATGCATTACCTGTGGCCAGCACATAATTTGAAATATCAGAAGCTTTATAGACATGTACACACGTGTCGCTGCAGGTGATTATATAGAATGTTGGAAGCTGCTATATCTCAGCATCCAAAACATTATTATGAAGTATTCATTAGCAGCTGAAAATGCTTAATTTTGACACAATTGAGTCATGGATGCTACACATTTGATACTTTATAGTTCAGTCTATGCAAGTGAACTTTATAGAAACTCAATTATTTGTCATTCCAGTTTATTCCTTTTTCAGTTGAGAATCTTCCATCCTAGATTGTCCCCGAGGTGGTGGCCTAGCGGCTGGCGCTTGGGTTCTGCTTCGGCAGACCTGGGTTCAAGCCTGGGAAACAACCCCTCCTCGTAAGAGCCTGGGACAGCCAGAGATTTATGCATGCCCTGGGCCCACAAAGTGCGCTTTCCGGGTCATGTGGTTCCCCCGTTCCTATATGGATATCCAAAAAAAAAATCTTCCATCCTAGACAGTTCTATGTATGGAATTTGGTGCATGTCCAAAGCCATATGGAAAGTTCCTTTTTAATATTAGTCGGCATGTGGTAATATCAATATAGTCAACAGCACACGCGCGTGTCTTGCAATGCGCGCGCGCGTCTTGCAACGCTTAACAAAATGTTGGAAAATAGAGAGCTGAAAGTATGCATTACATGTGGCCAGCGCATAATTTGAAATATCAGAAGCTTTATAGACATGTACACACCTGTCTCCGCAGGTGATTATATAGAACGTTGGAAGCTGCTAGATCTCAGCATCCAAAACATTATGAAGTATTCATTGGCAGCTAAAAATGCATAATTTTGACACAATTGAGTCATGGATGCTACACATTTGATACTTTATAGTTCAGTCTATGCAAGTGAACTTATGACCCATGCTTTTACACAGGTGTGATTCATTCAATGTATCCCTTTTATGCTGTTAGGAACCAAAAATTTAGAAATTATGAATTAGGATGTGCACATCTTCATTCATCTTAGATGTAGAGCGATAACGGCAGACATGTATAATCAAAAGGTAAAATTGAATTTAGGGTGATAAGACAAGTCAGCTTCTCCCACAATGTTTCAATGGATTTGTGAATTGTATTTTCTTGAGATTACAATACCATTTTCTTCTTATCATTGTTTGTGATGCATTAAATGCAAGTTCCCAGTCTTGCTTGCCCACTTTGACATTACTTCTTCAATTACAGTCGCCAAAATTGCTTCTAAACGTTCACGAGGCAATGCCATTAAATGGGCACTTGATCCTTAATTCATCCACAGATGGTAGACTGAATCTTAATCCTCTATCTGCATTTTGTGTTACAGTATCGGTGGCCACAGGATGGCCCTTGCTTGTCGTGAACTCCGATATGCTTGTGAAGACAAGGACAAGGACAGGTAAGATAAGTGCTCTTCTTTTAATTTTCTTTTGTGAACAAAGCACCATTCTTTCATTTCCTTAATTCCTTTTATTTATCATATTTTACGAATTTATATTGATTGATCTCATTGTGTATTTCTAAATATGCTTTTTTCAGTAATGATATTTTCATACAGTAGTGGCCAACTTTTTGTAGATTTTATGTCTGACTTTAATTTCAATAATTTATTGGAAAAACAGGTGTTACCTCGTGCTTTCAGTAATATTTCTGCTCTTCCATTTTTCTGGATGGCTTAGCCTTGTTCTGGCCAACATATAGTCGTGGTTTTTAAAAAAATTCACGTTGTTGGTTTCATGGCACCATATGATTTGTTGTTTTCATGAGTGTCACCATGGTATGCTGGTATCGCTGGTTAAGAGAAGACAGGTTCTCTCTTAAATATTTGGTGGACTAGTAACGAACATCGTTCTTTTTTAAAATTCTAGGGAGGAATTAAATGGATTTTTTTTTAATTTGATACGGTTGGATTTGAACCCCTGGACTCTCCCCATAATCACAGCCAAAATGATCAACTCTTTCCCAAGGTGTAGCGATGATAACCTTTAGTCTTGTCTGGGTTCCCTCTTGTGATGGATAGTGTGCTGGCTGAAAAACTTCTTGGACAGGCAACATTTTCTGCTGTTCATCCTCTTTTCTCTATTTCAATGGTGCTTTCTGATATTCATGATGATGCTGGATTCCTGGATACCATTCTTTCTGTCATTTTAAAAGCTTTTTTCACTTTTTTCAGGTGCCTTGCAGCTTTTGTCAAGACCGGAGATGAATATCAAATTTTGAAGGAGAAGTTCAATATCATCTTGCAGGTAATGTTCTCGGGAGGATTTCCTTTCTCTTGGAAGAAATGAGGTCAAAATATACAGTGAAGCATGACATAAACATATCTCCATTGTGTGTTCTATAAAGCATAAAGTAGAAGGCTACCTCTAGGGTGCAATCAATTCAAGAGTGTAATCCATGAGATTCAAATAAATATGACAAAAGCAAGATGACACTCTTACTTCCTTGTATGTTTTCAACTAGTTTTAATCACCATTGTCTGTTTTGTTTATGATTTTTCCAAAATGGTAAATCTTCCTTACAAATAAATTTGTTCACCGCCTGATACTGGATTTGGACACAGATGGAGAGAACTATGATTTATGGTAAATCGAAAACAGGCCGACAGTAGACTCCTGAACTGTCGCTGCTGCTGCGTCAGCTGACTCGGTGGAAGACCGGAGTCTGCTTCTATCTGTCATGGGCATGCAAATAAAGAGTTATTGGAATTCGTAGTTCAAATTGTTCTAGACTATGAATATTTTTTTGCTGAGTAACACATTTTGCCCATGCAGCATGTTTTTTTTATATTAGCTGGTTCAGGGTACCAATTAGACTATGAATATCTTTTTTTATATTGGATTTCGTAGGTCAAATTCATGATCTTAATCCTGTTAGTATGCATAACACTAAACTGCAACTAAATCCCTGATGTGACCTGGAAACTGGAAAACGCTACTGTTGTGTTTCTTGCTGCTGCATCTGCACATACTAGCTGATATATTATGATGATCAGGAGTGTTGGTGAGGCCAAGCCCCATGTGCAAGGCTTGGCTTCGGTTTCCGCAGATATTGTACACTGTTCGACTAGATTTGAAATCAGCTCCATGTTTTCACACCCTGTGCAATTGTGTACTGAAAAACTGTGTTTAAAAAGTGTTTTTGAAAAAAAAAATTATTTTTGTTTTAAATTTTTTTTTGGTGTTTTTAGATCATTTTCATTTGTTGATGTTAAAAGTATTTTTAAAAAATTATTATTTTAATGGATTTCTGAATCAAAATTATTTTAAAAAACAACTTCAATCACAATTCTAAAGAGCATTAAGAGCGTGTTTGATATTGTGGTTGAGGTTAAAAAAAATAGTTTTATAAAATGTGTTTTTAATTGAGATTCATAACTTAAATTTAATTGTTTGGTTAAAATTGTAGATGAGTTTAAGGTTGAACAAAAAATAGTTACATGTATTTGGCTAATATGTCTTATTGATTTCAATTTGTAAAATTACATTAAAGAATATATACATATATATACACAAATGCACATATTGTTTTTGAAATATTATAGATTTAATAATTATATAATGTAACAATAATTCAAGTAAATTGTATTTTTCTTTTTATTGTCCCATTAAACTATTTGGAACTTCAATTATGCATCATGTACATTAAATAAATCCCACAAATTTCATCAAACAGAGATGAAGAAAGCTACATGATCATAAATGAGATTATACATTATATATAGATACACGCGCACACACACAAAAATGAGACTATTGAAAAACATGAATAAGTGGATGCAGAGACCGTTATGGTCAAAGACACAAAAAGATAGAAATTTAATAAGATCATGCTATACAATTTATTTTTATAATACAAAAATGTAGTCAAATCGTTGACTATGGACAGTTTCTCCCTATCCCACATTTTTGTCCAGTCAGCACAACAGTTATCCAAGTACTTTACAAGTCTCTAACAGTAAAACTAACCCGCGTTTTGTTTTGTCGCTAGAGAGGGAAAAGCAGCTAAATGTTGCTTTTGAGTTAACCTCGGTTTCTCATAGGCTTACACAGTTACATAAATTGTTGTGTCCTCTCAAACAAACATTAAAATTCTACTTTTTATCACAACCTTAACAGCAATCGTACAGCAACTTAGAGCCAAACAACCACTAATTTGAATCACTGCCCTCGCATTCTACTTCTTGTCGCCAAAAAACCATGGGAAAAGATGTAAACGCGGAAGGAAAACTTTTCAGCCCTCGACTTTTTTCATTATGAACAATCTAAGGCTATTTTAGTTTTGATTCCTGAACTGTGTTCGAGACTGGCATATGTAAATTTACCCTTTTCATTTCCAAAAAGGAGAAAATAGATTTGAACTTCCAAATGCATTATTAATTGGCCTTGTCAGTTTCCAGGAATATAGTCAGAGCAGAAGCAGCCGGGAGAGATTTTCAATTCCCCGAATTTGCCGGGGCAGATTTTGGGCTAGATTGGAAATCAGTTGGTGACTGTTTGAGAGTGGTTGAGTTTGTTATTTAAAGTGTTTATTGTTTAGAAATGAATTAAAATGATATTTTTAATATAAACACAAAATGATATAAAAACATCAATTTTTTTTAATTTAAAATAAAAAATATTTTTTTTTCATATTTTATAACAGGACAGCACACTCGACTGTAATCCTAAGCAAAGAACCAGAGAGAATAAGGGTAAAATTCAAATAAAAATGAGAGGGCAATCCAGTTTGATTTGGCGGTGAGATTGTTTTGTCCAGTAAGAAGTTTCGGAAACTAAGCTAGGGAGCTGAATTGCGAAATCACAGGCAAGAATTGTGAAACTATGTAGAAAATAATTATAGCCTTCATCATCTCCATTGAGTCTAACTTAGGGACGCGCTAAACTATTTAGGGTTGTAACTAAGCACCTATTTTTATGCCCCCGGTAGCTCTTTTTACGTGATTCACTTACACCGGCTTCTTGTTTCAAAAACTTGCACTGTATTTCAAAAACAATTTAGAAAAAAAAATTATTTTTTACTTTGAATTATATATTTTTTTGTGTTTTTACGACGTTGAAAATATTTTTTAAAATATAAAATGATATTATTTCATACATTTATTAAAACACTCTCAAAATCAACAATCACATCCGAAACAGCACTTAATCTACTTAGATTATGGCCACAAGGTTTTTGTCCTGACTAAAATCTTACAATTCACAGAGCAAAGACATTGTTTTCTGCAAATCTACTAGTTGAAAGCTTAGGCAAGGTTCTCATGCTACAATTGCGAAACCCCCATGATCCCGAGTTGGATATATCTCACTCTGCCTAAAAGGGCAACCTGATTTCGAACAACGCGAGCCAGAGTTCTGAAGTGGTGTGTGTGTTTGTGTGTGTGTGTGTGTGTAAACACAAAAAAACGGCAAGTTTTAAGTTGTCAAAAACTTAGAAACATAAAAGAATGCAGACAATAACAGCAGGAGAACTTTATGACAATTACATAGCTCCTCTTCCAATCATAAGAACGAACAAGGTAACCAGACATAATTATTATTATTAAGCATGAAGCAACAGATTCAAAGAGTTTTCCTAACTTAATCCATAACAGTGCGGGTTCTAGCATAAACATGTTTATCAGGTAAGGGCATAACTTTAAGTTACAAATGAAATCGGAATGATACAGTTTAGCTGAAAGACAACAATCTCAAATTTGTTTCAAGGCCAAAACAAAAGAACCTACATCCAGGCAAAAGAATCTTTCTAAAACCACACCTCATATATCGATAGGTTAGGAATCGACAAACATATTCCTATGACTGGACTAACTTATACTCATAACTATGTCTCAATGACTAGCAGGGCACACAATCAGACAGAAGAAACAATATGATTCTCATGATACGTCCATAGCACGAAAAGAATGCAAACCCTAATCACCAACAACATAATACAATGGGCACGAAAAAAGAACTATCTACACTGTCAATTTGGCAAAACAATTAAAAACCAAGATCACCATAGACACAGGGAAATACAGACCCTGATTAACTACAACAACATGACACATAAGCATGAAAATGAACCCACAACACTGTACAAATAGGCAAACCATCAAACCAGCTATTGAAACACTGGCGAAAATATGAATGCTCCCAACAACTAATCACTCCACACATGTACTACAAACAAAAACAAAAGCAGCAAGCAATAACATAACACGCCAGGCATGAAAATGAGCCCACAAAGCTGTAAAAATAGGCAAAACCATCAAACCAACTATTGAAGCACTCGCGGAAATATGAAGGCTCCAAGCAGCAGCAACGTTAACCAATAATTCCTCACATCTACTACACAAACAACAACAAATCCAAGAAGAAATCTCATAGCCAAAATTAACAATTATATTGAAAACATTTAGCATTAAACTCCGTTATCATTCAAAAATCCGAAGCTCAAACAAGGTCTTAATATCATAATAGCAAACTAATAATCAAAAACTTGTAAATTATCCAACTAGAGAAATGAAAAACAAGACCGCCTCAAAACCGGACATCCTAATCGAAAAGACTGAAACCCATATCCTGCAACAACAGCAACAAAATATTCAGTCAGTCAACAACCTTAAAACCAACAGAGCAAAAACCCAATAAAAATCAATTTCATAGCTACAAAAAAGTGAATGAAAAAAGGCGCTTACATCATCAGACTCCTCTTTCTCTTCAACCTTCTCTTCTTTCTTTGCCTCGGCAGCAGGGGCAGCACCACCAGCAGCAGATGGAGCTCCACCGGAAGCGACAGCAACGCCACCACCTGAAGGAACGGAAGCCAACTTTTCCCTTCCGGAAGCAATTAGTTCAGTTATGTCCTTTCCTTTCACACTGGACAACAGCAACTCAATCCTGTCATCATCAGCATCTGCTCCAACTGCAAATCCAAAAACCAAAAAAAAAAATCATTCTCGATAAAAGATACAAGGATCTAACAACGGGGAAAAAACTAATGTGGAGAAGGAGAGAAGAGAGTACCAGATCCGAGGATGCACTTCAAGTCCTCGGCGGTAGGGGAGGTGTTGCCACCAAGAACGGCGAGCAAGTAAGCAGCTACAACTTTCATTGTTTTGGTAGGAAGACGGGCTAAGAGAAAATAGCTAGAGCTGACACTTGCTAGGGTTTTTGAAGGCTGGGAAGGATGGCACGGCGTACAAGCAAATATATAGGGATTTTAAAGAGTGAGTTTTCGTGATTAAATCGTGTCCATTCATTTGTTTTGTTTTGCCGGTTGTGTCCCTGGTTTTGTTGTTTCTATGTTTGGCTGCAGAAATAGGAATGTATCTGTCACGGTTAAGGTTAATCACCATGACAAATCAAGGAAATTGTGAAACCGCTTTGTGTGTGTTATGACCAAGTTATCAAGATCGCGATTTTGACACGACATGAAAGGAGTTTCTGAAACTCGGATCATAAAATTATATTTGAATTTTTTTATATAAAAATTATAAAATCACAACTAAAATCGTATGGATAGAAAAATCATAAAATCATAAGTAAAATATTTTCAAATATAATACAATATAATTATGGTCATAAAACTTCATTAGTTAAGGTTCATACATGATTTAAAATAAATTAAAAATATATTACAAAACAATTATGTCCATAGAATTTTATTAGATAAAAACTAACAAATTTAAGATAAATATTTTGTTGGCGTGCTATGTAAACTAAAATCAACCTCATTACCCCCCAATTTGTCATCTTCCTCGTTATTTCTAATACATTGTTCAAAAACATTACTATTGTAAGGATTATTAGTATTACTACTAGTATCAATATCGATATTGTTAGTACTAGCTCCAACTTCAACAAATTATTTTGATATTAACACATGAAAATAATCTAAAAACACCCAAAAAATAATTTTAAATAAAAAAATAAAATAAAAAATTATTTATTTTAAAAATTTTAAGTATAAATTTTAAAATTAATATTAAAATATATAC
Organism: Salix caprea; assembly: GCA_964035475.1. Lineage (NCBI taxonomy): Eukaryota > Viridiplantae > Streptophyta > Magnoliopsida > Malpighiales > Salicaceae > Salix > Salix caprea. Next base: position 18,678,379 of record OZ037745.1, on the reverse strand, counting down.
TTATTGTCTAATAAATGGGTTTGTGTATTGATTTTTTTAATTTGTTTTTTTATTGAGAGAGAGAGAGAGAGAGAGAGAGAGAGAGAGAGAGGAGGGGCTAGGTGGCAAAGAAGAGGGGCTAAGAAAGAAAAGCTTTGGCCTTGGCGGCTTGCAGATAAAAAGATTGGGATTTATGACCCAGATCGTGACCCAGTTTGATCCAAACTGATTTTTTATCTGAGTTAATAAGGTTTGATGAGTTAATTCATAAAATCGTAAGATTTTACAAATTAACTCATGATTTTAACAACCATGGTTATGATTGCTCTTTGTAATCTTTCTTTAGTTTTTTGAAATATTAAGTAAGATTTTTTTTTGAAAATATGCAGAAAGCAAAAAATTAAAAATAAATAAAGCATTGTAATTTTTCATTTTTACATATACAATGTTAGGCTGGGGATGTAAATTGCGTTTAATAACCAAACATTACTATTAATTATTAAAATTTAATTGATTTGATATGAGTAAATCAATTTATGGTCTAGTTTCACTCTAAATCTATTTTAAATAAATAATTTATAAATTCATGTCGTAGCTTCGCCAGCTTTGATTTTTTTTCCAGTTTGTTAAATGAATTTAACAATTATATTATATTTTAATATGAAAACAGTACATTAATTGATCACTATGTTTACAACTATAGCAATGGGTTCTTATGAGATTTCCACCGCACCGCTTATCCATCGTCACCACCAATTAAAATAAACCATGATTATAATAATAAACTAATGATTTTGATTTTGAAGTTTAAAATTCCTTACACGTGGAAATAATAAGGTAGAGAGTTTTTCTATGCATTTCGACTCAGTTATGCATATCTGAGATTTCGACTCAGTTATGCACCTATGGTTCTGTTATTTTTAAGAGTTTTTTTTTTAAAAAATATATATTAAAATAATATTTTTACATGAATTCCTGTCATGTTGCATTGCTAGAGATGACTAGAATTGAAATATCAACGAGATCAATTTCTTTTTTCGGGCACAATAAAATTAACTAAAATATAAAACGTGTTCTATTTTTACTATAAATAATGGTATTGTTCATACAGACATATATTATTGTTCATTTCGACAATAATATAATGAACAATAATATATAATACTTAATATTAATATATATTGTTGTTAACAATGAACGAGATGTTCAGGTAGCCGAATTGGCTAAGACGCACGAGATTAATTGAAAGAGCGTGGGTTCGAATACCACTCTCAGCAGTTTCTCATTTTGCATCCACATAACACTTAAATATTTTGCATGGAAATGTGATTGATTTAAAAAAAAAAAAATTGTTTAGAAATATATTAAAATAATAATTATTTTTTTACAATTATTTTTAACATCAGCATATGAAAATGATCTAAAAACATTAAAAAACCATTAAAATGTACAATCTTTGGACAATGTTTGTTTTCTATATGTATTTATTCATTTATGCTTTTAAATTATTATTTTTTTTCAATTCATTTTTTATCGGGATTTTATTTTTATTTGGTTCCTTTCTGAAATTTTAATTTATGGTGGTGATAATTTTAAAATTAATATTGCTCCTTTTTTCTCTTTGTTCTTTTTTTTTTTGTGTTTTCTGTTATTTTATCTGTTTTTCAGATTAGATAATTTTATGATTTTATTGTTTGTGCAATAATAATGATAATTTTAGTGATTTTTTTTTATTGTTAAAATGTTTTGATTTTTTTAGGGTAATTTAATGATTTTAATTGTTTGAGCAGTAATGTTGATAATAATTTGAACTATTGTAGTAATGAAAATGACAATGACATAGGAATGAATTTTTAATTTATGTTTTCATCTTTTGTGGATAGAAAATTAACTATTTATTTGTTATTTGATTATTGCAGGTCTTTTCACAATTTATATATTTTTTAAAATGTGATTTAAATTGAATTATAAAATGAATTAATCTGAATACAATGAATTCAATAGTTCAAATATCCGAATATTCTTGTTTTTGAATGATGATGATGATAATTTTATGTTAGTTTTTTCGTTAAAACCTACTAAACAGATAAGTTTATATCGATTTAAAATTCATATATTTTATAAAAAATTTGCACTTCACAAGAATTTTACACGGATCTATTATTTTGAATAAATTTATATTATAACAAAAAGATATGGTGCAACCCGTGACGAGGCGCGGGGGCATTGGCTAGTATCTATGTACATGACATGTGGAGACCTGATAAAAAAATACTTTTTTAATATTAATTGAAATTATTATGACCTAAAAAAATTGAAGCTGCACTGCAGTGGTTATTTAAAAACTCATTGGTGCATCAATAAATTTATTAAAATTAGACAAGTCCACGTATTTGAGAAGATATGAGATGATTTGCCCGCGCGATGCGTTGAATTTATTTTATGTAAAAAATTAATTATTTTCTTATGTGTTGTAATTAGTTATTTTAATATTTAATTAATAAAGCTGACAATAATTCATCAAATAAGCTTCAATTATCCATCAAACCAATATGAAATACTAACATTTCACTCCAGGGACCAAACCAGATTTTTTCCAAAGTTCAGGGACCAAACCGTATTTTTTTCCCAAAGTTCAGGGACCAAACTGTAATTTTCACAAATGGGACCGAAATGAAATTTCATCATCTTGAACCTCTAGCCCAGAATTCCAGCAAGGTTTTTTCACTATTTCTTAATATTTTCTTACACCAAACACATCAAATAACTTCAAAATCATGTACAATTAAACTCATTAAACCATCACCCAATACATTAAACCCTTGACATCTCAATCAATTCATCAATCAAACCCAAATAAAATCTACAAACTGTAATCACCAATACAAACAAAAAGCTTAACTAATATACAATATTTTTACATAATAACACACACATTACCTTAATAACTTATTTCTCCTCCTTCCTTTTTTCTTTCCTGTTCTCTTTTTCTCCTTTCTTCTCTCTTCCGTTTCTCTTCTCTCTCAAATTTTCAAATTTACTTCTCTTATTTTCTTTTTCTATTTATATTTTACAAGTTACTACTATACCCTTAATTTATTTATACCTAATCTTAAGCCATCAAGGGCGTTAATGCCTATTCCTATTCAAAGTTTTCAAGACCCTACAAATATATTCTTATAAATATTAAGGGTCTGTTTGTTAGTGTAACTGAGGTTGTTTTTTAAAGTATTTTTTGTTCAAAAATGTATTAAAATAATATTTTTTTATTTTATTTTTATTTTTTTAAAATAATTTTTAGCATTAATATATCAAAATAAAATAAAATCATCCAAAAAAAATTTAATTTAAAATAAAAATAATTATCTTTTAAAAAAAAAATGAATATACTACCCTTGACTCATCATAACAACGCACCACAGTTAATGCCACCGCACATCTATTTTTCCCCTTTTGTACTTTGACTTCTTGGTTCTCCGAGAAAAGCAGCGAAAAAGAGGACATTTACGTCATTACATGATACGGACTGCAATTTACACCATCCCACAAGGACATTTATGTCATTAAGAAATTAATATAAAGGGCAAACGCATTTGGGCGGGAAAATGCTGGATCCCTCTCTACTTCACCCTCCCAGCATCACATCCCCAATCCCTTCACGGTCCACAAGGTTTTCCATCCCCACTCACAATCCCTCCAATCTTTCTTCTCCAGTCTTCAGTCTCAACCAAAATATTTAGTTTTGCCTATGCAGATGGCTTCTGCGTTGGAGTTGCTCTAAATCCTATCAAGATCCTAAAACATGAACGGCGAGAGCCGGAGATGGGACAACAAGGACTCACGGAGGAGCTCGAAGAAGCAAAAGCTGATGCGCAACGCCGAAGAAGAGTTGGAGTCCAAGTTCGGCTTTGATCTCTTCACTGAAGGTGATAAACGTCTCGGTTGGCTCCTCACTTTATCTTCTGTAAGTCAGTCGAACTTCTCTCCCTAATTTTTTTCACCTCAATAAAATAATAAATTATTTATTTATTTTTTAAATCTTGAATGATTTGCAGTCTTCTTTGGATGATGAAGAGACCGGTAGAGTCTATAGTTGCGTTGATCTCTACTTCGTTTCTCAGGTGAAGAACCTGCATAAGTCTCCAACTATTTTTATAATTCTGGAATTATTTTTATTTATTTTATTTTTTATTTACTTGAACCACTATCTCTCTCGAATTATAGGATGGTTCGGCTTTCAAGTCGAAGTACAAGTTCCGTCCTTACTTCTATGCAGCTACGAAGGTATATTATTTTTTTTCCTGTAGTTTTGATTTCAGTTTGAAATGTTTGTTTGATGCTGTTGGTAATGTGGTGATAAATTGCGGATGTTTTAGGAGAAAATGGAAATGGATGTGGAGGGATATCTGCGACGACGATATGAAAGTCAAATTGTTGATATTGAGATTGTGAAGAAGGAGGATTTAGATCTTGTGAGTGACTTTCTCTCTTTTAATTTTTATGCATTGCTAACCTTTTTCCTTTAGACTGTGATATATATATTTGTCTAAGATGTATCCCTTTTGTGATCACATTTTCTCTTCTCTGCCTCACCTGCCTGCAGTTATGACTTGGGATTTTGTTTAGCAATTTTAAAGCTTCAACGGTGCTTTGAAATGACTAGTTTATTTCGTAACTATAATTTCCACATAGAGGTTCTTATTATAATTCACCTGATATGTTTTGAGGCAGACCTGGTGCATGAAAATTGGAATGTTTTAGGGCTACTCTGTAGGACCATGTTAGACGCGTGTAGTAGAACCTAGATAAGTAGCAATGTATAAGCAGAATAAAAACCTACATCTCTAACAAATACAAGCAAAGTGGTAGAATAAGTTTTAAAGTTTCCTAGGAATCACTAGCTAGGATCTCAGAATCACATGTGGGATTGGATGCATTGGGTATTGAATTTAACTCTCACAAAGGAGGAGAGGCTGAAAAGTTTCTGCTCAATTTTAAAATGAGACATGCAACCCTGAGTTTATCACCAAGGACAATACTTCCGAGTGAAGAGCCTCACAACTAAAGCTTGGAAGCACCTTTCCAAAGCCAGCATAAGATAACTCACAATCTCCTGGTCACTATACAACTAACTTCCTTAGGATTGAAGTGTTCTTGGGAGTAACTCTGCTACTAGCATCAAGACTTATCAGTAACCAGCTATATTCCTAGATAATTTAGCAGCTACTGATGACAGCTTTACCACTCTCATTTTCCTTTAAAGTGAACAAATAAAATTTTCATTCCAGAGGAATGAACAATGATATCTTTTCAAATTTGTCATCACAGGGACAATTATTTGTCAGAACAATCAAGACTATGATGTATGAATCACTGGGCTATTGACTCAATATTTTACGACTTAACCATGCCCTGCAACATCATTTGAGAGTAGTTCTCAGGATTGAATAAATTGGAATTAATCAGTTACCATGGGTTTGCAATTGGAATTTTGGGGATGATTATGGTAGAAAGAATGGAATGACCATATGATACAAAGCTATTAAAGATCATGGATAGCAGAATTAGTTGCATTCACTATTATTCTCCTTGAAAACTTGTTTGTTCCTTGCGCTGTTTTAAATAATCATGAGGTTCTCATTCTGTGATAACTTTACATGTAGAGTTTTTGTTCAAAGTAGAAATATATTTCACGAAATATGCAAAAACAGCACAACATATATTTTACGCTCATAACTGTTTGTTGTGCATATCTGAGATTCTTCCATAGTTTCATTCCTCTCAGTTTAAATGACTTTTTAATCTATATGTTTTCTTTTTCTCTATACAACTCATATTTGTCCTTGGTAAGATGGATTGGATTTGCTTCAACCTGCTGATTAACATTATCTATCATTTTCTGTTATCAGCGTGGTTGCACGCCAAGTTATTATGCATTCACTGCCAAGCTAATGAAGCCTGGTTTCTTTTGTATGTTCATTGACAGAAAAACCATTTGTCTGGTTTACACAAATCATATTTAAAAATATCTTTTGCTACCGTACAACAATTAATGGATGTCAAGAAAGACCTGTTGCATGTTGTTGAAAGAAATCAGGCAAAGTCTGATGCAGCAGAAGCATACGAGTCCATATTAACTGGAAAAAGGTAAAGCTTGTTGGTCCTGCTTTTCATTTCATTTGAATGAAGCTACAAGTTGTTTTGCTTGAAATGCTAATAGATCCCTTCTTCAGTAAGCAACTGCCTGTCTTTCAAATGCAAGCGTAGCCTTGACCATTTGCATCTTATTCTTCAGTGGGTGTCGGTTCTAATTTATTATTTGATTAGCAGAGAACAAAGAGCTCATGATTTTCTTGATTGCATCATTGACCTTCGAGAGTATGATGTACCATACCATGTTCGCTTTGCCATCGATAATGGTATTTCTTATGCAATCCTGCTTGTTTTTAACTAATTTATAATATAGTTATTGTGCAGTCATATGAAGTTGCATATTTTATTAATGAAACCCCATAATTTCTTGGTTTTCAGATATACGTTGTGGCCAATGGTATGATGTTATTGTCTCTAGTACTGGTGTCATGCTTGAGAAGAGGACAGATCTTCTGCAACGTGCCGAGGTTCATGTTTGTGCATTTGATATTGAAACAACCAAGCTTCCGTTGAAATTTCCAGATGCTGACTATGATTTGATAATGATGATATCATACATGGTTGATGGACAAGGTTACCTGATTACCAACAGAGAGGTATCTAAATTGAGTTTTATTTTTTCTCTATTTTATTCATCTTCCGAGGAAAATGGCATTTTGTAATTTTTCTTTATGGCTCATGTTCTCATTCTCAGAGCCTTTCACTATTTAACAACTATATAGCAGTTGAATCAATACATCTTTGCCGAGTGCAATTGGCACTACTTATTCATTATATATACAAGCAGACTCATCCACAGGGCTCACATGCATGTTTTTGAATCTTGTATTTTTTTGTGAGAAGACATGCCTGAGAATGTATGTTTGCTGTAAAATGATAGCGGGATATGATATGATTGATGAGTTTGGACAAGTTTGGACTTGTATGGGTGTTGCCCAATGATTTCTTTTCACTTTATCATCTAATCACAAAATCTGAAGTTTCATTCATGTAAAGGATGTACCATCACCTATGTCAGTGCATTTAACGGCTGTAACTTTTTATGTAAAAAACTTATTTGGTAAATTTGTAGGATATTGCAATTGATATATTTGTATATATATGCATGCTTTTTATATGGCTGGTTTAACATCTAGACAAATCAACTACAACTTAGTCCTAAATAAGTTTGGCTAGTTGCATGAAGCTGTTCTCTATTCATCTTGTTTAGGGCCATATTCTCTATGGTGTGTTTAGAAATTAAGTGCCTCTTATACCGTCAAATCACTTCACCTTGTCTCCCTCATCCTTTTTGTCCCCTAAACTTGCAGCTCAACCAGTTTTCCTTATTTGACAATTTAACGGTCAGTGTTGCAGATAATTGGCTGAACCATCTTATATGACCTTAGTTAAATTTTCAACTGTTCCTGTCTCCAACTTTTGCCGATTGTTTTCGATTCTTATTCTACAACCTTTTATTTTACCATCCCACGCTAAAATGATAGAATCAGTACAAGTCAAACAAAGTGAAGAATAAAAAATTGAAACACTTTATACAAAAAACAATACCATATGGCACTATGCTTTATGGCACAATGGCAGGCGCTAAACTCCCATCATTCCTATAGATTGAGCTGCACTGAAAATGCTTTCTTCGTTTCCTTTTAACTGCTCCAATTCTATGGCTGAATTTTTTCTGAAACTGCTCTCATGGATTATAAACCTAAAACACTGAAGTGAATGGCTCTTGATTATTTCTCATCCATTTAGTTGCTACATCACTATCCTAAAATCATTCCTGAGTTGATAAATTGAGCAATTTAATGTAAATATTTTCTTTCTCGATTAACACAATTGCAAAAGCTTTGACTCATGATCTCTCTTAGGTTGTCCATCTGTTTCCCTATCTCTTCTCTTTCATTCTCAATTTGTTTATTTGAACGCTTGACATCTATGTGTTTTACACTAATCTTCAGTGTGTAGGGGAAGATATAGAGGATTTAGAATATACACCAAAACCCGAATATGAAGGTTATTTCAAAGTGACAAATGTGAAAAATGAGGTAATGAAAGTTCCTAGTTTAGTTGCCTTGAAGCACATCATTTTCTTGGTGTATGACTTATTGTTTTTTGCAGGTTGAACTTCTTAAACTGTGGTTTGCCCACATGCGAGAGGTGAAGCCTGGTATTTATGTTACATACAATGGTGATTATTTTGACTGGCCCTTCCTGGAAAGCAGAGCAGCTTATCATGGGTTCAAGATGAGTGATGTAAGCAGCCTTTTCTTGTTGCATCCACTTGGAACTCTGAGTCCAACACTTTAGCTTGTTTGTATTGATAAAAAGTCAACTTAAACAATACCAGACAAACCCAAGCACTGTGCCTTTTGTTATTTGCATAAACTTTCCACAGATTAAAAATTGACTTTGTTTTTTTTTTTACTCCACGTTATTATTATCTGTTATCAGTGTATCTCTTGGTACATAACTGTGATAAGCAACACCAAGGCTTAGGCTTCAGGCATTCATCTTCCAGTGCTTTCACCAGCTAACTGAAATAGAGAGGGAAAAATCTAATGCTACTGTTGCTCAATTTCTTTCCTATGAACCTAATTCTCTTGATGGGAAATGATCTTCTCCTTTTTTCTGGTTGTTATGCAACAAATGGCAAATTCAAACTATGGATTTGGCGTCGCCTTTCCTGTTTTGGGAGAAAAAAAATCAGTGATGTTTTTCTAGGAAAATAATGTTTTCATACATTTACTTCTGGGGGATTGTTTGATTCCAACTTCTACAGGAAGCTTCATTTTGTCCTTTCCTTTTCGAAAGCATTGTTAGCTAATTTCTCTCTCTGAATTTGTTAATTGTTGCTTGCTTTGAGGTTATAAATTTTCATTTTTCTATCTCAAGGATGACACTTTGTATATCTTGAGTTCAATTACAAATCAATCTATTCACGCTTATTTTTATGTTGAGCATTTAACTTATTGCTACTATTTTTTTTTCCTGTTTTTCTTAACTGAGCTTTCAGGAGGTTGGATTCTCATGTGACAAGAATCAAGGGGAGTGCCGTGCTAAATTTGCTTGCCATTTGGATTGTTTTGCTTGGGTCAAACGTGACAGTTATTTGCCTCAGGGAAGCCAAGGCCTTAAGGTGCAAACATTTATTTTTGACATCATCACTTGTGATGAATTTATTTTTTGTTTGTTAGAAAACTGTTTTTCAAGCATTTTGCATCCTGTTTTCATGGTTTCTTTGTTATTGTACTTTAATTAAAGCCAAAAAATTCTCATACTGTTGTTGTGCTGACTATTTGAAGTAATCAAACGAATATTGTGTCTTCAGTATAACAATGGTACTCTAGGGGTTTTATTAACAAACATATCAGTGTAGACTGGTTTATTCTTGTGCACACACTATCCAGCAGAAGGTTACATGCACTTTCAATCATTAGCATAACTTTTGAGCAAAGCTGTTTGAAATTGTTTCCGTGTTATGTTGGAACGATCAATGAATTTGTTCTCCTATTCACTATATAAGTTTTCATGATTGGATATATCCTAGTCGTCTCTCATGCGTTGAACAATTATGTTCAAAGGATATGTAGCTAACGCATGGTTCTTTCCATGATAGATGCACCTGTCATATGGTTACCTTTTTTGATTACTGTTTTTTTTTTGTTGTCCAAAAGATAATTCTTCAACCTGGGAAGTTTCATGTGAAGTTACAATTCTGAAGTAAAACCTAGTGAATTAAATGCATTAGGTTCTTTTGTATTCTTTGCTTGAGAGTATCTCATTACCCCAACAACCAGTCACTTGTGATCCTTTTGGTTTGAGCAAGTGGAGCAGGTGGATTTCCAAAAACTCTAAAGGACTAGTTCATATCCTGAGAAAAAAGTGTGGTCTATAAGGAGACCTTATTTTTAGTTTGTCACTTGTTAGGTGTAGTTGATCCCGAACTAGGATAGGAAAGAAGGGTATCGTCAATCATGACTAGTATGAAACAAGTCATGTCTTATATGACATGGATCCAACTTATATAGAAGTCATTTGGGTAAACTGATCTATAATTGTGATTTTTGCTGATTATGTTTCAAATGCTTTAGTTGCTCTGTTGGTTGAAAGCCACTTAGGACTGGAAGATAAATTGCCTGAATAACACCCTTACTCTTCAGATGGGGGATAGTGCACTTCACATTTATACTACTATTGTAATATTTGTAGTTTACTTTTGCAAGTAAACTTGCTGTATCTCCCCATTTATTATTTATTGAGAAGTTTACCAACTTCCTTTTCTTTAATCTGTTTCAGGCCGTTACGAAGACAAAGTTGGGCTATGATCCGCTTGAGGTGAATCCAGAGGACATGGTTCGCTTTGCTAAAGAAAAGCCTCAGGTAACCTGCCCTGAAACATTTTTGACTAGTGCATTTCGTTTTTGGAAATGAGCTCTGTCAGTTTTCACCCCCTCTGCATTCTTTCCATGAATCACAACTCAGTGGTCTTTTCTTTTCAAGTTAAGGTTGTTTAATCTTCATTCTCTACATTGTATAATTCCTAATACTGTCTTGTTTTGCTTAATTTATTACAGATGATGGCCTCCTATTCAGTTTCTGATGCCGTTGCAACTTATTATTTGTACATGACCTATGTGCATCCCTTCATTTTCTCTCTCGCAACCATAATTCCTATGTCACCAGATGAGGTCTTACGCAAAGGTAGTGGGACACTTTGTGAGATGCTTCTGATGGTGCAGGTGGGTTCTTGTGAACTCTATGGCGCTTGCTCATTTTGCCAAGTTTCCTCCAGTCTTTCACTTTTTTGCATTTTCCGCAGGCATATATGGCAAATGTTATCTGCCCTAACAAGCACCAATCTGACCAAGAGAAGTTCCATAAGAGTCACCTTCTTGAGAGTGAGACATATATAGGGGGCCATGTGGAGTGCCTTGAAAGCGGTGTCTTCAGATCTGATCTTCCAACCAGTTTTAAGCTTGATCCTTCTGCCTATGAAGTGAGTGTTTCCTTCAAGCAATTGATACCACTAACACACTAGATACAACTTTATTTTTTTTTGTTCTCAAGTGTCATTTTCATCTGCGTGTTTATTCTGCAGAGGGGCTGTTCCTTCTGGTTTGAACATTTCAAATGTTGCCTATAAAATGATTTATGTGCCTGTATATGCATGTGCATTGTTTTGTTATGAAAATCATTTTCTTGAATAGGATGCATTTTCAGCTTGTGTTAGCCAAGACATTCTCTCTGTCTGGGCCTGAATCAACATTTCTTTTTTAGTAAACAATTTCATAATTAACATCATAGTTCCTACTTGGCTGATGCTGGGGCACTTTGATTTCCAGTTACTTATCAAAAACCTTGATCGTGATCTGCAATATGCTATAAGAGTAGAGGGTAAGATGGACCTGGATTCAATCTCCAATTATGATGAAGTGAAGAATGCTATCATGGAAAAGGTGCCGATACTCTCTTTCAAATTAAATGTTTTCATTCTTATGCCATGACTGTTTTCAACATTGCTTGATTTGATTTGGTTGGCCTCTTTGTCTTGTTTATGGATTTCTGTATTCTTTATCATTTCTTGTTTTGCCTTGCTCTTTGGAGGATGTCAAATCATTGTTGTAGTCCTGGTTTCTCTTCCTTCTATTAAGATCTTCATCTGTTATCATAAGGACAAAAAAATCTTACTCACAATCCTTTTTCTTGAGAATGCAATCAACTATGCTGACATTTGTCTCATGTTATCAACTATTTATTTTACTTAATTATTCCCTTTTTTCCCTGAATTGTGGTGCTGCCATCTTCATGTTTTATGAAACATTGGGAAAGATAATGTTATAGCCTATATACACAAATACATGCAATAAGAACAAATATATAGAGGATAATATGCATTCCTGAAATGTTTCTCTTGTTCAGCTTGTGCTTCTGAGAGCTGAACCTGTTCGTGAAGAATGTCCACTTATTTATCATCTTGATGTGGCTGCAATGTATCCAAACATTATCTTAACAAACAGGCTTCAGGTAAGCTGGCTAATAAGTACAAATAGTAGTTTTTTAACAGTTCATGTTTTTTTTTTTTTTTTTAATTTTGTTTATCTTTGCATTTTGATTAGTATATCAGCATGGGGAAATGGTGTTTGGTGTGAAAAATTGGTGGTTGGTGTATCTATAGCTGAATGTGAAGATACAATATCGATGTATACTTAAATGCAACATGCAGCAGTCCATTCCATTAATAAAGGATTTACACTATGACCAAGTTGGAGCAGTGCTATTTAAAGTCCATGTAATTGGAAGCCAACATGTGTTATAAACAATCAAACAGTTTTGACTTGCCATAACCGTGCATTGGAAATTTGTGGAAATCATAAGAAGTGTTTATAGGTCTAATCATCTAATGCCTAATTTGCTTTAATTAATGATAAAGATGCAGTTTGATAACCTCATCATGTTTCCTTTATTAACTTAGAATCTGAATCAAGGCAGCCAAAAGACTGCCTTAGCTCCTACCATCATTTATCTGAAGTAAATGTAAATTAGGTACGGGGCTTAATTTTATAGGTCTTGAAGCCTGTTTTCCACTTCTTAGGAAATAGTGCCTTGAATATATTTAGTGCAGAAGGATTCTTCTATATTTTATGTGAGTAGTTCATGTTTGTTTCGTCTTACGATCATGATGCAGCACTGATGATCTTGACCATTGCTGGAACAGATTTTTTTTAAAGTTTAGTAAAGAAGCTGAAAGAACTTTTTTTCATTTAAAATTGCCTTTTCTACTAGTATTCAATAGTTTTGGGAAAAAAGAAATAAGAATCTGTAAAGGTCGGGTTGAATGATGGTATTAGGAGTGACAATCTCCTTTTGCCTTCAATTCTAGGCCAGTAAAGAGTAATAACTTTGTTCGGGGGTGTTGGCATTTTACTCCATTGTACTACTAGAGTCTTTGATATTTATGGCTAGTTGATTACTCATTATGTGACTGGAATTTTCTGGCTTGCTTCTGTGAGTGTCCACTTCACTTCTTCTGCCCTCTGCTACTCATTTCATGTCGTGGAAATCATTTTCCTGACTTCTTCATCTACGATAATAGTCAATCATCATGCTGTACAATGTCGGGATACTTGATTGATGAATTCTAATGGCAATCATTTGGCCTTCTAAGAACCTTCTTTCTAGTTTGTACATCATAGGTATTCCATCGAATCAGGCATACATAGAGAAACACACAAAAAAGTACACATAATTACGAGGCTTTGAGATGTCTTTCTTTTCTTTTATGGGTTTGAGATCTCCCTTTGCGTACAAATCTTTGCAATCAACATGTAGTGCGGTTTCTTGCTCAATTGCAGCCCCCGTCTATAGTTACAGATGAGATCTGTACTGCTTGTGACTTCAACCGCCCAGGCAAAACTTGTCTACGGAAGCTTGAATGGGTTTGGCGTGGAGAGATATTTACGGCAAAGAAAAGGTTCACTCTTTTCCTCCATCTTTTTTCTTTTCTTTTTCTTTTTTTTGGTGGTAAGATCAGGAATATGCTGATAATTGCTAACAACAAGCGGACATCACTTCTCACAATTTCAGTGACTATTATCATTTGAAGAAGCAAATTGAGTCTGAGTTTGTTGATGGCACTGATGGTCAGTTGTCAAAATCTTTTCTTGATCTGTCCAAGATTGATCAACAATCAAAGCTGAAAGAGCGTCTAAAGAAATACTGTCAAAAGGTCTGTTTGTCTGCTTAAAAATGCATGCCTAACATAAACAATATCTATCTTACTAGTTTGTGCCTGCCATAGGCATATAAAAGGGTACTCGACAAACCTGTTACTGAAGTTCGAGAAGCTGGGATCTGCATGCGAGAAAACTCATTTTATGTAGACACTGTTCGTAGGTATGCAATTTGGATTAGTTGTGTCATTAATTTTTCGTGCTTAGTTTTTATTTCAACAGTCATTTCTTTCTGAGCACTGTTACATCTTATTTCTGAAAGCATGATAGGCTTTTAACTGTAGTTGAAACTTCATATTTTTGTTTTTAAATCACCTCTTATACTTTCTTCTTCCTCATTTCAAGCTTTCGAGATAGAAGGTATGAGTATAAAGGACTTAATAAGGTTTGGAAGGGCAAGTTGTCAGAAGCCAAGGCTAGTGGAAATTCTATTAAGATCCAAGAAGCACATGTATGATGATTCTCCAATTTTTTCAATATTGATATAGTTACTATGTCTTTTGATGGAGCTAGTTTCCCATACTTCACCTTTGCTTATTGATGCTTTCAGGACATGGCATTGCATTATGATTCATTGCAACTTGCTCACAAATGTATTCTCAATTCATTTTATGGATATTTCATTCACAATTTACCTTTGCTTGCTGATACTTGCAGGACATGGTAGTGCTTTATGATTCATTGCAACTTGCACACAAATGTATTCTCAATTCTTTCTATGGATATGTCATGCGCAAGTGAGTTGTTGACTTCTGTTTCTTTCAGATATCATAACATGTATTTGATTGTTTACATGTGTCTTTGAAATGTTTGCATGATACTTTTAATTGTTTGTGCTTTAGGGGCGCAAGATGGTATTCAATGGAAATGGCTGGTGTAGTTACATATACAGGAGCAAAAATCATTCAGAATGCTCGTTTACTTGTTGATAAAATTGGAAAGCCACTTGAATTGGACACAGATGGTATTTGGTGTGTCCTGCCTGGATGTTTTCCAGAGAACTTTACTTTTAAAACAAAGTAAGTTGCTGTTCCTTTATTATTCGCATGTCTGTACATAATTATGGCTCATTGCTTCATGCATCTTTTTTTCTTCATTTGTATAAAACTAGTCCGTAAAGTACTAGAATTTTTTTATCTCTTCTATGTTAACTTTCATTTGGGAAATATTTAATTTCAGGGACCCGAAGAAAAAGCTGACAATCTCGTATCCATGTGTTATGCTCAATGTCGATGTGGCGAGAAACAACACAAATGAACAATACCAGGTTAACTTATATTTTTTATTTTATGTACCTACATGACTTACTCCCACAAGTTTCTTGTTGTGGCGGTTCTGAAATTCTCTATGCCATCATGAGTTTTCTTTTTCACTGAAACCACAGCATAATTGTATGCTGATCTCACTCTATTTTTAAACAGACACTTACAGACCCTGTAAATAAAACATATGCAACTCATAGTGAATGCTCAATTGAATTTGAAGTGGATGGCCCATACAAGGTAACATGGAATTTTCATATTGTCACTGAATTGCAAATGCGTATTTTTTCTTGGTATTTTGTTATCATTGTGTTTTTGTATGATATAGGCTATGATTCTTCCTGCTTCCAAGGAAGAAGGAATTTTAATTAAGAAGCGATATGCTGTTTTCAATGATGATGGAACCCTTGCAGAGCTTAAAGGTTTTGAGATCAAGCGTAGAGGTGAGCTGAAGCTCATCAAAGTTTTCCAGGTATCTCTTGTTCCCCATCTTGTGGTGTTCTGCATTTACAAACTCTACATCTCATTTTTTTTAAATGGTCTAAAACTAGAATGTTCTACCTATAAAATTGATAGTTCAAAGATTGCTGGTTACACTGGGTCTAACCAGTTTGGCTGTTATGGTGTTATGCCATAATTATTTCCATCTAGATTAACTAGTTACTTGTATACTGTAAAATTCTTTACTTCTCCCGGAGCTTCTGTATTCCCACACAAGTCTATTCTCCAGTAAGGCCATGTGAAAAATAATATTATACGAAGATGCAAGCTGAATTGTAGTGCACATGTGGCGGTGGTAGCTCCCTGTCTCAGTCAAGGAGCGAAACATATTGGCATGTGCTTTTTGTGAATTGTAGATCTAAAATAAGTCACACTAATTCAAAACACAGAAAAAAATATGATTATAAATTATATGACCATGTCTTATTAAGTAAATACTTTTATCCTGTCAGCATAAAAAAATGCCATATACTTCTTTTATTTTTTCTTTTATCATTAAAATCCATTTGCTTCTTATGGAGCTTTCAAAAGTATTTGTGGCAAAAGATAAATATTTGTAAATGTGAAGCACTTTCGCTTAAGACTTTTATATTGGCAACATGAAAAAATCTCATGAATTCATGAACTTCCAATGACTAATCTGATAATTAAAGAAACTATATTTAACAGAGAGTAAATATGGGTTCATTGAATATACTACTTTTTTGACAGATGACATTTAAATTTTGATTATCTTTTAATATGCGTGGGCTTATGTTTTTGTGACATCTCCCCCTTGTACATTTATGCATGTCTTCATAACTATATACTATGACCAAATGAATACATTTCATCTAAGGTGATGACAACTTTAAATGCTAGAAAGTCTTTACCTGAATGTTTTTGTGTATTTTATTGAGGAAGTTGTTACGAAATATAACTGTCTTGATGCTCCCGTCTACGTTATGCTTTTCACAATATATCTGTGTTTGGATGCCACATTTGTTTTTACTGAAGTAAGAATTTCATCTGATTGTGCATGAGATGCTTTTCTTTCTTGCAGGCTGAGCTTTTCGACAAGTTCCTTGACGGGTCAACCTTAGAGGAATGCTACTCAGCTGTAGCTGCTGTGGCAAACCGCTGGCTGGATCTTCTTGATGTATGTAAAAAAACATTTTGTTTTAGTAATGAACTCCCCTAAGAAGCAATGCTGCACAGTTCCTCTGCGAGCTTCCTTTTCCTTTCCTCTGGCATGCCCCTTTCTGAATGCATGATTATTTCAAGGGCTACTATTGGAAATTCTTTTAACCGTATTATTTTCTTTTTCACTCTTGTTTCAGAATCAAGGAAAGGATATTGCTGACAGTGAGTTGCTTGATTACATATCTGAATCAAGCACAATGAGCAAGTCCTTGTCCGAGTACGGTGAACAAAAGTCATGTGCAGTAACTACTGCTAGGCGTCTTGCTAATTTTCTTGGTGATTCAATGGTTAAAGATAAAGGATTGCGTTGCCAGTATATAGTTGCATGTGAACCAAGGGTATGTTTTTTGTTTCATCTTAATGATGCACTGAATACTGATTATTTTAGGTGAGCATGGGGCTCAAAGAATTTTATATAGTCATAATTGTCATTCTAGCTCCATCTTACTTCCACTATTGCTGTGGAATTAAACAATTGGAGATAGGTTTCAGTATGATCATAGAATCACAATTTCTAACTTGGATTATTGAATCTAGCCATGCTATCGAGTGTTGAATTGTTCATCCTTAACATGTACCAGGCAACAACAAGTGGGCTGACTCTATGGTTTAACAAAAATGAAATTAAATTTATGGCAGACTATGATGCTGTGTTAGTATCTATGCCTACGAGTGAACCAAACTCTTCATGAACTGCCTGGGCCAAATCCCAGAACTTGTTTGGTTCAGGTAATTTATTTAATAAACAAACCCAAGCTACTTATTTTTAGGCTAGTTTATTAACCGCTCATGCCCAAACAAATGTAACCTTGTTTTTCCATGTGAAACTACCTTGAGAAGGGAACTAATTAGAAAACTTAGGGCAATAGTCTACACTTTGAGTCTACACTTTGGTTGAAGATGTTAAATGAATGAAAATTGAGCGCAATCTCTACTAAACCTTGAGCTTGCATACTATAAACACGAATATCTGAGCTTGATTTGGTTTGGTTATTCATGTGCACAGCTCAAGCATGAGAGTTATGCTTGAATTGAACCAAAATTGAGTTCACGCCCTCATGTTTTGATCCAAGCAAAGCCTGAAATTTCCTAAAGCCCTGCTATGATGGCAATTAACCTAATGGTTTAATGCATTGGGAGGAGAGGCCCATACATTCTATGATAAGGCAATATATCTTTTGGCTGCCATAACCATGTATAAATCTTAGATGGTAAAGCAGTCAAAGATTAATCAGTCAATTAACTAGTGACATCCATGCCTCTTCAAGTATTTAAAATATAATTTTATTTTGTTTGGATGGATGATAATGTTCAAGATTGCTTTAATTAATCAATTATGGTGCATGCAGGGAACACCTGTTAGCGAGCGTGCTGTTCCTGTTGCAATATTTGAAACTGATGCTGGTAAAATTCAACCATGTTTCCACTAATTGCTTTCTGTTTCATTTGCGTTCTTTACACAGTAGGAATATGTTTTCATTTTGCAGAAATAATGAAGTTCTATTTACGAAAATGGTGCAAGACTTCTTCAGATGTTGGTATCCGCTCCATCATTGATTGGTCTTATTATAAGCAACGACTTGGTTCAGCAATTCAAAAAATTGTTACAATTCCTGCCGCAATGCAAAAGGTTAGATGGCTTGTCTGTTTGGCTGCTGAACAAATGTATCCTCTTGTAGACTTCTTGAAATGAATTGTGTCTTTTTAGGTTGCGAACCCTGTTCCTAGGGTAGTTCATCCTGATTGGCTGCACAGAAAAGTTCGTGAGAAGGAGGACAAATTTCGTCAGCGGAAATTGGTTGATATCTTCACCTTACGCAGCAGGAATGATGCCACCATTACAAATCATGATGAGGCGGATCTTAAAGACTTGGAAGACTTCCAAATCAAAAGCAGTTCTATAAATAGGCCTAGACCAATTGTTCGTTGTTATGATGTCAATGATAAACGCCCAGCAAAGAAAACTGGTCAATTGAATTCTGCAGAACAGCAAACTGATAGTGTGCATGAATTGTCTTCACAGTCACAACACAATACTTCCTATGTTGAAAATATTGACAGAAATGTAGATTATCAAGGATGGCTTGAATTAAAGAAGAGAAAATGGAAAGATATTTTAGACAGGAGGAAGAAACAAAGGTACATTATAGTTTAGCTATGCATGCATAAAGTCCCATGCGCTTTGATTCAATTTGAAAAATAAAGAGATATTATTAGTCTTATATATTTCACTATCTTTGAGGCAAGCTTAGTCTTAATACTCTTCACACAATTAACTACATGTCCAGGAGGGAATACAAATCCCTAAGATGATCTCAAATATTGTTCAAGTGCCATGTGCACTGTGAAAAAGAAATCAGTACACACACTCTGATTCAAGCTTAGTTTTTCCATGTCAGAGGATTGACCTTCTTGACAATTTATGATATGACAGTTCATTACATTTTCGTGATCATTGAGGTCTTCCAGACAATGATTTTGCAGTAGATGTTCCCAATGTGTTTTTGGTGCTTGTTCATCTACTTGTCTTATGTCTTTATGTCCAAGGTTGCAGGATGCTCTACTGTGAGCTGTGGTATTTTTGTAAAGGGTGCTAATGATGTGTTTGGTGAACTTTGGTAGGTTGAGCAATTCAAGGACTTCACACCATATTACTAATGCATCTGAATTGCTGGGTGGTCTAACCAATCATAAAGGAGCTCAGCGCAGAACTGGAGTTGGTTCATATTTTACTACACATGAAGTAGCCCTAACACGATGCCACTGGCAGGTTTGTAGTTTGTCATTTAAAAAATTTGGTAGCAATGAACTTTGAAAATTTGGCCATGGTTATTTCTTTGTGACTGTTGTATCTCTTCTCGGGTTCAGATAATACAGCTACTTCCAAGTTCACGTTGTGGCCAATTTTTTGCATGGGTTGTTGTGGAGGGAATCATGCTTAAGATTCCTATAACTATTCCACGAGCATTTTACCTCAACTCTAAAGCACCTGCGATGGAAAATTTTCCTGGTAGGCATGTCAACAAGACTCTTCCTCATGGAAGGCCAAGCTATAACCTAGTTGAGGTATGTCTATAGTACATCTCTTGTAGGTGATTATTTCTGGTCGTGCCATTTGCCTTTCATTCTAATTCTTTATGGGCTATGATTCCTCAATAGGTCATTATAGATGAAGACAAGTTTAGGAAGGAAAGCAAGAAACTAGCAGCTCTTCTTGCGGACCCAGAAGTTGAGGTAAGCATACTAGAATTCATATACGCTGCTGAACTTCACATGATTCTCACTTGTGTGGTTACTCATGCACAGAATCCATTGAGGTGGATCTGTGTCTGACGTATTTCCCTAATAAGATTTATGTTAATGCAGTTGTGAAACATGCTTCAGGAACTGCAGATAACCCTTTTATTTTTACACAAAATCCTTTGACATGGCCCTTCAATTTCTGATATATTTCTCCTCTTTGTGCACACTTGCTTATTTTAACCGGTGCCCTCACACTTTTGAGCGATTAATTGTTATGAAGAGTGAGATTATTACTGAATCATGTGGATACCAAACCTGATCTGGTTGAGCACTCTGCAAGTCTTCCAGGAGAACTTTGCATTGTTGCCCATCTCATATTCTATTATTAATTAATAACTTCACTTTTGAATCTTTAAGAAGGTGTTCCAACACTAACAAGTATTTGCAAGTTCTTATTAGTGACCTTCAGCATTGATAATCTGTGATCTAATCCTCCTTTGAAATATATACCGTTACTGCATTTACGTAATTGTCATGACATGAATGTGATAAATTTTATATTGTGATATTTCTGTTACATGTTTTGTTGAATTATAGTTCTGCTCAAGATAATATTTCATAGTGCTGCTTCTGTGGTCATTTTCTCTTTTTTTGTTCCAAAATATAAATGAATATTCAAACGTTTCTGCAAAATATGTGGATTCATGAACTACCGAAATGGAAGCTGTTTGCAAGTTTCTAATGAGAGGTTATAGTTTTGAAATTGCAAGATTCTATTTGGTAATTGCTTATGATCGAGCAGTTGCAGTTTTCTTGTCTTGTGATATAATTTTGATCTATTAATTTAAATTATTTGATCAGGGGATATATCAATCAAAGGTGCCATTGGAGTTTAACGCAGTAATCCAAATTGGTTGCGTCTGTAAAGTGGATAAAACTGCTAAAAAACGAAATGCCCAGGATGGCTGGACTCTGAGTGAGCTGCATATGAAGACTACAACAGAATGTTCCTATTTGGAGCAATCAATATCTTTCTTTTATGTATATCATAGGTAACTCACTGTACTCTATAAGGACGTTGCTTTATTATATATGAGGAGAAGGCTAAGTAGTACTTCAATATTTCACTAGTTAGAAATTGACCAGGAGGCCTTTCCTTAATTCAAGCTTTAAAATTCTCCTTTTTGTAGCATATTTCACTTTTATTTGTCTTGATTTTAAATCATTAGCATAGAAGATGGATCGTTTAGGATTTTAAATGCTCCATAACTAATCAATCCAGCATAAAACATCTGGAACTGGATAAATACCCTTAGGGGAGAGAGAGGGGTGTGTTAAGAGCTATTGTTTAGTTTCTTTCTTATGTGTAATGAACTGGTTGGTTTAGTTACTTAAACTGCATATTTTTCTGTTAAATGCTATTTTTCTTAAACAATAAAATCCAATTTCTTCAAGAATATCTAAGTTTATTGGCAGGTTTATTTCCTATCCTGTTCATTCTTATCTTGAAGCCTGGTATTCATGCTGATTGCTCATTTTTTCCACTACTCACTACAGCACCTCTGAAGGACGTGCTATATATGTCATTTATATGCCTGCACTGGGAACGGTATCTGTTGTGGTTGTTAATCCTTACCAAAATAAGGATATAACACCATCTTTTCTCGAAAGACAATTTCGGGAAGCTTGCCAAGCATTGTCTAATGAAGCACTACCTCCTAGGAATAGTATTGTTTTCAAGGTGAATTAGTAGCCTTCCTTTTCTTTCCGTGGCTTGATTTCTTGGCTTTCTTCTACTGCAGTAGCTCTTATGTTTGCTGGTTAATCTTGGGTACTGATTCAGGTGGACTATGTTGGCCATGTCAAGGATGCTGAGAAGATTTTACAAGGAACAATTAGTGAGCTCAGGTTTTACTCCATGACAGCTAATATATAGCTTCAAATCTTGATTAAATGCATAAGATTCTAAGGACTGCTGTTGCATTCATTTCTCCATATGATTTAGTATTGTAGTTGCATCATCATGGGTGCTGCATCTCTTCACCTACTGCAGAGAAAAGTGATGTCTATAAATTCCACAATGCTATAAACTCTTAAAGACACGTAGGCAATAAAATGGTGTCTTCATTACACAGCTGTGATCATGTGATATTTGTTAGGGAACCATCTCATCTAAAAGCTTAAGCTGTTAGGTGAAACCCCAATATACTATTTATATTATTCTCTAACAATATTGTCATGTATTAGTGGCCTATTAAGCAATAGTAATATACATGGTACAATTGAAACTCCTGAATGGCTTCAAATTCCGGAATGTGGTTTTTAGTACATATTAGTGACTTCCTATCTGCTATACAGTAGGATTTTGCTGAACTTCCATCATCTAGATATAGTCAGATGAGATTTCATTTGTTTTTGCTAGCCAAATAAAATATGCTTGCATATTTTTCTTGATTAACAGAGACAAGCATCATGGGCCTACACTTGCTGTCATTGAATGCCCAAATGCACACCTGATGAAGTCAGGTGTGTCAGTGCTTGATGATTTCCCTTGTGTGAGCATACCTTCAAATGCTCGTGATAGTCAGTATCAGGTAATATAATGCTAAATCAATAGCTTCTTCACATGCACAAGTTCCTTTGCATCATGTTATATTCTTTTCACTGCTTAATTCTTGTGCTATGCATTGAATAGGTACTTGGTTGGCAACAAGCAGCTGCAAAAATTGGCATGCAACGTTCTGCTGCATCATCTCAGTGGTTGAATGAAAGAATTTCTCTCTCAAGATATGCCCATGTAATTTTTTTCTTCCAAAGAAAATTGTTAGTCCATCTATCCTTTGCCTATATAAATATAAACTTTTTAAATCTGCTGAGCAGGTACCCTTGGGAAATTTTGAACTTGACTGGCTTATATTCACGGCAGATGTCTTCTTTTCAAGAGCATTACGTGATCAGCAACAGGTACTTTAATGGAACACTAGCTTCCATTTTTGTGTAAATTGGTTAAGATTCTCTTGCACTTCTGCATCTATTCTGAGAGGCTGCAGTTGATGGCAGCAAACCAGCCACGGTTATTTCCATTGCTCAAAAGAGTTACTTTTATATGTGCAAATTGTTCTACAACCTTTTCCGTTCCAGCTTAAGTGTATCAATTCTTGCAGGTGCTTTGGATATCTGATGATGGCGTTCCAGATTTAGGAGGTCATCGTGAAGAATCTACATGTTTTGCTGATGAGGTTCGTTTCAAATAGTCACAAACAAAATTAGGAAAACCCCTAAGTTATAGAAATCTGGAGATCATTTTGTTTTCCTTGTGTAAGAAAAGTAAGTCGAACTTATTTGTAGTACACTATAGGTTTTTCTTTTTTCTGTAGCAATATCTGTTTATTTTGTTGTTGTTTTTTGTGAACTCACTAGTTGTTCTGAAATAGGTCCAACAACCTGTTCTAACATACCCTGGAGCATATAGGAAAGTTTCTGTCGAATTAAAGGTTCAGAATTCTTGTCATTTTCTCCTTTTATTTAAGGTGTGATCCGGGGAGATGCTAATTGGCCTTGATTGCAAGTAACCAAGAGTAAATTTTCTGTGCAGATACATCACTTGGCTGTAAATGCTCTTCTGAAAAGTAACCAAATAAATGAAATGGAAGGAGGTGTTTTGTTAGGATTTGACCAGGACATGAATTCCAGTACAACTCCATATGATGATCAGAGTGGCTTTGACGAGGCTACCTCATCTGCATCTGGATTGCGTGTCCTGAAACAGCTGATCCAGAGATGCCTTGCAGATGCAGTTACATCAGGAAATGCTTTTGCTGATGCAATTTTACAACATCTGTATCGCTGGCTTTGCAGGTTGTAGTGCTATAATCTATAACATACCTGTTATTTTTGGATTTGTTTATTCATTTCTTTTGCTTTAATGTCACAGCCCTCAATCAAAACTTCATGATCCAGCTCTTCACCGCATACTCCACAAGGTAAATGCTGCTTCACATGGATATTTTTGTGTCACGAGGAAATTGTCCCATCAGTAGATTAGGGTCACAAGGATCCTTTGCCATCAGTCTTCCACCATCTCACTCATTTTTCTATTTTCTAGCTCTTCTCATATAATTGATGGTATTTTGTAATTCCTTAAATATGTGAATATACTATCGACATTTTTCCATACCATTAAGTTGACGATACTTCCATTTTACATTCTTAGGTCATGCAAAAGGTTTTTGCCTTGCTGTTGGCTGAATTGCGCAAATTAGGTGCCACAATCATATTTGCAAATTTTTCAAAGGTTATCATAGACACTGGAAAATTTGAATTATCTGCTGCCAAAGCTTACTGTGACAGCTTGCTCAAAACTTTGCAAAATAGGTTTGTTATGTCCAACGATTATAAGATGTATCTTTCATTTTCTCTTCTTGTAATTCTTCTGTCTTTGCTGAATTGTAGAGAACTGTTCGAGTGGCTTGAGCTTGAACCATTGCAGTTTTGGCATTCCTTGCTCTTTATGGATCAGGTTTGTAAAGACTGCAGTTGACACTTTATGCAAATTGAAGGTTATACACATCTGTATATGACTTTATGCGGTCTTTGGTAGAAGAACCAGCATGATAAATAGATTTGTGACAGATTCTCCATATATCCAGTTTTTTAATGTGCTATTGAAACTTTCAGAATTCAATGCTTTCACCAAAAATGTGTTGAACAACTTTTAAACTGTATTTGGTGTATTATCTTTTCTAATTTCAACATTATATGAGAAATTCCCATGTGATGCTTTTCCCCTGTTTTTTGTCATTTGTCAAGGGGCTTTGAGTTTAGAATTCTTCCATCATTTACAGACTTTTTCTGAAATTGTCATTCCACTATTGCACTCTTCAATTGATATTTTGCATTTATTTTTTCAAAAGTCTCCATAATGATGCCATTGGAATTGAAATTTAATGTTTCCATTTGGAATTTGGATTTCTTCTATCATTTGCATAGAGTTTCTTTGACATTGTCCTTCCAGTATTGTACTTTTCAATTGATGTTTTTCATTTGTTTTTCAAAGGCCTCCAAAATGATGCCGCAGGAATTGAAAACTAAATTAATTAAAGGGTTTGAATTCTTGTTGTTTGGAAATTACTGCATTTGCATTATAAGATCTTTCCTTTTCATAGTCTACCGAAATCATAAACAAATGATGTTTGTTCCAATCAATTCATGGTCAGTTTACTTTCTGGGTAACAGTATAACTACGGTGGCATTCCAGCCAGACCTGATGACAGTTCTCACAATGATTTGCATCATCATTCCCCGACAGAAGAACCGAAAGTGGATATTGTGTCAAGCTGGAATATCGCTGAATACTTGCCCAAGAAAATCCAGGTATTTTATCTGTAAAAATTGTGGCATGTTTAAGGGTCTACTTCAATGGCCAACTAATATAAGGATTTTGTTTGGTCAAATATTAAACCACCCATTTTAGAATGGAACTTCTCTTTATGTTATGATTTGCTCTTTTTTCCCCTGCTGGATTGTCTTTTTCAATAATTTTTTGATCCTTTTGCAGGATCATTTCGTGTTAATTGTCTCAGAATTCATGTTTATTCCCTGGGACTATGCACAAAAGCAAGCTGCAACAAGAGAAGCTTTGCGTGATGGCAACTCATGCACTCCATCAATCACCATTGTAGCTGCTGAGAATTTTGAATCACATATGGTGGAATATATTAAAGGGCAGGTATTGCTGAGGATATTTGCCGGTGAAAGTTGAATGATGTCTTGATTCCTTCTAAATAAATTGAATTGATTCTTTTGATTTTCATATATGCAGATTGGCACACACTTCACAGACAAACTTCTAGGAATTGTTCGAGATACTGTTCTTCACATGAAGGGGATAAACAAATCTGAGAATGTCCAACAGAATTCACTCGGTATCCAACAACCTGCAGGCATCAACCACATAGGAGATCCTGCACTGGAATTCATTAAGCATGTTTGTGCTGTCCTGGCTCTTGACCAGCACGTGCAGCATGAAGTTCTGGTATTTTTTTGCTTAACTGAACAGCTCTAGAGCATCACATAAAATAAGAGCTAGCACATAATTGATGATTGCTTTTTCGTCATGCAATATGGGTTATCTATTGTCTTCTTTTAGTCATTATTTTTTATAGAACACCTCTCACCCACCCTGATCCCCATCCTTTCCCCTTTCTTGAACTCTTTTGGAACATTCATTTTTCCTTATTGTCCAAAATTCCTGAAATCTTTCCTAAAAACTGTTACTCTGCAGAAAACAGTTATTATGGATGGTTTATGTTATTATAATCTTGAAATGGCTTAAAATTCCTACTTTATTTCTTTAATAAAAGAAAAAAATTGTAATTTCTTTTTTGCTACAACACACAACAAGTCTTTTTACTCCACAAGTAGTGTTTTGTTTTTCCATTATCTAAAAGATAAAAAATATATATGTTTATTGAGTTTGAAGAATTAGAATTATATTTAACCTTCTTACAGATTGATTATAGAATTCCTTTTCTAATTTAAAAGTAAATTAAAATTTTTATCATTTTTTTGCATGATGGACAAACAAAACAATATAGATGGAACTATAATTGGAAGCTACACTCTTAAAGACAATTTGTATTTTTGTTCCTGTTGTCTTTCAGAAATGATGTGATATCTCCGTTTGCTGGCCTTCATTTTACAGGTGATGAGAAAGAATCTGTTAAAATATGTACGTGTTCGGGAGTTTGCTCCAGAAGCTGAGTTTCATGATCCCTGCCCTTCTTTCATCTTACCAAATGTAATTTGCAGGTAAGAATAACCGTAGAGGTTCTTACATTATCCAGAAGAAGATTTGTCTTTAAAAAATCCTAGTTAGAATTAGATTGATCATATCATTTTTTACATCATTTTTAATCTTTAAGCTTGGATGATGCTTTTGAGTATTTTGTTTGGAAGCAAGATGATGTCTAATTAGAGACAAAGACCTGAACCTTCTTTAGAAACCCATCCATAAGAGTTCCAGTAGAGCTATATTTTTCTGCCGGTTAAGGTTCCTGGAAATCTCTTTGCATAATATTTATTGTTGACTAGATTTGCTGGATTTGGATTTATATAGTCACCAATTATCTCATGAACATCTGCCTCCTAAATTTATGATGCGATTTAATCCTCTGAGCTGATGAATATGAACTCGTACTCTTTTGCATTGGTTTCAAGTGTTAACTAGCTACCTCAAAAGGTATTTATTTGATTACTGACATGAACAAATTTTCAAAGAGAGGAATGGAACTGGGTTGTTTGGAGTGTAGTCTTTGGACCAGTGATTTATGAGTTTAGCTCCCATCTGCCTTCAGTGGCACAGGGTAGCTAACACACTACCCCTGATTTCAGTTGAACAAATTGTATCTTTCTATGTTATGGGACTTTGATTTTATTTACTATTAGGTTTACTTTTACTACCAAGGATGCGATCACCTATTCAAGTAATTATGAAATTCTGGAACTACTAAGAACTGAATTACCACCATAATTCAAGCTCTGCACTTGACCAGGTGTATTTTAATGTAAGTTACACTAAAGGGGAACGGTTGTAGTGGAAATATTGAACATTTTTTCCAACTGATATCCTCTGCCTGGAGTAGAATCAGTTCAATACTTCAGTTCTGTGAATATGTTTGAGGTACATTTACAGACTCCAGATCCTAGAAACCAAGTTAACAATGACTATGCCAGGCCACTCGTTGCAGTACCGGATCCTTCTAATATCTGGCTAAACAAGGGTTTGTAAGAAATTAACTGTTGTTGTTGACAAACAATAACTAGTTTCTGTAGGAATTTTGTGACAGTATATTGAATTTTTTCTTTAAACTTTTTTTCTATTCATTTGATTTTTATTTTGAAACAGTTGAAGCTGATAATCAGTTATATTTTTCTTTGATCATCTCAGCATCTTGCTAACTCAAAATCATGTTTGAACAGTTACTGCAATGACTGCAGAGACCTGGACTTGTGTCGTGACTCGGCTGTATTGGCAGAGGATTGGCGCTGTGCTGTGCCACAGTGTGGCCAGCCTTATGACCGAGAAGTAATGGAAAACGCGCTTCTTCAAATTGTACGACAGAGGGAGCGTCTTTATCATTTGCAGGATCTGGTATGTCTTAGGTGTAATCAGGTCAAAGCTGTGCATTTATCAGAACAATGTTCATGTGCCGGGTCTTATAGGTGCAGGGAAGATTTGTCTGAATTCCGCAGAAAAATGCAAATTTTCTTGAATGTAGGCATTCGTCAGAAGTTTCAGCTCCTCCAGGAGTGTACCTCTTGGATTTTAGAAGTCATCTTATAAGGAGAAAGACACAACATTAATCTTGTTTTGCATAAATCTGTAATCCTTAATTTTGTAGTGTTTCCAAATCCCCTTTTCTGAATACCAAAGAAGAATACAAGAAATCCCCTATTACTATAAGGTCAAAGCTCGTAACTTGGAACTTTCCTCTTGTAGGACAGTTCCTGTAATTTAAACCTCCAGAAAGATAGCAGGCTACAGACGTTACAGGACTGAATAATACACAACAGAATAAAGACTGGTTTTCTCACATTCTGCAACCGTTGCGAGATATTCAAAATTAAATATGCCTCCTAGTAATTGCTTCTCCAACAACGAAGCTGCTCTTCTTGTTGTCTTTTTAGTGAGTGACTGAGAAGATATATTTTATTGAATTTTAATGATAAAAAAATCAGGCTTCCAGATAGGTGTGATCGTGTAGACTTGGACTGCTTTGTGCTACGGTCCAGCTAGGTGCGATTCCACGAATTGAGATATGAGAACGAAACTACTAGTGAATTGGAACTTCAAATTATTGTGACGTTTTTTTTTAAATCAAAACAAGCAACACTTTCTTGACCACGAATTTTCCTGGTCCAAATTAATTGATGCAACAACTGTGCTTGTGTTGACTGTCAAGACTTGACATGAAGCCTCCCCACCTCTTCCCCTTGCTGTTATCTGTCGAAGTCAAGCGTTCCACAGTTACAGGTAACTTTCCCACCTCTTCCCCTTGCTGTTATCTGTCGAAGTCAAGCGTTCCACAGTTACAGGTAACTTTCCCACTTTCCTTGTAGTTGCTAGGAAGCACCTGAGGGTACGTAACAATGGAAATGAAATTTCCGGGCAATGCATTTTAGAAAATCTGAAGGTAGATTTAAGCTTATTGTTTTCACTATAAGAGCATTAGAAGCTTCATGCATTACTTCTTAGAGAACCAGAGGGATATGGAGTCGAGAGCAACGAGAGTTGAGGAGTTTGAGATGACAGCAAATGCGAGTACCCTGAGAAGGAAGGGGAAATCGTTACTAAATGGGGAAAGTTCAACCCAGATGAGAGGAGAGGAGGGAGTTCATGAAAGCAAAGCGAGTCCAACGTGGTCAAGCCTAAGTGGAGATGAGAACCGAGTTTCTGTGCCGACTGAAATCCTACGCTACGAAGAGGATTTAGAAGGCCAATCAAGACCTGCGAGCCTAACTAGAGAGGAGTACCATGTTCCTTCTCCATCCGAAAGCCCATTCCATGAGGAATATCAGCATGATTTTTCACGTTTTGCAGATCCACATTCTTTGGATCTTATTCGTCGCCGTCTTGAGGAAAGGCGTGGAATAAATAGGCAAGGAGGCCGGAGTTCATCCACGTGCATCTTTCGATTTCCTCATGGCTTCGACAAGATAAATCCGAGCACTTACCAGCCTGAGCTCGTGTCGATAGGCCCTTACCACAGGGGCAAGGATCATGTACTGGAGTTTGAAGAGCGCAAGTGGTTCTTCCTTGGTAGGCTTCTTTCTCGATCAACAACTGATTTAAGCGAATATCTTGGTGCATTAAAACTAAACGAAAGGTCAACAAGAGACTGCTACTCCGAGACTGTCTCCATGTCAAGTCATGACTTTGTTGAAATGATGTTGCTTGACAGCTGCTTTGTTCTTGAACTTCTCCGAAATCTCAACCACAGTGAAGATATGATTGATGAGGATGACCCCATCTTCACAAGGCCCTGGTTGATCCCGATTCTAATCAGGGATCTCCTCAAGTGTGAGAACCAACTTCCATATTTCCTTCTCAACCTAGTATTCAACTTGTCTGGCGGCAATGGAGATATAAAACAAAACCCAGATCCTCTACCGATACTTGCACTAAAATCCTTTGATCTAGTCTTTCCAAGACGCGCAGAAATCCTGAACAAGTTCAAATCGTGGCATTGCAAGCATTTACTTGACCTATTCCACTCGAGCCTCCTTCCCACAGATCAGGTCAGCACTCGCATTGATTTAGAGGAATATCATCCATCAGAGCAGTCAATTCAATGCGTCACGCAGCTTAGGCCATCAGGGATAAAGTTTCGTCCGAGAAAGTGCGATAGCTTCCTGGATATAAACTTCCGAAATCGTGTGCTTCAAATTCCATCCGTCACCATTAATGACTTCACAAGCACCGTTCTCGTAAACTGTGTCGCCCTAGAACACTACGAGGAAAAGAAATCCAAATACTTCACCGACTATGTCTCTTTCATGAATTGTCTCATTGACCAACCGAGAGATGTTACTTTTCTTTGTTCAGAAGGGATCATCACAAGATTCTCCCAAGATGACCAATACGTGGCCGATCTCTTCAACACTCTAGGGAAAAACGTCGCTTTCAATATTCGAGAGTGTTATCTCTCCAAGCTATTCAGAGAAGTAGAGTCATACTACAGCAGCAACTGGGCAACGATGAGGCGAACTTATTTCAGCAGCCCTTGGTCGTTCATCTCAGTTCTATCCGCTGCCGTCCTCCTAGCTCTTACAATGGTACAAAGCATTATGTCAGTTCTGACTTATTTCAGCAGCGGTGTACTGGACCAGTACACTGGTCGAAACTAATCCACACTTGTATCGGGTCGACTCATATAAAAGTAAAGTGTTCCTCAAGAAAGTGTCTCCATACACAAGAAGAGGTCGACCCTGATCTTATTTAAGGGATGAGAGTGCCGAACCACTCACACCATGCCCTCTTGGGTCCTCGTTCAATCTTTGAGTTTTTGTTAATGTAAAAGGCTGCGCACGACAAATGTGATATGGACTTTAGTGGAAAAGGCTTGTAGACTCTAAATATTTTATTTTGAGTCCATAATACTTCTCTTTTTATAAAACAGGTCTTGATTTTATAGAAATTTGTTTCATTAAATTATAATTATAAGCTAGGAAGATCAATAACATTTTGTTTTCTTTTCCAGAAAATATTTGGTATATCAAAACAAATCTGTTTTTCTATCTTGCTCTGAAATTCTAAAATTCTTTTTTTTTTTTTGTAAAATAGGATTTTCTAACTGATGCTCAATTTTAGTTTATTTTGTAAAAAGATATATATTGTCTACGATGCATGAGATGAGGTTGTTTTCCTCAAATCAATGTATTATTTTGATAGGTATGAATGGAATATGCTTTGATCATATTTATATTCCTAGTCTTTGTTTTTCCAAGAAAGGAAAGGCAAGTTTTAAATTGTTGATTTTTGAAGTAATGCTTTCATGACTAGATATGTAAGGATTAATCATATTAATAAATTAATAGCCAATAATAACAATATCATTAATATTAATCATATTCCTAGTCTTTGTTTTTCCAAGAAAGAAAAGACAAGTTTAAATCATTGATTTTTGAAGTAATGTTTTCATGACTAGATATGTAAGGATTAATCATATTAATAAATGAATAGCCAATAATAACAATATGACTAATATTATTGTATGACAAAAAAGAATCTTTTTAAGATAAAACCCATTGTTTAAAACTAATGCTTGACTTTTGTATTTAATAGCTAATATAATATGTTTGGTGTAGAAGATTCTCTTAAGTGGTTTGTAAAAATTGCTTTGGAATTATATCTTCTTTAATACAATTTAAATTTGCAGTTATATTAAACAAGGTTATAATGTCTATTTTTAAATCATTTTAAAAAAGTAATGTAATTTATCAAATACATTTTAAAAACATGTTCAATGTTTGATAATTCATGATTCAGTACCTGAGTTTCTAAAGTTTGTTCTTCTAATTCAAGTTTTGAATTTGACTGATTCTATATTTTGAAAAGACAGATTCAAAATTAAAAAGTTTTTTTTGTTGTTTCAAGTCTTGTAAATTAGTGTTGAGTGTTTTGACATCAAATCTTATCTTTAGAATAGTAGTTATGAGTTTGAATTTCATATTTTTATTGAGAATTTTGGTAAGTTCGTGGGTATTTTGTATTGGTTCATGGTAATAGTGATTGTTTATAAACAAGCTATGATGTTTTTAACTTATCAAATGAACTCATAAATTTATCTAGATAGATTTTTTTATGATTGAGGACCATCAAGATTTTTTATGGCATCAAGAATAAATTTTTGATATTGGGTTAATATATTTATGTATTTTAAAGTAGTATGGTTTGATGTATTTGATTCAGAATTAGATGTTTTTAACTCATTAATTAAAAGGGTTCTTTAGAAATATTTGATGGGTTAGATTCAGTCTTAGAGGCTTCAATCAAGAGGTTTTGGTTATTATGAATGATTTTTTTCTAATTATAATTTATGTAACTTTGTATTGATTCAAAACAATTTGGAGATATACCTTTTCCGTCTATATTTGTAATATACAATGCTTTCATGGTTAAATTTGGGTTTGGATTTTAATTTTATATGAAAAATGTTATGTGAGTTTTGTAATAAGGTTCAATTTTGGTATAAAAATATTTTATTTATTTATGGGTGAATCTTTTATGAGGTGGTTTATTGAACTTTAAAATAATAGGTTTGAAGCATGAACCACTATAGGTTGGTTTTGGTAGGGCCATGTCAAAATATTGATATAAACTATCTAGTTATTCTCATCTCTCACTTAAGATGTTTTTTAAGTTTAAGGTCTTAAAAAACCTTAAGACCTTTATTTGGATAAAATTGGCAAACTCATCAGATGCTAATCGGTCATAATAGATTGTTTTTTAGATAAAAGTGTCTTTGATTTACCTTTTGACCATTCATTTAGAAGGGTTGGCAAACCAACAAGAAACTTTTCTTTCCAGAAAGGTTAGTTTAAATCCTTACAAAGCATGACATGGGTAAGAAAATATTTCTATACCATTAAAAATCATAGAGTTCTTTGCTTTTAAGGTTGGAAAGAAGTTTAACATTTTTGTTATTGATATGGGAAGGATCTCCTATGTTATGTAAAGAAATGGTTAAGATAAGAGTTAAAATTTCATTTTAAATGGTGTTTCCTTTAGAATCAATGATACGTATTTGGTCTTCAGTCATTTGGATGGAATTAAGAATTTCAAGGTGTTGGATTTCAATGAGATGATAATCACATCATCCTTTTAATTGGTTAGAAAAACTAGTTATAATGATTTCAACTGTAGCTTTGTGTGGGATTCAAGTTTCAGTTTTATAGACATGGACAACTGTGATCATTTTTTGTAAGGGTTTAAAATATTATATTCAACATTCCACTTATGCTTCATTCATAAAGGAAAAAGATATTAAAATTGTGTTGGTTTATAATTGTAGGCTCATTATGGATGACTGTATCAAGGGCTATAATTATTTTAGGAGTAGGATTTCTCCAAACAAGTTTATTGATTTTATGATTTTGTTTCTAAAAGACTTTTTCATTCAAGGTTTGGGTTTGATAATTTTGGATAGTATTTATATGTCTTATGTAGATTTTGGGATTGTTACTCTCTTGTGTGGTGTAAGAGCCATATAAGTTGAAAATGAGACTTCATGGTTAAGGTGATTTTTAATGGCTTTGAGAAAGTTTTTTTTGTTGTTATGGAATTGAGTTTGGTCAGCTCTTGTAATTTGGTATGGTTTGAACACTAGGTACTTAAGTTTCTAGTCTACAAATTTTATTGTTTTAATTGGAGAAGCAATAATCTTATGGATTTTTTTTATTATGGTCATTTGTTTCTTATAGTATTGAGTTTCATATTGGTGAATTGTTTGATGGATAATATGTTTGATATTTGTTGTAATATCTTCACTTGGATTTTTATAAGAGGAAACATTTAAAGTTTGACTATTATAAGGGGATTTTAAGGTGTTTCAAGGGTGATTGTTTAAACTAAATAGAACTACCACTGAAAAATTCCCAAACAAGGGTTTTACTTCTATATATTATAAGACATGTTTGCCTTGTAAATAGATATGTAATATGGTGTTCATGTACATAAAATAAAATTATTTGAACCAATCACAAGATTTGACCTTATGTAATGCGACAAAATAATAAAAATAAATTTGCATTTCATTTATTTCTTTCATTAAGGTTTTGAAAAACAAAGATATCTTTTTAGATATAAGGTTATTGTAAAATTCATCAATAAAATATTTTTTATTTACATAATTTTTTTTCCCAATAATATTCAACTAATTCTAGGTGTTTTGAGTTATTTCTACACTTCATTATTAGTATCCATGCTAGTATTATATTTGTGTTAATAACATATTTGTCAAGAGTTATTATTTTGCATACTTATGGATTTAAATTTGTATAAACTCTAAGCTTTTCTTGAAACTTTTTTTTTTTTTTATGTTTATCATGTTTTATCATGATAAATTAAATGATGTGAACCCTAGCATGTTCAGGCTTGATATTTATAATTAATGACCTAATTCATGCATGAGATTTATAATTGAACTTGACATAATAAACATGTTCGAAGAAATCAATATTATAGTAATTATACTCATCCAACATCCTTACCTAGAGATGAACATAAAAAATAAAAAATCAAAATAAAATTAGTCAATTATTTCACATCAGTAAAACATGGATACATTAATTCTTTCACATTAGTAAAATAAAAAAGAAAAGGAGAAGGTAACGGTGGAAATTTGATGAGGACATATAACATTTTGGAATTAAAAAAAATAAAAAAATTTAACGATTGGTGGATTATTTAATAATTGTTGATACTATAGGGACTAATTGATTAGTTTTAATAAGCTTGAGATACTAAGTTATAATTATAGGAATAATGGAGAATTTGTAAGCAACATCGGATAACCATTGAGGATGATCAAAAGCCAGCATGAAAGAAATGTAGGATGGGCCTGGGCCTACATCGTTAATTGTTTCAGGACACTTATACTTTGTGTCGGGCATGATGAGAATGATATGATAAATAAAGCCTTAAAGGTCAGCTGGGCTTTTTCCATTTTTCGTTGTACTTGGGCTTGAAACTCATCACTTCTGTTCTACAAGATGGGTCAGGTTATATTACACCATAATTTTCTATTGATCCTGTTTATAATTTTCTATTTATTTTTCTATAAAGTCCCACTCCACAATCCCGTCCTATCTCTTGTCTACGACTTGAATAATAAAAAAATATTCTTAGGAAAGGTTTCTTGAGCACTTCAATTTGGAAAGAGAAAAAAAAATACAATAATGGATTAAAAATTAATTAAAGATAGGAGAATAATTAGAGCAAGGAGCATGTTTATTTATCTTTCTTGTTTTAAATGTTAATTACATTCCATTGTGTGTGTGTGTATCCCAACTCGAATGGGAAAGTTACAAACACATATTAAACATGGTTAGGCTAG
Source organism: Salix caprea (assembly GCA_964035475.1). Classification (NCBI taxonomy): domain Eukaryota; kingdom Viridiplantae; phylum Streptophyta; class Magnoliopsida; order Malpighiales; family Salicaceae; genus Salix; species Salix caprea. Next base: position 18,642,715 of record OZ037745.1, on the reverse strand, counting down.
TATTAGCCAGGTTTTGCTACCTCTAATCTGCCTAATTAACCAACATATATTTATCCCAATGTCAGCCAGACGTGCATATTACAGCATAGCATGAGAATATAACACAGTTCTTCACAGCACTAATGCACCATTTTCAGGATTAGATCCCAATTTCTCTTCCTTCTTCCCAGCAAAAGACGTATGAGCTGGTTGGTTTTTTAAAACTAAACAAGACTAAAAACATGGTATCCAAGTAGCGTATCATGATGACAAAGAACTTGAGATTTGAACAAAAAACTTGAGATCTGAATTGCAGATTTCGGATTCAAGTTAGGACATACTTACCTTGTAAGAGTTTGTGACATACTGAAATTTACACGTTTAATTCAGGCTCACAAAAAGTATCGTAAGTGATTAGTTTCCTCGAATTAAAAAAAAAAATATACTCACCTTGTAAGAGTCTAGGATAATCTGAGATTTACTCATTTAATTCAGACTTAAAAAAAGTGTCAGTAAGAGGTGTCCACCCTTCTAGGATTGTGACACGTGGAATACAAAAAAATAACTATGTAAATAAAAAAGAAAAACAAGTAGAGATATTTTTATGAAATTGAAAGGAAAGGAAAACATTTAAGAAAAAAAGAAAAAGAAAAAGAATTTTTTTAATAAAATTGAAAAAAGCTAGAGCAGATCACTTGGGAATATTTTTAATAAAATTGGAAAAAAAGAGGAAAAATATATAATAAAATATGAAATTCTTATGGGAAAGTCTTCGTGAGTCACAGTGATACATTCTACAGAGACAGAGCATGTTCTACATGAACACATTTTGTCGGTGAAGAACTCAACGTTGTACGAATGTAGTTGACAGAGCCATGGTGTTCTAATTAAGTCTTAGTTTTCCTTTTAATCAGTTGTTAGAATCCGTCAATTCAAGATCGGATTTTTCGAAGCTAGAAGTTGCCAAGCCGCTGTAGATATATATGCCACGTTTTACACGATAGATACTTCCTGCTGCCATTGAGCTTTTTGAAAAAAAAATCTACATTGAATGTGTGTGTCTATATATATATAAAGAATAAATTAAAGAAAAAGAACACCAATTCCAGTTAAGAAATTGCAGTTTCTATTTGACTTTCGAGGCTGCAGCAATTAATCACAAGGGCTGCGGTCAAGAGACACTGTTTATCTTATAAAACGGCTAGTGTAAAACCCTTGGAAAAAAAGCTTTGCTTTACGGTTTATTTGTTTGTGTTTGAAGTGTAAAAGGCCAATTTGATTTTGTATCAGCTTGTGATTTCATAAAACTAAGTAGCTTTTCTTTTTCTTACAGCGTTCAATACGAGTATTGTTGTCGCCCTCAAGGAAAATAAAAAAATAATTAAAACCCCATAGCTCCACCACTGCCACAACCTATCCCTCATAACATGGAACCTCCCTTTTCTTGTGCTCGATCTAGGGTTGTTTATATATATATAAATATATATAACGACTCTACCACTACGCCGGTGCAGCATCATTTTTGTAATGTTGCTTTGAAGACGAGTTTAGAATTCTGAAATCATGGAGACACCGGTGTTGATTAATTTACTAAATTGGAGTAAGGCAAAATTTTAAGCAGTCCACGTTGGCATTTTGTCAACCCCAATTTTTTTATATCATTTAAAACTTGCTAGCAAATATTTTAATATAGTTGAAAAAGTGATAAAAGCTGATTTGAAAATCAATTAACTTTATGTGTCAAAAAAATAGAAATTTAAATCAATTTCTTGTTGAAGCAATAGCCAAAGTGGTGGATCGATCCAAATTTAAAAACATTGGCACCAGTTGGCATCAAATTCAGAATCAATGATACTGATTTGTTTAGGTTTTTGAAGAGCACTACTCTTTTTTTTTATTAGATTACATGAGTGTCCGACTAATTTACACGTATCTCGACTAATACTGTGAGTCTTGAAGTTAATGATCATGTAAGCTTCTAATGACTATCATATTAGTAGTCACATGAATCGAAACTGAGATCATATATAAAATAAATCTCTTAATCTCAAGCTTTTACTACGAGATCACCTATGAATGGTTTTGAAGGGCACTCCTCTTATTTTCAAAAGTGATAGTTGAATTATTAAATGATTGCTATTAATTTAGGGTGTATTGGATCATAATTCCACTATAAATTAATATTATTAGTTAACAGGACCAAAAGCATAACACATTCTTCTCTTTTTCTCTCTCTTTCTTCATAAGTTTTTTTCTTGATTTTTTTTTTAGATTAGCTTCGATGTACCTTGAAAAGGTATTTTTATTGACCCATAAATAAACTCATAATAGGGAGAGAAAATAATGATTTAAAGTCAAAATTAATTTATTGTCATCAGTCTTACATTCAACCTTGTATTTTCCTACATTTGACCATCTTAACCTGGCCAGTCATCATGACAGCTCAGCATTGAGATGTTGCACTAGGACACCGAGCCTCCCGTATGGATGATTTGATTTGTTGTTGGGCGACATTCTTGATTATCATGTTATTTCGGCTCCCAGTCCTGTGATACACTTCGGACGCTGTGTTACCTATTACAACAGGATAACCGTTTACACACAACAATTGGTTGAAGTGGGTGTCTGCTAACCTAAGAAAAAATGTTTAAGAAAAAATGTAATTTTTTTTTTATGTTTTTAGATTACTTTGAGGTAATGGTTTCAAAAAAAAATTAAAAAAATATCATTATAATGTATTTACGAAGAAAAAAACATTTTAAAAAGAATATCAATTATACTTTCAAACATGCATGAAAGTGATAAGACGCAGAAGCACATGGTATCAAGTCATGATCTTATCTAAAATCTTAAATTATTAGATGATACCCTAAAATATGATTTATATTATTCTCTAACATACCCCTCAAATGAAAAAAAAAATATGAGTTTAAAACTTGCACATGTGTTCATATTATCTTGTGTTTGATTTTTATCAAATAAAATGAGAGTACTGAGATTTAAGTTTATGATCACTAGATCAACAAGATTCTGATATTATATCAAAAAACTATATAACTATAAACTTAAAACTATTAAATGAGAAATTATAATATAATTTATATTATTTTCTAATTCATAAACGAGTACGATGAGTGACTTGTGCATGCTCGAGACAGCATTGCTATTAGCTCTGATCTTATCTTGAAAAACCAGCTCGGTCCGAATTACTCGGATGAAACAAATGGATGATGGGAGGAGGGAGCCGGAGATTTCTCAGCTTCGATTGCTCGAATTGAAACGTGGTTTACTAATGTTAAAACTCAGCTATAAAAAGTGGCCACTTGAAATTAGGTAGCCGTCCCTATCCTGCGCTGCTTTTCAACACTACATACATCGTGCAAGAAACTTAATCAATTCCATTGCCAATAATGATTTTTTGTCCATTTCGATCAACTTTCTATATAGGGTTCCTCGTAAACTTACCATGATGTTTTTTTGAATTTACCAACTATATATATCTGTATAAAACAAACCAAATAATTATAACCTTGATTGTATGCTTGCCTCCAAAATATATTTTAAACCAATCTTATAGAACCACTATTTTATTTTCAATTCAAAAATTGCTCTGCTCCCGATGGTTCTCCCGACCTCTCTCTTCATAAACTATCTGCTAATTCACCTCTTATAACCATTACAAACACCATACTTTAATAGAATTTGTTTTTTTATGTAATTTTAAATTCGAATTTTGTAGTTATTAATACGATGATAATTAAAATTTTATATTATTATTAAATTTAAAATTATAAAATTAATTGAAATACATTAGATTAGTTGAATAGTGTGTAAGATATCGACATCTAATTTAATAAAAAAAATTATCTGAGCAAAGTACTGAAGTTGACAGCACTTATTGGTGGCTACAGCCTAAAATGGACCCCTATTTATTTATTGTTTTCAACCTGGGCCCGAGTGTGAGTGAAAACAAGGCTTACGTTTATGGAATCCATCAACTTTGTACACTTTGTTCTGTATATAATATATATCGAAGTGTTGCATCTATCAGTCTCATGGGGCTGGCTATATACACCGTAGGCTTGCCTTTCTATGTCGCTAGCGTATTTAAAACGTGCGGTATGTCTATTTGTAGATGTCATATCATCTGGAGAGGCAATTAATCGAGTTGCAGTTTTTGTGCGCTTACTGCATATTTCTCATTTCTAGTAAGTTAAACGACGACTTGACCACCCGTTTCACGTCAGGTGAAAAAGATCCAAGTATCCAACCACTAATTAATTTGGTTTGATCTTACTGATACTTGTCGTTTATCGACAAGGGTTTATAGGTAAATTCCTTATATTTTATTTCTTCAAAAAAATAGATCAATAAAAAAATAGATCAATAGTAGTTCATTTTCTAAGCTGTCAGGCATGCTGGGAGGGCATAATAAGTGTTGCCGAGCTGATAGGGTGTGCCTGGCTCGCGTCTCCAAAGGGCATCGAGCTCGAAGATTTTTTTCCATCACACCACGAGCGTTGTAAAATACTCCATGTTTGTCTAGGCCTAACATGTGGTAGAATTCTATGTGTTTGTAGATTTAAACATAAAGTTTGAATCTAACACCACTTCTCCATAGGTTTTTATACAAATTTTAAAAAAATATCTTTTTTCTCTCTCTCTAATAAATAGACTTAATTAAGAAAGTTTACACTCCACCAACACTATTAAATGCATTAAAGTCTTCCATGACCTACCGTGTGTTCGTCTTTTAATTGAACAAATCAGTGAAATATAAGTGTATGCCTGTAGTGTCCTAGGTAGGCTAAGTGAAACATGACTTGCAATACAACATTAATTTATAAGAGTAAATGACTATTCATCCTCTCAAAAACTATAAATATTTCATGGTCATTCATGCAAGAGGTTCTCAATATCTTCATTCTGAATATTTTTAGCATGTATATTTTTAGAGTCTATTTCTCTAAAATATAATTTTATTTTTTAAAATAAAAAATTATTTAAACATATGAGAGTCTCAACATCTACCAAAGGGAACTTTTTTGTAAATACTAATCACCTTACCCTATTAGATATCAAGTACAAGCTATCAACCATCTTAGTTAGGAATAATGAATTATATTGTTAGAACTAAAAGATTCATTGATTATTCAACATATAAGCCTTTATTTTAAGCTATTTGGAATTTTTAGGACTTCATCATTTGTGACCTAATTAAAACTTAATTTAACTTTTTCTAAAAAAAATTCACAATGATGTTGTTTTGATTTTTAAAAAATTAATTAGCACAAGTCAACTCGCCTAAACTGTAACTCAAATACTATACTAAGTCAACCTCAAAGTCAAGTTTAACCCCGTTTATTTTTGAAGTTGCCATCCTTATTTTGTAATTAGTGATTTATTGTCTCCAATAGGACAATCTAGGGAGTAACTTCTAGGTCGCAAATTATTTATCACTAATTAACTTTTTTTGTGTTTTTTTTATAGTGTGAGAGAAATAATAGGGTAATGCTACAACAACAATTGCAAATAAAAGCAATATCCAGATATTCAAAAATATTAAGTCAAATTTATAAAAAAAAAATTAAAATTAAAATGGTCAAATACAGGTATAGCTAAACTATTCATATGAAAACGTACATGTTTATCCCTAAATTAAGTTAACTACCTCATCTTCCAGGCATAACAGTTTATAAATTTATTAATTTAAATGGTCAAATACAGGCATAACTAAATTATTCATATGAAAAGGTACATGTTTATCCCCCAACTATCGCTTAATTAATTGAGTCCCCAAACAAAAATGTTCCCAATTGAATCCCACATCTCTAGAAACTATCCAATCAAACCTCTGAATCATAAGAAGCGGGGACCTAATCGTCTTTAAGGCAACACTGTTTCTGCAATAAACTTTAATGGCGGGGCTAATTGAGTAATGCTTTATAAACCGTGGATCTAATAGTGAAATTTATTTATTTATTTGGTCGAGACTTAGTGACTGCGTTTTAAAAATATTTTAATTTTCTCTCTCTTTAAATTGAGTTTTTTTTATGTTTTCAAATTATTTTGATGTGGTGATATTAAAAATAATTTTAACAAAATAAAAAAGATCATTTTTATATTTTTTTGAATAAAAAATAATTTTAAATTTTCTCCCAAACAAGTCCTTAGTTGAGAATTACCTGATAACTGGGGGGACAAACGTGCCCTTTGCCCGTACTTATAGCTAAAGAAAACTACTATACCCTTTTAAATACTCTAAATAGACATAAATAAATCATCAACTATCATCTAATAAGAAGACTACGAGACAAAAAAAATAATCTCCAAAAGGAATGCTCGTGGTGACACATCAGCAGAGGTAGTAAGAGCAAGCTGAAGTCAAATAAGATAAAATAATAATAATAATAATAATAATAATAATAATAATTGATTCCCCACTTCTTCTATAAATTACAATCTGAACTCATATTTGGGCCACATTCATGCCTTGGTCGTTGCAAGATTTTCAATTTTCATATTTCAAGTATAGCTGTGATATTTTTAATGCTCTAACATTTAATTAATTGGCATATTTCTATTCAATGTACCTGGCAATGGCATAAATCGTCAGCAAGCTGCGACGCCCGTGAGAGAAATGCGGTGCGTAATTGAAATAGTAATAGTCTCACGGGACGACTTTAGCACCGAGTGGGCGGTCAATTTGGCTCAGAGTCAGAACGGCTCAAGGAGTTAGAAAATTGATTGTTTTTTAGCGGCAGTCTAGTCGTCCAAAAACTCTAGGCAGCGGTGTGATTTCTATAAATGAAATCTTTATAGAAATAAATGCCATATAAAATTAATTTCCATCAAAAACTTTTTACTAAAAAAATAACTAGTAAAGCATAAATATCTTTTTCATATTAAAAAAATCTAACCCTACCCTATACAACACGCGAGAATGACAAAGTAGACTCTAAAAAGAGAAAACGCACCACACAACTCTCTGTCGCGAAAAAAATAGAAAGTTGACGTGGCTGAATGTCTTTTTCTGGAGACCACACGATGCTATTTACGCACGCTTTATCCATGTAAATTGATATATGCTCGCAGTAGTTCGACTTCCTCGATCCGTTATTTTGATTGATGGATGTTATTGCTATTTCATATTTGTATACTTTTTAGTCGTCAACAGCTCGTGAGCACGTTTGGCAAACCGGTGGCCTGTTTTTTTTAGACTAGAATTATTTTGATATATTAGTATTAAAATAAAGTTAAAAAAATATATTTTTAAATTAAAGTTAATTAAAAACAACTGCAGCAGCAGTAATTGGATGGAGGATTAGCAAATAGCAACCCCACCATTTCATTTTCAAAGATAGACAGCAAAACTTGAAATCTTGATATATATATATCATTACCAGCTCTTCATTGCATCAACCTGGCCTTCGGCATAGATTTTACCTCCTCTTACTTTCTATATTTCATTGCCTTTTTCCCTCCCTCCCTCTCCCTCTCCCTCTCCATCTTCGTTTTTCTGATGGATTTTGTAGCTGCTTTCAGTTTTCTTTTCTTTGGATTTACCATACTGTTCTCTGTGTTTTCTATCTTGATCTACATCTGGAGGCTGAAACCGTGGTGTAACTGTGATGTTTGCAAGGCCTATCTTTCTTCGAGTTGGAGAAAAGATTTTACTAATCTTTGTGATTGGTATACTCACCTTCTCCGCAATTCCAAAACTGGCACTATTCATTTCCATGTTCTTGGCAACATCATCACTGCTAATCCTGAAAATGTTGAGCACATGATCAAGACGAAGTTTGATAACTACCCGAAAGGGAAACCTTTCTCTGCTCTCCTGGGGGATCTTTTGGGTAGAGGTATTTTTAATGTTGATGGTGATTCATGGAAGTTTCAGAGGAAAATGGCAAGCTTTGAATTAGGGAGTGTTTCGATAAGAATGTATGCTTTTGATCTCATAAACACTGAGATTCGTGAAAGGCTGATTCCCCTCCTGTCATCAGCTGCTGCCAGACAAGAAGTTTTGGATTTGCAGGATGTGTTCAGAAGATTTTCTTTCGATAACATTTGCAAATTCTCATTTGGGTTAGACCCCGGATGCCTCGAGTTATCGCTGCCTGTTTGTGAGTTTGCTTTAGCTTTTGACTCCGCCTCGAAGTTATCTGCCGAGCGAGCCCTAGCTGCGTCACCAATGGTCTGGAAGATCAAGAGGCTACTGAACATAGGCTCAGAGAGGGAGCTCAAAGAAGCAATCAAGAAGGTGAATGAGTTAGCCGAGGGAATGATAAATCAAAAACGAAAAGTAGGTTTGTCTAATAGCAATGATTTGCTATCAAGATTCATGACATCCATCAGTGACGACAGGTACCTTCGAGACATTGTTATAAGCTTTCTCCTGGCCGGTCGGGACACAGTTGCTTCAGGCCTGACCAGTTTCTTCTGGATATTATCACAACATCCAGAAGTAGTGTCAGCAATTCGAGAAGAGATGGAAAAAATCACGGGGTCGAGTCAAGAACTTCCTAGCTACCAAGAAATGCTTCAAATGCATTACCTGAATGCTGCAATTCATGAAAGTCTGAGATTGTACCCACCAGTACAGTTTGATTCCAAGTTTGCTCAAGAGGATGACATACTTCCTGATGGAACATTCGTGCCTAAAGGAACTAGGGCAACATACCATCAATATGCAATGGGTCGAATGGAGCAGATTTGGGGACCAGATTGTCTCGATTTCAAACCTAAAAGATGGTTAAAGAAAGGAGTTTTTGTGCCCGAAAACCCTTTTAAGTTTACTGTTTTTCATGCCGGGCCGAGAATTTGTCTAGGCAAGGAACTTGCCCTCGTGGAGATGAAAACTGTTGCTCTCGCAATTATCCGAGGGTTTAACACCGTGGCTGAGGATCCGGATCAAGTACCGAGGTTCATCCCAGGCTTTACAGCCACCGTGAGAGGTGGCTTGCCGGTGGTGATGCAAGAAAAGGAACGGAGCCTGAAAATACACCAGCAGCCGACGAGCATATTGTAGGTCAACCCCTTCCAAGTCAATGGCAGATTGATGATTTTAATGGGTCTAAAAGGCATGCATGTGCTCTTTTGGTGGCTATTGGTCATTGCGAATGGCCATAAATTGCTGTAAATATTAGCTTTAGATGTTCTCTCCTTCCCCTCTCTCTCTCTCTCCTTGCAAGCATATATGGGAAGTGATGCCCACTCTCCTTTTAACTGGTCCACGGCACTTTTCCTCTGTTGTTGTTTGTTTGCTTGGAGCAACATTATTTTTTTAAAACAAAATAAAAAAAGTTGAAGTCAATATCTTTAAAAAAGAGAGAATATAAATTGAAGCTAGTTGAACTATAAACTACTGAAACAACAATCTAATTAGTCAGCCCGATTTATATGTATATATACTCATAAATAAAATATTGATCTCCTTATGTGCATCACCATGATGAACCAATAAGTTTGTAGCTCAATGGATATCTATGTTTTATTTCGTGAAAGATCTTGAATTCAATTATTATGTTTTTTATTTTAAATTAGCAGCTAGTTCCTCTAATTAATCAATGGAAATGCAATATTTTGCCATAAATCATATTTACAATTTAACATCAGATTCTTGTGCTCGAAGCTGCTTAACTTAGATTTGCCTAATTAACATGTTCTAAGTATTTGTCTCAAGGGACGCGGTGTAATGAAAAAAAACTTGTGATTTGCACAGCATGTCTCGAATTCAAGCTAAGACGTGTATCTCTTGTAAAAGCCTGAAACAATCGGGATTTTACTCGCCCAGCTGAGCTAATAAAATATATATTTTTCAAGAGATGAGGTTTAGTAGAATAAAAAAAAAAGTTCTAAGCACTCGAGTGGTTGAGGGGTATCACATCCACAAGCTGGTGATCAGTTGATGCTCCGACATGCAAGCTATCTCGGGTCTATTTTATAATATGCTTGGTGGATAATCAAATCTCCAAAGCTAAGGGTACGGTATCTTTACGTAGCCACACACAATACAGCAATTGCCACTTCTTTAATCGATGGATCCTACGTGGTGGATCACTAAATTGATTCATGCTCTTATTCTAATTAGATTGGAGTGTGCGCATGGATTATTTTTTTTTCATTTTTAATTGAGAAATGGTTCTGCTTCGATCTCTATTATTTTGGAAAAAGGTAAATACATCAGTGAATATATAAGACACGCAGAGACAAAACAAGGTTCTCTTAAAGGAAAAAGCACGCATGATAATATATATCAAGCCTAGCTACTGAATTCGTGTCACATTCCATTTGTAGTTTCACTTGAAGACAACAAGACTTTCTACGTATGTTTGACGTAAGTGCTTAGGTAATTGAAGGCAATGTATTGATTACAAAATAGATTTTTTACTTCCACATGAAAGAGAATATTAAATAGCTATGTTCTTGTTTGACCCCCGGGAACAATTTTAATCATTTTGTTATCGAAGCATTCTCTTATTTATGCACAACATAAATGTAAGAAAATGGATCAATGATACGTTTTGCACAAAATAAACTAATGAAAGAGATGGTCATGAATGCTTGGTAGATATCAAGTTCTGTAAAATTCTAAAGGAAATGGACGCTAAATGACTTTGCAAATCGATAAAAAATGAATTTTATATATAGTGTTTGACACTATGTTTTAAATTTTTTTTTTAAAAAAAAAAATTATTTTTATTTTCTATTATAAATTAATTTGTATTGCAAATCAATAAAAGCGAACCTGATATATACTGGAGGTTAGCCCTTGTGAAGGTTTCTCTTATGAAGTCATTGAATTTGTCAACTGACTCCATATAGAAATAACTTGAAATTGAAGGTTACCTTCCGGGAGGAAAGGAGCTTGTCAGTCCGTTCATCGAATGATGATAACATGCCACCCCATTAGTAATGGGAAAATGACCAATTAACAAATAAAATAGGAATTATTTTGATTTTTTAATATAGCTTTTTTTTAGAGGTATATATAAAAAAAGATAGATTTTTTATTGTTTTTAATTTTTCTTTTAGCTAGTTGAAGATTCTCTAACTAGTGCCGGTTATTGCCTCTCACGTGGGACTCAAAGCATCACAAAGGGCATGCCTAGTCACCATCGTCGTGTTATGATGCTAAGGCATCGTGCATGCCAAGTGTCTGACATAGCCATTGCTATAAGAAGTTTGGACCACTGTATTTCAATTTCAAGGAGTGGTGCCCTAGCGAGGCAGTTAAAGCTCACCGGCTCCATTTTGTGTTTTAGCAATCCCAATACTCAGTGGTCCTATCTCATTAATAAACGAAAGATATTGGGAATTGGAATTATAGGGATCCGAGACAGTCTCCTTGCAGGATATTAACTTGGATATTACCAAGTATAAGTGGCCGTGTATTATTGCGGTGCACACTAAGTTTTGAGGGGAAATAGTTTTATTATTATTGTTTGGTTACTGCAAAATCACAATTTCAATTGCTATGGGATGTACCAAAAATTGAAGTGCAACCTCAGTTTTGAAGAAGCTGTCAAGAGATGCTTTTTTCAACTTCTGTGTTATTGTTCACTTCCTCAATTTACTTGAATTATAACTTCCTTAGGGTTGCTTCCTATTCATCTTCCTCAATTTCTACTCTATCCTCTGTTTTTGGATAGCACCACCATCATCCCCTAAGCACAGACAACTTCTCCTCCACGCCATAAGCTTCGGCATGACCTCCATTAGTAGCAAGCCCCGGTAGAAGCAACTGCGGCAACAACAACAACCTTTCGACGCTTCTTCTAGCCACCACATGCCATCATTTTCGACGTCACCACCACAGAAAGCACCACCTCGGCCTTCTCTACCTGGCGACATCGACAGATGAGCCTCTCTTCATCGTTGACCGACCATCTTGCTACTGTTCACGCAAGAAGTGAACAGTGCAACACACCGTTTCATGTTTCTTATAACTTTTGGGCTGGGTCTGCTCTCGGCCCAGCTGGAGTCCAGCAGAATTGGGCATTTTGGCCTAACTTGGTTGAGCCAACCCGTTTAGTTGGGTCAGACCCAGTTCGATTTTTTTTAAAAACATATAAAAATTATATTTAAAAAAAAGTGTAGATAGAGATTAACCATAATGAAAGGGCAAACGAGTGACTTCGTTTCATTCCACAACCCTATTGCTTTTCGATTGATTATGGATAAGAAAATTGTAACTGGATTTAACCTTGAAATTATATCTCTACAACATGTAGATAGAGATCCTGAAACTCACTATGGATCACATATGTTATTCCTGATGATATGTTACAAGATGTTATTCTTCGATCAAATAGCAAGGGATCATAGAGGCCTTCACGTATCAATTTAGTTCATGATGGAATTGCAAGTAGTTTGATGGGAGAATAAAAATAAGTGTCTAATTTACTTGAACTATTAATTATATTTTATTATTATGATTATTAATCTACAATATTTAGAAAATAATATATATACATATATACATGTGTATGTGTGCGCGCGCGCGCCCTTTAAAGTAATTTAACAAGTTGACAGCAATATGAAAAACATGGTAACCAAACACACGAAACTGCTTTTCATTAAACCTCCAACTCAACCATAAAAATAAGTGTCTAATTTTAAACAAACACTTCAATTTCAGTTATGAACCGCAACTAAAAGTGCTTTTCATGAAACTGTTTTTTAAAATTTCAATCACTATAGCAACAACAATATCAAACAGACTCTAAGATTGAAAACCATTTTTAGTTGGTTGTATTTTCTAAATTTATTTATCAAAATAATTTTTTTATTCAATATGCACATGTTAAATTGACTAAATAAAATAAAAGAGTAAAAAATAACATTCAAAACTGCATCTATCAGGATTATTATGTCAAAAGTATTTTTTTTTTATTTTCAAACATAAAGATAAAAAAAAAATATGGATGACTAAAAAAACTTCTAAAAAATTAAATTAATGCATATAAAAAAATTAATACTTAATTGAAAATATATTCTCTAAACAAAATAAAAGAGAGAATGAGTATTAATCTAGATATAAATAAGAAATTTGAAGAAAAAAACATATAAAAGAAGCTTTAATTAAAAAAAGAGTTAGGCGTTGCTGGTTCTGGAAAGTCAAGCCATCCTACTAGATTAAATTTGGTTAGGGCCCATGTGACTAGGCGTGAGGTGAACGACATGTCATCCAAACTATTTTAAAAAAAAATCAAACAACTCGTTGTTTGTAGTTGCCAAATTCTAACCAATATGGTGACTTGAAAATAAGGACTTCAAGTTTCTTTGCTAAACAACTTGGTTTTAACCTATTTTGGCCAAAACACCTAGAAAGTATCATTTTGATACATTGGTAAGGAGTTGTAATTAGTTTTTAATAATTAAACATCCTAATTAATCTTCATTTTTGTTTTGTAACACACTAAAATTTCTACTTAAAATAAGTTGTTTATATGTTTTGAACTTGCGATGATGCAATTATTGGTCTAAACCCTAGATAATGTCACTTGTGTGATATTTTGTTTTAAAAGTATTTTTGAAAAAAAAATAATTTTTTTCTTTAATTTAAATATTTTTGGTGTTTTTAATTTATTTTCATGTGCTGATGTTAAAAATAATTTTTTTTAAAATAAAAATATCATTTTGATACATCTCTGAACGAAAAGCACTTTTAAAAACAATTATAATCACATTCTTAAACAGATAAATTGTATTGAACTTTTCAACTCATTTTCTTCATTATATCCTAGATCAGGTTTATAGGTCATTACTTACTCTCAATATGGTATAAGGAAATCGTGTAACTAAAAAAAAAACATGCATTCTCACTAAAACAAAATATATTAAAAAGTAAATAATACAACATTTCATTAATTAAAAGGAGGAAACAAAGAGCAATGGAGATTCTTGTAGAAAAAAATTATTTTTGACATCAGTACATAAAAATGATTTAAAAACACTATTTTTTTTTTAATTTTAAGTAAAAAATAAAAATATATATTTTATTTTTTTTTCAATTTTTTTTTTGAAATATGGTGGCAAACACCTTTTAATATGACGGAACAAAGAATGTCACTATGAGAAGTAAATTTTGCAAAATGCGTATGAATCTTGTAATTTTCTAAAACTCTAACATTTGTTTTTTATGATCACCAATAAAGAAATCAAATGATATTTCTGGATGAAATTTTAAAATATTATTCAAAATAATTAAACCTAATATTCATTGTAATCATGTTTTCAATTAAGAATCCAACGACAATAGTGGTAATTTCTCGTATTGTGAGATGTCGGTCGTTCATACATGGCCACAATTTCGAGTGTGGCTTTCAACTTCAAGGATAGGAAAATGACTGCTGAGTGGATGAATTAGTTCATGGGTCACTTCAAGTTTTCTCTCAAATTTCATTCTTGATGTGCATACGTGTAGGTTTGCCGGAGACACGTGGCCCATGCTCTCCGAGGTTGAGATCTCTGCGAGTCAGGACTCACATGATGGGCATTTTGCCGCGACAATAATGGAAATAAACAGTGTGATCAACAGCGACAGCAATCGGGGAGATAAATTAACCCAAATCTGAAATACTATATATATATATATAGAATTTGCATAACTCATTTTTTAATAAATATTATTTTTATTGTTATTATTATAATTGTTAAATTGTTATATTCATTATAGTTACTACTATTAATATTTTATTTATTATTGTCATTACTATCGTTGCCACTATCATTATTGTTATTATCGTCATCATCATCATCACGACTATTAACACTGTTATTTTTATTATTATTATTATTGTTATTGTTGTTGTTTTTGTTATTATTGGTATCTTAATATTATTTTATGAGTTAGTGTTATTATTATCATCACAATCATAATTATTAATATTATAAGCACTACAACAATTACAATAAATTATTATTTTTTATCATTATTATTATTAATAAAATCATTACTATTATCATGACTATAACAACTAAAATTGTTATTACTATCACTGTCATAAAAATTATTAAATTATCTTGAAAAATAAAACAAAAAATCCAAAAATCTTTAACAAAAGAGCAAGCAAGAAAATAATAACCAATCAGATTATTATTATTATGTGTCTATTTAATTGTTTGGAATATGTGAATTTTGGATTAAGATAGTCTTGATTTAAATATATAATTAATAGATTTGAATTAATTAACTATGTATTCGGTGAAAGTGAAAAGTGGGGCTATCGATGGGAAATTAAACATTCATGTTATTTGAGATTGAGAATTGGAGAAGCAAATCTATAGAAACGTTAATTAATGCTCTATTCTAAGCTTTCTTTTGACAAAGCCATATGCTATGCAGTCCTCACTAATATATTTTGAAGCTCTTTTTTCAATTTGTAATTTTCATATGCTTTTCAACGTCAGAAGAATGCCATTTTGTGCTCCGTTTAATTTTCCAAAACCCTAATCAGATTTAGTCATCAACCTCGCCGGATAGATTTCCGACCTCAAAATCCATTACACTCTTCATCTTCGATCGACTACAATCAAATCATTATAGGGTTTCTTTTTTTCAAGCTGGCTTTGAATCTCTTGCTCACATGCAGTCGATCCACTTGTGGCGAGGTGACTGGGCATCATTTTAGGGTTTCTTTTTTCAAGCTGCCTTTGAATTTATGACCATTTCCATGAATGGCAGTGCTTATTTTCTCCATGGTAAATATGTTTTTGTTTCAAAGGTACGGTAAACATGCGGCGGCCACCAAATAATGAGCAAGGAAACCAGCAACGATAGAAGACGTACAAGTCTTCTGGATCATGATATCGAACTCTCAACTTATCGTGGTAGTGATTCGGAAATGACCAGTTGACCAAGGAGAATGTAATGATAAAAAGTTTGAGATCTATACAACAAGTTTTGAATTCAAGTTGTATCTCTTATAAGAACCTGAAACAGTCAGAGTCTTACTCGCTTATCTAGACCGACAAAATATATTTTATGGGAATAAAGTTTTCTCGAATCAAAAAACAAAAAATTTAATTGCCAAGAAAGCAATTTATTAGAATATAGAAGAGTGATAGACGCATCCTGTCCCCGTAATTCTGGCATTGCTAGGAGCATTCAAGCTTGAAATTCAAACCCGCACTCGAGCATTCATTTGGTTAACAATTGATATAGTTCTATGCACTATTTCTATCTCACTTCTTGTGATGTCAAGTTGATGCAGGACCGACCGACCATTTTGTTTTTAGGTAATTTTGCTAATGCATGTCGCGTCAATAGTTTTGTTGATGTTGGCCTACTAATTACAATATTAATATATTTATTCAAAATAAACTTATTAATATTTTTGCATCAACTAGGATATTAATGGAGTGGAGGAATTTATGTTTTCTACTATATATATATATATATATATATATATATATATATATATATATATATCAATTAAAAGCTAACCCAAACTAAATTCAATCTTTTTTTTTGAATAGTTATTTTATTGATGAACCAAATATAAATATTATTAAACCTAGCTTGAAATTCAACCAAACATAAACTGAGATATTTATTTATATTATATAGATATATAGGTAACATATTTATATTTTTTTAATATTATCTATAATATAAAACGTGTCCCGGTTTTACTGTGCTAATCCATAGTAAAACTTACAATTAATATATATTATAGAGAAAGATAAACGGATGTTGAGGTAGCTGAGTTGGTCCAAGGCGCGCGAGATTTCTGAGGTAAAATATTTAAATTTTTTAAATATAATATAATATATACACAAAGCGGGCTTTTGTTTAGGGTAATTGGTTTGCTTGGTCCCAAGCCCATTGAGCACAGAAAAGAGCACTAAGATTATTATCTAATACCCAGCCCATATTTCTAAGCCTTGAAAGCACAAAACCTTTTATTTCTTAAAAACACTAAAACCAACTATAAATATATACGAAAGCCTAGCCCATGTTCATAGTCTACTGGGTTTTTATTTTTCAACGTCTAGGGTTTTTGAATACTGTCCTTTGCCTTTCCTCTGAGAATTCCATTCATGGCTATGGCTTCCTCAGCCAACAAAAAGAAACCCAAAAACAATCAAACCCCAGAATCCCAATTCAGCTGCAACCTCAACTTCTATTCAAAATCCAAAGACTTACACTCTGCTATATCCCTCTATGACACTGCATTATCCCAAAGCACTCGTCTCAATCAGCACCACTTCAACACTCTCCTTTACCTCTGTTCAATATCACTCAATGACCCATCAACGAAAGACTTGTCCTTGCGATATGGGTTTCGAGTTTTTGATCATATGGTGTCTAATGGGATCAAACCCAATGAGGCCTCCATCACAGCTGTTGCTAGACTAGCTGCCGCTAAAGGGGATGGTGATTATGCTTTTGATTTGGTTAAAAATATTGGGGCTTATAATGAATTGCCAAGGCTGAGGACTTACGATCCTGCATTGTTTTGTTATTGTGAGAACTTGGACAGTGATAAGGCTTATGAAGTGGAGGAGCATATGGGGAGAATGGGAGTGGGTTTAGAAGAAGGCGAGATTGCGGCATTGTTGAAAGTTAGTGTGGAGACTAGAAGAGAGGAGAGGGTTTACGGGTATTTGCAGAAATTGAGGAAGGTGGTGAGGTGCGTGAGAGAAGAGACTGCAAAGGTTATTGAACATTGGTTTGAGGTTTTTGAGGGTAGTGGGGTGGAATTGGATGTGGGACTAGTGAGGGAGGCGGTTTCAAGAAATGGGGGAGGGTGGCATGGGCTTGGATGGATTGGGAAGGAAAAGTGGGTGGTGAGGAGAGGAAGTGTGAATACTGGTGGAGAATGTCGTTGTTGTGGGGAGCAGTTGGTTTCTGTTGATATTGATGATGACGAAACGGAGAGGTTTGCTGAGTCTATTGCTGGGTTGGCTATGGAAAGGGAGGTTAAGGCTAATTTTAGCGAGTTTCAGGTGAGTTGTGGATGTGTTTATTTTGCTTCTTGTTTCTGTGTGGTTTTTCTTCATTTAGTAATGGATTGTGCCCAAGTTTTTATTTTCATTGTACACGTTTTTTGTTGGTATTGTTGTGGTCTATGCTAAATTTGAAGATTTATAAAGATCCAGGACTTCGAATAATGTTTACAAAGAGAGGTAGAAAGCGATTGGGTGACTTGGTGTTCTCACTATGAGTGAATTGGTGCTTATTCATCAAGTGACTGTTATCAATGTTTTATACGGTACATTCTTTGCATATACATATGAATGATGATAGTTGTTAAGCATTTTCTTCATATGTGCATATAGCTATTCCCTGTTATGTTGGCATAGTAACTGGGCCATTGTTTTGAAATGCTCTTGTCCTTTAACATGCTTTGCCTTACTAACTGGCAGCTTTCTTCAAGTTCATTAAATGGATGGAAGGATCAAATTCAGTTTAAATATTTATGAATTTTGTATATTTAGATAGGCAACGTCTTCTACTCAACTTCGATACAGAACATGCAAACGCTTTTGTGTTTTCATAGAAAATTTCAAATTCATGATGATTTGGGAATGACACAGAACTTAAATAGCACTCTTTTTAAGAAAGAAATTGCTGCTCGTATCAGTCAAATCTCTTTATTCATATTCTCTCTCCTAACATTCTGTATATTATACAATAGAATTGGGTAGAAAAGCATGCCACCTATGAAGCAATAGTGGATGGAGCAAATATTGGACTTTATCAGCAGAATTTTGCAGAAGGCGGATTTAGCATTTCTCAGGTTGTAGATGTACATTTGAAATTGATACTACTTTACTTATCTCTTCCATTAGGTATGCTTCTTTAGTAACTGCTATTTTGTATAACACATTTTCCATATTTTCTCACAAATTGAAATAGAGCAGCTTGATGCTGTTATAAAAGACCTGTACAATCAGAGTGGGAAAAAATGGCCACTTATTATTTTGCACAATAAGCGTCTTCGAGCACTGCTACTGAATCCTTCTACGAGAGAGCTGATTCAAGAGTGGATAGAAAAAGATGTTCTTTACACCACGCCTCATGGTTCCAATGATGATTGGTATAAACTTCTAGAACTGATGGTTGTATGTATGTGCACCTTTTTTTTTAGCTGTATATGTAATCTATTAATAATCTCTGTATTTCAGGTATTGGCTATATGCTGCTGTTAAACTTAGATGCTTGCTAGTAACAAATGATGAAATGCGAGATCACATTTTTGAACTAATAGGAAGCGACTTCTTTGTCAAGTGGAAAGAAAGACATCAAGTATGTGCTATGTCATAATCCTATCTAATGCATACATGCTGTTATTCTAATTTCCTGGATGTTGTATTAATAACTGTTTCCTCTTAAGAAAATATGGTGAAGCAATCATTTCTAGAGAAAATGCAAGGCATCTGCTTGTTCGTTAAAAGTTTCTCTATCTTTACTCAAATATATTATTGTAGTGGCACATTTATTGTAGACATCTTCTTAGACTTAAATATCCATTTTTGAAACCCAGGACTAGGTCGTATTCAAAATGTTTTGCCTTTGTATCACGCACACAGTCTTTCTTAGTTATTATTTTCTAAAACCTGACTTCAACTGTTATTTTAACACTAAGAACTGTAGCATTCATCAATGTAAATGTCTTTTTTTAGTCATTTTGGTTAATTATTGTTTTGTGAATTAACATGAAGTTATGTTCTTTCATATCTATGCTTAATTTTTGAGATTTATTCGAATGTATTTTGTCGAAAATGAGACTGTGACAGACTTGATGCACCACAGGAATATCAGGTGCAACTATATTTGATAAATCATTATATTTCTCTTCACAAGTATGTAAATATCGAGGCCTATATGAGGTTAACTTTTGTTGTCATATGCTCGTGAAGAAAGCAATGCCTCCTGTTCCGGGAATAATAACCATCTAGGTTCAACCTATCTTTATTTGATGGATTATATGCTTTAGATATATTCCTATCCATGGATGAATAAATAGAGTTTTTGGTTTCTTTTCAACACCTAACTTTAGATGAAATATCTTTCCAGCCCCATTTGGCTCTATTGTCCCTGGTTGTTTCCAAGTTATTTCCTTGTTTTGGATTGTTTTTTGCAGCAGGACAGCACTCCTTTATGGTTTTAGTAGTGATTGGTGAACTATCACTGAAGATCCTAAATCCTTTTTCATTCCTGGATGCAGGTTCGATATACGTTCGTCAAAGGGAAACTCGAACTTCAAATGCCGCCTCTGTTTTCGATAGTTATCCAGGTATTGTTTCCAACATGGCCAATTCTGCTGCAGAACGGCTGCCTTCTAGTTCCTTAGTCTCCTCTCATTTTTCCCCTTCTGTTCATAATCACACTTTTAGTGTTGCTGAGATGCCATTCTTTTGGTTTCAGGAATCAGAAAATGGATCGTGGCATGTCCCTGTAGCAGGTGATGGGAATGATTCTCCTCAAAGCTGGCTGTGCGTTTCTAGGCCAAGATCTTATGATGCTCTTAAAGAAGATTCGTGCATGGAAGAGTCGAAAGACAGTCATGATTGTTGCTGCAATAGTAAATTACCGAGCTGTGGCAGTTCAGAAAGTGTTGCGAGTTGCAAAAATAAACTCCATAGCCGAGATTCTTTTCAAGAATCTGATGATAAAATCACAGCTCTGACTGGAAAAAGGAAAGAGAGGTCCCCATCTCCTTCCTAGCAGCATATTCCTTGTGACCAGAGCCATTTTAAGCTAATTTTTGGCCTTTTATGTTGTAATAATTGTTATAATGTACCCTAACCCCATTGGGGAAAAAGAGCACTCACTCCATATATTCTATGCAGGGAAAGTTATAATCAAATTTACATTTTTTTTTCTCAACTTAGTACATAAATTTTAATTTTTTTCGTTCATGTACACCCATGTTATCTAAAACATTTCAATTCAATACTCCATTTTTGTTCAGTCAATAAATTCCTTTTTATTGGGGTGAAGTGAAAGTAGGACAACATCTTCCATGAAACCTGTTGCTTTTAAAAATATATTATAATAATATATATTTTTTATTTTTATTTTAAAAAATATTTTTGATATTCAACACATCAAAACAATTTTAAAACATAAAAAAATAATTCGAAACAAAAAAAAAATCTTTCACTTCATTAAATTATGAATAAAGGCTCTTTGAATTAGGAATAATTTCTTATGCTTTATAATTCTTAGCAAGAAACCATTATGAAGCATTAATTAAACCATCATTATAGTGTTTATTCTCCATCTCTTTTAGTGTGACAATTTTTTAGAGATCAACATGTTTGACTTTTCTTGTATCAAACAATTTCTCTGTGACAAACATATTTAGGATGGTTAATAAATAATTTAAATATATAATTGTTACCTCGCATAATGTATTGTTTTAAATTTTCAAATACTCCATTGAAAATATATCTCACTCATGCAGTAAACACCATTATTTTTCTTAAGGTCTTGAAATAAATTTAATTTACAGCAGTTTGATTTCTACGTAATAGAAATATACCATTATAAAAAGAAAAAAAACACCGCTCAATGCTGAAATCTTTTTTTTTTTTATAAGGAAACCCTACTTTTCAAAAATTATATTTTGTAACCTCAGGTAAACGAGTTAAATCCCGGTTGTTTCAGATTCTTATAAAAGGTGCACGCACGACTCAAACTCGAGACCTGCTGTCCAAATCGCAAACTCTTTGTCATTACACCACGCCTCTTAGGGACACTGAAATCCTTCACAGCTGAAGAGTAATTTCTTTATGTGGAACATCTTCTAATAAGAGTTTATTTAGAGGTGCTTGACACTATATTTTAAAAGTATTTTTGAAAAAACTTTTATTTTTTTATTTTAAATTAAATCTTTTGGTGTTTTTAAATCATTTTTATGTGTTGATAAAAAAAATAATCTTTAAAAAATAAAAAAAATATTATTTTGATGCATTTCTAAACAAAAAACATTTTAAAAAATAACTTTAATCGCAGTCTCAATTGACTTAATTTCTCTAGCACCAATTTCTTTTCAAAGTTGATAACTACTTTATTATCACCCCTTTTGGCCATACCCATATGGTATGGTTGCTCCATTACCAATCCAGCATCTTCACCGCACACTTGACACAATACTAATTTTCATTCTTTCATCAAAAATCACCTTGTCCTGGATGATCAAAATTTGAATAAAAGATGAAGAAGAAGAAGAAGAAGATTCC
This sequence comes from Salix caprea, assembly GCA_964035475.1. Taxonomy (NCBI): domain Eukaryota; kingdom Viridiplantae; phylum Streptophyta; class Magnoliopsida; order Malpighiales; family Salicaceae; genus Salix; species Salix caprea. Next base: position 18,620,533 of record OZ037745.1, on the reverse strand, counting down.
CTTTAAGATTCTTTTTTTTCCCTCTCCTTGAGAGAAAATAAAGACTCCAGCCCTTAAATTGGATAAGGTATTATAATAAAAATAATAATAACAATAAAATAAATCATACTATTTATTCATTCATCCTTCACTCTCACTCTATCTGTGAGGATTCAATAAATTAGGTGGCATTGTGTTGACTAACACAATCCTGCCTTGAATAAACAACAACAACATCAACAACAATTATTATTATTATCCCGCTTCAAAACACAGTAATATTTGAAATTCTTGGAACAAATTTTCAATCCTCTTGCCGGCAATCATCATTTGAACTCGTACTTTACCACCCCTGGAATGTGGATCTTAGTGAAGTAGTCTTCCCAAACAATTCCCTTGGGATCAAAGGAGAACATATCGGTCTCTATGTTGTTCTCTTCTGCTGCCATTCGCAACTTCTCTGTGTTCATGTCATCAAAGCTGCAGCAGAAATGTGAAGATCGTAAATCATTAGAATTAAATGGATGAAAACGTTAATTCTGTACAGAAATTGTATACGTACACTCCCCTGAAGAACAAGTATGGCCTGTAAAGCTCCACTAATTTCATCACGAATTTGATCTTTCTATTGAGATCTCTGTACGTGTCCTCAAAATAATGGCAAAATGCCGTATTTGCCACCTCTAATCCCTGTACAAAAACATGAAATTAACATAATAAATCAAAAGATCGAGAGAGCAGAAGATTAACTGGTAGGGAGGTGTTGTTTTGAGATTCTGATCAAACCTTTAGCAATAGCAAGTAGCGAATTGCCATGTATCTGTGGAAGTTAGCCATGCTGCTCAATACTTTAATCTTGCCAACCTTGACAGGCTTTCCATCCTTGCCAGTCCAAGGGTTCTCGGTGAAGTAATCGAAGCCAAAATCTTGAAGATTAGAGTATGTCAAAGGGTTTCTCACCGAGGACCCCACTTGATAAATTGCGTCGTCGGAGGGACGATTCGCATGAGCTACCATGGCTACAGCTATGGCATTCACCACCATGTCTGCTGGTATCTGCACAAAATTACGTCGAAACAGCTCGTTTTCTTTTCTTTCCCAGATGAATATTTATTCAATCATATCAAGAAACGAATCAACACGAAAAATCGGCTTAACTCACCACATCAATTATTCCTGTAATATCCCCAAGAAAGAATGTAAGCCTTCCTTTCGCATAACCAATAGCTAGGCTATCGATGGTTCTACAGATGAACAGATTTAGCTAGTTAATTACCGCATTGCTTTCTGGACGCCATTAATCTTATCCAGAACAAACAGAAATGTTAAATGTAGCAGCATAATACTAGACGTGTACCTGATACCTTCAACCCAACCAGGGAAAGGTTCTTTCAAAGTGCTGGTGACAATGCTAGGGCGTATGATGGCTACAGACAAGTTTTCCTTCAGGTCGCCTACGAGCATCTCTCCCATTGCCTTTGTAAACACGTAAGTGTTTGGCCATCCATACACCTTTGCCCTAAATTCCATTAATTTTGTCAAATTGCACGTATAAATTGTGCGAGAACAAGCTAATCAGTACCTACTATTATGTTCATTTCATTTTCTATTAGAATTTTTCTTTCTTTCCATGCAAGCACTAGAACTGATCAACTAAGCAGACCCAACATGTACCCACCCCAATTCAATTAGAGAATATTTCAGCCTTCAATTTTCCCCATATTAACTTAATATAGTCATGCCCCTCTTCATATATACATATATATAGTTGTATTTTTGCAGTTAACAATTGTTAAGAAAAGAAATCCTCCAGTTAGGTCTACGAGTTTATACTTTCAATCAGCCTCCCCAGCTGAGAGTGCTGTTGTGATTCGATTCTAGGTCTCTGTCAGCTTGTCAATCTGTTTGGAGTTGAAGGTGAAGTTCGAGAGGCTGAGACAGTCCCAGAGTTTGGTCAGATTTCTCGAACGTTATGAAGATACAACTACTGCCATGTACGAAACACAACTAATCTCTAAGAATACTTGAATAGTAGCATTAATGTTCTTGTCTCTTGTCAATTTGCTTATCTACCAAACTGATTTATTATCTCTTGAATGTTGTGAATAGTAGTAGCAGCATTAATGTTCTTGGAGTTCGGTTTTTTGAAGCCCTGAATGGATCTTCTTTTCAATGGATATATGCTTCTAATCTTGGGCTATGCAAGTTCATAAATCATCGGCCAGGCGGTAGGTTCCTTGAAGACTTGATGATGTAATTGGTATACATGAATGTATTATACGCTAATTATTTCTACGTTGAAGACTTTAAATCACATAGGAGTACGTACCTTAAAAGTAGTAGCTTTAATTTTTTTTAATTTTTTTTCTTCTAACTGCATTTTAATTGTTTCACAATGCTTTTGAAATAAAATAAAAATATATATGCATGTTCAATTTAGTAATGACCAATACTTCTTGTGAAAGATACCATTATACTATTAAGTGAACAGTGCAGATAGGTTTATCTCCACGGTGGTTTTTCCAAGGTTAATGAACTTTTGTTAATTTTGCTAGTTATTTTATAAATATTTCTATTATTTCTACTACAATATTTAATAATCCATGGCGCACTTTCATTCTAATGGCAAATCTGGAAATAGAAATGCCAAAAATCAATTTCGTGACTAACCTTTCGATGCCCATGTCTTTCATGGCCTCTTTAATTGCTTCAGAGGTGGCTCCCTCAGCTCGGAGTTCATTCAATTTCCGATCAACCAGTCTCTTCTCTTCATCGATGTCTAGCCCGGAGACACCGTTAAGTGCGTCGCCCATGCCGAATGCAGTCTCAAGTATCAGCCCTTCCCTCTCGCCGGCAACATAAGCTGAGACGAATACAGCACCCCATATATAATGATGGTTAATTAGGCCCAGAAAAAAGGACCGAGGAGATATATAGGTGCTAATTATAATAATTAAAATTGAAAAATTTAAATCATATATTAGCTATCTTACAGTATATATGGACAAAATTATTAGAGGTAAATTAAGGATATTGAAATGATCAAATGTAAATACTAACCAGTTGATACATGGACAAGAACCTTCAGTTTAAGACATTTCTTGGCAAAACATAAGACGTGCTTAGCTCCCATCGTGTTAATACCGAGTGCAACATCATATCTACATTAAAATACCCAAAAAAAACACAGAAAACCAATCACTTTGTTTTTCAGTCTTTTTTATTTCGGAAAAGGACAGCACAAAAAAAAAAAAAAAAACAGTCAATGGTTCTTGTCTACCTTTCATAAAAATTGGTTGTGGCAGCCAAGTTAACAGCAACATCTAATTGACTCCAAATTTCTTCCCTCAAATCCGAGTCTTTCACTCCCAAATCATCATCATAAGAGATGTCACCAGGGACCAGCACAATCTTTTTGGAGATGAAGGAGTTTAGATCAGCACCCCATTTTTCTTTTAGCAGTATAAACAAGTCTTTTCCTAGAATCTAGAAAATAAAACAAGTTAGAAACAATTTCATAACAACGTACGCAAGACAAATTAACCACGTAGTTCCATGGTTCTTAATGATTGAACGACATCAGATGTTTACTTTCCCATATTGTTCACTTCTATAAGTAACAAAATTACTTGAAAAAGATGTAGGTGTTGCCCTAGCTAAATGAGTCCATCGGTGCGTGTCATTACCATCCATTTCTTTGTTATTTGAGGGGAGAAAGACAAGGAAAGAGGACACAAAATTTGTAAGCTATATATGGTAGTTAAGTTTCCTTTCCTATGATTCTTACTATTTCTTTTGCCTTTTATTCCCTCAGCAAGTATTGTATACCTCATTTTGCAAGCGTTGCGAAGCAGACTTGGCGTCAGCAGCTCTTAAAAGAAGGTAAATCTTCTTCACATTTGGTTGCACTCTTAGTATCTTCTCTAGAAGAACTGCATTGTAAGAACAGTTAAAACCATTCATGATTCCATTATTCAAAAAGAAAGAAGAGAGAGAGAGAGAGAGAGAGAGAGAGAGAGAGAGAGAGAGAGAGAGAGAGAGAGAGAGAGAGAGAGAGGAGGAGGAAGGTATCTACTCTTTGCTAGAAACCCAGTTGCACCCGTGATCAAAATGGTCTTGTTCTCAAGAAACTGAACAACACTTCCAAACTCCATTGCAAGAGAGAGAGAGAGAGAGAGCGAGATGAAAGTTTGTGCTCTGTGTGCTTGCTGAAATGAAGATGAACACAAATGATTTTGCAAAAATCTAGTACAAATATGAAAAGGTGGGGGGATTTTTGAGGTAGAGTGCACGGAAGTAGCTGATGTCTTTTTATTTGGTAGATTGCTTAATTAATTTACATGAGGTTGTACCAACATGCAACGAGCATTCACAAAATTATGACCCACTCTCGCCTTTCACATCTCTGGTTTCTTGTGGGAGGTGTGGTCTCCTTCAAAACCCTTCCATGATGTACAAAGACTGAAAAAATTATGGTCAAATTTGTAACTCCAACCACTATACTGTACCATTAATTTGGAAACTGTTGCTCGATCTCCCTTAAAGGGTAGCAGTTGATCTTGCCTACATTTTTTTTCTTATTATGGAATGCCATATAATGCCATATATATATATATATATATTCTTTTTTGTATAGTTTTGTCTAATTGAAATGCCCATAATAATATAATTTTTAATGAGAAAAAACGAGACTAAAATAATATATATTATTTCTTTTTACAAATGGTTTCTAATTGAGTAAAATATAATAATAAGAGTTTATGCTATAGTATCTCAAATTTACTTTGTTCATCAAATGATCTTATTATATGGACTAACATGACAAATATAAGAAGTGATTCTCCTTTCATACCTCATCTTATAGATTATAGATATGCTGAAGTGAAATATTGACACATCGGCAAAGTAGGGCCTTCAAGATTTTGTGGTGTTCGTAGAGATCCTGAAGGGAAATTTCTTTGTAATATTTCAAGTTCCACGGGTATTAAAATCTAATGAATATGAGATCTTGAATGTTGATTAAGGTAGATTCAATATATTATCATATCAAATAATTTAAAAAAAAACATGTTATATTTTTTTTTAAGTTAAACTATATTTTTATTAATTGTCTTTTAAATAATTGAGTTGATCAAGTCATATCAATTCAGTTTTTATTTTTTTACTTGTATATGAAATTTGAATTGCATAATTTCAAGTTAGTTTATTTTTAAAGTTAAATTGAAATTTTACCTGTTGAATATATATAAAACCTCAAAACAACATGTTGAAATGTTTTAAAATCAAAACATATTATTAAAAAAATAAAACATCTAGAACAGAATTGAGAAATGAAAAAGAATATTGTTTCATAAAAGGCAGTGCTGTCTTTATTATGTCTCTCATAACTTTTGTTCTTATTATTTCTACTTCATGTACCTATTTCAAAGCACAGTAATTTTAACTATAAATATATTTTAAAATTGTGTTTCATTTAAAAAAATATCAATGTGATTATCTGTTTGTATTGTTTTTCAATAGCTTTGATACAATAATATTAAAAAAAATACTATTCTAATGTGTTTTTAAATAGAAAATATTTTGAAAACACACACTACACCATAACATCATAACATAAGCTAGCCTTTACTGTGATCTCACTTCTAAAATTCATTTTGATATCAGAAAATCACCAATAGATGAAGAAGAAGTGCCAAAATCTACACTCAAAAGGCACAACTTCGTTACATTAAAACATTTCTCAATTCCTTTTCTTCTTTTCTTTTCTTTTCTTTTCTTTTCTGACATCACAACAGCAAAACTCACTCACAACACCCAGGTGGTCAAACAATCTTCTTCTTCCTCGACTGGAGAACTAACTCCATTTATTTTTCCATACACAAAAGGATATCTTTCATCGCTAATATCTTAGGAAAAGGAGGTTTTTGGCACTCTCTTGTGTCCTTCATATTCATTGGCAGAGCAGAATAGAACATGTCCAGAATCTTACATCTCAAGCTTCTGTTGGTAGTGATTAAAAGGTGAAAGTATTTTGGTTAACCCGACAAGTTTGGGTCCATTATTGCTGCAGTCAGCAACATATACCGCAGGTGTCCATTCACAGAGACTAGCTGCATTGTTTATAATCTAACTCTTCCTTATTAGTAATGGGATTAGGTGATCAGTCCCTTTAGGGTTTCGGTGGGATGGTAGACAACTAGACATTCAAAAATATTCTCACGCGCATGTCTGCCAATATCTTAAACGCAGGAGAGGATGTTCGCTCGCCAGTTATGTTCCATTTTACTTGTAAATCTGAATTTTTTTGGCAGCTTGAGCTCATGTTTGGAAGAACAGGATCCAGCTTATCAGAGTCAGCGTCTTCATGTGTAAGATATCATTAACAAATGCTAAAAGCAAACTCAGCTGTCCAGTTTCTTTTCATTATCGGAAACTTATGGATGACTTTATTGCATGAGCTCTTGTCATTGCATTGTTAGGTTGTTGTGTCTGATTTATTTTTCCCAATTTACAAGTTAGCGAGTCCATTGGTGGGATGCGATTTAGCATAAAATTTAGAATCCTTGGCTGCCTCACCTGGTCAATTATGTACAAAACTAGTTCAAATTTCTAGATCGATCATATGAAAATAATTTAATCTTAATATTCAAAAAGTGATTCGAAAATGTCATCAACGTGATAACTTTATAGTGTACAAACATAGCCATTTACATGTTTTGACTATCAAGTTCAATTCGATATAATTAAGTCGGCACCCTTCGAAGCTCAAAATTTTAGATGGATTAAGTCAATGTGTTTTCGTACAGAAGAATTAAGTGGGTATTTGGTATTGAAGTTTAAACTGAGTTTGCGAAAAAAATGACAAATTAATATTTAGTTAATGCAAAAAAACTGAAAATTTTATTTTTATAATTGAACATATTTTATTATATATCTTCTTGCATTTTCGATGACTTTCTATTTTCTTCAACATATCTTATTATAAAAAAAACATTACTTAAAATGACATGATTATATTTTTATTTAAAAAATAGTACTTTTTGTAGGGAAACTTCTTTAAAAATTTCAATGATCAATTAGGTTTATTATTTAATTTTTAAAAACATTTTGAGCAAATTTTTAGTTATATATTTTTAAAATTCAAGGATATTTTTTAAATAAAAATATCATTTTATATTTTTTTAATAAAAAAACATATAATTAGTTAACTTTCTCAATCCAATTATTAGTTTATATATAAATATTCTTTAAATATTCTTGATAATAAAAGTTCTCTGCCAAAGACCCTAGAATTTCACATTGTTTCAATTATTGTCACTCATTTTTTATCCTATTTTTAAAAATATTTTTGAAAAAAAATAGTAATATTCAGACCAAGAGACCAAAATTAAAGATAAAAAAACAAGGGATTGAGACAAAAAAGAAAAAAAAAAACAATAAAATACTGTGCAAAACACATAAAGAGGGAGCAAAAAATATATATATTTGGACAAGGGGACCAAAATTGAAGAGAGAGAATAATGAACTAAGATAAAAAAAAAAAAAAAAAAAAAAAACTTTATCTATAAAATGGTTTGCAAAACACATATAAAGGAGCGAAAAATTAAAAAAAGAAAGAAAGAAATACTCACACTTTCATCATACAAACACATAAAAAACCCTAATGTTTTTTCAACATTTCACCGTTTCCACACAAAAGAGATCATGTAATCTAATTGCTTAATTTCTTCCAAGAGGTAATCAAATTAAATTATTAATTATATTATGATTATTTAATTTACAATATTTAAAAAATAATGTATATATTTACACTTTTTAAAATAATTTTACAAGTTGACAGTAATATGAAAAACATGATAGTCAAACACCTGAAACTACTTTTCATTAAACCACAAACTCAACTATAGTTTTAACCAAACACTTCAATTTCAATTATAAACCACAGGTAAAGGTGTTTTTCAAAAAGAAAAAAAAAATTAAACTTTAACTCCAACAACAACTGCAATACCAAACACACTCTAACTCCCATCAGACAACCTATTTAAGATCCAGCCCTTAAAAGAAGGGAAATCTTGGTTGAGTTGCTTGAATGATTCGTCCCTCACGTACCAACTTGCCACACCTCCACTGCCAATGGCAGACTCAATGCAGCAGCTAAAACAGTTGAGAGGCCATAAATGCAAACCCCAAGTAATTTTCTAAACGCACTAATACTTTCATCGACTCGTGTAGATCTCTTTAATGGAAATTAAACGTGAAAGAAAAAGGTACAAAAGGGAGGGGAGCTGAAAACAAGTGAACCTATCTTTCCAATCTGAGAGATGGGACTTTCTAAATGAAGATCTAACCAACATTATGCCTGTGCTTGTACAAGGAATAAGATTGATTTCAGAAAGCTATACGTAGCCCTCCAAAAAAAATTGTTAGCCAACTGAATATGAGATTTTATGTTACATACTCAGGTGCAGCATAAAAGGAGTTAAAGAGATGCACCAGCCAAATCAGTAAAACGAGGGAGCCTTTTCTTCTCTAATATGTGGATGCCAAGATGAATTTGTGAGCTATATATGTACCTATATCCACTTATGCAACACCATGTGTCAGTCTGCTAGAGTTTTTAACATCAATCCTATTGGTTAGAAGCAGAATTCAAGAACCAGTATCTCTGTCAAGAGAATCCAGAATAACTTTATCTGTTACCTTCGGGCATGTATCTACTTGATCATTTGCCAGCGGAGTGCAGTCGGCTTCACCAGTTATAATGGGGGTAGGGTCCTCGTGATCTTTTGCTGTCTGGGCAGAGTTTGTATGATCTATTGCTTGTGGGGTAGTGTCCATTTTCTCTGTTACAGGTCGATCAGAATCCATTCGACTTGTTGTTTGTTGAGATGTAGTTGGAAGAATGGGAGTTTTTTGGTCAAGCTTAGTTTCTGCACTCTCGTATTCAGATAAGAGATCCATGAACTCATTTAGCAAACGTTGGACTTTTCTATTTGATGCCATTGCCGGAAGAATATCTTCTCTTAAGAGTTTATGCTTTCTCATTCCCTGCAGAGATCAGACTAGCACTTAGAAAAACAATACCAAGAACAACAATACAAGTAATTAAAGGAAATAAACTAAGGAATAATGCCCCAAAAGGATTTTTGTCATGCAGGATTTTTTTAAAAAAAATTGGACCAAAGCATTAAGTTTCCATACATGTAAGAAAGCAGAAGAGTTATGATTTTAAAAGCAACTGAATCTGAATGTACAATGCTCAGCATGTAATCCTATATAAAGCATACCAGTAAGAGACACCCAGTAAAATACCCATCACAGAAAACAAAATGCAAAGAAAAATATGGGATCAGGTACTAAAAATGGAATACAGAAAGCCTTACAAGCACACAAGGATCCCAAGGCACAGTTTTTGCATCTAAAGATGTGGATTCAGCCATCCCAGTAGGAGGTCCAAGAAAACTCTCACAGACTTCTCGTAAACGAGACTCATCGGCTTCTCTGCAACCAAAGTTACACTCATGTGAGTTGAATAGATAGATTTAACCATGAGGAAGGGCCGGTATGTACCAGCTGTCATCCATAAACATTAGGGAAAAATAAACAGATAATAAGTGCACTACAAAAAGAACACCTTGCAAGGAAGCGAATGTAAGATAGAAGGCACTGGCGATATTCATTAGGAGACTTTAAAGCTAAAGAGGATTCCAACTGAGCCTCCAAATGAGCACGTGTCTGCACTCCATCATCCGTCACTCTGAAAACAGAACCACTAAATGTGAAGCAATAGAAACTAGATGCATAAATCAGAAAATATGAACTCCAGAAGGAACATAAAACAATCAAAATGTTGCGCTGATTAGTTTGAAATTTGGCAATTAATCAAGGAAATTAAATGAAATCCTCAGAATTTCAAGAAATTAGGAATGTCAAGATAGCCCAAGTACTTGCCATTAATTTTTGTCTCCTTTTGTTCATTGTTTTTTCTTAGTAAACAACAATAATCCTCAGATACAATGGACCACTTAAAAGTTAGAAAACCCTCACCATGTTTAAGAAAGTATCACATAAACTCCCTTTAGTACCCAAAATGTCCGTAATTACTATTTCAAAAAAGATAGTTGATTAAAAAAACCTCCATAAGTTGGAAAAAGGAAATAAAAAAATCGATACGTTCAAATTTTTGGGTTGGCTTGTAATTTTATAGTGCAACGGGGAATATTGTAATTTACCCTTTTTTTCCTTGTCAAATAAATTCAGCAGTAAGTTAGCAAAGAGTGTTACAGAGGCTTTTGCCCAATCTTTCTAGATAACATATTTAAAATTGTGAAATCTAATTCAATTAAAAATTCTGATAATAAAATAAGCATTGTTGAAATGGATGAATACCTGCTCCAACCTGGTTTTCTGGCCAAAAATTTCCTGACATCCACCTGCAATGCAGCTAGCTCACCACTCTGAATCGAACCCAAGTTCCAGGACGTAGCAAAATTTGATGCAGGGAAGCAGTCATCTGCCACTCTTAGCCAACACAGAAGACTCATGTCAAAGAGGAAGGCATGACGTGTGGCCAAAACAACAAGAGGAGAGCCAGATTTTGATAACTTCACAGATATAACTTTGATTGTCCCTGAAAGAGAGAGGAGAACACAACAAAGCATCCAATTAGAAGCACAGACAAAATTGACACCCCGCATAAAGATTTCATGGGCTGTAAAATGCTCCAAAAAGACCTACAAGCAGTATCTGCTCTGGATTGTGTTCAAGTATTATGTTATTATAAAATACTTAACCTTTTACAGAGTTTGGGTCTGAGGTAATTAGAGATGCCAAAGAATCCTGAAGGAGACAACTCCGACTAAACAAGTCCCATACATACAGAGATCCCTTCCTTGTGACCAGCAACAACTTCCAGCACTCATCACAATCAACAAAAGTTGCGGCAGATCCCAGCATCATGGTTGGCATGGCACGTCTCCCACACTTCGTGTAAACCTTCTCAAACACAACCAGAACATTTATACTATAAGAAGTTTTAATCAGCTTAAAGTAACCTAGCATGATATGAAACATAACTAGCAAAATAGGAATCTACAACTAGGATGTCAAGAATCCACCACACCCCTTGTGATTTTGATGAAATATGAGATGAAGCATCAGCCTCAAGTGTTTCATTATTGGTTTATTTTTTATAAAAATAGCGTGCAAGAGATTGGTTTGCCATCTTAAGGGCAGGTAGATATTCAGAACTTCCATGATCTTTAGTGAACAGGCAAGACCATTCTGACCAATCAGAACTCTCAAACTGTTGTGTTTCATACCCAAGACTGTCACAACATATTCGATCAGAATAGTGAATTTGAATTCAGGTCCCCAAAATCTGAATTCACAAGACCACTATCCAATTCCCTCATAGTGGTCAATATCCCTAATTTGATTAGAGTTTCCACTATTGAGATGGGCAAGTTTAGGGACTAAATTCTTTGATTGTGGCTGATTACCTTCACATACAAATTCTAACCGTTTGATCAACTAATTCAAAAATTATTCAAAAATCAGCAGTTCCTTCTCAGTTAATTTGAGAAATCCAAAAATGTTGGGTTTGTTAAACAAACAGGTTTGCAGTACATTTGATTAAGAAGATTCCTGACACATACTTGAGTATAAAAAATATGTTTTAAACCAACCAGCGATCTTAAAACGCTCCAGTGATCACCTGAAATCCACAGAACCATTCTTCTTGCACTTAAAAATTTATGCTACTCAATATTTTTCATTCTCTGGACAAGAGAACAGATCTATGATATACTGCAATGTTGAGAACAATTCATATCTTTAAACAGTTAAAGAAAAAAACAGCTTTGGGCCATTTGCAAAGGATGAGGTTCAATCACCTGTAGGCATCCATCTTCACAACCAACTGCCCAGAAGTTTGCATTTCCAGCTAAAACAGTAGCTTTTCCTGAGATTCTATCAGACCAGAGAGTTTCAGCCCCTCTTGTGCAAACAATTTCTGTCTCTTTCATCATACATGTATTCCCCGCCCCAACAATGTCATTTACTGCATGTTCTCTAGGACGAGCTTCCAGGGATATTGGTATGGCATCTTCTCCTATTTTCTTATCAAATACCCTGATTGAGAGAGGGGTGCTACAAGAACTGGAGGAACTGGATGCCTTCACGCTCCCAGACAATTCCACATTGATGCTTCCATCTCTTCCTGCAGAACCTGGAACCTTCTCAATAACCAGGCTCTCAGTAACGGTAGCCCTTGCAGTGACAACAGAGCGCTCTTTTAAATCAGAGCTTCTGACAAGCGTTCCCCTGATAGAACTCTCTTGCAAGCCACGATCAACAGAACCTATTCCATTTTCAACCTTTCTGTGATCAGATGACACTTGAGGGAAATCAAGAGATTGAGGCTGGGTCTCACCAGTCATTTTTTCTGGTTGATTAGGCACTCCTACAGCTTCTGGAATGATTCTCTTTCTACCATCAGCACGTCTGTATTCTCTTTGTTTTACTGGACTAGAAACCTGGGCAGGAGTTGGCACTTTATTTAATCCATCACCAGTGGCTCCCCCACTCTTCTTGCCACCATCAACTCGAGGCTCGGGAGTCTTTGTAATGACCCCCAAGTCAACAGAAGGTTTTACAGGTATCTGACTTTGCTGAATATCCAATGCCACTTTTTTGTTTGTTGTTTCTTTGGCTGATGCTTCGAGCAATAACTGTGCAGCACTCTCTACCAGGTTTGCCTGTCGACCTCTGACATCACCATAACGACTTCTTTTAAACTCATCAAGTTCAGTATCGCTTAGCCTATGTCCAAGTTCTTTAGCATCAAAATGGAGAGTGGCCACCGAACCATCCAAGGAACACGCAAAAAGTGAATACCCATCAGGACTCCTGTTAGAAAGAGGAAAGATCAATTAGATGAGGGAAGAACCACAAAAATGGAATACACGGGCTAGAATCGCTACAATAGGGGAAACAGATCTATAGCAGTACAATGATATATTTTCTGGAAATATCACATTTACCAGGATAAATCTACAACACTTTGAGTAAAGAAGTGCTTGGCCACAAAAAGAGGACGCGGACTTGCAGTAGTCCATACAGTTATAGTGCGATCTTGACTCCCAATAGCAATAACATTGTATGGCTGTGATTCTTTCCCTCCAATCTTTGAGGCCCCATTAGTCCACCCAACTTGTGCAGCTTTCACTTCCTGAGCATTGGCAAAATTCCTTCTAAACATTGAATGGTTGAACTTCACCACAATAATGGGGGCATTGTGTCCTAAGAAATCGAATGTGGCAGCCCATTCCCCTCTCTCGAGAACAGGTGCAGAATGCCTTGGCTTCTGGAAACCATGAGTCGTGGTTATAAAATGACCACAGGGGGACCATCCTAGGCGCCTGAAAAATGTAGATCCAAGCTGAAAATAACACACTAAGGTTAGTAAATAGGAAAGATGGGATAAAGAAAATCCACTAGGAAAATAACATACTGATTTATTCCAGTGGCCATCTGTTCTGTGAGCCAGACTCCAGTCACTTGTCCGCCATATAATAACCGTCTTGTCATCGGATTGACTTGCTATGAAAGAGCCAATGGGATCCCAAGTAACGCCTTTAACCAGGCTAGAGTGACCTCTGAGAACAGCAGTGCAAATGCCATTGCTCATATTCCAGATATGGATAGTGTTATCCAAACTCCCGCTAGCCAATATGGAGTCATCTGGAGACCAATTAAGATCCACCTACTTTAGGCATGGGAAATAAAACTTCCTGGTTAGATGACACCTAGTGAGACCATGAGAAATTACACTAACAAATTAAGAGGGGAATTTAATCACATAAACTTGATATATTTAATCACCGTTTATTCTTTTTCATTTGTTTATCCTGGCATGTGGAAGCACACTGATGCTTTAAGGAGGAGCCATCCAAACTAGTCAAATATAATATATCTATATGTTTAGACATAATTATGCATGCACAAATGTATGTGTGTATTTTCAATAGTCAATATCTATTGAGGAAAATGACAGTTTTTCTTTTTCTTTTTTCTTTTTTTTTTTGAAAAAAAAGCAAGAAACTCAGTTTCAAAAACAATACGACTGAATGATTTCAATTTGTGTAGCGAAAAGCACTTTGAAAAACAACCTCTATCACATTCCCAAACAAGCCCTAAGTGTGTGAGTTTAGACAATTTGGTTTTCTAAAAAAAAGGCAGCATGAAACTCAATTAGGAAACATTACAAGTCATTGATTTCACTTTCATGTAGTGTTCAAACTTTCCGGTAGTAAAAGAGATTTCATTACCACATCTGCAGTATGCCCTCTCAATGTCATTGCAACTTTCCAATTCTCAACATCAGGAGGCTCTCCGCTGCCAAACTCTGTGGTTCCTGAACCAGGCTTCTGTTCATGAACTAAAATAACTTGATCATCTGACCCTGATGCAACATACCGACCATGCTTAGCCCACCTAACACAATTGACAGACCCAAAGTGGTCACGGAGAGTTGCAAGCAGCCTTTGTGTTGGTTCGTTAATTTCCAGGTCCCTGCTAACAGAATTCATGTTCCATATCCGAACCTGCATATAATTAGTGGGAAAGGTAGATTTCATAGTTAAGTACTTATAGAAATTACCTGACAAAATTTGACAGGAGTAACAGGTGACTATAAGAACTAACTCACAGGCCCTTTAGATGGGAATCTTTGGTCATAATCATATACAGTACCACATTCATGCACATCAAAGAAGGTGAAGCAATGTTAAGCAGCCACTTTTAAACAAAAACAAATGCCTCCTTGATGATCTATTTAGGTTAGAAACCAATTTATTATTAATCAATAAAAATGATTACAATAAAGCCATGAATTAAAATGTGAAAGAAAGAACGAGGAGTTCCATAAAAAATGCACAAAAGTTTGCTATGAACATTCTTTACCACTACCAAGTTGACATATTGCCGCAAGAAATTATGGGTGGCACTCCATAACAGCTACTCAACAAACTCACATTTAGAGCTCCAAAAATTACCAAAATCCATAAGAATAACATCTTTTTATCATGGTAAGTAGACATCTCGAAAACAATAAATATTAGTTACCACGAGTTAAATCACTAAACACATTGCTATAGTGATTGAAGCCTTAAAGTTAATGATAAAATTAAAAAAAAAAAAAAAAAAAAAGCTCTAATTCCTATTCCCCTACTTACCACACTCATGCTCTAGTACCCAAATGCAACAACTTAATGAAATATCTATATTTAAGGCATCTAGCATCTACTGAAGTTTCATCATGTACTATATTGTATATATAAAAGCACTCATTTGTTTCAATAACATAACGTTACCCAACAGAGTGAAACATGGAAATCATACACAAAGTTGAAAGCAAAAACGAAATGGCATAAGTTTTCTATATTGCTTTGAAAGTCTTTGACTCAAAAATCATAACAAGTGTAGAAAATAAAAAAGAAAACAGAAATTAAAGGATGAAAAATTCCCTTAGAGGCTCGCTATAAACAGAATTCATACTAAACCAAATACTTCTTCTCTTCCCCCACAATCACCAATAACTTAACTGCAGCTTCGCTCCATGAGTGAGCAACTACTACAACCGACAATTTTTCATCAAATATTTGTTTTTTCACGCTGCAACTTGTGAGGCAGGTTTAGCTGCATTCAGCAAAGACACAAATTCCTAAAATTCAAACACTATAGGAAAAGGGAAGAAAGAACGCACATTCAGCCAAACGGAATCCAAAGCATACAGAAATAATGGCAATTTGAAAGGGAAAAAATAGAAGAGCATCGCACTATATTGCCAATTATAATAATGGCATTTCCTTAAACTGCATTAACAAAACCATACGAGTCCATGCTAAGTAAATTAGTGCAATTGTGCACAATTAATCAAAGATTTCACTTCTAAAAATCCTTAAATGATGACAAATAAGAAGGATTTAGTTTCCTATTCTTTACTCCTGGAGGCAAAACAGAGCATTAATGATGAGAAAGAACATACCTTGTGGTCACCTCCACCAGTAGCAAACCTATAGCCACCGGGCTGGATATCAATGGAGAAAATTTGCATTCCTTCATGCCTAACCCAACTGGGTTTCTCCGCAATCATCTTATATTAGTGATTATCTAACCCAAGAAGCAATCTTTTCAATTCGTTTCTTCAAAACCCACCAAAAGGGCATCAAAGTTCATAACTTTTTCAACACTAAAACCCTCAATTACACTAAAGAAACAAGACCCAGTTCACAAGTGAACACCTACTTCATTATAAACAAACAAAAGGGTATCTTTGTTAGGCTAATTGTAGGTGTTTCAACAAAAAAAGACGTGAACTTGATAGAACAAGAAACCTTCTTTGAAATCTCCAAGTCCCTATAAAATCCTAAGAAATTAAAAAGAGAGAAGATTGCAAAGAACTTTTTTTCTCTACTGAAGGTCAAAATATAAAAGCACAGGAGATTGCTTGAGTGTGCGTGAGTGAAGCACAGAGTCAGGGGGTGGACAACTATTAAAGAGTACAGAATTGAAAGAAAAGGCAAAAAAGATTGCAAAGATGAAAAGAAAAATAGGGTTTAGATTTCGAAGAGGACAGTAAGATAGAATGGGTCTTTGTCTTGCAACTTGCAAGTTGTGTTCAGCGTTACCTTTTCTCTTGTAAGTTAAAACTGTGGCTGTGCCTTTTCTTGGTGTACCGTACTGTCCTAATTTCTTGCTACCATACCACAACAAATGGGTAAACTACATTTTAGCCTCATATATGTATTAATATTTCATGTTCATCCTTATATTTTATTTTTCAAAACAATTATGCATTCTTAAAGCAAACTGAATATTTTCATATACGTTAAATATTCTTATATTATTTTTATTTTAACTCTCATGAAAACTATATGCTTCTAGATATATATTTTAACCCTAACTAGCATCCAAAACTTAACATTACCTGTGAACTTTAATTACCAAAGGAATATTTTTTATATTTTTAAAATAAATTATCATTTGATTGGATTTACTTAAATTTCAATAATAATTTACAATATTTAAGAAAATCATGAATATTACAATCTCTTCCTTTTAAACAATTTTAATCTAGTAAAATTTTTGTTTCATAATTTTCTATGTTTTTTAGTGTATGTTATCTTTCTTTTGCTTGTTATTGCTATATGACAAATAATTTAATTCCTTTATATTACTATAACAATATACTAAGTTTATGTGTGCTTTCAAAAATTCTATTTGAGATTTCTCAATTTGACTTCATATATGTTTAAAACTGATCAATTGGTCAGGGAGGGACCTAATTGAATCACACCTGATAAGTAGAGGGTTCCTTGTAGTTTCCAAAGATCTAACTTGGCTGAATATATTTTTTTCCAGAGCATAAAACCAGAGATGTCGCAACTTCTAACTCTGAAGACATGAAAACATGACTTTCAAGACCCTTACAGAACCTCAGATAAATCAGACCTTAAAAACCCTCAGATACCTCTTCCATCTGCAACTCCACACTTACCAGCCTCTGCTAAAAAACCATAATGTTGCCTTGAAACCCCCGTTAGTTTCTAAACCTCCAAATTTGTCAGAAGCACACCCCGTGTTCTGTAAAAGTCCGCAACAAGACCTTGTGTGCTACAATCACTTGCTTTTTCATTGCTCTCGAGAGAACAGAAACAGAGAGGTTGCCGATCTCTTTGTGGGAATTCATCGTTCGGGTTTTTATATTGATGGGTCAACTCTTTCTTGTGTTTTGAAAGCCTGTTCGTTCTTGTTTGATCGAAACTTTGGTATTCAAGTGCATAACCATAGTTTAAAGTCTGGTTTTTTGGAGGATGTTAGTGTTGGTACTGCACTTTTGGATATGTATTTGAAGAATGAGAATGTTGAAGAAGGGAGGAGAGCTTTTGATGAAATGGGGGCGAGGAATGTAGTTTCTTGGACCTCATTGCTCACAGGATATGCACAAAATGGATTGAATGTGGAGACATTGAAATTGTTTCTTAGAATGCTAGTGGAGGGGATTAAGCCAAACCCATTTACGTTTTCCGCTGTTATTGGCGGTTTGTCAGATGAAGGGATGGTTGAGGCGGGAATTCAAGTTCATTCAATGGTGATAAAGAATGGGTTCGGAGTTGCTACGTATGCTAGCAATTCTTTGATGAATATGTACTTTAAGTCAGGGATGATTAGAGATGCTAGAGCTGTTTTTGATAGTATGACAGATAGGAATGCTGTTAGTTGGAACAGCATGGTTGCTGGTCTAGTAACAAATGGGCTACATTTAGAAACTTTGGATGTGTTTTACCATATGAGACTTGCTGGTGTAAAGCTCACGAAGATGGTTTTTGCCCCTGTTATTAAGCTGTGTGGAAATATTAAGGAATTGGGTTTTTCCAGGCAGCTTCATTGTCAGGTTTTAAAGAGTGGGTTTGAATATGATAAGAATATTAGGACTACACTGATGCTTGCTTACAGCAAGTGTGGGGAAATGGACAGTGCTTTCAAGATATTTTCTGTGATGGGTGATGAAGTTCGAAATGTGGTGTCATGGACAGCCATGATTAGTGGGTATTTGCAGAATGGCATGGCAGAACAAGCAGTTAACCTGTTTTGCCAAATGAGTAGGGAAGGTGTTAGACCAAATGATTTTACCTACTCGACTATACTTACGGCTCAAGCTGGTGTTTCCCCTTTTGAAATGCACGCACAAGCCATCAAAAGAAATTATGTTAAGTCACCTTCTGTTGGAACTGCACTTTTAGATGCTTATGTCAAACGAGGGAATGTTGATGAAGCTTCAAAAGTTTTCCAAAGAATAGAGGAGAAGGACATCGTGGCATGGTCGGCAATGATTTCTGGATATGCTCAAATAGGAGACACTGAGGGTGCTGTTAGGATATTTGTACAAATGGCAAAGGAGGGGGTTAAACCGAATGAGTATACCTTCTCGGGTGTCATTAACGCATGTGCAGCTCCTACTGCAGGAGTGGAACAAGGGAAACAGCTCCATGCCTGGTCAATTAAATCAAGATTCAATAATGCTTTGTGTGTTAGTAGTGCTCTTCTTACCATGTATTCAAAGAGAGGGGACATTGAAAGTGCATTTGAAGTTTTCAAGAGGCAAAGGGAGAGAGATTTAGTTTCATGGAATTCTATCATCTCTGGATATGCACAACATGGCTATGGAAGGAAAGCTCTTGAAGTATTTGAGGAGATGCAGAGGCAAAACTTGGAGATGGATGGTGTAACATTCATCGGCGTCATTTCTGCTTGCACGCATACTGGACTAACAAATGATGGTCAAAGATATTTCGATATAATGGTTAATGATCACCATATTGATCCTAGAATGGAGCACTATTCTTGCATGGTTGATCTATATGGCCGGGCTGGAATGCTTGTAAAAGCCATGGAAATCATAAATGAGATGCCATTTCCAGCAAGTGCAAACGTGTGGCGAACTCTCTTGGCTGCTTCCTGTGTTCACCGTAATCTAGAGTTGGGGAAACTTGCAGCAGACAAGCTCATTTCTCTGCAGCCACAAAACCCAGCTTCATATGTCCTGCTAACAAATATGTATGCTTCGGTAGGAAAATGGAAAGAAAGAGCCAAAGTAAGGAAATTGATGGAGGAGAAGAAAGTGAAAAAAGTAGCAGGGTACAGCTGGATTGAGGTGAAGAACAAGACCTACACTTTTTTGGCTGGTGATGTTTCTCACCCGCTTTCTAATCAAATTTATGCAAAACTTGAAGAGCTGAGTAGCCGATTGAAGGGTGCGGGTTACCATCCTGATACTAGCTATGTGCTTCAGGATGTTGATGAGGAATACAAGGAGGCTATTCTCTCTCAACATAGTGAGAGGCTTGCCATTGCTTTTGGATTAATTGGCACTCCTCCTGGAACTCCTCTCCAAATTGTTAAGAACCTGAGAGTCTGTGGAGATTGCCACAGTGTTATTAAGTTAATATCAATTCTAGAAGGCCGGGACATTGTTGTCAGGGATTCAAATCGATTCCATCACTTTAAGGGAGGTTTATGCTCTTGTGGTGATTATTGGTGACATCATATTGGGTGTTGGTAACCTCCATTGACAAGCTGGGGTCAACAATACCATCATCTAGGCCAAGGAGCCACATTAACTTTATACACTGCATAAACTTTCAGGAAAAAACAGAAATTTAAGGCTGCACAGCGATGTTTATTCTCTACGTGACAGCTTTATGGTAAAAAGAGTTTGAAGAAGATTTTGACAGCTGAATTCATTTGAGCATGCTCTTTCAAGATTTAGAGTGTGTTGTGACTGCTGCTCGCATCAAAGTAAACTGATGGATGATCAATTTTGAAAAGAACATCCACCGATGGTGATTATATTGGCAGAGAAGTAGAGAATGCTGATTTAGGATTCACTTTGCGTAGAAGAGATCCTCACTCTAATTGGGCAATTGGCTCCATGAAGTCGGGTGCGTTTTACTGTTTTAGCAACCAAAGTCCCTTAGCATGTGGCAATCAACTTTGGCTGGGCAGTCATCGTTTAATAATCTATTTAAGCTTTACTGTCATTTATGAATTTTTTTTTTTATTCGAGGAAACTTTACTCTCCGGAAAATGTATTTTGTGTGTCCAGATAAACAAATAAAACCTCGGCTGTCTCAGATTTTTACAAGAGATGCACGTCTTGACTCGAATTCAATACCTCTTGTATATATCTTTCTTTGTCATTACACTTCTTGGAGACCATTTATGCAATACATTCAAGTACATACGAGCTTATCTATATCTACATGACTGCACATAATAATTTATTGCGGTTAATTTTGCCTCTGGGCTCGTTCATGGCTGTTAATAAAAACTCTTACAATGTTTATAGAAATATGGAATGGCCATCATTTGCAATGTTGAACAGTTATTTTACAGACAAAAAAAAAAAAAGATCTGATGCATCCTGTAGATTCTTTCATTTCTTCCAATTACAATTTTTCGTCACATTCTGGTATTTATGCCTTCACTGAACGCTGCAGTTCCTTTCTTGCAGGTAAAACAACTGAAGTCCTGAGTTGCGCTGAAAAACTGAAAGGATCATGAGACTACTGTGTCGTGTCTAATGAGCTATCCAATGGAGTTTTATGGACGTTGAGATTAGGCGACAATAAACTTTCCCAGTCTTATTATTCTGATTGAAACATGTGATCTTGTTGGAAGTTTCCTGGGATTAGAAGAACATCTGGCAAACCAATGAAAGCAGTTGACTGATACATCAAACTTTCGATAGGAAATTAGCACGATGATTGATACATTAACGGAATAGCCATCCTTGGATGTCAAAATCCAGAGCACTTTATGACCATGAATTCTAACTTTACGAGTAGTGAGATATCCTTGCTCCATGTGAAAGCCCCGGCTAGAAAACTTACTACATACCATACCATGGCGAAAAAGAGAGTTTCTATTAAAAATTTATTTTACATAAAATTTACTTAACCTACTAAGTAAGAACAAAAAATAATTTATATTGTTCTCTAATATATCCTCTCAAGTAAAAATTTATTGGGCTTTAAACTTAAATTGATTCATACTATTTTGTGCTTGATTTTATTCAAATAAAATAATAGTAATGAGATTCGAACTCGTGACTGTTAGGTCAACAAAACTCCGATATTATGTCAAGAAACCATCTAATTTAAAAGTTTAAGATATTAGATAAAATATTAGAATATAATTTATATTATTAAAGGATCATATAGAATGAGAGTGTTTATTAGAATATAATTTATATTATTAATTTCACTTAAAAGTCTATTAAGTGAGGTTCAAAATATTATTGATATTATTTCCTAGCACACTCCTTCGAGTGAAAGCTCACTGGGCTTGAGATTTGCACAGATCCACACTATTTTATACTAGATTTTTATCAAATAAAATAATAATAGTGGGATTCAAACTCATGATAGATTCGAGCAAAGCTGTGATATCTTATAATAAAACTAATTCATCTAAAAACTTAAAACATTAAATGAAATATTAAAATATAATTTATATTATTTTTGGTTTTTTACAGCTTTAACAGAGTTGGAAATATATTTAAAAAGGAAAACCTTTATGTACATTTGTCATATAAAAAATAAAAATATCAAATCCAGCCGCTGGATTACAGATAACAAAGAGTCCCCTTAAGCTTGAAGAAATGGCAATAAAAACCCTTATCCAATCTTTTTCAATTTTGTTTTGTCCCCCACTCTCATCAATCACCTTTCACCTCCAACACGCCACCTGTACCCACTCCTTAATCGCCACCAGTGATCTGTCATCAAAATAAAATGTCGCCATCAGAACAGATACCTCATCTCGGGTTTTGTGTGGAGGCAAGCATTGTTTCATAGACATCAAGCAATGAAAGAGGAAGTCGTAGGATTGAAGGGAGATTCATCTGAAAATCTTCCAAGTTCTGATGAAGAAGGTAAACCAGATAATTTAGACAACTCTGACAGTGAGGCTACAGAAAGTGATGAAGATATATATCGAGCCCATCAACCTTTTCAACATCCTCTCTGTCGGGATTTTAAGGAGTTGAAGAGTAATTAATTCTATTAATCTTTATGCATGCCAGTTACTACCAAGATCATCACTCTGTGTTTACTCTGTCTGTAATATTTTCCAACGTCTGTAGGGAACAACAAAAGAGCTTACGAACCAAAAGTGCAGGGGAACAATGGGAAATGCTCATCCACAGACCAAACCCTGGTGAATTATGGAGATGGGAAGCAGAATGAAACTGTCATTGAAAAGGTTTCTAGCGAAGAAGTAGGAGATCGATCTTGCCATACAAACTCCTGTTGACCAAATCTTGTTTACTCTATCTCCTTTGTTTTTCTAACCATTTAAACTATATTGACTAGATCATATGGTAGATCAACAAATTTTGACTTAGATAAGTTTTTAGTTTGTTTTTTATGTTTATCCTAATTTTAGGTTTCTTGTCATGGGTTTCGGGTGGTTAACTGATTTGACCTGAGTTGTTTTTTTATTTTATTTTTAGTTTTATCTTTTGATATAGTGTTAATTATGAAATTAGATTTATAATTTATTTTTTATTTTTTTATATTAATTTCATAATCTAGATCATAGATTTGACAAATTAAATTTAAGTATATTCAATATATTAATGTTTAATTTGTTTTAAAAAAATATCATCATGATTTTTAATGAAATTATATTAACGAAATATCATATTAAAATAATCTAAAAATATCAAAAACTTTAATTTAATTTAAAATAAAAAATAAAAATAATTTTTTTTTTTTTCATATAAGTATTTTCTATAAAAACTCCCGAACACCCCCCTTAGACATCTCCATCTTTCATGGATTTGAGTATGTTATGTTTCTGCAGCTTTAACAGAGTCGGATAATACAAATGCAGCATTAAAAAAAATAAAGGCATAGCAATAAAGACAGGTATTTCAGGAAAAGCCCGCCCGTAAGCCTAACAAATTGTGCCGGGTCTAGGAACACCTGACCCTTAATTTCTCTAAATTATTTTTTTTAACATTATTTTTTATATGAATTTCTTCTCTTCAAGTTTTTTAAACAACAAAAAAATTATTTATATAAAAAAATAAAAATATCTAATCCGGCCGCCAGATTACATAACTAAGTGCCTGTTTAGGAGTACGATTGTGGTTGCTTTTGAAAATATTTTTTGTTTAGAAATACATCAAAATAATATATATTTTTTTTTAAAATCATTTTTGATATCAGCACATCAAAATAATTTAAAAACATAAAAAAAATTAATTTAAAATAAAAAAAAAAAAAATCAATTTTTTTCATAAACAGAAATGTCAAACAGCCCCTCCCCTTAAGCTCTTGGAAATGGCAATAAAGAACCTTATCCAAACAATTCTGTTTGTTCCCCACTCATCAATCACCTTTCACTCCTACACGCCACCTGTACCCACTCCTTAATCGCCACCAGTGATCTGTCATCAATATATAATGTCGCCATCAGAACAGATACCCAAATCCCCATCACATCACGCTGCCATCTCATCCTCATCCATATTCTATCAGGTCCATACCACTCACCGTTGGATACTTTAATTCCGGCCCTTTTGATATTCTAACGGCCAGGATTACTCTACTATTTGCACGTGATAATTTATTTTAAAAAACAAAAATCAACTCCTAGATGCCGCTGCAAAGACGATGTGCATTTGCCGCGCTACACTATTTTGTAAGTCTGCGTGTGAATCAATATTAAATTTAAAATAATATAATTAAGATATATTTTTTAAAATAATTTTCAAAAAAGAATATAATAATAATAACATTCTAGTATTAAAATCATCTAAAACAAGTCTTAAGAAGTGCGATGTTAAGGAGATATTTTCGCATGAATTAGTGTATCTGTGCTCTATCCAAAATTTCAAAAAATAAATTAATTAAAGAAAATCGCATAAAAATGTGAAACTTGCATATTATTATTATTATTATTATTATTAGAAAAAAATATTATTCTCTTACTAAAAAAATCTTCTTCAACCATAATCATCACGTACGAACAAACAAACGGCCGTTGACGGCGGCGTCGAAGCCTAGGCGCCTACATTTCACAACGTTGACCGGCGGTGGCGATGTGAAGGAGTTCGTAGGTGAGGGATTGACAGTCCGGCGGTACGGGCCGAACCACTTGTTTTGCATGTAACGGTTTTTTCTCCAAGGAGGCATGTAGAGTTCTCCGCTCTTCAAAGATCTCCTCGCCGCGTCACTTATGCTCTTCACGATCGTCTTCAAATCCTCACTTTTGCCTACGAAAACAGGAGGAAGATGATGCAGAAGCTTCAAGTACTGGCTCGTAGGCCTCGCGATCTCGAATTGAGAAGCGAAATCGAGATCCACTACGTAACGGTTCTGCGATGACGGGGATTTCAATTGCAACACCACGTCGATGAACTCGTAGCTTCCGGCAGTCAAGCCGCCACCAGAGGACTCCCATTTAGTCTTGCAGATCGCTGCATTGTGACCTAATTCTCTCAAGAAAGACATCACTTTCCGCCGCAAAACAGGTCTTTGATTTCTCAAACACGAAAACCCCTCCATCGCTTTCGAAACATGAAAGAACAGCAAGTTTCTGTATGAATCGTTACTGCTTGATCTGATCATATCTTCGACGAAGTCAGTGCAGTCGATTACCAAGTCGACTCGCTCTGAATCTGACCCGTGACCGTTAGTCGACTCGTGAGCAAAATCGGAGTCTTCCTCTTCAAGAAAGCCGTGAACGAGGCCAGACAGGCAAGGTGAGTCGTCATGATCAGCTGAGTGCTCGCTCCCGCTACTAGAGCAACGGAGTTGACAGCCAATGAGTCGAGCTTTAGCTTTGTCGTCGAGGGGGTCAGTAACTCGTTTCGCCCTTGCAAAACCTGACATTTTTTTAATTTTATTATCTTTGTTTTAAAAGGGTTTTGAACCCTTTAGGTTTTTCAAGAAGTTGTTGTAGTATTATTTACATAAGAAGAAGAGGAATTGGTGTAGGTTTTGAGAAGCTAGGCGTTATTTAAGATTTAAGACAGGGAACATGGAGGAAGACGACACATGTGATAAGGTTTTTAAAGAGTAAAAGAAGAAATAATTCGTCGAGAAGATAAGATAAATTAGTTTTCAAGATGGAATTTGCCTGGGAATATGCGGTGGCAGTTTCCGTAAAATATCGGGGTTGGCTGGTACCTTTTTTTTATCTTCAGAAATGGTTTTTGAGTTATGGGTGAGGATATAATACGACCCGGGAGGAGAGTTAGCATATCCAACGGCACCTAGGGTTTATTCGAGTTGCACTCACAGTAGGTGAGTGGATTGGAGGGATATGATTTTTCCTGTTGTCGGTGGGGTCGGGGAGGTTGCCTTGAGTTTGGCACGTGGGTTAATGGAGATCGAATGGCGACACGTGGAGATATATGGTGGGGTCCAGGATTAGCCTGCCTCTTCAAGGTAGGGAAGGGTGAGGTGTGGGAAGGGTGAGGTGTGGGGGGCACGTGATAACAATCTGCTTTTATGGACATGTAGGATTAGGTAATAATTAATTAGGGCTTAAGAAAGATAGAATGGTTTGAATGATTATGGCTGTAACAAGACATTGAGAAAGATGTTAAAAAAAAACTTGTCAGGGAATATGCAATTTTTCTGATGACTTTTCAGAGTTGAAAGTCGAAGCATCTGATCTATTTGTCATTATTGCTGCTGGAATCCAATATTTCCTGTAAGATTTCAAGATATCTGCAACTTCCGAAAGATATGGGCAAGACATCGAGGTTCTAGAGATTAAGTGCCTCTGTCAGCCAAAATATTCAGAGAAGGTGCTGTAATATCTAGTTTACAATATCTTTCCGGTCACCGTTCTGGTTTTTCGATTGGAACGGAACGTTCTAGTTTCGGAGCGTTTCGACGTGCCGTTTCGGTGTCATACTGTTCATATATAATTAATTATATATATATATGAAAAAAATATATATATATTAATTTAACAAGCATAATTAAAATTTGAATTCTTTTTTATTTAAAATTTTTTGGTGTTTTTAAATAATTTTGATGTATAGATGTCAAAAATAATTTTTAAAAAATAAAAAAAAATAGATTTTGAACCTGGAACGGCATGCCCGGAGCGGAACCGAGGCGTTCCGGCCGGAATTTGGCCGGAATTTCCGGATCAGACCGGAATTAAAACCGAGACGAAAACGAAGCCGTTTTGTCTCGGTTTGTTGAACGGAACGGAACGTTCCGGGCGTTCCGACCGGAACGGAACGGAATTAACAACTATAGTAACATCTGGCTGCAGATAAATATTGGGATTTGAATTGTTAGACCAAATCACACTTTAAACATTTCATTTCTTTCTTTTCTACCTTGTTCTGTCATCAAATTCAAAACCTAAACATGTCCGAGTAATAGCACCTGGTCCTTGGGAAAAAAACATGGCCCCTTGCGCAGATTTTGGGTTCAAAACATCAACTGTTGGAGCAATTTAGTAGTTTTCACTTCAATAAGATGAACCAATAGCAAATATTGAAGAGTTTGTATATTTATTAAGTTCTTTGAAGATTGTAACAGTTATGCTGTAATGTCTTTATATATTATTTGAATTTTATAATGAAAAGTGTGAGAGGGACATATTAAGATATAATTTATATTATTTTCTAATATGCATCCTTAAGTAAAAGCTCTTTGGCCTAGAAACTTGCACATGATCACACTATCTTGTGCTTGATTTTTACCAAATAGAATGAGAATGGTGAGATTCGAACTTGTGACCGCTGGATCAACAAGGTCCTGATACCATGTCAAGAACCATCTCTTCTAAAAACTTAAGCTATTAGATAAGACCCAAATATAATTTATATTATTCTCTAACAAGACCAAATCATACTTCAAAAATCACACATGATGTACAGATTACCTTGATAATATCCGGCGTCATAACATTTGGTCCTTGGGAAGAAAACACGGTCACTTTTGGTGCAGGTTTTGTATTCAATACAGTCCTCTGTGGAGCAATTGTTGCAAATGGATTCCTATAGTAAAAGAAGTAAATTAGATTAAAGAGTTCATTTCCATAATGAGATTTCCTAATTACTTGAGTTTTTCTTTCCTTCAACCGTGAATTCTGTAGGAAACGAGTTAAAGAACTCACCTTTGTGTCTGCATATATGCCTGGAGTTGTTGTTCTTCTTCTTGACCCATAAATGTGCTTGATATTACAAGTTGAAGTCAACTTCTTTGACAATTGGATTGATCTTATATCATTCCAACACCTCCACCTAGTTGTTCAACTACGGCCTTTGGTCCAGAACCTTGATTGTACACACAACAATCTTCTGTTTCATCTTTGCAGGGTCTAGAATATTGTCCTTGCAAAAGCTAACAGACTAAGAATAGATTAAAAATCAATCCTTTAATAAATAAGCTCAAGTCACAGGTCTTGGATATGGGGATGTATCAATATGGTGAAACTTTATTTTACTTGTTTGTATGATCTATGATGATGGAAGTTAGTTCAACCTTTTTATTTTTGGATTTTATTTTGGTTTATTTGTTGTGCTTAATTTAGTTGTTTTTTTAGGCTTATGTATTGGGTTAAATTTATTTATTACTAGATAATTTATTTAGTGGACTATAAGCTTAATTGTTTGTTCTAGTTAGAGTTTTAATATTTATACTTTATTTTTCAAAATGCCCCTTCTCTTTTTCTTGTTTTTTCTTCTCTTTCTTTAGCTTTTATTCTTAGCCTTTTGTTTTCTTTTTTCTTATCTTATTACTCCATTTTCAAATTTCTTTTGTCCTACATGAATTTTGGTATCAAAGCAAAAACTTTTAATTCTTCTTTACAATTAATTAATCTTTTAGGACTTGCAAAGATCCTCAAAATTCAATACAGTTCATACAGTTATTTTTCACTCTTATATCAAGTGTGAGGATAAAAGTTGCAAGAATATCATTGATAATGAAAGTTATATCAATGTAGTATCTTCAAATAATATAGATTGATTAAACCTAAAATATATTCTTCATCTTGAGCGCTATATTATGTAATGGGCTAATAATAACTCAATAGTAGTCGATGAGAATATATTTTTCCCTATCAAGTTACTAAACTATCATGATGAGGTTTGGTGTGATATAATTCTAATGAATGTAGAACATGTTATTTTTAGGAGGCCATGGATATATGATTAAAACTTCATCATTTCTAGTCAATTAAATTGTTGTTCCTTTGATTTAAAGGCAAAATGATCAAACTCATTGGATTACCATCAAGACAAAGCAATAAAAACAAGAATAAAAAAGAATATGAGTGAACAAAGACTTAATACAATGAGTCCAAAAAAGTTTTAAAATGAGGTTAAAAAAACTTATTATGTTTAGTTCAAATATAAAATAGTTTCAAGTAACTCTATGGTGGAATAACCTAAAAAAGTAAATATAGTTAGCATAATAGGTTCAAAAGAGTTTGAAAATGAGGTTCATAAAGATTCAATGATGTCTTTTTTAGTTCAAGTAAAGTTACCCAAAAAGGTAAGTGAAATGTTGAGATAGTTTCAAGATAGTTTTCATTTTGAGTTCCTTGACATTTATATTTAACACCCACCTATTTATAGGTTTTGAGTAGCCTTACAAAACTCCTGATTTTTCACCTTTTATGATTGATATATAAGCAAGTTATAGATTTTGAACAACTTATAAGCTCTTTAATGTTTTTTCCTCTATGTTTGACATACATTATGTCATGAATCTTGAGCAGTTTGCTGAGCTCATAAGTCCTTTATTCATCTCACCTACTGAGTGCAACTCGAATAAACCCTAGGTGCCGTTGGATATGCTTGCTAAACTCTCCTCCCTGGTCGTATGATCATATCCTCTCTCTTAACTCAAAAACCATTTCTGAAGATAAAAAAACAAGGTACCAACCAACCCCGATATTTTACAGACACTGCCACCGCATATTCCCAGGCAAATTCCATCTTGAAAACTAATTTATCTTATCTTCTTACACGAGTTATTTCGATCTTCTTCTTCTCTTTATAAACCTTATCACATGAGTCGTCATCCTCCAAGTTCCCTGTCTTAAATCTTAAATTAACGCTTAGCTTCTCAAAACCTAAACCACTTCTTCTTCTTCTTCTTCTTCTTCTTCTGTAAATAATACTACAACTACTTCTTGAAAAACCTAAAGGCTACAAAACCCTTTTAAAACAAAGATAATAAAATTAAAAAATGTCAGGTTTTGCAAGGGCGAAACGAGTTACTGACCCCCTCGACGACAAAGCTAAAGCTCGACTCATTGGCTGTCAACTCCGTTGCTCTAGTAGCGGGAGCGAGCACTCAGCTGCTCATGACGACTCACCTTGCCTGTCTGGCCTCGTTCACGGCTTTCTTGAAGAGGAAAACTCCGATTTTGCTCACGAGTCGACTAATGGTTACGGGTCAGATTCAGAGCGAGTCGACTTGGTAATTGATTGCACTGACTTCGTCGAAGATATGATCAGATCAAGCAGTAACGATTCATACAGAAACTTATTGTTCTTTCATGTTTCGAAAGCGATGGAGGGGTTTTCGTGTTTTCGAAATCAAAGACCTGTTTTGCGGCGGAAAGTGATGTCTTCTTTGAGAGAATTAGGTCACAATGCAGCGATCTGCAAGACTAAATGGGAGTCCTCTGGTGGCGGCTTGACTGCCGGAAGCTACGAGTTCATCGACGTGGTGTTGCAATTGAAATCCCCGTCATCGCAGAACCGTTACGTAGTGGATCTCGATTTCGCTTCTCAATTCGAGATCGCGAGGCCTACGAGCCAGTACTTGAAGCTTCTGCACCATCTCCCTCGTGTTTTTGTAGGCAAAAGTGAGGATTTGAAGACGATCGTGAAGAGCATAAGTGACGCGGCTAGGAGATCTCTGAAAAGCGGAGAACTCTACATGCCTCCCTGGAGAAAAAACCGTTACATGCAAAACAAGTGGTTCGGCCCGTACCGCCGGACTGTCAATCCCTTACCTGCGAACTCCTTGACATCGCCACCGTCGGTCAACGCTGTGAAATGTAGGCGCGTAGGCTTCGACGACGCCGTCAATGGCCGTTTGTTTGTTCGTACGTGATGATTATGGTTGAAGAAGATTTTTTAGTAAGAGAATAATAGTTATTTCTAATAATAATATGCCAGTTTTGAACATTTTTATTCGATTTTCTTTACTTAATTTTTTTGTGAGAAATGGCCCCTGCACAAACACACAAATATTCTTTGCGAGTGTCGAAATCAGTATCCAGTTAAGGAAATATTTGGGCTCACAGAAGCCAGGTTCAAGATCAGCATGCATTCTGAATGTATTAACTTGGATTATATCACCTTTCCTACAAGCAAATCTTTTCTCTCTATCAGTAGCCGGCTTTAGAATGTTAATACAATGCATAATCTTATTTCTTTGGAATTTGGATAGGCTGTTACGAGTCTAAATGCAGCATTACATAGTTTACTGGAAGGCAAGGCTCTACTTAATCATAACCATGGATTTTTTAGTGTAATGTTGACGTCTCTTAATGAATCTGTCCAATTTTCAGTTTTGATGAAGCAAAGGAAGCAGGAATTCACCATTATACTAAAAGCTTCAAAGGTTTTCCAGCCATTCTAACAGAAGATAGAGCAGGCTCAGCAACTTGCAGGTACTGTGTTCTCAGGTCCTTTCTTATGTTTTTGGCCACCACATGAACATTTTTTTACAGGGAAGAGCTTCAAAGATTTATTCATCTTGCTGCCCAAAGAGATTCGGTTGTATCTGTGTTCTAGAGCCAGATGATTAATATGAGAGTTTTTGTTAGTGAATATGCTCTCTAACCCATCGGTTGCTTGTAAGTAGCACTATTTTATTCATATAACATATTTATTATTAATAAATGCTTATTATATCTTTAATATTTATTTGTATTTGATTAATGAATGTATAGTAAAAATAAGGTTAATGAGACAAAAACGCATTGCAAAAGAAATTATAAGATTGTTATAATTATGAGATTTATATTATATCAAAACAGTGTTCCTAATATTCCTAGTTAATATTATATTAAAATTGAACAGTAATTAGAGTTGTTGAGACCAATGCATATTATGATCATTTCTTTATGAAAGAAAAAAAGTTGCTCTTATAAACTGAGGTTTGGGGGATACTTAGATCTAACTAGTGTTTGTTAAATAACATGTACACTGAACCGACCCGTAAAAAAAATCTCATATGGAGATATCACATATTTCTATTGAAAGACTCTCGTGATAGATGTTTAAGTAATTTTTAGATTTGAGATTACTAAGTTATTTTATATAGAGAGTGTAATTTTTAGATTTGAGATTACTGGATTATTTTAATCAAGGGTAACAAATATATGGGTATTAGATATAATATAAACAATATGAAAGGATTTGAGAAATCAAAAGAGGATTCATTACCTTAGATGAATTAAAAAAAATATTATACATGTTTTCAAATAGTATTGATTGTGAAATTCTTGAACAGAGTGAAATAAGTCTTGAAAAGAGTTTCAAAATTTTATTCAAAAAATCAATGACTATAATGTCGAG
This sequence comes from Salix caprea, assembly GCA_964035475.1. Taxonomy (NCBI): domain Eukaryota; kingdom Viridiplantae; phylum Streptophyta; class Magnoliopsida; order Malpighiales; family Salicaceae; genus Salix; species Salix caprea. The sequence continues at coordinate 18,588,405 of OZ037745.1, read as the reverse complement.
AATTAACATGATTTGACAATGTATACATGCTTTATACTATAATGTCTAAATTAGAACATTTTTTATAAAAAAAAAAGATAATAATTAATTTAAAAAGCTACTTATTGAAATGTTAAGTATGATTTTTTTTTTAATATTTAGAGGATCACGACTCATTGTATTTGATTTTCAAATATAAGTCAATATATTATTGAATTGATAATAAATTTTTAGAATTATGATTTTTATATGGACTAACTTTTGAGGAAATCTAATGAGACATATAATAATCACTATTTAAAAATTAAAATGAGATCAATTTTTCCAGTCAACTAATTCTTAAGATAAATTCAGTTAGAAACCCGACAACTTAAGTTTTTTTAGTCGTGTGTAGCTTTTTTATGTTATCAGAGATTTTATACTCAAGTAGTTACAAATTCAAATCTATCTAATTAAATTAATAAAATTAAGTTCAAACAATAGTAAATATATGTAAATTTCAAGTGCAAAAAGCTTTTAAGGAGTTATACAGCCATTTTTGAAAATTTATCTAATAACTTAAGCTTTTGTGTTGAATTAGTTCTTTGATAAATTCTTGACAAATAAGATTCATAATTCCATATTTTCAATGTGATATTTCATGTTACCTTCCGACTTGGGGAGTGTTCGAGACAATAATAAATGATATTTTCAAAATGTTTTTGATGTGGGACAAAAAGGATTTGACAATGAAGTAATAAGCTAAAAAAAGAAAAGAAAACACCAAAGAAAAAGACAGAATAAAAGAATGGAAGTTGGAAAAGTCTGCAACTTCTTAGTTTTTATTTAATTCATCAACATCTGCTAACATTTCAAAAAAATAAGATATAAATACTAATATACTAGCTAGAACAAACAATTGGGCTTATAGTTCACTAAATAAAATATCCAATAATAACTAAATTAAGCTTAATAAATAAATATAAATAAAACAATAACTAAATTAAACTCAATAAGCAAACCTAAATAAAATCCAATAATACAAAGGTTGAGTAATCTCTATCATTATAAACCATACAAACAATGGAACCATGTCTCAGGTTTAATTGCCTTACCAACTCTCCCGGGTTTGGAAGAATCCAACCCTGCAAAGTATAGTTTATGGCAGTTTAATGATATAGTTAACATCTTGAATGATCTAACACTACTCACTTGTAATTTATGATTGATTTTTAAAGAAGTCTAATCTATATCATGAAATAATTTCCAACATTAAGTGCACCATTATACTTATGTAAATCAACTTACATTTGTAATGTCCGAACGACTTTGCTGACGGGGGTTGAATTTCGAGTCTAGCACTCTGGGAATTTTAATCTTTAATACGCCCCAAATTATTGTAAAGGGTGCATCCTTAGGATTTTAATGAATAAGTTATTTAATCTTTATAAGCTGATCCAAGAATCCATGGTTGTCAAGCTCAGAAAATTCTTACAGTATTGTTATCTAGCTGTCTGTGATGTTTGAACCTCGGTGAAACATGCACATCACTGTCATTTTCTCCATTTTTCGATAGATACCAAATTTTAAATGCCTTGAAATAATGTCAATTCACTTCGAATGGCTCAATCTAATATAAACTCTCCAGGTTAGAAGAGCATATGATCTCAGGTTCTTAACGAAGATCATATGCATTTGCCTTGGCTGTCGTTCACCCCATCCCCTCACACCCCACTCCAAGATATCCTGTTATTCGACCCCCTGGTAAAAAAGCATGATTAGCAAGCAATGACATGGCAAAAATAAGTTGGCAAGATGCATGGTGTATTATTACGTCCACAATTCTGTGGCAATATTTCTGAAACTCTTCTTTTTACACAATCTCAAACAAGCAATTTCAGCTTTTTCATCCCAATAAAAGGGAAGGTCAAGTCACCTTTCCCCAGTGTTAAAAAAATTCCGTGGATCCAGTAGCAATAACTAAATTACAAATAACAGTGGCGGCACTCACAAGCGTGGGCCATTGTTTTCTATGTCATCATCTGCATTAACCTTCCTCCCCAAACTCCTTTGTGAATCTTTCATGGACATCTAGATCAGCTTTGCTCACTGTTGGCCTTTGTCTTGCTAGGACCTTGTCAAAATCTGTTTTCATTATTGGGGGTGGAAGGAGCTGCAGATGTAGTATCAGCATCGGTAAATTTTGTTACTAAAACAATAAGCAGACAAGAAATCAAAATGCAGACATCCCCACTTGTTATCTCCCAAGGTCTACATATATTTCCTTACAGACAAATAAGCTTTTTGTACATGTTTAGAAAGAAAGAAAAAGAAAGATCTTTGATTATAAGTCATTGCTTGATGCAGTGGCAAAGACATGGGATCGCAAATATAAAACGACAAGTTCAAGTGTTATTAGCGGCCATGTCATCAAAAAAGCTGCAGACATGCCTAATACTATATTCTACCTCTCAAAACCCAAAATAGGGCAATAACAGATCTTATTTTAAAGCATCTGCACTTACCTTTTCTGCAAGTCCTTTTGCTGCAAGCTCCTGCATCGAGATTTGGACAGCACCAGGTTGCTTTGGTCCACAAGGCACCCACATATTATCAGGATTATTTATGAAAAACATAGCATCTTGGGTTTTACGAACTGGTTCAAAGAGGACATCTTTGACCTGAGGGGCAAAAATAGAGCAAAAAGAATAGCATCAGCCACACAAACCATTATGACCAAGGAAAAAATTAAATAAAAGATAGGGGCAATGTGCTTACACAAACAGCAATATCTGAACCTGAAAAACCCTGTGTCTTTCGACCCAAACTTTCAAAATCACTTTCAGTCAAGTTGTGAGGAGTATCTCCTAGATGCACCTGTGCAAATAATTCAAGACAGCAAAATCTCATAAAATATGTAGCTTGCATAAAGATGGCCTCATATCAAAATATTTCTTGCAATGGAGTAATACTATTACAAAATCAATGACTAGACAGAATACCTTGAACATATGCTGCCGAGCCTTAATTTCGGGTAGTGGGATATATATGCGCTTATCAAAACGTCTCCTGATGGCCTGTGCTCACTACTGATTATAAACAGTGCCAAATAGACTTGATGATTCAAAATTAAATGCCAAAAATAATCTCAGAACCCCCTCACCTGATCTAGAGCATATGGAGTATTTGTTGCTGCAAGAACAAGAACCTTCTGATCATTGTTCCCTACACCCTATATATCAGAAAGACAAGGTCAGACTCCATAATAAAAATTGAAAATATGAATTCACAAACTTTTAAGTCGGATTTTACATTACCATCTTGAATTCAAGGAAACAATACATACTAAAACTAACTTATAATCCATTGTGTTGAGTTTATCTTAATAACAAAAATCTGGCATAATTAAAATCCAGTCTCAATCTATCTTTTGACTTCTGCACCATCAAGGCCAGAAACTTTTCTCAGCCAGAATATTTAACAAATGTGTTTGACAATTCTCTTACATAGTTAGATCAAATTTTACATTGTGAAATGAAAAGCATTAATAGTTGCAACTAAATGAAGGCAAAATGAGTAAGAGGGTAAGATGAAAGCCTTATAATAGCATAGGAGATCACATTCTCCTTCACTTCCAGCACATGAAAATAGATACCTGCATCTGCACAAGAAGTTCAGTCTTTATGCGTCTCGAAGCTTCACTCTCATTGCCCTCTCCACGTTGGCCACACAAGGAATCTATTTCATCGACGAAAATGATTGAAGGAGCACTTTCACGGGCCATTTGGAAAAGGTTTGAAACAAGCTTTTCACTCTCACCCATCCACTTTGAAACCAGATCTGAGGAAGAAATACTGGGGGGGAAAGGTTTCAAAACCAGCATGCTATGGTCTAATAACAAACAAACATAAAAGGTCTTGACACAGAACAGGTGAGATTTTTACACAAGGGCAAGAAACATGAACTGCTACAGCAATGCAGAAGATTGCTCCCTTGGGGGGCAACCATGCATACTTGAAACTAAGCAGAAATAAACATCAAACTGAAAAATGTATATCTTGAGGCGGGCATATATAAGGGTTTATTTTATGATTAAAAAAATATATACCTGAAAAAAGTGGAGTCTGCTTCAGTTGCAACAGCCTTGGCCAAGTATGACTTTCCAGTTCCAGGTGGCCCATATAAAAGAAAAGCCCTCCAAGGCCGTCTCTTACCTAAAGAGAGCAAATGGAGGATTCATAAATTTAGCAAAACAAAACAAGTCAAAGTTGTGATAACAGGTTGACCAATTAATACTGATGGCCAACGCTGTAATCTAAAGTTCAAAACAAAATGCAGCATGGATTTCACTAGTGGAAGGTTGTCCTAACAAAGTAGGGCACCATTTGACAGCAATGATAGGCAAAGGACGCTGGACTTTTGAAAAGCCAATGATGAAACCACCTCTACAAACTAGAGATAAAAGTCCCTCAAGAACTCAAAATCTCTTTTCCCTCTCATCACTATCTAGTCCAATTGTGTAAGCCTATGCAAAGACAAGCAACCTAGAAAATATTATAAATGAGCCACTTCATATTGAGCACAATCTATTATAGTCTCCTATTACAAAAGTAATCATGAACCATACTGAAAGAAAAATCAAAATACTACCACATGCATATGAGAATTTATAAGATCCAAAAATTTCTCCTATTACAAAAATCTTCTCTATTCACTTTTAGAGACAGAACAGAAGCTAGCTTAATTCACTTGATTTAGTTCCAGAAGCGAGTAAGGTAGCCAAACAATGCTTCAATAAGAAGTGGAGGATTTTCCCCAGATGAGAAGCAGGTGCTAGACATTCATAACTCTCGTTCAAAATTTGAATGTATCATTCATCATTTATGATCTAAAAAATATATCAATTCACCTTCATTTACGTGGAACAAAAATACAAGGCGACTCTATCAAAAACATGAAACTGAACTCTTTTTCGCTCCATCTAGATCATAACAAAAGGTCAATGGCATTCTCATTCGCTATACTTGAAAAAACAAATTAGACAGTTACGAGGAGAAAACAAATTATCGAAATAGCTGCATAAATGACAGATTATGAATATAGAAATCATAGTCCCGTCAGCACAGTTCAATAATGACTTCATTAGCCAGTTAATAACCACACAAACACAATTCTCACGCACCAACAAACGAACCCAATTCTTTGATCCTCACTTACCAGATAAATCACATACTAATCTCTAATTAATCAAACATAGCAATCCAGTCCAATCGACAAAACAGACAGCACAATATCAATCACACATTGCTTCCTCCTAAAAAACCACAGTAACACACAAGTTCCCATCTTTCAACCGCAATTCATCAAACCCAAAAAAAAAACGAAATCAGCAAAACTAAAACCTACCTGTAAAAAACTGAGGGAACTTGACGGGCAAAATAACAGCTTCTTGCAGAGCCTGCTTAGCACTCTCAAGACCAGCCACATCATTCCACTTCACATTAGGCTTTTCTCTTACAATCGCCGAGTTCAATCCAGCTCTCAACTTATCCTTCTCCCGATCATCCCCATCCTCACCATCTTTCGGCTTAGTCTTGGGCCTCGTCGCAAAGGCAGCATCCCCGTTAGAATTAGGCCCGGGACCTCCTTCATCAAGAACAGTCTTGATCTCCTCGGCCCGACGAAGATACTCGTTGAATTTCTGAGTGATGGCTTCACGAATTTTAGGGTTCTTCTCGTATTTCAAGTGAGTCCTGAAGTATTCAAGCGCGTTCATGTATAAAGGAAACGCCTTTGAGTAATTCCCTGCATTGTCTTCCTGTACAGCTTGTTTCACGTACTCTATTGCTTGTTCTTTGAAATTGCTGTACATAGCTAGGGTTTGATTCCGATTAGATTTATGAGAGGATGGATGATGATTGCATGAGAAAAGATTTGATTATATTATTCTGGTGTCAGTGATTTATTTGGTTGGATTTTGTTAATCAGAGAGATTGGGACTGGGATTTTGAGAGGAGGGAGGGATTGGAAAGGGGAGAGGCGAGAAGAGATGTGAGGGAAGGAAGCGCGTGTGGGAGAAAGAAGGAGCCATTTGGATTAAGGAAAGTTCTTAAGAAAGTGTGTTCCTAGTATTGAAAAATTGCTCGCCAGATTGTTTACAATAATTAAAAATATTAATCAAATAATGTTTTGAAAAATATTTTACTTTTGATATTTTTTTAATTTTATTATTTAATATTAGGTTTATAGGATATTAAGTTTTATAATTTTTTAATTTAATTTTATATATTTATCCTAGACTTATGATCTGAATCACAAGTTTGACAAATTACCTTGAATGAGATAAAAAAAATTCTTTTTTTGTAATTTTTTTTAATTCTATCTTTCAATGTTAAATTGATAATGAATTGAACTTTATGTTTTGTTTTAGTTTTCTTTCTATGATTTATTCTTATTTTATGACTCGAATCACGAGTGTAGCAGGTTAACCCCGGTTAACTCAAATTGTTTTTTTGTATGCTTTTATAATTGTTTTTTTATCAATTTCATCTTTCAACATTAGGTTAATAGAGAATTGAGTTTTATAATTTATTTTAATTTAATTTTTATTAGGTATCTTGATTTCATGATTCAGATCGCAAGTGTAGAAAGTTAATCAGGGTTAATTCAAGTTATTTCTTAAGTTATTTTCTTAAATTGCATTTGTTTTCAGTTTCATCCTTTAATATGAGTTTATTGTAAATTGAGCTTCGCAATTATTTTAATTTATTTTTTTGAGGTTATCATGATTTTATAACTTGGTATGTTAATTGTGTGTTAGTTCGAGATGACATGAATTGATCTAATATGTTATTATTTTATTTTTTATTAAAAAAGGTCTTATATTAAATATTTATTTTAAATCAAATTATGTTTTAACCGTTATGTCAGATTATCTTTGGATCAGGAAATTAAGTAAATATTGATAACAACACTACATATATTGTCAATTCTTTTATTGTTTACATAACAAAATTAATCCTAAATCTACATTGCAAAATATTAACAAATTACTTTTTTTATTTTCTAAAACAAAAGATTTATTAAAATTATCTTTTATTCTATGCACGAGGTTGTGATGTATTTGATGATTCACATGACATATATTATAAATAACCATATAATTAATTTATATAATTCATGAAGTTGGTTTTGATTTTTTTAACAACTAAAAGTGATTATACATTATTGCTTATGTCTTCTCAAAATAATTTCACCAAATCTAGTATTCAAATTATAAGTCGTATTAACATCATTGGCAACATTTAGATAACCAATCAATTATTATTATTTTTATTGTCAGTCACATTGACGTTATTAGTCTTATCTAAGGTAATTGGTCAAGTATTAATCTTAATTGCTAGATATACTTACATCACTAGTCCTATTTTCAGTAGTATCAATTCTGATCGACGGACATGTTGATGCCACAGGTCTCATTCCAAAAATCTAGTTAACTATCAATCCTAGTCATCAGACATACTAACACCACACCACCAATTCTATTTCAGGAATCTAGTTATTATCAATTCTTTTTATTAAAGTGGATGTCTAGTTCGGCTTGCGAGCACCTCGACTAGTTTCATGAACCATGAAGTTAACGGTCATGTAAGCCTCTAGTGGTCATCATATTAGCAATTAGAGGGCTCGAATCTAAAATCATAGGGGGAGCAAACCTCTTAGTCTCAAGCTCTTATCACTGTGTCACCTACTATATGGTTAATTAACAATCTTGATCATCAATCATATTGACACTATTAATCATATTATAGGAATATAGTCAATTATCAATCATGATTGTCATACATATTGACATCACTAGTTCCATTCTAGGAATCTAAATCAATTTTTACCCCTTCAATATTCATGTTACAATTGATATAATAACATGAATAAATTATTGTTATTCAACATTAAGAAACTTTAATATAATAAATGGTTACGACAAATAACACTTTCCTCATGCAAAATCCCTTATTTCTAATTGTATCTCACGACCTATCTTATATCACTAAGAGTAAAATATCATATATACAATTCAATTACTATGAAAAATTATTTCAAATTCAAATCTCAAACCAATAGCAAGGTAAATAGATAGTTTTCTCTGCTTAAAAAGTATTCAATATATTATTTTACTTCGTGTAAACATTTTTTTTTATATAAAAAATGGCCTTAACCAAATATCCTATATAAGAAAGATATGAGTTTTATTTCGAATAAAACCCTTACTCTTAATCAAACTCATTAATCTACACATTTAACCAAAGTTTCTCATCAATTTGGTTAAACCAAATTTGTCATTACATTATTCTACTAAAACCAAATCTACCTTTCAAGAAAACATAGTTTCATTTACAAATTCGAAGCAAATTGGCATATGATTTAAACATTGCACATCCCACTTAACATCTTACAATACAATTTTTACCTCAACTAAATTAATTTCATTCATTATTCTTTTTGTCATTCCAAAACCAAACATACACAAGAAGGACAAACAAATTCTTTCATATTTCTTAAAATTCCTCAGATACCACCCTAAATCATTGATTGATCAATCACACATATTATTATCTAATTTCCATAACAATTTATACAATAAATTTTCTCTAATCTATTTTTTTTATTCTTAGGCAAACTTACTATGGAAAAAAAAGATACTTAATTTCATTTAAATTTATCATAATTAACACTCAATTCATGTTTTATCCCTTACTTTAAGCATGTCTAAACATAATTCAACCATAAATTAAATCAAAAAATTTGTTTCATTTTTTTTCTTATCATATGGTTAAAACCTCATTTCCTCCATTTCTTTGTAATTGATATAGCACTCATCTATTGAACATCTAAATAACATATTTTAACATGGATTAAAGATCAATTCAACCAACCAATTCAAAATCCCTATATAATCATTAGTGGTCGAATAAGGGTATAATGGAAGAACACCAAATTCTTACCATCCTTCTCTTTTCTTTTTCAAGCTTAAACTCATAAAACCTCTCAAAACTTTTCTTCTTTCACTAAATCTCTTTATTTTCTTATTATTCTATCACATTTTATTGAGATTTTGTGAAGGAAAATCAATAAAATATCAATTTCTTCTCTCCTTCGTTTTTTTTTCTTGGTCAACACTAATAGAGAAAAAAATGACTTTCTAGGTAAGCCATTATATATATATATATATATATATATATATATATATATATATATATATATATTAGCTATATTTCTATTTATTTAATATATACCACTATTTCTTATGTATATAAGTTGTTTCTTTCTAATTTGGTTTATTATCATGATGGAACTTTTTTATATTATATTTAATAAAAAAAATTATATATATATATATATATATATATATATATATATATTAACGTGAATATTCGGGTCAACTTGTGCATACCTCGACAAATCCCACAAGCCTTGAAGTAACGACCATATAAGCATATAGTAACTATTATATTAGCAATTAATAGTAAAAGTTTCGGACTAAGAATTTTACTAACTCAAAAGAAAGATTCTAAATAGGATTTACAAGCATCAAATTAGCAAAAAAAACACATTCCAAGTGAAGATATTTATCTCTAGCAACATCATTAATCCTCAAAATCAAACCAAATTTGTGGGTGAAATGCACCTTTTTTTTCTTATAAAATATTCTTTTAAAATTTGTTATTCCAAATTCACCGTACGAGAAGCTTTTTTTCCCCCCGACAATGCACGAAATGTTTTCGGAAAGTAAATTCGGAATTGGTCAAGCTTTAGAAAAAACTTTCGCACAGTAAATACAGGCGTCATGTGATGTTAATGTTGGCGGCGGCGGCATAGAAGAGAGGAGAACAAGACCAAGAAATGGGAAAGAAAGAAAAGAAACAAAAACAACAGCAGAAGACTTCACGAAGAGGAGCTTCTTACTATAGAAACGAGGAAGACGAAGAAGACTATGACTTCAATAACAACTACTCACAAAGTTTAGCTTCTTCTTCTCTTTCTGACCAAGAACCAGAACAGGATGACTCCAATGAAGAAGAAGAAAAAGAAGAGGAGGAGGAGGATGCTGATGACAAAACAGCATCAAAGAAAGGCATGCCCTCGAAGTTTCTTCTCTACCAGCAATCTGTACAGGTAAATCAATGAATTATAATTGATTGGTTTTTTGAGAGAGTATGGCCTCATTGTTATTGTCATGCGAGTATTAGACTAGGAACAAAAGCTAAAGAACAAAACCCATCAACCTATTTTTCTTATTAGCGCTGCATTTGGTTCTTGATGGAATGTGGATGACAAATTAGAGACGAGGGAGTGAGTTTTTTGTCTGAATTTGCAGCAATTACGAGTTGAAATGGTTTTATTAACTTGAAAGGAACGATACATAGAATTGCATAATTATGTTTTTGGCTATTAAGTTTCAGCTTTTATGATGGTAAAGGTGGGATTTTAAGGATTTTTTGTGATATGTGGATTCAGTCACCCAAAGGAGACATAAGCTACTTGCAGAAGTTCTTTTTGCTGTACGTGGGTGGGAGGTTGCCTCTTCATCTCCAGGAAGATTTTTGCGGCACTGCCCTTCTTAGGTAACATACTTGGCTTTACTGCTTTACCATTGTGCAGCCATTCCCCTTTTATCTCCCCTCCTTTTTGATGCGATTCATTAGAAATTAAAAGAACAAAATGACATGAAAATGCAAAGAATAAATTAAGATCAACTTTTCCACATTTTTCAGGTTCATCCAACTCGAGTTTTCAAGTAGGGTTCGGTAATTTGATTCTAATTTCAAAAGCAAATTAGTTGTTTGTAGAAAAACTGAGACATTGCTTTCCTATTTTGTAATTGGATATCTGGAAGGGGGAAATAATCACAATAGCAATTATCTTCTGTCCATCCATCAATTATTTGATATAATCATAGTTGTGAAATCTTAATTTGTTATAATTATGAGGGAAATGTCATCTTCTGGCTGGTTGCATTTATCTCGCAGAAAATTTTTCTTGGAAAATGAGTTTTTTTTGTCACTAGTCTTATAGTGATGGAGGTGAGGACATCAACAATAAGGTGGTGGTGGTTGTCATGGTAGAAGTGGTGGAGTGATAATGGAGACAATGTGGCTATGTTTAGGAAAAGGCAGTGAGGTGATTTGTTACTGTACTAGGAGTGGTGAATTGATGTTGGTAAGATTTTGGGGGTGATGGTAAATGGTGATTGTCTTTGTTGTGGCATGATAAGGTGGCGGTGGTAGCATTAGTGGTTGAAGATGTTAATGGCAGTGATAGAATTGGTTCAAGTGGTTTGGTAACGAACTGTGAGTTGGTAGTTCCTCAGAAACGAGTCTGTTCTTCCTTCTAGAGATAAATTATATTCTGTCAAAAGAACTTTGTTTTCAGATTGAAAAGCATATTCCTTCTGTTAACCAATCATTCAATGTGAAACAAAAACTGAAAGATACAAAAATATTTTCATACGTGCATTCTAAATTGCTGCTAATGCGATGCATTTCTTAATGAATATAGTAGGCTAGCAAAAGACCTGTTACTTTGTTTTCCTGATTTGGTAAAGGAATTGTTATGAATAAAATGACTGGTTTACACAAGATGTGTCCACAAGCTACTTTCAAAGGCAATGCTATGTGTGCCTTCACAACTTTATTCTTTTGACAGTACAGAATGGCTTCGTAATGACTCAAGACGGACTGCTGTAGGAGTGGATTTGGATCTCGAGGCGCTAAATTGGTGCATAGAAAATAACATAAATAAAGTCGGAGCTGATGGATATTCTAGAATATCCCTCTTCCATGGAAATGTCTTGCAGCCTCTTGCAGCCAAATTAGTCAATTTTGAATCTCAAGAAATCATCAATAGCATTGGATCCAAGGATTGCAAAGATGACAGTGAAAGCAATGAAGTAAAATCTGCTGTCCAGGTGGGCTCATCTACCTCGACAGATGATATGTACATGAAGAGAAATGTTCAGCTAGTTCCAAGAGATATTGTGTGCGCTTTTAACTACAGTTGCTGTTGTCTCCATAAACGAGTAGATCTTGTTTTGTATTTCAAGCATGTTCTTGATGTCTTGTCGAAAAAGGGTGGTATATTTGTAATGGATTTATATGGCGGTACATCATCAGAGAGCAAGCTAAGGCTTCAGAGAAGATTTCCAAATTTTACGGTAAATATTTATGTTTTCAGTACGTATATGAATTTGCAACATTAACTGGAGGTTTGTAGGTACAACTTTCACATTCATCAATTTCCTTTCATGGAAAATTTCAGGATTTAAAGGATGTATCTTTTAAATAATTATCATGTAAGTTGGGTTATAAACCTTTATGCTATTTTGTAATAGACTACTACTTCAAACTGATTCATGAGTGATAATCCGTAGCAGGATTTTTTAATTCTTAATGATACGATGAAACAAACATTATGACCTTAGGAATCTATTGGATCAAAAAGTTCATTTTCTGAATTTATAAATTTATATTTCTAATCATAGATTTTATTTTTTTAAGCCATTTCTGTTATTCTAGCGTCCATAGATATGAACTTCCTTGGTTAGTACATCTTCTTGCCATGCTTTCCTAACTTCTTCCTTGTACCACTGATTTTTTGTATAGTATTTTCTTTCTCTATAGCTAATGCAGAAGTGAAATTATATATCATAGGATTCCCTGACCTCCTTCAATTGCAGGGCTAAAGTCATTTGCTGCCAAATTTCTTCTGGAACTCCAAACCACAATTTTTTTTAACGACTTAATTGCTATTAACATGTGTAGTATATCTGGGAGCAAGCTGAATTTGATATCATCGGGCGCAAAACAAGGATTAGCCTCCACTTTCATCTCCAGAAGCAGCAGAGAAAACTTCGCCATGCATTTTCTTACACTTGGAGGCTGTAAGCTGTGTTGTTTTCCCACTGGAATGTGCAGTTAAATATTTTCTTCGTTTGAAACTAGCATTGATAAATAGAATTCCTGCTAATGATTCTTTATGCTCCCAGATGGTCATTGCCAGAGATCAAGGACTGCCTGGAAGAGGCTGGATTTCAATCCGTCCATTTTTGGATTCGGCAGATGCCAGACACTGAAGCAAGCAGGAGAACAGAAGGGTTTGGTGCTGGACGAGAGATTAAGTACGAGGAGGTCATGACTTTTGAACAGGTAGATGCTTGGAATGCTTATGTAGTAGCTGTTGCAAACTAAAATGGTGGCCCATCCTTTTTTTACTACTTGATCTTGGCATGCTGTTATTGTTGATCCTACTATCATAAGAATTATTATGATCTCAAAATTTGGTTCTAGAATGCTGCTTCCATAACTATGATACCATTTTTACTTTTGCATTATAAAATGCTTAAGTTTTTATATTGATAGCAATTAACTTTTTATTTTTAATATTTTTGGAGCAGCTCCTCAATAGTCTCATTGTTAGGTACCATTTGGGAGTGAAAAGCTCAACCTCACACACACACACCCTCTCCTCACATTCATATGATCTGTTCTGAGTTTTATTTGGATTTGGGCATATTCTATGTACAGGATTTAAATCTCTTTTTCCTTCAAGGACTTCTCCTACTTCTATAAATAAAAATATCCCTTGAAATAAAACACTCCCTATATATTCCTCAAGTTTTTCAACGTAAAAAAAAAGTTCAAAAAATATATCTTAGAATCAAGTCACTGGTTAAATTTTCAATTAGTAATTTAAATAATATAAATGAAAAATGAAAGAAATGACAATGAAAGAAAAAAAGTAAAAGAAACTTAGACCTTAACTCATCTTGAGTGTTGAATTTAAAAAGAAAAAACTTTGTTAAACCAAGTTAACTTGCAAACTCTATGACTATGAGTATAAGAATGGGATTATCTCATAGAAAAAATTCAAAGATCAATTTTTAATAAATTAAATGAGAGTGTGACAGTCTTATAGAAAATAAAATAAAAAAGAGAACATTGAAGCTCAATCTCTAGCAAATAAAATATAGCACCAAGTTAACTTAAGAAAACTCAGGTTATTTTTAAAACTAGTAAAATATCCTACATAAAAACAATTTATCTCAAATAAAATAAACAACATTCAAACAACCGTGAATTAAATTCAAAAGCAATTTTTTTTAAAGGAGGGTGAAATATAAAAATAATTCTAATTTTAACAATTTATAAAAAACAAGTATTTTGAATATAGAAGTATGGGATTAGAAAACAAATATCAATTTAAAGAATTAACCAAAATAATAATTAAAAAGATTCGAGAAAGCTAGGTCATTTTCAAGACCAATAAAAAAATCTCATATAAAATATATTTTTTTTTAAAAAAAAAAACAATAATCTTAGTCTCTAATTGAATAAATGATGAAGGATGAAACATGGAGAAAATTAGCTTAAACAAAAGAAGAATAAGAAAAACAAGCAAACCCCGATTAAATATTTAAAACTCTCAACCTATGAAACTCTGGATTTGAGCTCAATCAAGATGCTTTGCTACTAGCCAATTTAAAAAACTTGTCAAAGCAAAAAATAAAAATAAAAATCATCAGAAAGAGTATCAAATTTGATATAAGCTTCTTCTTTTTTCAAACAATGGTGAAATTATAAAACAAAATTAATTTTAAAAATGATTTTAAACAAAACAAATAGTAACAGAAAAATAGAAATCTATGAAAATAAAAAGACATTTGAATTTTATAAATTACTCTAGATAAAAAAAAATATATACATGTATAATATAAAGGGCATGAACCAAATACAAATAATGAACAAATTAAAATGTTGTTATAGAATTTTTAAATGGCTGGGTTGAAAATTATGAGGAGAAATAATCAATAAGAACTTTAGAACACATGCCCTGTATATTTACAATATTGTTGATGAAGATAAATTTTGGTGGCCAAACAACCTCTCTCTCTCTCTCTCTCTCTCTCTCTCTCTCTCACACACGTGCTGCCTAACACGATACAAAAGATCTCCTCTGTCATGATTGTTAGAGAATCATAAGATATAATTCCCAAACATTTGTTCAGATCTATATTAAAAAAAAACATATATATATATATATATAAGCATCACTTAGTTATATACATACGTATACATACATACCCATTGGTTTGGTCCCCTCCAATTTTTTTTATTGTGAGTGTCCAGGTCAGCTTGCATGCACCTCAACTAATATCACAGGTCTTGAAATTAATGATTATATAAGTTTCTAGTGATTATCATATTAACAGCCACATGACTCGAACTTGACACTAAAGAAGAAGCAAACCTTTAATCTTAAATTTTTATCATTAGACTACTTACTAAATGGTTGGTCCCCTCTCCAATTAATGGGTGTTTGATACTGCATTACAAAAATATTTTTGGAAAAAATTAAAAAATATATTTTTAATTTTTACCCTTAAATTAAATGTTTTTGATATTTTTAGAGTATTTTCATAAATAATTTTTAAAAAATAAAAAAAAATATTTTAATATATTTTTAAACAAAAATCACTTTCAAAACTAATTTTAAACACCATTTAACAAACACTTTAAAATTTTTTTTTTAGAAAAAAAAAACATGAAATGTTTATTATAGTATCATCTTTTTCCAACGCGTAAATAGAAACGGTCCAAATTGAACACCCCCATCTTAAAAATAATAATAATAAAAAAAAAACTATGTACTATCCTTGATATATACCTTACCTGAATGAATAAACGTGTCTTAAACGGCTTCTCGAACAGTTTCAACTTTGACGGCCAGAATTTAAAAATAAATTAATAAATAAAATTTTCCATTATTTAACGCTTATAAAAAGAATAAACCTTTTGTTTAACTCTAAAGAAAACAGAAAGGGAAAGAAAAATAAAGGAAAAGGAAGGACACGAAGAAGACTCCACTCCGATACATGATTCTTCTTCCCTTCCCTTTCCACGCCAGAATTTCTGTATATAATTTTCAACCCCTCTCTCTTGTTCTTCCTGCCCTTTTCTTCTCTCTCCAATTCAGAGCTTAAAAACACATCCCACCAGGTAATTATCACCATATGATTTTGCTATTCTCTCATCTTTCCCTGCCTCTTTTTTCTACTACTTTTGAAGAAAAAAACTGGTTATAACCGAGTCCGGCTGTTGTTGTGTGTTTTTAAATCTTGGGTTTTTTCCTTGTGTGTGTTAGATTAAAAACGAGGAAATCAAGAAATCCTGAAAAACAATGGCAGAAGAACAACACAGATGCCAAGAACAACGACTCTGCGTAAACAACTGCGGTTTTTATGGGAGCTCAGCGAAAGAAAATCTTTGTTCTAAGTGTTACCGTGATCTTCATCAATCACAGACCTTGAATCATCAGCTGCTAAACCCATCATCATCGGCTGCTTCTGTTTACTCCTCATCCCCGGCCGTTGATGTTCTAAATCTCAACACCAACCAGAAAGCTCCTGTTGTGGTGGTGGGAGATGATAAAAAAGAGGAGGTAAAGGCAGGAGAGCCTGCGGCTGAGAAGCAGCAGCCAAACAGGTGCTTGGAGTGCAGGAGGCGCGTGGGGTTGACGGGGTTCAAGTGCAGGTGTGGTATGGTGTTTTGTGGAACACATAGGTACCCGGAACAACATGGTTGTAAATTTGATTTTAAGAGTTTAGGGAAACAACAGATTGCCAAGGCTAATCCTGTTGTTAAGGGAGAGAAACTCCAGAAAATTTAATGGGTTTTCTCCTTGCCGTTCATTTTAGGGGTGCATTCCGCAGTGTTGACGGCCTCCGCCGCCGGTGGTGCCGGCGTTAGAAGGAAGTAGTTCTCGTGGGTTCGGTGGGGGTCGGGGTATTGTTGCTTTCTCATGGCTTGTGTAAATTCCAAATATTTAATGATAAACTTTTAGCATTTTCCCTTTTTTAGAAATAACTCATTTTGCCGACAATTTTTTTAATGATTTGCCAGTATTTTTATTTTATTTAATAATTCGGGGTGTTTCTTTCAATAAAGGTGAATATAGAGGTAGGAATGAGAATTTCTCAAATCATTAAGAAGCAACTATAAAATAGAGATAGATGCTTAAAAAAGTATAATAAAAGAAAAAAAATTATTTTTTTAGTCTATTTGTTTTTTAATATTTATTTCTAACATGAGTATGTCAAACACATAAAAAAGATAAATTAATGAAGCAAAAATTAAAAACAAAAATATTTTTAAAACATAAAAATAATAGATTCTTAGTTAATAAATCTAAATACTTTTATAACAGAGAGAATAATTCTTGAATATTTTTAACTTTTTTTTTACCATGATGGGTAGAGTTGGGGTTTTAGAACATGTTTTGCATTGAGACCCCGTTTGGGAGTGCATTGCAATCGGTGTTTGGGAAAAAATTGAAATTGTTTTTTTTTTTTTTTTCATTTTAAAAACTGGTGGTTTGGTATTTTTAGATCATTTTGATGTGCTGATATCAAAAATAATTTTTAAAAAATAAAAAAATATTATTTTGATGTATTTCGGTTTTTGAAAAGCTACCGTAACCGCACTCCCAAACAGGCCCGTGGCTTTTCAAAATAATTTTATTTGAAAATATATTAAAATATTTTTTAAAAAAGTTAATTTAAAATATATAAAATATAATCATTTTTCTCTCAAAAATATTATTAAACAAAAATAAATCAGTTATAAATAATACTTTTAGATGGATCCACCATGTGTCTGCCTTAATCTTTAAGAGTTCATATTTTATCCTAGCTAGATGCAAGCTGGTTTTAATGATTGAATTAATTATTATTATTATTATTATTATTATTATTATTATTATTATTATTATTATTATTAAAATCCATTCATGCAACCACTTATTTACTGGATTATAAAATGGAAAAAAGAAAAACTATAACCTAAAAAGCAATAGTTTTAATGATTGAATTAAGAAAAGAAAAAGAAAAAGAAATCCATCCATGCAACCGCTTATTTACTGAATTATAAAAAGGAAAAAGAAAAACCATAACCATAACCTAAAAGAAAAGGAAAAACTACTTGATTAAAAAGAATTTTAAATCTTTTAATTCTGAATGCTGCACTGACAACAAAGTTGAAATCGCAGGGCTATAAGTTTTTGCTGAGCATAGCAAGTTGCTTCGTGCCTCGAGCAATGATGATGATTATATATATACTGCGAGCCGGCTGCAAGATTTGGGAGTAAAAAATTGTTTTTTGAAATATCATTAAAAAAAAAATTCGAGAACCAGTAGAATCTAACGGACAAATTTTGAAAAAATGTAGATCGAGTGCAACTCAGTTTTTTTAAGAGAATCATGATAAATCTTATATCTATTATCTATTCAAATTTATTTCATTAATGATTTAAAAATTAAAAAAGATTGTTTTATCTATATTTATTTTATTCTTGATGTTTGACTTTTTTTTAATTAGTTATCCATCACGATATATAAATCTAGATCTCATCCCTATATTTTATAAACAAAATCATTTTTTTACATATAAATGATGTATTTTATTAATAAAAAACTTGTCTTTTTTATATCTATTTTTTTCCCTCTAGACTTTTAGATAAGAAAAAAAATGATTTATTAACATCTTGTTTTTCTAAAGTCTTATTCATAATGCTATTGAAAATAAAATAAAAGACTATAAAAGTTGTTTTGATTTATAAAGGTAAGTATTATTTTTAAGTTTTCAATATATATATATATATATAAGCTACCTTGTTTCGAGTAGCCTAATCCATTGAATATACTTATTATATCAACATGGGCTTAATATGTCAAATCTAAAATTTTAGTCATGAGACCATAATAATTTAATAGAAAATATATTAAAATAAATTATAAATATAATTCTAAATCAACCTAGTATTGAATGATAAAATTAAAAAGAAAATTGAATAAAAATATCTAAAAAAAGACCTTGTGCTAACATGTCAAACCCTCGAACTAAATCATGAGGATGAGATAAACTCATAGAAAGAAAATCAAAACAGATTATAAAATTCAATTCATAATAAAAATCAACATTGAAAAATAAAAATTAAAACAAATCAATCAAAAAAATATAAAAAACAATTTAAATCAATGCGAGTTCACTTGTCAAATCCATGACACTAGTCATGAGATAAGTATAATCTTATTGATAACAAACTAAAAAAAATGATCATTAAGGTCGAAAGCCCTCTAACATGTCATTTTGCCTAAACTTTTCTAGATAATATAATTGCATATAGACACTAGGTGCAACTTAGAATTGAGGAGCTATAAAGGAGGGTGCTATTGTGGATGTGAAAATTGTAAAGGTGGCAAAACCTATTTTTTCTCATGATTTGCTAACATAGTCTGGGTGAGCAATTGCACTTAGTTGATTTGTTTTTGGTTGAATGGTTGGACAAAAATATTTGTTGTATTTGAAAGGTTTATCATGTGTTCTATTCTAGGAGTGTCTTTATCTGTTATTAATGGTGATTAGATATATCAAAAAACCAACACTATAAAGATAGTTGATTTTTTTTAAAAAAAAAATCCCCATAAAAGGTGTCAAATAATGATATTTTAAAATCTAAAGTGCTTAAGAATATGTTTTTTAGTGGTTGAATTATGGGTTAATCACAAGTACTATATAGAACATATATTTGTATTATTTATGAATCGTAGAAAGCTTGTAACCTATAAAATAACCCCTATGAGTGGGATTCAAGGACCTTCATTTGGTAAACCATTGACTTTTAAGAAAAATCATTATAATAAATAAAAGAATGAACATTTATTTTCAAGAACAAAAGTGTTTGCTCTCAATTTTTATATGATAAATACTCTGGAATTAAAAATATTTTTTTTAGAATATAAATTGTGAACCTTTTACAACAGTTCAATGAGTATTTATAACCCATGAACTTTGTTTTTTTCTTGAGTGACAAGGATGAAGAGTCATTTTTCTCTGATAGCATTAGTAAGAGATAAATATCTCTTGCACATGTATTCATAGAGAAAAAACATCCTTTACATATGCATTGACAAGAAAAAATATGTCTAACATTAATATTATATGTTAAAAGTTGTTAGAATAAGCAAATGGAGCCTTATGACCCAGCATTACCCCTATTATAATCTTCAGTCCTTTAGCCTTCTACGTTTAATACATTATCAAGTGCTCGATCAATAAGTATGGTAGCGAGCCATTCTCATGATCACTTGTCACTAGCACATAGTCGAGCTCAAAGGTCTTGGGTTTGTCAGTACGCTAGACTCATGCCAATTAGGCTTGACACACAACCAAGCGCAGGGTTAAGGGGTTAGGATGGTCGCTAGATCCATGCTAAATTGGGCTTTAAGCGCAACCAAGCTTAAAAGTGATGGATCTAGTGGTTTGCTAGACTCATGCATAATTGGGTTCGGTGCACAACAAAGCATAAATATATTGAATCTAATAACTCGTTAAACTCATGTTCACTTGAGCCTAACATAATACAAACTTATATAGAATTTAACAACTTATCAGATTCATGTTTATCCGGACTCAATAATACATAGCCAAGTCTAATAACATTATTATGATAGTTTGTGAGACCCTCGTCCTCTTAAGCTTAACACGCAGCCACGTCGAAGAGTATTAGAGTTATACTATATGGAGATATTGAATGTTAACATAAGTCTCACCCGCCAATCAATAAATCCCCACCTTGTCTTTGATTATTCTAAACAAGAATAATTATGGTTCTAATTCATTGTTTATAACGTGCCAACAAATACTTATACATCAATATCTAAATCCTCTAAATTAATCAATTTTTTCCAGCAAAAAACTAATCGAATTGAAAAAAATGATGCCCTAACCCGTGGACTTTGCAGATCATTCGTCGAAGAACAGCATGCGTGAAACCCAATAAACAAAAAATAGATGAAACGTGAGACTCGATAATCAAGAAGAAAAGGAAATGAATAGTCGGAATCAACACGCAAAATGAATTCAACTTTGGGGGGGGGGGGGCTAACGTTGGATTTTTCTTTTAATCTAAGTGTATAGATTTCTATATAGGGCCTGTTTGGAATAGCAGTTACGGTAGTTTTCAAAGTACTTTTCGTGCCGAAATACATTAAAATGATGTTTTTTTATTTTTTAAAAATTATTTTTGACATCAGCACATCAAAATGATCTAAAAACACAAAAATATATTCATTTAAAATGGAAAAAAAAATGAATTTCAGCAAAACAACGGTTTGGCCGGAGTGCCAAACGAGCTCATAATCTATGTCATTCAAAGCAATGAATCGTGTGGTCAGGAATCCCCTTTCCAAGCTGTGATGGATCTTGCTCTGCAATCGGTCATGCATGCAGTACTCATAAAATAGTTTTCTTTTAAATTGAATTACAATTAAAGATAAAGCACTTTATTTATTTATTTTATGAAGTACTAAGCCTATTCCCCGAGAGATTCTTTTCTTTTCTGCTGATAAATTATTTTTTCCACAAAGGTGCTGGTAATGGAAAACATTGTTGTAGATTCCAAAGCTGACTCGTTGAATTTTAGGGTTGTCTGTGACCCTTTTGACCCCACCACCTTATATTATCATGCAAATTAAATGTATAAATTATTTATGCCCACTAATCTTTATAAATTCTATCTTGTAAGAATCATGAACCCTATAAACAAACAAGAACTCCTGTCATGGCCTGGTCAAGTGGGAAAAGAAAAAACAAAAGGCCAGATCATTTCCCACAAACCAACATTGGTTTCAGCACCAGAAAAGAATTATTCAGATTTTCATTTTTAGATCTTCCAATTTGGACTTTAATGAATTTATAATTTTATTTAATATTAAATTAGTTCGAATTACCATCTCATGGATAGATCCAACGTATCCTCCTCCACCCCTAAATTCAACTGAGACACACGCGCGCGCGCATTGCTCTTTGCCACATAGTGGTAGTAGATGGAGGTTGTTGTGACTAAAATAAAGATCAAGTGAAGACAAGATTGTAAAATTTAAAAGATTGGGTCAAGGGATGGTGTTGTTAATTACTAAATTATTATCAATGTATTTATTTTATGTTTTAAAAATATTATTTAAAAATTATTATGTTGTTAAAAATGATAATAAAATATTTTTTTAATTTAAATTTTATAGGCCTCTTACGTTTCAAAAATATTTTTGAAAAATAAATTATTTTATTTTAAATTAAAAATTAATTTTTTTTATATTTTAAAATTATTTTTATGTGATGATATTATAAATAATTTAAAAAAATAAAAAAATATTATTTTTATAATAAAAAACAAATTAAAAAAACTACAACCATATCTTAAATAAACACTATAATAGGTTTGATAGGTTTCTTGTCATTGACAGTAAAGTACTCGAGAGTGCAAAGTTGGTATAAAACTATAAATATTGGAGTATGTAGCCTGATTTATTATTTTATTTTAAAAATATTTTTTTAAAAAATATTTTTATTTTTATTTTAAATAAATTTTTATAAATATTTTTATTACATGTGATATCAAAAATAATTTTTTAAATATATAAAAAATATTATTTTAATATACTTTTAAATAAAAAATAATTGCAACAACATTCTCAATCATTCAGTCACCTATTTATTCATGTATGTGTCCGCAAAAGTGGAGAAATAAAGCTTGGGTTTGTGATATAAGGTTTTTGTTTTTTTTATAAAAGAAAGAGATGCATTTTTTTAGATTTACTTTTTTTAATTTAAATATTATTTGAAATTAAAATCAACATTATCAAATACAAAAAATGATTTAATTTTTAGAACTGAATTCAATTATAAGAGTTGCTTGTAAAAAAATAAAAATGTTCATCCTGGGTTTTTTTTGTTGGAGAAAAAGGACTGACATTAATATTTGAAAACCACATCATTTGTATTTGAAAAATTAACAACATATTTTTTTCCTAGTCATACAACGCTGTCGCTGTTTATGTTTTAACTTTTCTTTTTTGAAAAACAAACCCCAAAATAATTGTTAGAGACCACTTCTCTACCGTAATTAAATTTAATTATGGTGTTTGATTTGATTTGAATTAATAAATAAATTGGATTTACATGTTTCGAAGAGATAAGATTAAATTCGTCTTGTTTTCTAATTACTCTCGTTATTTTTATTTTATTTCTTCAAATATCCTTAAAAAGAAAGGGTTACTAAATAAGTATTTTGAAATAAATATTTTTAATATTAAATATTTAATAATTTTAATATTAAATGTTTTTTTCTTGTAGTATTTTTAGGAGTTAAATTCCATTTGAAATTCAATTCTTAATACACAATTGGATTTCAAACATAGAATTTCATTAAAACTTGTTAATTAAATTCAATTAAGAGAGTTTCAAATATGTTGTAGTTAATAACCTTCCAAACCATGATATGCATTTAAAAATCAATTCCTTCCTAAAAATTTCTTTCATATTTTAAGTTATTAAATTTGAGATAGACCTAGAGAACTCATGAATTGAAGTTGAATCAAGTAAGGTTTAAAATCAAATCAAGAAAACAAATATTTACCTAATAAAAATTAATTTATGTCAATCCAACTAAATCTCATAGGGTAAATTTTACAAAATGAAAAAAATTACATTCATAAAGTGTCATAACTTTACTTTAATGATAAGATAAGAAATGTTTTCAAATAACGTGGTATGATGATAGAAGATTATGATTTGTATAGCAGATTTAAAGTTCGAGTTAAGATATGCATCTCATATAAAGACCTGAGATAACTCAAAATTTTATTTACAAATCTAAATTTACAAAGTATATTTTTTTTAAATAAAGTTTCATCGCATAAAAAATAATATAGGAGATATATTTATTAATTAGCAATTATCAATCTATAATTTATGGTTAATGAAATAATATATATTATTAGATACAACCTTTTCTTGGTAGTTGAGGGAGATCACATCAAGGGTCTGTAGGTGTACAGTATCCCAACCAAACTTTAGATCCTACCTCCACGTCATCTCAACTCCCTCCACATAACACTCATCATTTCATAAACAAGCAAACAATTACAAAATAATCCCTCTAGTTAAAACCAAATATTGAATCCTTACACTCTTATTTATTTCTAAAATAGTCCTCCTATTAATTCTTCATAGCAATTTATCCCCCCAAAAAAAAATATTGTCCTTTTTTTGTTTGTCAAATCTTCCAATCTCATTTACTACACGAAAAAGTAATCTAACTACAAATCACAATCCGAACACCTTCAAGAGAATTAAGAATCAAGTTTGATCAAGATATGAATTTATATTTAGAACCGTTTATTTTTGTGTTTTAAAAATATTTTTTATACTTCTGTTTTGCTTGATGTTTTAAAATTATTTTGATATAATTAAATGAAAAAATATATTTTTTAAGAAAAATAATTATTTCTATGCATTCTTCAATAAAAATACTTTAAGAAATAATAGTTATTACACTCCCAAACACCTTTATAAGTATTCAAATCATAATTTAGTCCCTGTTTTTTATTATCAACAATCACTATTTTTTATAAATAGAAGGATTAGCTCATAATAAAAATAATAACAATCAGTCACTAAATTACACCCACTCCATAATCGAACATCATGATAGCTACAAAAAAACACTTGATCTCAAAATCCCAACAAAACACACAACAAATCCATTTTTGTCCTGGATCCCAGGACCACCCTTCTTCTAGTTCCCTTTCACTCACTCTCTCCACCACCAGGCCGGTCATGAAATTCCCATTTCTTAACCAAACCACTCCTCTCCCAAATCATTCCTTCATTTGCAATTCCTATTTCACTTTCTTGTAACATCAAGCTTCTTTTTTTTAATACTAGAGAATTGTTTAAGCTAACATAAAATGTGTCTTTGTCTACAAACTCACACAAGACTGCATTTATATTACTTGATCTTCACATTTTGTTGATGCCCAGATTGATCTGATGCAAATACTTGGTGGGTTTTTATAGGAGGAGCCGGAAACCGGGTCTGCTGACTTCATTGTGCCAATGAAAAGGTCAGTGCGTCCGCTTTTTAGCATTCTACTGCTCGTTGTATTTGCTCTGACTCTCAGCTGCAGGATCCTACTCCGCCGTGGTGACGGGGTTGGCCTCATCAAGTTTGAGAAACCCGAATTGATTTTACAGAAAAAAGTTCCAGTTTTTAATTCCACGTTGCTGAAATATTCAGCTATTGATATAGGAGAAGAAAAAGCGAAGCATGAAATTGAAGAGTTATTAGAAGGGAACTTTGATAGTCGAGGAAGGTATAGGTCTTTTGCTACTTGGAGGAGGTTTAATCATCATGATGTTAGAGCAAGGTCATCTAGGGGTATCCCATTAATGCTCAGGTCTCCTCAGTTTTATAGGTATTGGTTAGATTTTAGGAGGGCTTTGCATGAATGGGCGCGAAAGAAGAGGTATCAGCCTGCAATAATGGATGAATTGGTAGGGCTTCTGAAGGGTCGTATTGATAGGCATAATGGATTGGTGGGTTCGGAAAGGCGGTATGGTTCTTGTGCTGTAGTTGGGAATAGTGGGATTTTGATGCAGAAAGAGTATGGAGAATTGATTGATCGTCATGAGGTTGTAATCCGATTGAACAATGCGAGGACGGAGAAATATGAGAGAAATGTGGGGGCGAAAACTAATATTTCTTTTGTAAATAGCAATATTTTGCATCTTTGTGGAAGGAGGCAAGGTTGTTTTTGTCACCCATATGGGGCTAATGTCCCTATGGTTATGTATATCTGTCAACCAGCACATTTCTTGGACTATATTGTTTGTAATTCATCTCACAATGCGCCATTGATTGTCACTGATCCGCGCTTTGACTTGTTGTGTGCGAGGATTGTGAAGTATTATTCCTTGAAACGGTTTGTGGAGGAGACAGGGAAGTCATTAGATGAATGGGGCTCTGCTCATGATGGTTCAATGTTTCATTATTCATCTGGGATGCAAGCTGTGATGCTTGCAGTGGGGATTTGCGATAAAGTTAGTATTTTTGGGTTTGGAAAATCAGCTTCAGCCAGGCATCACTATCATACTAATCAAAAGGCTGAGCTTAAGTTACATGATTATGAGGCGGAGTATGATCTTTATCACGATTTGGTGAACAATCCACAGGCAGTACCTTTCATTAATGACACGTTCAAGTTTCCTGCTGCTGCAATTTATCAATGATTTTTCGGCAGTTGAATCCTTTTTGTTTTGTTGGATTAATTGATTGGTTGTCAAGCTCGAATTTCTTTATTGTTGTAATTGTTTTTGGCACCACAAGATGGTTATGGAAAGCAGTTGAAGATTTCTGTTTCATATGCTGACCCTGTACTAAGATAGTCCAGGGCAATACTAATTTAAAGCTGGAATCCAAGCAAATGGTTTCAAGAATCTCAAGTTTATCATTTGCTTTTACAATATTGAAAATGCCCTGTTGTTTTCTTCAAGTTTTTCTGCATAAAGGGCTCTCTTTTTAGTTATAATATCTGCAGCTGTTTTTCATTGATTTGATATGCTTTCATCTCCCCCTGGGTTTACTAACATCTAGCGTCTTGAGGAAAATCTAGACGGAGGTTTTCAATATGAATAATCTCGTCACTTTCAATTCTGAAGTCACTTGCAGGTTAAGAATCTTAAGGTTTTGTGTCAATTTTGCACTTCCTTTATCAAGCTAAACTCCTAAAGTTGATTGGAACCTTCAGAACTGATATGACAAATTAGGTATCACTGCTTAAGTGCTCCTATTCATATAGATAGGGACAGGGTTCGGGCTCTCTGTTACTGCACACCTTGATGAAGTTCGATAACTCCTGCTCATTATATTCTGTCAGGCATGCTCATTTGGAGATGTTAATCATGTAAATTTGACCCATTTCTGTGACCTGGATAATTTGTCTAACACATAGCAGTAAATTTCACTAATCCATGATTTCTCACTTCAGTATTTGAGCATAATCTGCCGCATTGAAACTCCTGCAGCATTCTCGTTCATGTAGTTTTCTTGGGTTCAGTAGGCGCCTCATTCTTGTGAACACAGCAATGGTTTTTTTGTTTCTCATAGATGTTTCATGATGGAACCAATTATTTTCATAGAAGAGAGATTGGCTTCCCGACAGGTGTGAGAGGGTTGTGGCAAGTATATTTCACCTCCATGCTTTTGCTTTTCTTTTCTCGAGACAAAAAAAAAAACGTTAAGTGACAGTTCCTTGTGCCAGCACAAGAAAAGCTACAGAAGATCAAACAGAAGTTATGATAATTATTTATATGTATAATACAACACAAAATCCTGCCTCGTTAAGAAAATATACAGCACAAAATGTTCAGATTCATCTGTTGTCTTTCTCCCTAACCCCTTCACCCCGAAGTTCCTGCCTCGTTAAAAAGAAACAGATCTTTTATGTTTCAGGAAAGTCGAAACAACTTTGCCATTCAAGCACAGAGATAACTTTAACACGGTGAACTTCTTAACTTCAATGACCAGATCCCCAAGAGAAACAACAGCTAGAGCTAAAAATCCTTCTGGCATATCTACTGACAATCGCCTTCCCGATCTGTTGGCCAGACAAAGACTTTCAGGGACAGGATCAGAATATTGACGCACTGAAATTATAAACTATCAATATTACCATACAATCAGGGACTGGAAGAGAACATACAGACTGCTGAAACCCTTTTCGCAAATGCCTTTTAACATTTTTGAGCTTCAATTGCCTAAGAGAAAAGGAGTAAACAAACCCAGTAACAATCTAAGAGAGAACAAGATATCACTGCCAATTAGGACTGAAGTCTTACCGCACCATGGCAGGACTTTGTTAAAATTGTTTAACAGTTTTCATCACAATTGATGTCATCAAGCATTGGTAAGATGTGTAATCTCACAATGTCTCCAACTCTGACTAAGTGGAAAACACAAAATAATATGATCAATGTTAATATTTTGTATAATATGCTGGAATCCCTAGAAAACGAGAAAAACTCTCAAGAAAGTTAGAATTTTTATTGAATAATTCAGTGCCTCGGTCAGAAGGTTTACAATCATATTTAAAGCAAAAACCCTAGTCTCTAATCCTTGTTGGACAAGAAAACGGACTAATTATTAAAATTACTAAAAATAACAAAATTGAGATAATTGTGGAAATTAAAACTGCTATAAATCCTGAGCAAGCTGGAATTGACGGCAGCCGATTCGGACCTGGAAATCAAGAGTTATGGCTAAAACAAAACTTTTCTAAACTAACAAAAACGATGATTTCGGAGCCTAAACGACAGAATTCGACTAAAAAAGAGTATGCAACAACACCAAAGCTGTTGACTAATTCCGGACTCACCGAAACACATTAACAAGGTGAGTTTCGTATCATTCCGACTTCAACGCATAAATTACTAGAAAATTCAATAACCCTTGATTCTTGGATTTTGCATCTTCAACATGTGCCACTTGTTATACATCAAACTCTGACCGGCTCATAGCCCCTTTAGTTGATTTCACTGCTTCTACAAACTGAAGCAGGACCTCCTCGCCTGATGTGATTATTTTGTTATTCACAAGTAGAGGACGAAGCAAAAGGACAATCCTTGCATCTTTCCATGTGAAAATTTGAAAGCATCCCCATTGGCGAATCAGGATTCAAAACCCATCTCCATCATGGCATACCTGTCAAACAGTAACAAGCTTCTCTAGACAAAAACAATCATGGAGAAAGTCATTAATCTTCTGTCTTAGCAATCTGACCGACACTTTCAGGGTAAATAAAAGTGCTGGTTAATCATCGTTGTTAGCTATAAAAGTTTTTTTTTTAATCTTAATATTTCACTAATGATTGAATTAAAATCAATTATTCCTTTGATTATTTTTTTAAGATATAGCAATCTTTCTTTTACCTTCTTTCTTCCTTTTCTTGTAAAAAAATACTGGTTTATTTATAAAACATACTTGATACATAAACATATAGGTTTAACACCTACTGAACCATGAAACAATTAATCATAATCCTTACATGATCAACCTTTCAATAAAAAAGTACCAAATAAACAACAATAAATACCAATCTACCATCAAATTCTAAATCACCACCGCATAATGGGCAGTTGTCCGTCAAAATTCCCATGCTCTTAAGCAGCTGGGCCAGGATTGACTTGCCATTTGGTGGTGACAACACAATCAGAGCCAGAGGAATCTTGGTCATTCATATCCAAGATTTCTCTCATTTGTTCAATGGAGGTGCTCTCCAATAGCTTCACTGAACTTTTCATACTCTTTATAGCAATATTATCCTCAGATTTCCCATTTGTGCTGTCATTTTCCTTTCCATTCTTTGCCTTCTTCTTCGGTGATTGTTCTCCTTCATGCGCCTTGCTTTGACCTGCCTTCTGCTTCCTTGTCATCATCCTACTTTCATCAGATGGTGCATGAGCTTGAGATCTTGTTTCATGGACCTTACACTCAGCCAGGCAGTGCTGATAAAATATAGAGCCCCATCTCGCATCTTGTATATATATATTTTGTATAATTGTAAAGGGGTTAACAACTTCACCTTGAAACAACAGATTAGCGAAGTGCTTCAGGGAATAATTTATGTAGCCATTTAAAGAAAACATGCATGCAAACCAAGGAATTGGTTCCAGTTAATTTGAGGTAAACTAAGCTGAGAAATTATGGAACATATTAAAACTAACCTCCATCTTCCTTTTGGATTCTTTCTATACACAACTCAAAACAACTTCCAAGTTTCAACACCAGACCAAGATACAAGCATGGGTAAACAAACCTCATCAACCTTTATCACACACCATTGCTAACCTTCATGTTTCTGTAATGACACTATGCCTCCTAAACCAGAAACGTACAATGATAACACAAACCTCATTGATCCTCATTTTCTGTCCTACTAAGAATGTAGCATGTTTATCAAGGGGTGTAATAACTTGCCGCTTGTCCAATTGGGTCTTCTTCGACAGGTAGAGCCGTTGACAGGTGCTGATAAAAAACTGTCACGCTAATGCTATGGAGTTTCATCTGGTTTCTCAATGCCTTAGCCCATTGGGATATGGTGCCATTCTCTTTAGCAATGTGGCAGCTTCTTAGCGGCAGGGTTATATTCAAAAAAAGAATTAAAAAAATAGTGGTCAAAAACCCCACATTTGGGTCACGGACCAGGGGCATCCTGATGCTGGTTCGAGAGATTTGTTCTTGTTGTGATATTATTACTTCAGGGCCATAAACAGGAGCATTTTTATACCCAGCCAACGAAAATCTTCCTCAAGAAGAAACCAGGCCCATTGATAAGGGTCCTCCAGCTGTTCAGCTTTCTATTTCCAAAGGGTTTTATTTTATTTTCTTAGAAGAAAATGAACAGTTTGTTGTTGTTCTTGATGTATTATAGTGTAATTGGACAGGTTTTCTTCTTTATTTCTGGGCCATGGGAACAAGGTTGAGACATCCATGGCTGGAGATGATAAGATTGATCACAGGCTCCAATCAATATAGTTATAATTTTACAAGAAAATAAATGTTTTCATAGACTAGAAATGTAAACTCCATCTTTATTTATGCGCATCATCTAGACGATGGTTTACAAATTTACTTGATGAACTACAAACAAGGTCTAAATAATCATGACCATAGATTAATGATTAGGTCCTCATGCCTCAATGTTAATTAGAGCTGGGGACTCTTGAAGGAGTTCTTTCTTGCTGTAGCGAGAACAGTCTTGTCAGCAACTATAAAATATGCTGCTCCAGCAACTGCAGCGAAATGTATTGTTTCATTAAGTCAAGAAGAAAACAACAATTACAATGCGGATAATGTTTGTTTAATCATCAGGGCAGTGATTAATTAATTACCAGTTGAGATTATGAGAGCTTGAGCTGTGGGATTCATCCTTGCCCATGGCAGCATCCTTGCACTAGCCATCTACATGTTAAACATGATACAGATCAGAATGAATCAAGGAATTCTCTTTTTTTTTCCTTATAAACATTTTTTTTTGTGATTAACGAGGGTAATAAAGGATGCATGCATGAAAGTTACAGGAAGACAATCTTACAGTTGGAATGGCAGTGGCAATGGTAGCAAGTGCAGCTGCCTTAGCTCCTGCAACCACTCCTTCTGTTGATCCACCATAAACAAATTAGTTTTGCAAATTTGGAAACGAAAATAAGAACTGATATACAATTAGAAGCCAGTGACAAGTAAATTACAGAAAAAGTACCATGAGAGCAGCGCTTTGCCATGGCCAGCTTTTGGTCAAGTGAAGCTAAGCTATTTCTCTGGAGAGGAGACTCGGCAACAACTTTCTTAGACATTTTAAGAGGCAAGTTAACAAGACCAACGCTGGCTAATTAATGAAAGAAGTTAATTAATCACTCCTGGAGGAAATATTGGGAGGTATGTTTTGCTTGGATATATCAGCAAGATCTGGTTGCGTATTTATATGGATCATGGAGTTGTTGGATAGAGAGAGAGAGAGAGAGCCCCTGGTGTGTAGGGTTTGATGGTTTCATTTGAATTCTAGCAACATAGTCACTTGTTTTTACTTCGGTTTCTGTTTATGGTCGGTTGCTGCTCATCCCAATGTGCATTGATTTACGAAGAGAAGAAAGGTGGAGGAGAAATTTGTTACCAAACTTGTCTTTCAATCTTCAAGTGAGTCTTCAAACAGAGACATTTTTCAATTAGACCCCTCATCTATTGGACAATATTACCCAAATAATCTCCACCTTAAATGTTTTCCCTTTTAAAATCATAAAAAGGAGGACCTTGTTCGCCCATAAACTTGAATGAAGGACTGATTGTGTAATGTGTGATGGATGGGATAAAATAAGTTCATTTCCTTACAAATAAAATATACTTGTAATGGGATCTGCTTTCTCTGTCTGGTTACAGGATTAGCCTCCTCTATCCAGCTCGGGAGAAGAGAGAGAGAGAGAGAGAGAGGAGAGAGAGAGGGGAAAACCACATGATTCTCTCTCTATCTTTTCAACATGGCAGGTACAGAAAGCCAGTGGTTTGATACAAAAAGCATCTAAAAACCATGGGTTCGGGCTTTGGATGCGCACGTACGTGTCCCTGCTCCCAAGTGCTCTGTCTCTACTCGACATGTTACTTTCTCACTGTGCTTGTCTTTGATGGGTTTCTCATTTAGTTCATGGTTTTTGCTCGACTGGTTGGTGGTGGTGGCGACGGGTGGGCGTTCACTGGTGCCTTTTCACTGGTTTGCAAACCAATAATTCATGGCCAAGATTGTAAATTTGATGCTTACTGATATTTTAGGGTTTACGCCAATGACTTGAACGTGTTTGAGCTTGAGAAAAACCACTGTGTTTTTATTTTTTTCAATTCTGAAGTTTGTATGATTTTTGTTAAGTTTTGAGTTTAGATATTCCACTCAAGTTCAGATGAATCTCGAAGATAGAATAAGATTCATAAATCGGATTTTAGCCGTATGAGATAGTCAAGGACTGGAAATAAATTCATTTATAATTATCTCTTCGAGATTTTTTTAATAATTAAGATTTCAGTTTTTCTTTTTATGGAAGATTGGATAGACTACAAGAGTGATTGCGTCCATGAATCTAAGGTGAGGCAACAGTAACATTGATGTGAACCTTCATTGTGATTAGACAAGAGAGAGAGTGTTTTATAACATGTCTTGGTTTTAGAATGATTGTTTTATATTTTCAAGTTTAACAATGTGTTTATTGATAATTGTATTTTATAATTTATTTTGATTATTTTTTATAAGATAATTATAGTTTTATGATCTTGGTTTTAGGTTAAATAGATTAATTTAGATTGACTCGGGTTTTTTTTGTTAATTTTCTATGAGATTATTATGTTCTTATAATTTGAATCATGAGTTTGTTGAGGTCAAATTAGTTTGTTTACTTTTTAATTATTTTTTTAAATATTATCTTTCAATATTGAGATGATTAAAAATCGAGTTTCATAATTTGTTTTGATTTGTTTTATATAGGATGATCATGATTTCATAATTCAGGTTGTGAATTTAAAAGGTTAACCCAACTTAGTATGAATCGATCAAATATCTTGTCATTTTAATATTATTTTTTCAAAAAATAATATATTGTCTGGAATTTATGCTAATCAAACCACGTTTTTATCAGTTGTTTAAGTTGCTTTTGAATCATTTAAGGAGATCAGATTACATGGGGTCAAAGTTTCACACAAATTAATTTTTCTAGTCTAATCCAAGAGTATTCTTAAAAATACTGAAGAGATTAATTTATGTAATTTATTCAGTGGCAATAACATCTGACCATGGACATCACAACTCATTAAATTAAAAAAAAATAACGGTGGAAAGAAAGTTTTGTGCCCCAATACATATATTATTATTCATTACAGTAGTGTAATTATTATATTACGCCTTGTCCATTAAAACTTTGAACTGGTCATTGGGGCAAGATAGTTTTTTTTACCATGACATAATAGTTTTTAGTGAATTGTATGAGGTTAGTTTGATAATTTTTTATTTATAGTTAAATTGTTCATTTAGCTCTGTAATTAAATAATATAATGTCTACTACTTAAAAATATCTTTGTATTTTAATTTTTTTTAATAGTTTAATTATTTTGATGTTATTCAATTGCACCCCCCACCCTCCAATATTTTTTTTCTCTCATTTTACATTTTTTATTATTATGATATTGAAGGATACTCATGGACATTTTTATATATCATATTTTTTAAATACAATATGTCAACTTGTAAATGACCCCATATTATTTGGGCAATGTGTCGAATGTCATTTGACAATAAAATGCCACAATTCAAGGCAGTGTTTATAAGTATTGATGTCTTTTACACAATGATATGACGTGTTTATCAAGATTCATAACTGTTTGTCACTGATGATAATTTCTTTTATTTATTTCTTCTTTCTCTTCTTATTTAGTTTTGACCCAATGCATGCCAGATTTCAAAACAATCCTTTTATATTTTTTTTCTCCTTTGACATTTGGTCCTTACACTTTTTATTATTATTTTTTTATTTTAGAGTAAACTATAAAATTATAAATGCTTTTCAACTTCACTCCTTACTATTTTTTAATCTATAAATAATTTTTCAAACAACAAATATTTTTCAATTTTACCCCATAAAATCTTAAATATATAAAAAATCTATTAAATCACAATTACATTTTGATTTCATCCCCTATGCATTTTTTACTCTACAATTATTTTTATCTTTAAAACTTCATCCATGTTATTTTCATTGTTTTCATATATTTTATTTGGGATATTGTTTTTTTTTTTTTAAATGCATCCTCCTTGGGTTTTTTCCATAATATTCTATCCTGATTATTTTTGTTGCTTTCACAGTTTTTTAAAGTTTTTTTTTCCCATCTTATCTTTTAAAATTAAATTTGATAAGAATTAAGATTCTTGATTAAATTTGGGTCAAAAAATTCACAAGATATGACTCTTAGAGATTATACATGGTTTAGAAGGTTCATCAGGTTTGCTTTATTTATTTTTCTTTTTTTTTGAACTAATATTTTTCTTGTTATTCTTTAAAATTTGATTCGTTTGAGTTAACTCAACAAATTATTTTTATTTCACCCCTATTATTTTTTAATTTATCAATAATCTATGAAACTATTAATGTTTTTCCACCTTCACCCCTATTATTTTTTAATCTTTCAAATTTGATTCTCATTTTTTAATTGCAATTTATTTTATTTGGGATCATTGTTTTTCCTTTTTCAATTTTTATCCTCCTCAAGAATTTGTTTTTTGTCAAATTATATCCCCATTCATTTTGTGTTTTTTCTTTTAAAAGTATTTTTGAAGTTTTACTTTTTGCGGTTTTCATTCTATTAGGTTAGCGTTATTAGGTTAACTGATAATTTTGTAAGGCTCATGTATGGTTTTATTTGTTCAATCAAACTGGGTTAATATTTAATTACATTAACCTAAGGAACTCTAATGAAATAAACATCAAGTATTTTATTTTTAAAATAAAACATTGTTTGAATAAAAAATAATAACCCCAGTTTTTTCCAAGTAAAATCCCAAAACAAACTCTTATCCAAAACAAGAAAACTCATATAATAAATAAATAAAAATAAAATATAGAAAGGAACGGAACCCTCTGCATCACTCATTGCCAAATTGAAGAGAGAGGCCATTGTTTGGGCCTTTTCCAACTTGGGCCTCCCTGGCTTCGTAGAAGCTATCAAATAGGAGGCAGTCCTCATCATGACATTTTTTCTTAGCAATAGCAGTCATCAGCTTTTTTGAAGACCTTTTAGTTGCTCCAATCCAGGCTTTTCCAGCTTTGTGAAGTGGGCCTCATGATTGTAATTTTTCTTACCAATAAATAATTAATAAATAATGATTTTTAGTTTATTTTCGATGCTGTTATTTTTTTCTTAGTGTGAATTTGTTGAATGAAAAGTTTATGCATGATTGGACAACATTATCTAAAAATATAAAATGAATGGGTTTTTTAGATTATTAATTGTTTAATTTTTTTTTTTGATATTTGATCCCCGATTCCCCCCAATAATTTCATCTTAATTGGATACCAATTGATTTTAATTTCTTTAAAATTAGTGAAATTGAAAGAAAAAGAATGGGAAAAAAAATCAAACATGAGTGACATGCCATAAAATTAAAAACAAATATATTTTGCTAACCAAACTTTACAAATCACACAAATTTTACAATTTTAGAACTCAATATTTTTTAAATTTACTTTTGGTACATAAAATTATTTTATTATTTCTTAGTTTCTGATCGAGAGAGGAGAGAGAAGGGTCGCCGTATTCTAGTGATAGAGAGATAAACATATTGTTGGTATCGATTTAAATTACCGAAACAAATGAAAAATTTGTTTCAAATTGTTCTATTAGATAAGAGGAATTCATATCAAGTGTTTTTTTTATCTTTAATATTCCAAAAAAAAGATACGATCTTGGAATAATTTTTGGTTTCAGGTTGATTTTGTTTGTTGTAGCATTTTTTTTATTTGACACCACTTATAGGTTTATCAAGGTTTATAAAATATTTTGGGTAACAAAATAGGTTGAAAATGAATTTTACACAAAAAAAAGTCTTAAGTCCTGATTTTTCAGCCACTATTGTGGCTGAAATCTAAGCAAGATCAAACCATGCATCGTTTGATTTTTTTTTCAAAAAATTGCAATGAAAAAAAAAAGAGACTCGATCACGTGGCCTTGCTTGTCAGGGTTACACTTGGGCGTAATCTGTATGGGCCAAACTTGATAGTGTCTAACTTTTTTTTCAATTAATATTTTTTTTTTGATAATTTTTTGTATAAAAAATTAAAACTCATTCTCTCATTTATTTTACACAGGAGGCTCTTTTGAATGGTTTTGGTTATGCATTTAATTTTCAAAGAAACGTTTATAAATTATCTGTAATTTCTTTTATTTTAATCTTTTGAGTAGATAAACTATATTTTTTTTCCAGATAATATTTCTAATAGGTGTAGTCATGCATAATATTGTTTAATTGAGTAAAAATAATAATAAACAAAGCATAACAAATTAACTAAAATATAAACAACGTGACTCTTTTACTGTAATGTCTCTTATTGTATTAATTGGGGATGATATTAGTATTTTTTGATAAATTTTTATTTTGATCCCCAATTTTTTCTTTGCATAATCAAGCCCTTAAACACCAAATTTTCTTGGAAGGAGGGTTGAATTGAAATATAAAAGAACAAAGTAAGAAACTTGAGTAACATAGGTGGTTCTTTAAAATTTATTTGAAAAATATATTTTATACTTAAAGTTAAGAGATAAGAAGATAACACTGTTTCTCCGCACCTATTAACATTATGAGTTATAATAGTAATTCATATTTGCTTCTTTTTTTTGTTTTTTTTTTTCATTTTGACCTTTTTTCTTTGCTTATTGCTTTCTGTTTTCTATTTAATTTGGTCCTTCTATAATGTGTTTACTAGTATTTAAAGTTGATAATTTAATTTTATCTGCTTTTATATTGGTTGAGAAATAAATTGCATGATTTTTCTTCAATCTTCGTTTTAATTTATTTTGTTTTACCTTTTAATTTGTCTTTTATATGATTTTTTAATACTTGATGATCTATTTTTGTTATCGTACAATTAAATAAACAATATTTTATAAGAAAAATAAATTATAAATCCCACTCAAGTCTATTATTCAATTTGTATGTTTGAAATTTAGACTCGTGTTATCTGATTTATGGGTGCGACGGGTTTACTCATGCATCTTTGATATTAATAATCATGCTTATTTAAAATAATTAATTATCATCAAACAAATTTCAGTAGGAAAAAAAGAGAGGCAAAAAGCCAACTACACTCACTTATAGAAATATAGAAATAGTAATACCATCAACAAGCATTGAAAATACATTTTCTTTCTTTCTTTGTTAAAGCTCAA
Organism: Salix caprea; assembly: GCA_964035475.1. Lineage (NCBI taxonomy): Eukaryota > Viridiplantae > Streptophyta > Magnoliopsida > Malpighiales > Salicaceae > Salix > Salix caprea. Next base: position 18,551,025 of record OZ037745.1, on the reverse strand, counting down.
GCATGAGGCAACAAATTGAAAAGGTAAGTTTTGTTCTTTTAATAAAAAATTCACACAACTAATTAAAAACGACGAGATTTCAAAGTCTAATTTCATTTTAGCAAACACATCTAAAGCCTTGGGCTCAACAAACACAAGCTTCTCTAGCAATAAAAAAACGACTCAACTAACTATTTAATATGTGGTCAGTAGTAACAGCCTGAGACTAAAAAATTTAATTCAGACTTACATGATTATTAATTTTAAGGTTCGTAGGATTAATCAAGGTGAATGAAAATTAACCCGAACACCCACGTTATGAGTTATAGTAGTAATTCATATATTTTTTTTCATTTTGACCTTTTTTTCTTTGCTTATTGCTTTCTCATTTTCTATTTAATTTGGTCCTTCTATAATGTGTTTACTAGTATTTAAAGTTGATAATTTAATTTTATGTGCTTTTATATTGGTTGAGAAATAAATTGCATGATTTTTCTTCAATCTTCGTTTTAATTTATTTTGTTTTACCTTTTAATTTGTCTTTTATATGATTTTTTAATACTTGATGATCTATTTTTGTTATCGTACAATTAAATAAACAATATTTTATAAGAAAAATAAATTATAAATCCCACTCAAGTCTATTATTCAATTTGTATGTTTGAAATTTTGACTCGTGTTATCTAATTTATGGGTGCGACGGGTTTACTCATGCATCTTTAATATTAATAATCATTCTTATTTAAAATAATTAATTATCTTCACACAACTTTCAGTAGGAAAACAAGAGGGGCAAAAAGCCAACTACACTCACTAATAGAAATATAGAAATAGTAATACCATCAACATGCATTGAAAATACATTTTTTTTTCTTTCTTTGTTAAAGCTCAAGCATGAGGCAACAAATTGAAAAGGTAAGTTTTGTTCTTTTAATAAAAAATTCACACAACTAATTAAAAACGACGAGATTTCAAAGTCTAATTTCATTTTAGCAAACACATCTAAAGCCTTAGGCTCAACCAACACAAGCTTCTCTAGCAATAAAAAACGACTCAACTAACTATTTAATATGTGGTCAGTAGTAATAGCCTGAGACTAAAAAATTTAATTCAGACTTACATGATTATCAATTTTAAAATTCGTAGAATTAATCGAGATGAATGAAAATTAACCCGAACACTCAACTATGTACGATCTTGATGCAGTCATGACCAGCTACATGATATAGTCTACAATGGCTCTATCTGTGCAGGTGGGTTCAGGAGGATTAGGAGCTCTCAAAGATCAAACAATGAGCTCAGAGAGTGGTTTTTTCTTTCCCGACAAGGCGTGGTGCGTGGGAGGTCATTATCTTCAAAAATAAAAATCAAATCGCCTCTCACATTTTCCCCTTCAACTTTCCAGTTTGTCAAGCCCAGCTGCCTCGAAAGGAACCCTGTGTGCATCATAGTCCTGTGTCTTCTCTGTAAAAAGTCATGGATCAAATCTTATTTTCACACCTATTCTAAGCAAACCATTTTTATTTTTATTTTTTATTTATTTTTGGGATCAGGTATGTGTAATAAAGTCAGACCTCGTAGTGAAGACTACAGAATTCACCTTTCAAGCTTAATTAATGCCTAATCATTCTCTAGTTGATGTTATACTCGGTAGTTGAATGATTTGGTGTGGCCTCCGACTTGGACTCTAGCAAATTTGCTTCTATATTAGGTTTAAAAATAGAGTCGCTGTATATTGAGGGTTTGATGGATGATCATTGTTTTTTAAAGTGTTTTTTTTTGTTTTTAAAAATAATATTTTAATTTTAATTTTAATTTTAACTTTAAACACCTCTAACCTGTGATTATGCCATGGATTTAATGGGGATTTCCTCGAAAGAAATATCACGTCACATAAAAATGGGGTTCCTTGAATTTAATAAAATGCAGGAAGATCAAAGAATCCGGATAGGTTTTGTTGTCGGGTTTTTTTACCAATAAATAATTAATAAATAATGATTTTTAGTTTATTTTCGATGTTGTTATTTTTTCTTAATAAGGTGTGAATTTGCTGAATGAAAAGTTTCTGTATGTTGGACAACATTATCTAAAAATCTAAAATGCATGGTTTTTTTATTGTTTATTAATTGTATAAAAAATTAGTTTTTTTTTATATATTTGGTCCTCGATTTCCCCCCAGGAATTTCATCTTAATTGAATATAAATTGATTTTGATTTCCTAAAAAAAAATAGTGAAATTGAAAGAAAAAGAACCAGAATGAAAAAAACATCAAATATGAGTGACATACCACAAATTTAAAAACAAATATATTTTGCTACTCAAACTTTACAAATCACACAAATTATACAATTTTAGAACCTCAATATTTTTAAATTCACTTTTGGTACATAAAAAAGACAAAAAAAGAAAAAAAAGAGGGGAAATGGAAAAAAGAAAAAAAGAAGCCACTCCTCCACTGAGTGTAGGTGAACTTTCACCCAATTCTTTTATATTAAGGAATCATCTCATTTAAAAGCTTAAGCTAATAGGTGAGGCCCCAAAAATGTTTTATATTATTTTTTAACACACCCCCTCAAGTGAAAGCCCTTTGGGCTTGAAACTTGCATAAAGACCCACTCTACCTTGTGCTTGATTATTTATCAAATAGAATGGGGGTTGTGAGATTCGAACTCGTGACTGTTGGGTCAATAAGGCTTTGATACCATGTTAAGGAACCATCTCACCTAAAAATTTAAGTTTTTAGGTGAGATGGTTCCTTAATATTTTAGAGATATGATGTAATAATACAACAGACAATTAGCTATTGATAAAATAGCTTATGCAAAAGCTTGAGAAGAATCGCGTAGGTCATCGGGATGTTTTCGTTATCAAAACATAAATATATAAAAAGAGACAGACATAACATACACATACCACTATTTAATTAATGTTTTTGAAGTTTTCTTCATAATAAAAAGAGGAAAAAAATTTATTTCCCTTCGTTTTTCTGGTATTAATAATTAAATTCCATTTTGCATAAGATCCATATATATATCAATAACCGAAGTTTTGCGTGAAGTTTTCCTTGCCAGCCCAAAATAAGCAAAGGAACAGGGAGAGTTTTCTTGAAGTTCTTCCATGCATGCATATGCATAAAAGAAAAAATAATTATATATATTTTTGAACAAGCTAGCTGTCCTTTATTTTTCTCCATATAATCAATGTAGCCAAATTAATTATCAATCGATAATCTAAATGTATATTTTTTCCAGAATTATTTTCTACAATATTGGTAACATAAAGCAATAATCTTGTAGAATTTACTAATTAATAGAGAAAATATGAACCATTCGAATATGCATTAAACAAATATCATTAGCGAATCTTAAAAATATATATTTTTGGTAAATGAATTTTATATAAATTAGCATTGCTTAAAAATAGATAAAAGATGCACACCATGAGAATTGCCCATCATAACGTAGCAAAAACATGAAGAACAATATATAAAATCCTTGTATTATAGTTAATTAAGATTACAAATGGCAATGAAGTAGACAAATTTTCTCCATTAGAGTTATGCCAACAAAAGCTTCAAATAAGCAACTTAATTTGTGTGATCCCTACGAGAAGAAAATTCATATACTTCACCCATTTCATGACGCCATCAAATTTATTCGTTTGCAAACTTTCTAAAGTTACTAGCACCGCTCCCCGCCCAGCAAGTGCTCCGTAGCAAACCGCTCCCATGCATGTTTCTTGAGAGTTTTTTGTTACTGAGCACAAGCTTAGATAAGCCTACTAGCTAGCTAGGGCTAACTTCTTAAACACCAAATCAAGCAGAAAACTGATAAAATTAAACCTCCCGACTATTTTTCATGCACACTAACGAGCAAATTAGTCGTCTTCTGATCCAGTGATGCATTCCTTCTCGATATCTTCAAAACCTTCAAGAGATGGGTGAGGAGAATGGCCTTTGCCAAAAGACCTAATGTGATCCTTGAGTGATCTTTTGTGTTTGAAATCGGAACCACAAGTACAATACCACAGCTTTCCACAATTCTTTTCATGGGTTCTCCAATCTCCTTTCACCGCAAATGTTTTGCTGCATTTTCTGCACATAAATGGCTTGGCGCCGTGCTTCCTTTTGTAATGTGTCTGAAGAGTTCTGAAGTCTTTCAATGGCTTAGCTCGTGGATGGTTGATGTTGTTCTTACAGCCCTGTGCACAGCAATAACATGGAAGCCTCAGCATTGCCGCAGGTTGTGTTCCTTTGAGTGAGTCGGGTCCCTTTCTAAACTCGGACCCATGCCCCCACATATGCATCTGCACACAAGGATCGGCAAGTGTTAACCATGGTTAATTTACTGCCTAATCTTGTAGCCAAAATCTGTGAATCATTGATCTTTAGCTTATCAAAAGTTGATAATCATAATTAAAGGAAAAGGATCCAAAGTAGTAACCTTCATCTCCGAATTCTCTTTATATGAATATATCTTTAGACAATTTTAATTACAACCGCATGCTTGTATAGTTTATCTTACCCTCTAATCATTTTTCGACTTCTTGTCCCATCTTTTTTAAAAGGCTACGTACCAGATTCCCACTTACCCCAAATAACTTTCTTTTATCCTTCCACCCAGAGAGGATGCAATGATAGAAGAAACCTTTCCTTAGTTGAAGGGAGTAAAAATATACACTCCATTGCTCGATTATCCTTTATAATAATTTATTTCATGAGTACTTGTCAACCAAACACTTAGAAAACAGCAGAGATCGATGATCAAATGCCATGTTATTGGACTCAAATATGTATATACGGGTGATCTAATAATATATATAGAAGCTCTTGGAAAAGAAAAAAAAACATTGATCAATTTTACTATGTTTTTTCTTGGTTTAGATGGCATCCTATGCTGCTTAACTGTTGTACCTTATCTTTAAGCTAATTTCTTGGTGCTTTAATGGATCCTTTTGGCTCTATATTTTTCTTTCCCCCCCCCCTGAAAATAGCTACCTTAACTTTTATCTTATTATATTTTCTCCCAATTAATATATATGGAATATGGGGATATATATAGGAGTGATGAGGTCTAGTCCAACGAACAAAATTATAGGTGGAAAGAACATACATATGGTAGCTAGGAGTATCATCGTATAACAAAGCATCGATCCCCTTGAGGTTGTCTGCAAATATGAAACTTCTTTCCTATGAAATCTATACATTTTGGCCGAAAATGTAAGCTCCTTCTATTTCAGCAGACCAAACAACTGTTTCGTCTTGGATCATCAACTTTGCGTATATTATTTATTCCTCGAAGAAAATCCTAAGCATTCTTAATGACTTGCACTGCTTTTTTTTTTAGAGACTTTTATTTTTATTTCACCACGCCTTTCTTTATCATGACTGTATTTGTAATCGTTGATTGAAGTATTCACTTTTTCCTTGTTTTTTTCCACAGATAAATTGTTGTCTGTCCCTACAAAAGTATAATTTAGACTATTCTCCCCAAATATTTTCTCCCTTGGCAAGAAAGTGGACGCATGATCAGCGGAATTCAACACAAGTTTTTAATCGAGTTCAATACAAGTTTGGTATACATGCAATAGGCATCAACCTCTGCATATAATGTGAAACCGGAGAGGTATGAGAAAAGCACCAATGACTAAAATCTACCTTTTTTTAAAAAAAAAATAGCAGAAGAGATTTATTAAGCTTATGATTCCCGATTATGTGCATAGCCCTGGAAAAAAGAAAATAGAGAAAGAAAGAATGCAGGCATGATGCATATAATCCTCAAAGATGAACAAATATATGATCCATAGTTGAATTGATCTTCATGTGCCAAAGAAAAGATTAGAAAGAGAGATTAGTACTGAGAATTAAATTACTGACCTGCATGTTATTGTACCTATTGAAGGTCTTGCTGCATATAGAGCAAGCAAACTGCATGGGTCCAACAAGGATCTGGGCAGGAGTTGGGATCCAAAATCTACTCTCTGTGTTGAAAGAACATCTTTGAAAGATTTTCTTCGTGGATATGTCTTCCTTCATGAGGTCAAAAACCTCGGTCACAGCTTCAGAATCTCCATTGTTAGGCAATCCAATGTGCAAAGCCACCGTAACCTTCTCTTCTTTAATTCCAACAGAACTCTCTTTCACTCCCATGTCTTCTTCAATATCTTTCAATGTCCTCTTCTCTGTTAACCTGCTTAGAAGAGGCAAGCACTGAATCGTCTCTTTCATGGACTCTCTTCGTTGCTGCTGCTGAGGGAACAAGGTTGGAGGTTTTAGTGCGCTCATGGGGTTTGTGAGCTGAACTTGTTGAGATACAGAAGAATTAGAAAGAGACGAGGAGGAAGGAGATGGAGATGGAGAAGGAAAGGAAGATGGCTTAAGCCATTCGATGAAGTTTGGAGCTTGAAAGCAAAGATTCTTGTCCTCGACATGGTAGTTCCACAAACCCATCTTGTGGGAATTCTTGATTTCTCTCCTGAGATGGTTTATATCCACACTTTATGTGGGAAAGCCTTGCACTTAAGAAGATTGTTTCATTTGTCTTTTAACAAGTCTTTATTTACCCTTTCTTTCTTGTCAACCTTTGGCCCAAGTTTGTTTGGTTTCAGAGAAAGAGAGAGAGAGATTAGTGGTGGGGTTAGAGAAAATGACATGCAAGAATTGAGACACTGATGAAGAGAATCCTAGAATAGTTTTAAATTTCAGATGAATTTTGCTCATGCCTAAAATAAATGTTTAAATAAAGTACATAATTAAACAATTAATAAATAAAACCCCATAGACATTATTCTATAAAAAATACATCACATTTCTTCTTTCTTTCTTTCTTTTTTATATTTTTTTTCACTAGGCTGATCATAGAATTTGACCCACGCCCACGCATTTTTTTCACAAAATACTTTGACACAGGAGTGCGAAATCTCAATAGAAATATTGAGGAAAAAGGGGCAGAGAATATTTGGTCAATACCTAAAAGAAAAGGAAAACGATATAAAAATTGAATCAGGTGACTGCTAGGAATGCTAATAAATCCTTAATTTATGCTAAGTGCAGTCTAACTTCCTTATCATAATTACTATTTCATGCGACGAGTAGTCCTAAATTAACGTTGTTAATGAGGAGTTAAGGTTAAATTCCAATCTAAGCTCCTAAGAAGTCATCTTTCATAATTGCTTGACGAAAAATGAGAAGATCATACATATGCTTACATAAATTACTTGATTTATATCCTATGGTTATCCTAATATTTAAATTGTTTTAATTTAGGAGGAAAAAAAAGACTATGAAGAAAACGCAACATAACAATTTTATTTTCTTTCACTACCATCATAGCATAACATTTTTATTGCACCTAATATTAAAATTAATGATCACTCAAAATTCAAATTTATCATTCTCAATTTATTATTAACTATTTTAGTGTTATTTACTCAAGTCCACTGAGTCATGAGATAAATAAGTTGACTTGAATTCATCTAATTTTATTTTTAAATAAATTAAAATAATAATATATATTTTTCTATATTACAGGTTGGCTTGACTTATTTGAAAGTTTATGATGAACCGATAGCTGTTAAGCCAATATTAATAATTCCCAAACCTTAGAAAGGACGAAATTTTTATTCCAAACCTTTATCTTCTCGCCAAGGCTAAAAAAATCATGTACATTCACTCTATGTGTTACATCATCAAATAGCCACAGTTATTAGCAAATTATATATATATATATATATTAGAATTGAAATTTGAGGGTGTACAACGCAATTTTCAAAAGACCGAAGTGGAAAGTGTAACTGTGCAAGTATGGGATATAGATACACAGGCGCAGACACGATAAATTTTGGAGTCTTTCACTCAATTCATTTTAATTTTAAATTTTATGCACAGATTTTTCTAAAACAATCTAGCTACATATACATGATGCCGATATGTTTTTTAATTTCTTTTAGAAACTTATCAATACTGAAAATTAATATATATAAAAGAGTGTTGGTGAACAAAGACACTGAATGAATGTAAATGTTCAACATTTGCATTATGAAGTTTCAAGTTAGATTCCAAGGGTAATAATTGACGCACCAGCTAGTCCACACGTTAAATTTCAATACAGGCTGTGTGTGTATATATATATATATATATATATATATATATATTTTTTTTTTTTTTTTTTTTGCTGCAGAGTATAGCTTAATATACGAAGCAAGACCAACAATCATTTTAATGTGAATTGAAGTGGTCTTAAGAACAGTGATGTCCACCTGATTTGTTTGATTCTCTTGACCTTCAAGCCGCGTTGAAAGATAACCTTAAGATGGTACGGGAAGACTAAAAATAGCGAACAAATCTCGGCTAAACTTGCTGTAGGCACCATGTATATCTCATTCATTGAATCATTTATGAGTGCTGCTTGACCATGCGGGTATTTTCGAACCCCCTTTCTCTTTTTTCGTATCAAAACTGGATTCTTTCAGATCGGGTTTTGAATTTTATACAGTTTTGCCAATCTTTAATCCTAAGATTTCGAGATATTTACCAGCCAAGCTGAAGCAGTCAGGTACATGAGTGATCTCAATGAACGTGACATGATGATAAAAAATTTATGATTTGTATAATAGTTATTGAGTTGGAACCATGATATATTTTTTTTATAAGAGTCTGGAAGAACTGAAATTTTATTCGTTCATATAAATCCATAAAATATGTTTTTGAAAAAGATATTTGCTTATTATCCAAAAAAAAGAGTCAGATAGATGAGTGCTTCAGACATTCTTGCATGATTTAACAGACCCCAAATCCCAAATTATGCAAACAACAGCATGATGCATTTATTGAGAGAGTTAAGATTAACTTCATATTTTCTTTTTCTTTTTTTCTGGGATGACAAGAGGTAAGCCTGAATGTTGAAATGTAGCCGACAAGGAAGATATCATGAGCGGATTTTCAGGAGATAAAACAATGTCATAGCTTTCTTTTTTAGCCTTTTCTTCATGTGCATTACGTGCACTGTCTACGATTCTCTCTCTCTAGCTCCATCTCCTCCGCAGTCCATTGTTTTCAAACAGGCGCATAGCCTTATGATTGCACCCTTTCCATGCATGGAGAAAAACATTTCCAGGTTAATCCATGGTGGTCGGAAAAGACACACACCCACATATGTCAATCAAAGAAATGCATGAACTAATTAGATTAACTTTATCCTTCTGATTCAACAGGAGGTCTAATGCAACCTTTCAAACCTTTAAATTTTCTCCAACTGTCTTTTTATAGAGTATGTTTGCCTGTTTTTTTAACCGACACAAAAATCCATATTTAAATGGATATCAATCGGCAGCGTCTGGAGGCTTTACTTCCAATTATTTGTTGGATAGATGTGTTGGAAACTGAAAATAATGTGTTTGAGATGTTTATTTGGTCCAAATAAATATAGAATACAATTAAGTTCTTTGAATCCTGAAAAAATAATAACAAAAGATAAAGAAAAGAAAATATAGTTTTTTTTCCTAAGTGTAGTTACATGTTTATATGTGTTTGAAATATTATGATGGTTAGTAAAATAATTATATTTTGAATTATATTAAATAAGTATTATTCGATTCATCCCACCAACCACAAATATAAAAATTTAAATGTCACTGAAATATTAAGTTTCAAGTGTCAAGTGCCATCTTTCTTTATATTATAATTATCAACATACTAGCATTAGAAAGCTCACTATAAGAGTTTATCTATCATGTCTTTTATTTAATTTACTACACAAAAAAAACCATATTAATAAACATTTAGGAGGGATTTTTCTTTCCAACATGAGATATAATTTTTTTTATTCATTTAAAAACAACACCAACAACCCTTCACTAGTTTGTAATAAATATTTTCTCACTTACTTGTATATCTTGATAACTTCCATATAACAAAAGATAAATTTAATTTTATACATTGCATAACATATAAAAATACTTTCAATAACACTAACATATTCTAATTATGCTAACGTTTTATCATAATTATCATTCCACTTCATACTAGAGTCAAATAGGGTATTAGCCTCCTTTATACTAAGATTATTAGATTTATCAAGAATCTTCTCAATATAATATGTTTTTTTTTTTAATTTTGATACCTAAAATTGTATTCACTTCACCAAGATCTTTCATTTTAAAAATAAAAATGAGTCACCTTTTGATTTTAGTTATTCTAATCATATTAATGCTAGAGATTAACATGTCATCTACGTACAAACAAATAATCACACTAAAATATTTTGTCAATTAAAACTAGTTTCAATAATCACTTGATTTTTCAATAATCACACCATGATTTACAAATGTGTCTGGGAGACTATTCAAATTCTTGATTTTTCCTACTTGCGCCAAGGCTGCCTAAATTTTCTTTGGCGACTTTAATTTAGAGAAGATGTCATAAAATCAACTAGTAAGAGTACTCAAAATATGACCTCATCATCTTCCTCATGTTTTAGTTTTTTAGTCTTAACAATAACAAATTTATCTTCTTGTGGTTTAGGTAGTGCAAACAAATTCAGATAAAGAATATAATAAATCTTTAGTAAAATAAGTTGGAACACCATCTCGTCTATCCACCTTGTGCACGTAATTCATACCATCAAAACGATCTGGTTGAATTTTGAAATCCTTAGCAACCCTAACTCTTGAATTCAAATTTGTCTCCATTGGATATAGCTTGAATTAATGAAATGCTTATGACCATTAATGAAATGATTGTATTTTGAATCAAAATAGATCTATTATGATTTTTCACAGAACACAAACACCCACAAAAAGATATCTCCTTTTAATATAGGATAAAAATGCTTTTCTTCTTAATTCACTTACAAACAACACCAACAAATCTATGTTTAGATAGAAGGTATGATTAAGAGGAGCTTACTGATTACTTAACCTAGATACCTCTTATCAACGGGCAAGTTGCAAAACCACTTTCCCGTGAAGATATTAGGTGGTCTCTAGGAGACAACTTTTAAGGGACGTGACTTCATTATAGTAAACATTTTGTCCTGGACCTCATATTGTACCAATGCTGCTAAAAAGAGGAAGCATGCGATGATTTTTTCACTTAAATTAAAGAGAATCTGGAGCAACCCCACTTAAGATGTCTGTTGAAGGATACCAAATTCATGAATATGAGAAGAAAAAAAATTAGTATTTTTATGCCACTCTTTCTTTCTCATGAAGCAAACCATGCACTATACAAACTTGGTGTACATTTTGTTTCTAATGTTACAGAAGGTTAACTTGTTTTTTTTGGATGAGGAAAACCGATACCCTGAAAAATATATTTTGTGGGTCTAGGTGAGATGCTCTTATAAAAAATATATGCCCTACTTCAAATTTAAAACCTGTTATGAAAATCACAAATTTTCTATCATCACGTCACTAACGGACGGACGTTAGAAAGTTAACAATCACAGCAAACACAGAAAGTATATTGATCGATTCCAATTTCAAAAGGAGACCCTTTTTTTCTCTTACTTTTTGGCTTAAAATAAATATTTTTTTAATACGCCGGATCAATATGGAAAACTAGTTTGGAAGAGCGATTTTATTTCAATTAATATGTAAATTAGTACAAAAATATCTCTTTGCATCCATCCCATTAAAAAAAGAAAGAAAAGGGTTTAGTTGATTATGGACTTGCCGAGAGTAAAGTTAGTACGTGCTCTTTTTGGAGGTAAGTAGACCACCCGACATCCTACAAGGTCTGTCTTAATGGCCGCACAGAAGATATTATCCAAGGTAGAGGTTAGGACATGGTCACGGAAGCTTAAAAACTATTGTTTTTACCTTTATATATATATATATATATATATATATATATATATATATATATATATATATATCTTCAAAATTTAATGTAAATTTCTTCACATCACTCTAATTTCCAAAGACAGGCGGAACTTTCCAAATCTAATCTCCATTCTAAATTTCTGAAATGCAGAGTTTACTTGTTAGGGTTTTTGCATTTGTCAGCTTTCAATTTTATCATTTTACATTTGGATTTATTCGAGTGGGCGTGACCGATCATATACAAGATCAGTGTTTTGGCCGAAATCGTGGAACATGAAACTTGACTTGACTGATTTTTTTAAATGTAAATTCAACTCGGAAATCATTGCTCTTGATTTTTTTGGTATTTATGATGGCAAGCATCTATCGTTCTACCTAGTCTTTCTTTTGGGAGGAGAAATTATACGTCGAATGTTCATTCCACAGATTGTTAAAATATATTTAATTCAATTTATAGTTTTTTTTAAAAAAAATAAAGAAAATATTTTTATTTACTTACTCCAAGACAGTGATTAAATCATGTCAGGAGGTAATAAAAACCCGTAGGCAACTCTATTTCCAGATCACTTCTTGGATCTAAGAAATTCATGCGTTGAGAGAAGCTGCCGGAGAATAGTTCATACGCTCACCCTTCATGTTTCGCGTTGATGAAGTTATTTTTACATGATATTTTTTTATTTTTAATCGATATTTTATTAAACTCAGAATTCTCATATGATTTGAAGGAGAGTGGGATCTGATCCTTTTATATATTTTTGGGTACATAATTTGTTAAATTATAGCTTCTTTAACTCATTTGAAAGAGCTGATGAATAAGCGTGTGTATGTGTTTGATTATCATCCCTAATGATTTTCTAAAAATAATTTTTAATTGAAAATATGTTAAAATATTATTATTTTTTAATGATAACACATCAAAATTATATAATTATTATTATATTACAATCATGCAAGTGCAATTTCCATGCCGTAAATGAAGGGATAGGAAGAATTTATCCTTTAGAATATAGAAGGAAATAAAAAACAAAGTTGATGGGAAAGGGAGGAGGTCAATACAATCAATTACATATATTTCGGTTCATCATCATTTCTTTCATCTCAGAGTCTTTCTCATGTTTAATCAAAATTGGACACAGAAATTCATGGCTGCCAAGTCCTCCGTCAACCAATCTACTTTGGTGTTCTTAAGAATTAGGTCATAAACATTGTTTCCTGAAAATTTATTTATTTATTTATTTTGATGTTAAAAAGTATACTTAGTAATCATGCTTTCAAACAACTCTACACCGAAATAAATGTATTTTTTTTTAATACAAGAAAAATCTACCTTCTAAAAATTATATTTTATAAACTCAAGTAAATTAATAAAATTCTGATTATCTCTTTACTCAAATTATAAATTCTTAACAATCATGTGACGTGTCTTATGCAGCAGATAAACGTAACTTGTGTAGTCACATTTGTAATAGTCAAATTCTATGTAAAAATGATTTCGAGGGTGGAGGGTCGCAAACGTTGAAGAACCAGAAGGGAGGCGTCGTCATCATTTTTATGAACACGTGTCCACCATGTGGACTTGAGGTACGTACATGACTTGAATTGTTGGGCTACTTGAACAAGACCCATTTCCAACCCCTTCTTGGATTTTCATTTAGAGCCCTTGAACGTTATTCTACTAAAAATATTATTTTTTTTGTCATTACATTAAACATTTTAAATCTAATTTTTTGCTTTGTATGAATATTTATTTTTTAAATATATTAATTAATTATAAAAAATAGATAATAAATTCATACGCACATCATATAAGTATAGTTATACATATACTGAACAATTGTTGGTTTTTTTTTTATTGTAACAGTGACAAAAATATATTTTTTTGTTTATAAAATAAGTGTTTTTTATTTATTTTCTTACACTTTACCTGTTTATCACTATTTTTTCTTCTTTATTATTTATAGAAAGACCAAATAAATATTGTTTCATTATATCAATCGTAACATTGTTGTATTCTTTTACTACATTAAAAATTAGTTTGATATCTTATATATTTCTATTTTACTACATGTAAGCTTTGTCTTTTTGATTCACGGTTATATTTTGTACTCGATATAAAAATAAACATTAATAACACTTGCATATTATTTTTTTTTCTTTAGAAAAAAATAATTTATTCAACCTCCAACGAGACGAGTTGAAGAGACACATTAGCATTTTATTTTCTATATATATTGGCATAGATGATTCTCAATGTATGCTATTAAATAAACGCATAGACTTTTTTCATATAAAAAACACACATCTGATAAACTTGCATATATTTTTGTTTTCCAAAAATATTATCCAACCCATAGCAAAGTGCGGGTCAAATAAAAGATATTATCTAAACATAAAATAGAGTAGGTATGCTATTTAAAAAGGGAAAAAAGGTGGGAAATCAAATGTCATAAATAAAACATTGTGATTCAAGTATAGGTAATATTGACGTCATCACACGGGGTTAGATTCTGAATATTGGTGAGCCTACTAACCATGCCAATTGATCATCCAAGTTTGTTTGGTCTAGATTTTGAAGAATACACCTAACCACAATCTTGGCTGCCCGGTGGACTTGACCTCCGCGTCTTCTCGTCTCTCTTTCTGAATCAATGCCACTTTTGAAGGGGTCATCACGACCTACCCATCTCGGAGGTAGGTCAACCTGGAGAATTAAATGGTGGAAGGTCTTAGCCACTTTGTTTAGTGTTTTACGAACCGTTTTAAAATTATTTTTATTTTTTTAATTTTAAATTATTTGTTTGAGTTATTTTTAAATCATTTTAATATATTGATAAAAAAGATACAAAATTAATATATATTTTAGTAAAAAAAATACTTTAAAAAATAATTTCGATCGGACAATAGTTCATGGCTTTAAAGTATTGATTCTTTGAAACCTAACACTTGATGGATGACCGAGTGTTTTCGACGCGTCATGAAGTTGTTCTAACTCTCCATCATTACCTCTCTGATTAAATCTTTAACTACCAGCTGGAAAAAGCTCGTTTCTAACTTATGAAATATGGCAATGGGTAAACATTGACTTGACCAAGCTGCCACTCTCCACTAGCAATTGTTGAACAAAAAAAAAAACACTGTAATTAGATAATTAAATACCTGTTTGTTATTGTGTTTTCACTCAGCATTTTCGATAAAAAAAAAAAAAGTGTTTTTTTTATTTTATGATTTTGATGTTCTAATAGTAAAATAAAATAATTATTTTGATGTATTTCAAAATAAAATAAAACTATAGACTATAATATTAAAAAATACACTTAAAAGAATAATCATAATAGATGAATTTGAGATTGATCTAGTGATGCAAATATTATGTCACTGGAAAATGTTTTCGTTACCTTTAATTTTTTTGATGCCTTGAATTGTATTCACTAATCATGGGCCTCGGTTTACATTCTTTGGATTAGGCCCATGATCCTACATGCAGAGTTGAATCTAGTTTGGATATAGGCTCAAGATGATTACAGGCCCTAAAGCTTATTATAGTGCAAACTGCCTAAACTGAGCTTTTTAAGGAATCTGATTGGTATTTTTTAAACAAAAAATAATTTTTTTTAGCTTTAAATTAATATTTTGTTTGGTATTTTTTTTTTATGTTTTCATATCAAAAATAAATTTTAAATAATAATAATAAAATATTATTTTAATATTTTTAAGTAAGAAAATATTTTGAAAAACAATTTTAACACGGAATATTTGTGGAGACATTATTTATAGTTTCACAAAAATCAAACAATTATAAATAGCCAGCCGACAATTGCCCCCACAGAGAATTTGAAGGAAATTAAAATTTTTCAGAGGCTCATTAGATGCCTTGGGTAGCCTATGCGTAGTATTATCAATTATCTGATTGATTGATTGTTGATGTTATTTTTTGAAAATATTTTTTATTTAAAAATGAGTAGTAATCCCACAGAGAGTTGATTGTTCCAAGTTGTTCTCTTTATATTCACCCTTTCATCAAGAAAAGAGTTCAAAGGTGGTTCTAATGGTGTTTAACCATATGATAAAGACATTGCTCGAAAGTATATGCTGTAATATCTCCAATTTTTCAGGTATGGACTGATTTTTCGAACAAACATCCTAGGAGGACCTGCAGTAGTGTCTGCTGATCCTGAAATCAACTGTTACATCTTTCAAAATGAAGGGAAGTTTATATGATACATTTTCTAAGCTTTTCGCTCAAAGCAGTGAATCAAGACTAATGCTTTTGGTACCATCCACAAGTTTTGTATTAAATCATAGAATCAATCAAATCTTTACATCTTAATGTTCAGAACAAAGATAGCACACTAAGTATCTTGAGGAACACACTGAAGGAAAGAATGAATTCACCAGCAGAACCACGACGAGGAGATTTCCTTGATCAATCATAGCTGATATGGATAAAGAAAAGTTCTTAACTGGAGATTTTATTGTAAATCTGATCTTCAGAATTTTATTCGCCAGCTTCGAGTCTATTTCGGCAGCACTGACGCTATCCCTGAAGTTAATCGGAGACCATCCTTCAGTGCTAGAGGAGTTGACAGCAAGTCTATGCAATTTATATCAACAATTTAATTTTTAGCTCCCAGCTACTAATTCATAACTTGATAGTTTCAACCTGGCATTGCTGATTCATTTTATCAGGTTGAGCATGATGGGATTCTGAAAAAGAGAGAGAATCCGATTCCCCAACAGATACTAAACCATTATATATATATAAATGCAAGCGCTATATTGATATATTTCAACTATATGTATCTTTTAGTTCCTTTCTTTTAATATTTCCATTATACTTGTTAGAACTCAAATAGTAGTCAAGACAGTAAACAATATCAATATAAATAATTTATCTTTGATTGAATTTGAGAAATGAATTGAGTTTCAGTATACAAAATATAAGATTCATAATATAGTTGTTATAAAACTCTAGTTTTGGATTGATCTACTTGTGTGGATTGGAGGGTCAAGTTTTTTTTTTTTTTTTATACCAAAATCTCAAAAAAATAGCTATATCATTTTAATATAAAAAAAACCCTAAAACAACAATGTTTTGATATTTGAAATAAAATTCGATCCATACTAGAGTTTTAGTTAACAAGTCATTGAGCCGGATAAAATTTAAGAACTATATTTGAGAATATTTGTAAAGCTATAAAAGAAATATGATGTTAGGAGGATACTGACATTGTTTAGAACCCGTTTTATACTGTGATAATCATTATTTTTAAACTTATTATTTAAAAATGTATGAAATAGTTTTTTTTTTAAATTAATATTAACATATTAAAATAAAATTGAAAAATACTTTTGAAAAACAAAATCAAACCGGCTCTTAAAATTAAGATCTTGAGGATCAAACTGAAACATTGTATATATACTTGACTGTATACAAGGGGGAGAAAAAACAATAAACAAAAACCGGGGCTTAATCGTAAACGAGTCATAATATAAGGACTCGAAAATAAAACAAAAAAAATTGGAATGACAACTCTACAGTACCTGACTTTGTTCGCAAGTAACCAGAATATTTTCATGTGCTCAAAGCAATCATTATTTGGTCGTGTTTTGCATTTTTCATTTTTGTTCTTCTTCTGGGTTCTTGAAATTCGGTACTGATTGTCAATGTTCTTGAATATATAGTTTGTGTTTGGCTTGATATTTGTATTCTAATTCTATGCTCTCTTTTTTGGGTTAATCAGAGATAGTTTATACAAGATTGATGAGTTCAATCAGCATCAAAGACAAGTAGCTAAGTTGCTTGTTTAAGGATCAAAGACAAGTAGCTAAGTTGCTTGTTTCAGGGCCATGGCTAACTTCGGAGGTGACGGGAATGTATTTAGAAAATATTTTTTAAAAAAATATATATATATTTTTTATTTTAAATTAAAAAAGTTAATGTTTTTAAATCATTTTAATGTGTTGATATCTAAGATGATTTTTAAAAATAAAAAAATATTATTTTAATTCATTTTTAAACGAAAAATACTTTTAAAAACAATCTCGACCACACTCTCAAACAGACACTTCTTGTACTCTATTCCCAAAAATGATTATTTAAGAAAGAAACTTATTATGAGCTATTGAAATCTTACTATGAGCTCGTTTATCCAAATAAATTCTCATGAAAAAAAAAATCATGTAAATAAAACAGACGAATTTTCCACAATTTATAAGTTGTAAAAATATTCTGATTAAAAAATCAGTCACAACTTGTATAACTTTGAGCATTTTTTGTTAATTCTAGATTTTTAAATATTAGTCCACTTGTAGATCGAACATTTATTATCAAAATCTTACACCATTAATCATCAATAATTAAGTTCAATATTAATTTATATATAGACCAAATTCTCATAAATTTAATAAACAAGTTATTGAATCTTGAAACCGATGCAAAACATGTATTCCATCTAGATGATTTCAGCAAGTTTTGATCAAGTGACTGGAATTTGTTCCTAGCTCAATTGGCAAACCGGAAATAAAATGGTTAAATCTGAAACAAGAAATGAACGGATCGAGTTATTTCTCCTACCCTCTACACTGTAACAGGCTCATGATTTTTTTCGTTGCTTCACTCAGAGTACTCGATCATTGAGCCTAATTATTTTTCAAGATCCAACATCATTGTGGCCGACCATCTATGAATCAAGGGTATGAGATACGAACCAGCTTCAAAGTCTACAAGTTGCTACACAGTTAGGTTCTTTAACCAGCAGGGTTAAACCAGTGGCCTTCAAACTACTAAAGATGTAAGAATATGTTGTTCTACCATTTCCCATAAAAGTCCAATAATTCTTCTTTTGTGAAGACTTTCAGAAATAAAAACTAAGCAACTAGATAATTACAGCCTGAATATGAACTTTAACCAACCTGAACAGTCTATAAATCCTTGTGCATGAACCACCATGGACCAGATTTTGAAAGTAATCTGAAAAGGAAAATAACAACACAGTAAGGAGGAGCGAGCATTTATATAAAAAATAGCACCAAAATGAAAATGTCAAGTCTGCAGAGTGCAGAGGCATACGAGTGGAGTTGCTAGTTAACCATTTATTCGAACAGAGCTACAACCTTAACTAGAAATAGATTAACGACTAGCCACACTAATTATTTTTTTATTAAAAAAAGTGCACCATTTTCCTTGACCAAGAACTCTTGCTGCAAACTCAATCTTTGCTCATGAAAACAAAAATTTACACCAGATGTTGTTCAACTAACCTCACATATCCTGCTGCTGTACGCAAACCCATGAAGAGAGTCAAACCAGACCAAACCCCAGGGAGCCCCGTAATTGGAGCATAAAGCAGAAAGGCAGATGATATTAATCCAACCAACATCTGTAGATCATTTACCAGACATAAGATTAAGCCAAAATGTGGACATTTGGGAAAAGAAAAGGACATTTCAGAGTTGTAGCTTACCATAGATTTCGCTGCATATGGAAAGTCGGAAACACCATAATGAAGACCATCAAAAATAAAAGCTAGGGCATTGATAGGTTGACTGGCACTAACAAACTGGAAAATTTTAAAATCAAATCACTACAAATAGATAAATAAAACCAAATAAATCTGAAAGATACACCAATATAGATTAGCATACATACCAATATCCCAGTTCTTACAATTCCTAATACATCAGCATCCTTGGTGAAC
This sequence comes from Salix caprea, assembly GCA_964035475.1. Classification (NCBI taxonomy): domain Eukaryota; kingdom Viridiplantae; phylum Streptophyta; class Magnoliopsida; order Malpighiales; family Salicaceae; genus Salix; species Salix caprea. The sequence goes on along the minus strand of OZ037745.1, from coordinate 18,531,528 downwards.
AAGGTGGCTATGGAACCAAAAGATACACCGAGAATTGCAGCCAATGAAACACCAACAACTAGTCCGATCTAGGAAAACATGCACATCAAGTTATGAACAACTTGAGAAAATAAGTTATCCCATGGTATAAATTCAAAATAATAGAAGGGCCAAGAAAGCCTACCTTTAAAACAAAGTTTGTGACTTCTTTCACAGTTTTGTGGTCACCTTCTGATGAGTAACTTGCAATTAGAGCCTGCAAAATAGATAGGTTGGGCAACAAGAGCACAATAAATAATGTGTAAAACCACTAGCTAAGTATTTTATGTGGAAGGGAACTAAGAATCACAGACATGTCAAATGAGAGTTCATATCAACTTGTTGGAAATGCATAACTTCCATATGCACAATAAGGAATTAGATCAGATGCAATTCATTTGGGGATGTATATTCCTTCTAGTACTACCCTATCAGCTATTCTTCTATTCTTAATGGATGCCATGCTTCAAAAATGAATATACATTCAGATGAGAGAAATTCAAATTTATATATAGTGATTAAATATAAGGAACTAAAATGGACACTAGAGTGTAAACAAGTAGAAATAAGTTGTGATGATACGTTGACAAGATGAATTTAATGAAGAGAATGCTGTAACTGACCAGACGCAGCTAGTGCATCTGTGAGAAAAGACATGAATATACATTCAGATGAGAGAAATTCAAATGAATCTATAGTGATTCAAAATAAGGAGCTAAAATAGATATTGGAGTATAAAGAAGTCGTTATAAGTTGTGATGATATGTTAATGGGATGACTTTAATGAAGAGAATGTTGTACCTGACCAGATGCAGCCAGTGCATCTGTGAGAAGAGAAACAGCCAGCCATATTTGCATACATATCTGATGTGCAGCCATTGCTACCGCACCTTGATGAGCCGCGATGGAAGTGGCCAATGTCATGGTAGTTAAAACAGCAAGAGTTCTACCAATGAGAAAGCCACCTATAAGAGAAAAAGGAACCTCAGGAAAACAAGACAAAAATACAGTAGTAATATATAGGCATGAAGTACAGATCAGTAAACATCATAACACAATAGCAGTTGAGTCTCATTTAGTTAGATTCCAATTTAAGGAAAAAAACTCACCAGATTTCATGTAGACACCAAATTGGAGCTCCCCAACCTTTGGAGGTAATAATATAACCTTCTTATTTAGTTGCCAAACCATCAAAAAGGTGACAAGGTATCTAGAACATGAATTTTTGAAGAAAGTATTGTTAAACATTTGTCAGAAAAACATATTTGAAGAACAGTATTACTTCTCAGAGAACATAGAGAAACATACTGTGACACTACAGTGGAAATAGCTGCTCCAGTCACACCCAACTTAAGATAATACATAAGTATTGGAAATAAAAATATAGCTGATAAATTACCCAAGCCTGCATATGGAAGAACTACATTAATAATTGGGAGAGACATAACAAGATTTTTTCTTTCTTCAAAATTGAAAAGAAAAGATGAGAGCGGGCCATGCTAGATTAATTATTGAGAGAGAGAGAGCAGCAAGATAGAAATGGAACGAGCAATACAGCAACATCTTTCCAAGTATTAATCATATTAGTTTTATTTTTCCCTCCAAACAGTTAAAGTGCCACATGTTTACATCAAGATTTAGTGAGAAAATCAAATGTGAACTAAACACTTACCAAGACAAAATACAGGAGTTTTAGTATCCTTGAAGCCACGAAAAATGCCTTGAAGAGCCAAGGAGACCACAACAGCTGGAGCACCAAGGGCTCTAAGTGAAAGAAATCGTTCTGCAGGAATGCGCATTGGTGAATCCTGTTCAGAATATGATAAAGCTTGATAATTCTCTCAGAAAATGATAGATCTCAAAAAGTACAAACACTGTTTACATGAACAACTACTTATTTTTTTGAATGAGTCTACACAGGAAGATATAGATGGCCGCAGAGAAAGATGCATGTCACGTGAATTCGGAATATGTAAGACTTACCCCTGTTATGCCCATCAAGTTGAGAAATGATCCACATCCCAGAGACAAGGCTACAGCCTCGAAGATTCCTATCCCAATAGCTAATAGTAAAGCAGTGGACACAGAGGACAGTTGCTTTCTTTCAACCATCCCAGTAGGTTTACCATTAGCACTGTCTTCTTGGATGCCATTTTCTGTATAACCCATCCATATAAATATAATCATCTAAAATCGGTGCAACATAATTTCAGTACTTCCTGTACTGTGATGATGCCCACGTTCAAAATGGTAATCAAATCATCAAGAACGGGTATAAACTTCTACCTGAAATAGAATCTTTGGTTGCATTCTTTGCAATGTCTTCAGCCACAAAAGATGTCGCCACACTTAGAAGAGGAATATTGAATAGCTTTGATACATTGTTAAATATCATAATAGAAACACCAGCAGAGCCCAACTCTACTGGACCTAAGAAAGCAAGGCCAGGGAAAAGGTTAAACAGATCAGTGGTCAGAGACAAAGAAACAGTAAGCATAATCACACAAAGAAAGCTATAATGCAGGGGCAGATCGAAACCTAATCTGCCAATATATGCTGTTTCCATCAGCTGGGAAAAAGGATCGATAGCCTGTCCAGCAATTGCAGGCAAAGAAAGCATTATAAGCTCGCGTCTTACATCTGAAGAACGTGGTTGATTGATCAGAACCCCAATTGACTCGCTGCAAACAAAATTAAGAAAACAAGTACCATCACATATGAATAATCCTTAGATTTCCGAAGAAACATGATCAATCATAGAAGGAAGAAATCATGCTATGTGGAAAAAGACTCTATTGCTTCTTCAATTTGATGAAATTTGTAACCAATGGAACATGATTAATACTAATTTATCTTCTCGGTTGAGAAAAACAGTTTCAATACTAACACAGAAAAAGGGGGGGCTGTCCTTCAAAAACTTTCAGAATCTTACAAAGATGACATTCTAAACCCAACAATTTGCATACTTTTTATCGTTTCCTGCTACACGAAAGAATCTCTCATTAAACCACACGAACAACAACTACATGAAAGCGTCTTTTTTATATCCAGAACAAAAAAACAATGAAACGTGACTAAAAGAAGCAGTTTCATCCTTACCTTTCTTCATTTCTCGAACCATTGATAATGCTGCGCTTGTTTTCTTCTAAAACCACTCTTTCCTGCACATCACTGGATTCCACACCATACCCAGAACTTGACTGACAACAAACCACCCCAAACCGCGCCTTCCGATGTCTAATCACCAGAGGTGACAAAGAAGTCTTCTGCTCGGCACACAAATGACACTTTCTGGACACAATATCTCCACCATCCAATCCTATAGGAACTTTACTTCGATTCAACAAACAAAATTTCCTTTTTCCTTTTGTTAATCGACTCTGTTCACCACTACTTCTACTCAATCCTCTGTAGAGTGATTTGCCACTGAATTGTCCAGTACTAGCCATTTATAGCAAACTAATTCTCTCTATGAACTTCAATATCAGATAATCAACTTCTAAGGCAAAAATAACTGTCAAATTTCAAAAAAAAAAAATACATAGCAGTTACTTTCCATTACAAAGTGTACTATATATATAATAACAAAAAAAAAAATTAAGAAAGACAATTTTATCGGGTTTGTGAACGAAAAACAGAGTACAGAAACAAGATGATCAAAGAAACGAACTTGTTCCATTCAATCACATGAAGAATGGGAATTTGAGTCAAAAAAGTGATATTTTGAAGGAACAACAGTTTGGTTTTGGCAAAAAAATAAAAGATACAGGGCCAAAAACAGACAGAATATCAAGAAAAGGAACATAAAAGAGAGAAAAGGCTTTACCTTGTTGATGAAGATGATAATGAGAGGGTTTTTGTTAGGATTTTGAGGGTTTCTTCTTTTGGAAAGTTTAAGAGATGAAAGCAAGAGTAGACATCGTTAACTTTGCCACTTTTATCAACATCGCCACGACCGAAGTGTCTGTCTGTCTAAATTGCATGTCGTTATCAACTCAACTGAAAGTCTGAAACTCACGAAAACATCGGTGTTTACATGGTGGACCTACTTCTTTAGCGGTTGCTCTATTATGGGCTTTGGTTAGAAGCATTCAGCCCAATTACGGGCTTTTATTAGGATGGGATTTTAGCCAACCTTTGAAGTAATTTGGGCTTTCACCCTATCCGGTTGGATGGGCTTCTGACTCAGATCCGCTCCCTACCGGATCTATCCAGGAGTAAATAATATTACTTTTTTAGTCAGATGGTATTCGATTATATTTAATAAAAATTAAGTTATTATATTGCGCTGTCTATAAAGTATTACAAATCTTTAAGGTCTACGTATAACATAACACATTCATTATAAAATATTACAAATCCTAGGGCCTATATACAACGAATTTTATATATATATATATATATATATATATATATATATATATATATATATATATATATATATATATACTGTACCATTTGGAATCATTAAAAAGAAATAATTTTAATTGACATAAAATTACTTTGAGAATTCTCTCTTTAACGCTGAATCAAAGAACAAATAAAATAAATAATTAAATATTACAAAGAATAGTAACTTGACCCGATCCGATGCTATTTCTTGGTGGGCTATATTGAAGCCCATTTCAAATCCAGTATTAATCGAGCATTAATGCTTCGTCGTCTAAAAGGAAGCATTTTCTGAGAAAACATTTTTTTGGTACTTTGATCATTGGCAATGTTAAGGTTTGATGCGTTCAAAGACATTCGAACCTTAAACTTCTTCCAATCTGTCTACCATCTAGCTAGGATTTGGCTCCTGCTGTAGAGCAAAAAGAAACACAAGTCTTCAAATCTTTCAAAACCAAATTACACCTTGAGCTAAGATTCAACTCTGTAAACTGGAGAATCTTAAGCTAACAATTCCTCCCGGCTTCCTTTATTTGCTGAATATATAGTCACTCATATGCCCCCACAACAGAAATGCTCTAGATTACAAGTGTGTTCTTACATAAACCCTAAAAGAGCACCATTTCTTACTCATTAAAGAAGATACACAAGAAGAAGAATCAGGTGAAGAGAGATGACCAGGTAGTCCCAACTCAAACCAATCCTTGAAGCATAATTTCCAGGAGCTGTTTTGTTCACAATCAAAAAACACAGAATAGTAAGTTCCAAATCGTCACGTCAATCCAACCCTCAGAGAATAATACTACATGCAGCAGTTTGGTAACATATTTAGCAGTGTTATTGTCAGTAGTTACCTTCAGTAACTGGACAAGTGGACCGTGTGGCGAGAGTTGTGAAGATGGTTTGGGTCTTGTTAAAGCCGGCATAGGCACAGGTTGTGATGTTGCAACCAGAAGTTGTTGAGTTGCCGAAGGATAACAAGGAACTTTCACATTGCATTGCGGGGCAAGTTGACCAGTTTGATGGTTTAATCCCAGATGCTTCACATTGTAATCTGGAAAGTGGTAGAAAAGAATTATCCAAATCATCAATTCTCATGATACGCACTTGAGTGAATTTTTCAACACAACAAAGCCATTTGTGCTTCAAACTTACGTCCAGTTGTTAGCAGCATTACACGTGCATTTAACACAATTGTTCGCAGTGAAGAAATAGGTGTTGTTAGCAACAAGCAGTGGATAATCTACCGAGTCACTTCTCACCGACGAGTTGCAAGCTGTCAATTGACATGATTAGACCAGTATGAATTCAGATAAGTTCATTAAAGAGAATCAAGATCAAGAAAGCACAGTGCACTGTCAGAGAATTTCACAGACTCCATAATTTAGTCATAATTTACAAACATTAATTGGTCCAAGATAATAGTAATGATTCCCAACAGGAATGTGAACGCATACTGCACGAGACGTATCTCTTAAGATATGGAGCCTCTTTGCGTGGCACAAGGAGCAAGAAGACAAAAATGTCATCGGAAATAAAGGGCCCGCGGATCATTCTTTACGTTTGCAAAACTGTGCAAACCTTAATCGGTGGGCAGGAAAGGTTGAAGACAGGTAAGGTAGGGAACCATATAGATTCAATAAATTGACAAGACTGGCTGTACCGCACTGCCATTTATTTTATCATACCAATCCACACGGTTTGACATGGTGCCTTTTCTATCGGATAATATTAATTATTTTCCATTTTCAAACATTTTAATCCCTATGACTCCTAGCTAAGAAAGCAAAAACAAAATCAAGTGATATCCATCCACTTGGAAGCAAATCCAAGTTTAATATATTCCCACTTCTTCAACCACTTTCTTTTGAGAAAATCAAGCATCTAATTGACATCAATTGACAAGCCATTTAGAGATGGTCTACAGCAAATATTTCCAAGTAAAATTATTTTGTTTTTGCCTCAGCTAGATAGATGTGTATCTGAAAGTTGACTGGGAAATATTACTTTAAATCTAAAAATAAAATAAAAAATTGATGCTTCCAAGTTTGAATTTAAATTAGCTTACCTTGGAGAGGGACATCAAGAAGTTGACCAGCTAAAAGGGAACTGTCATTAACCCCGTTAAGCTTCAACAGTGTATCTTTACTGGTGCCATATTCTTGAGCAATCAACTCCAAGGAACTGCCAGCTTTCACCACGTGTCCGTAATGGACAACTTTGACCCCATCAACATCGTCACAATTACAAGGTAAAGGAATCTTCAACTTCTGCCCAACCTTGATCAGATTAACGTCCGGTATATTATTAGCAGCAGCAATTTCTGGGTACGTCACCAATCCTGAGAAAACTTCTGCTGCTATATGAGAAAGCCCGTCATCTTTTTGAACGGTGTAGATTGGTTCGTTGTTTGACTGGCCAGTGTTGTTGATGCACAAGCAGGGAAATGAGATTTTGATGGTCTGGTTTGCAGGTATCGTAGTGTTTGGTAACGTGGAGAGAGGGAGGTTGTTAGCAGCTAAGATGGAGCGTATGTTCTTGACGGAGAAGAGGGTTTTGATGTGGGAGAAAGTTGTAGTGTTTGGAGAGATGTAGTCAATGAGGGAATGACACGTGGAGGGTGTGCTGCATTTGAAGGTTTCGGAAGAAGATTTTGAGTGGAGCGTGGAGAATAAGAGAAGGGTGAGAAGCAGAGAGGTGAAATGGAAACCCATCTCCGCTGTGGTGTGATTTCTTGAGAGTTGAAAAGGGGAAGCTAGAGTGCGAGGAGGAAGGAGAAGGGGGGAGATGGTTGTGGTGGGAGGACAAAGTTGGAATGTAATTTAATTGTGGGTTATGAGTTAAGACATCAAAATGCTATATATATTTATTTTTAAAAAAAATAACATTACCATATCAAAATATTTAAATATACTAAAAAATATTCTAATAAAAAAATACTATTTTTTTAAAACACACAACCACTTCTAAACTCAAATTCAAGACCTAATCCCACCATAATCCCAAGAAAATGTAATTTAAAGAAAATATTTTAATATGTTAAAAATATTTTTTTTTAAAGTAATATTTTAATAACTTTCTGAATAAAAATTATTTTAAACCATGTACACTAGCGTAGGCTATAGAAAGGTCACGTGAAAGAGACAGGCAATGGAGAAAATGTCGATTGGATTAAGGTAGGGTTCTCTTGGGTAATGCAGTGTCGGTCAAATTATTTTTATGTGCTAATTTTTTAATTTATCCTTTGTCGCTTTATTATTAACTATTATTACACACACAGCCATCAAAGAATGTGACGTTAGGAGTTCAAATAATCTACTATTATGTGATGGGTTTGAAAGCAAGTCGGACAGTATTTTTTAAAAAAATTAATATCAAAACGAACATATTAAATCAATCTGACTAGCAAGTATAACCAGTCAAATCCCCAAATTTGGATTATAAAAAATTAATAATAAATTAAAACAAATTATTAAATATATTTTTTAATTAATTTAATATTGAAGAATGAAACCATGATAATCTTATAGAAAAACAAATTAAAATAAATTATAAAAAAGAATTCTCAATCAACCTAGTATTGAAAAATAAAATTGAAAAAAAAAACAATAATTAAAAAATAAAAAAAGACCTAGGTTAACATGTTAGACTCGTCACTTGGATTAGAATTATGAGATCGAGGTAAACCTTATCATATATCATCGCGCAGTGTTCAAGAGGTGTAATTAGCCATAAACAATGGCCCAGTTGTATCACCATAAATCTTCTCTCTCTCTCTCTCTCCCCTTCATGATTTGTTTTTCTAATTCATGCGAGATCAAATATTTAAGGTTGATAAACTAGGGATATGGGTTGGAATTGTTTAAAGTTTATATAAATTGTCCCCATCTTTTCAAATCAAATATGATAAAAAAAAAATTATTAGAATATTTTGGCCGGTATTTGACTAAAAAATTACTGAAATATTGGGATATATATAAAATACAGTCATCGGAAGAAAAGCTGTGTTGGGATATGTATAAAATATAGTTGTTTATTTCGTTTTGTTTCGGCTGAAAAGGCCGAAATATTTTGTACCAATTAAAAAAATGAGACAAAATAACGTTGTTCTTACCTTTGTTTAAATTCCAGCTGTTCCGGATTTTTCGACCAAATACCGGCCGAAATGTTCCGGTTTCGTTCCGCCTGTTCCGTTTTGGCCATATAGTATTTTTTTAAATAATAAATAATTTTACAGTATCAATCATATCTATTAATTCGACTGTTAGATTGAGATGAAATTTTACGAGAAGTCTCTTGACATATTTATATATATTATGTTGAAATTTCAAAGCAATCAGAGAATGTAATGATCTTGCGAGATTGATGATGACATTCTCATAATATTATACATATTCATAATTTTGTTCAAAAAATCATTTTATTATGTCTTTTTTAGATTAAATTACACAATTCTAAATAATTTTATGTTTAAATTTGAGCTATTTTTTTTAAGTTTATATATATATATATATATATATATATATATATATATATATATATATAATGGCATATCAAAATACTCAAAAACTAAAACATTCTGTTTTAATTAAAAAAAAAACAATGCAAAAGTAAAACCTTTGCATAAAAGACAGTCATTAGAAGAAAAGCTTCTTACTTTCGGCTGTTCCAAAAGGCATCTACAAAAATTTTGTTGTACTTGATTGCAATAGGACAAACAGTAGAGTCAAGTTCAAACGCACCCTGCACATCATCAAACAATAGAAGATACAGAAAACATGCATTGCAAGCTTAAAGAAGCAATAATTTTTATGTTGAATATTCATGCCTTCTTAAACATCACGGTGTAATGGTTATTTACACAAGTTCCCTCTGGGATTTGAAGCAAAACAACTTGTATAAGAGCTGGGATTTGACTATTTCTTCCTTCAAAATTGTACTTGTGGGAAATTATCAGTTACACATAATTCAGGGATCCTTTGAAATTTGGTGACAGACATATAACTTAGGATGTAACTGTTAATTGGATAGAGTATCTGAAATACATATGAAGCCATTACTCACTTACCAACCCAACCAGGGTGTTTCTGCATAATCACAGCAAATGCAGTCTCTGTTCCAAGATGATGAAATCGATCATGGAAGTATGATCCCTCACAAAAACCTGTTCAGCAGCCAAGTTTATGCTAATAGGTGAGTATGGATAAAATTATTGGATATGATCAGATCAAAAAGAAAAAAGATTGACAAGTGAAGAAATTAAAATCTATTAGATATAGTAACATAAAAAAAAATGCTGGAATGAACCTGTTTAGGCCTGATGCTAGGTAGTTGACAACTCCAGCCCATGACGCAACGAAGAACATGCAAATTAACTCCACCAAACACCTCTGTTAATAAATTAAAAAATATGGAATACATTCAGCATGGTTTGTAATAACCACTTCTAGAGAATTTTAGAACATTCAAATATAGAAAAAACAGATTGCCACAATTGTCTTCTCTCCCTCCCCCTCTCCCTCTCTTTATATATATAGCTCTGAGAAAGAGTAAGCACTTCATAAATTAATGATTGACACCTCTATTTTTATTCTCAATTTGTCGTGCCCTTTCAGCAGAAAATGCACTGGAATGTAGGATGAAAGAAAAATAATCCACCCAATTGTCAGCACCAGAACCCAGCAGATTTCATTGAAATACATCAACCAGCTACATTGCACAAGAGTTCACTGTAGCAACCTATTCGAAGATAAACCATCATATCAGTCAGACTTGAAACAAAAAGTTGAAAAAGGATAAGGAGCAACAAATAAAGAACATCAGTTCAAATTATCTAAATTGGAGACCGAGCTTCACTTTAGTGACCTTTCTGAGCATAAAACAAAGCCACCCTTTGTAGTCAGCAGATGACTAACCTGACACAGGGAACAAAATCCCATACCGAATCACCACACCGCAGCACCAAAGGGGAAACAAATACACATTCCAGTTCCATGGTTCAGGAGGATTTGACTTGAAACATCGTGTGAATGAATCCTGGTTCATTCAATGTTAAATTTGAGTTTAATACCATTAGGGTTAAGTTTCCTTATTGAGTCGATTATTTTGAATCAAGAAAATCAGGTTATTCTCAATGAGCAAAACCTAGCTAGTTATACTGTTGCATGTTTATACTGCTTCTTTGGTCTCAAGTTAATCAGAAAATTACGTAAAAGAAAAGACCAAAACTGAAAATAAATGATAGCCCATAATTACTGTTCCATTGAGGTTTAATTTTATATTTTATCATGATTAACACTCTTTCATCTAAAACTACGCCCAAATTCCCCTATTTGCATTCAGTAAACAGTTTCCTTATCATGTAAATGAGTCCTATTCATTCATTCTCAAATTTGAGTTTAATCCAAACATTAGTAAAATTAATATATAAACTCTAATAGAAGAAACTAAAAAAGCTCTTCTAAACCGAGACATCAATTGATCAACCCAACCAAACGTTCTGAGATTTCTAATTAAACATTGTACGTACATAAACCACCACTTCCTTCTACATGGCGCAAATATTGTGCAAACCAAGATGTATCTCTGAATGAGCAAGCTTTTCCATAAAATTCTCAATAGAATCATAGTTCATCATAACGAAATATAAATCCACATACAATCTTATTTCTATGATACGCAGCACATCGATAGCGGTAATCAATAACATTACCCCATGTCAATAGTCAAACTTTCAATAACCAAACACAACGACAGTATCAAGCTCACCATGTCATCACTCAGGCTTGCATGCACAAGAGCGAGAGGATTAAGAAATGGAAATGAAAAACCATAAAAAACAATTAAATCATGATACAAGTTGAATCAAAATGGTACCAACCTTAATAGACTCCAGGGGTAATCAATAAAATGATGCACTTAATAGAGAAGTGGTACGACTGTGCTGTTAGCAATCCATGGATGATGGTAGCGTTGAGGAAGAGGAAAGTGAGTCATCAGAGAGAAGGGGAGAGAGAGAGAGAATTGTTTGTTGTCAAATAATTCTACAATTCGTTTTCTTGTGTTTTTCCTCCTCATTCTAGAAGAACTACCGTTTCCCCACCTTCTTATTGCATAAAAATGACACGTGGTCATGTTTTAAACTGAATGCTGCATGAGCTGAAATAGCAAAACGGTGCGTATTCTGCTAAGCCTGAAACGATGCGTTTTTGCCAAGTTTAAATTCCCAGACTGTTTTCTAACGGTCATTTATTCTTCTTCTCCAGAGTTGATTCTTTCTTTCAAGGATGAGCCTGTGACAGTTCTTCTTCCTTCCAGTGATTCGAGAACCTTAAAGTCAGTTTCGATTACCTCCCAAGTGGCTTTTGCTGGAGGCTTTCCATAGAATCAACACCTGATTAACTGCATGATTATTCTTTTTTACATAGGTTGTGGTTGGTTGGAGAGTGGGATCCTTGGGAATACCAGGTAGACTGCATGGAAAACTGGATTAATGGTGACAGATGGAGGAAACATCAACTTTTAAGCCACTGCACCAATTCTCTTCTCACCCTGATAGGGTCTCTAGTATTTTAAATGTCAGCTTCTGTTAGCTTCTGTCTTCTGTCTGTATGGCTGTTATTTTATTGTAAACTAAGTCTCCAATTGTTTCACTTCTCTTCTTATTGGCCAATTGAGTAGTGGATTAAATGAAAACTGTGGAGGATGGGCTCTGGCTCCCTAAGGCATCTCCAACTGGGCTGCTAAAAGGGAAGCCTAAATTTTAAAAATATAATTTTAGTTTTTTTTTTTTTATGTTTAACAGCTACAATGGTGTTGTTATATTAACATTTAAAATAGCATTTATATAATTGAAGTGATATATTTACCACTTTCTTGGAAAAGCTATAGTATTGTTTGTTAAAGAATCATCTCATCTAAAAATTTAAGCTGTTAGGTGAGTTCTCAGAATATAATTTATATTATTCTTTAATACCCCTCATAAGTGAAAGCCCTTTGGGCTTACAGATCTACATTATTTTATGCTTGATTTTTATCAAATAGAATGGGGGTTGTGAGATTCGAATTCGTGATTATTAGGTTAACAAGACTTTGATACCATGTTAAGAAATTATCTTACCTAAAAGCTTAATATTGTTCACCTTTAAAAACTGAAAAAAAATAATAAAATAATCACCATACCTAGAGCAATAGCTAAAATAGCATTTATCATTGGAATACACACTTAAAAAAAAAACTTTATTTTTACTATTCAAAATGCTATATATCATTTAGCTTTTTGATTTAATATTTATTGTCGGAGATGCTCTAAAAATGACACGTGGCCATGTTCTCAAACTAAATGCTGCATAAGCTGAAATTACAAAACGGGGCGTGTTTTATTAAGCCTAAAACGGCGTGTTTTTGTTTGGTTTAAATTCTGAGATTGTTCTTTAACGGTCATTTCTTCTTCTTGTTGTTCTCTAGAGATGATCCTTCCTTCCAAGGTTGAGCCTTTGACAAATTAACCTTAGATAGCAAAACTCCCTTGAGTGATTGATTCTTGAAAAACAATAAGGCAATTCAATGGTTTTGTCACATCAAGCATACGAACTCCACGCTAACAACGAGTCTAATTAAATCTTTCAAGTTAAAAGATGGTTGGTGAACCATACATGCTTGTGATTTTAGAGATCGAGTTGCGATCGAAATCGTGATAAATGAGGAAAGTGCGAGGAGTCCATGTACGGGTACCTCCACCTGTTTGATAAAATGCTTGTTCGAACAGCGCAATCCACCGACAAAAAAAATGAAAGAATGTGGATAATCATTATGTCGGGTAACGTGCTGATTCGGTCTTCCCTTGGATTTTTTCGTTTTCGACCCATCAAGATTAAAGAGAGGTTTTTAGAGAATCTGGAAATTGATTGTGTGCAACAAGCCATTCTTCGCAAATAGAAGAAAGTTTCATTGTTGACACGCCTTTGGTTTTGGCCCGGAATATCGTCATCGGCTTGCACTCAAGGGTATGTCAAACAAATAGACCTTTTTTTTCTTGAGCCGTCAAGGCTAATCTCAAACTTTTCTCCACGTTAATTATTAATTAAAACACTAAATTTCTATTACATAATAACTTACATATAAATTTATGTAGAGAAAAAAGAGTCCAGCGTAAGAAAAGAGAGGTGATTTTGTGTTTTATATCTGCATGGGAAGATAGAGTCCAGCGTAAGAAAAGAAGAACTGCAAATAGACGTTGCGGTGAGAAACCACTACCATGGCGGTGCCCAAGACACAGGATGAAGAGCAAGCTGAATTCAAACGCCGAAGCTGGGATGAGTATATTTTACGAGGAGGGGTCAATTAAATAACGCCATGTGAATACCTTACCTTACAGGCAGGTTAACAATAACATCCTAACCAACAAAATTTAAAATCATTAATGTGAGCTTTTAAATCTGAAATTATATATATAGAAAAAATTGTAAGCCTCAATTCTTAATATTTATAATATTGGAGGATAAATTATTACAATTATTATTCTCATTATTAATATTATGATTGTTAAATTGTCATTATCATTATAGCTATCACTATTATTACAATTATCAATAACCTGATTATGATTATTAATACTATTACTATTATTAATATCATTAAAATGACCATTAGTATTATAATCATTATTAATATCATAATTATAATGAATTGTTATTGTTAATTTTATTATCATTATCATTATTATCATGATCACAACTGCTACAATTATTTTTATTATTGCATAAACAATAAAAATTATAAAATTATTCTGAAGTATAAAATAAAAAATATAAAAACTTTAACAAAAGAGCAAGCAAAAAAATAAAAAGGAAATGATAAAATTAAAATAAATATTATTAGTATTAAAAAAATCCATTCGAACAAAAATAAAAAAAAAACCAAATAATAAGAACAAAGGGGAAAAAATAAGAAAAGAAAAGAAGAAGTGTCTATTTTAAAAAGATCATTTACACATATTTAATTAAAGGAAAAAATGAAAATTAATAGAACTTTAATAAAAAAAATTAAATACCAAACTAAGAGGATGGACACATAAATATGAACAAAAAATAAGGATTATTTTAAAATGACTGAAACTATAAAAGGAACTAAATAAAATTAAACAAATAAAAAAGTAAGGATTGAAATGAGAAACAAAACATATAACCAATTTCAATTGAAGAATAAAATTGAAACAAATCAAAATTTCTACACAAAAAATCAGGACAAAATAAGAAATTAAAAGACAAAAACTGAAATTTATAAAGCATAAACAAATATGACATGTATGGATATCATGTTCTAAGAGAGATGAAAGAAAGAAAAAAAAAAACAATTGACCACTGACAACTCTATAACCATCATACATTGATAGACGCTGCATTATACAGAAGAGGACATAGTGGTGCATCCAATAAGATGATGGTTAGCCATTTTTAGCCATCACGTGGAGTGTCACGTGACTCTTGTATGGCACAGACATCTTAAAATTGTTGGCGTGTCTAACAAATATGCTACCTGTTTTCCTAATAAAAAAATATTTAAAAAATATAAAAATACCCCTCGAAACTCTTCCTAATAACAAAAAAAATAATAATATACAAATACTAATTATCCCTATGTCAACTTTTTGTTTTTGTTTTTTCCAAAGATAAAACGATGCTTTTATTGCTCATAACATGGAAAAATCAACGAATACCCTTCCTGACAATTCTTATGTTTTGTCTCCTTCAAGGATAAAAAAAATTAATTTTACTGTTCATAAAAATCAAAATACTTAAAATACCCTTATTCAGCAAATAATTTTTCCCTCCTGATTTTAGGGGGGTCGTAATTTCACGGTAACAAAAAATTAGAAAAGAAATACTTCCCAAACAATTTTTTAATGATAAAACACAGAAAATTGACTAAAATACCCTCAAATCAAATAATTATTTTTTATCAACCAAATGGCATAATAATAACTATATTATAGCAATCCACAACAAATAATATTTATAGCTACGATGAATTATCTACCTGATTTAATTTTTTTAATATAAACTGGCATGGGAATATAGTAGTGGCGGGAATATAATAATAAAACTTAATTATCAGTGTCGCAATCCTTATTATCTTTTATTTCCTAATTGAGGGATAGGTGTCATAGAAGGCGTACGATCACATCCATGTGCTAAAAACTATAGAAATTTAATGGTTTAGTCAGATTAAGTGAATCATTAATTAATTCACCAGGTCAACCAAATTAAAACAAAACCATACATATTTTTTTCCCATTCTGGTTGATCATTGGTGGCCATGCTAGCCATGACGCCCGGCCACCAACACATCAATATCAACGGCGACGTGCTAGCGTCGATTGGAAGGGAACCATGAAACATGCGTTGATCTTCTGTAAAGAAAACATCTGTTAAATTGATTTTTCAATGATTGAGTACTGTTTATAAATGTGGTTGTGATGGTTTTTTAAAGTATTTTTTTTATTTAAAAATACTTTAATTTTTATATTAGCACATAAAAATATCTAAAAATATCAAAAAAAATTCAATTTAAAATAAAAAATAAAAATAAATTTTTGAAATTGTTTCAAAAACATTTCTAAAATACAGTAGTAACAGGACTTTAATGATGATTCTTCATGAAAATCAGACAGCAACACACCCCGTACCCGTAACATGAGCTGCCTTGACAGAGACTGAAACTCCAGATTAAATCAAAGCACCCTTTAATTAAGAGACAAAATCTTTATAAAAAAGAAGAGGATGAGGGAATCTGATTTCCCTTCCTAATCACACAACCTTGTACATCAAGCAAGATCGAAGGGCCAGAAACTGATTTCCTCGTTAAAGCCAGGCTTAGTTGCCTTCTGTCCCAGATAAAGCAAAATTCTGCCATCAAGAAGCAGCAAGCTTCATTTCCTGAGGTCAATAATTTATCATTGTTTTGACAATTTCTGCACCACTCAACCACTTCCAATCGACCTTTTAACTTCTTGTTAGGTGGGATATTTTGCAAGTACCATTTCAATTTTGTTGCCCATTTCAACTAACCACCCAAATCATCACCCAATTAACTCTGATTTAATAACTAACCACCCAAATCATCACCCATTTTAAGTCTTGACCAAGATCATGACTGTTTGGTCTAAATCAAATGGCTCACGACTGTATCGTAATAAGCTTCAATTTCCTCCGAAACGACATGAACACAGTTGTATGGACCGGTCTCATAACCACCACAGTAGAAAATTTAGATAACATAATGAAGAACATATTTTTAACGGCAACTACTCTTTATAGAAAATATATTTAATTTTTATATCCAAAAATTAAGTGAGGGTGATATCAACAATAATTCAAAACACCCACGATTCGTCTTGAAATATCTACAAGATGAATTGGTCAACCGATAAAAATATACCTTTGAGAAAATTAATTCGGGGTAGGTTGGTTGGATTGTATCACTCAAACTCAATAAAATAAAAATAGTGAGGAAGTCAGATGTACCTTTAATTAGTTAGATCATTGCAGGTCAAGGTGGTCTTTAACTATACAAGACCGCAGGGGGTAAGCTAAAAAAAAACAAAAGCACAGACTTAAAATTACATCGAAAAGCGTTATTAATGTGGCCAAAACGACAATGTTTAATCGGCCGTACACTTTATCCCACTCGCTTGAATAGCATGTGAGAAGAAGTCTCCGGCATTTTGTGGGTCATGCAAGGCACGCACTCCAGGTGTGTGTGGGATTATAGTTTCTCGGTGGTTGCAAAATATGTTAGCACGTGTGTATCACGTGAAAGGATAGAGAGCATACAAAGATCTTGCCGGGAAGCATTGAAATGGTTGGAAAAGTTCCTGTGCGAATCGCTCACACCTTGCTTTGCATGTTATTACTTGATTAAACATTGCCTAGACAAGCAGCTTGTGTGTGAGTGTATAAACTATAAAGGCTTCTAAGTAGATAGAAAGAAGGTAGAATGTCCAGTGCAGAAATTATTGTTTTGATGAGTGATAAGTAAGGTTCCAATGTGATTGCATGGACACTAATAAAATAATATAGTATTTAAATTTTCAAGATATTATGTTATAAAATAAAAAAAAGAATTATTGTATATATAAACTTGATAGGATAACATATAAAAAATTATAATAACTAATACCAATTTATATATCCGGCTAATTCAACTATCATATTTTACAATATAGTTACATTTTTTCCTAAAATTCAAAATAAAAAAAATCTACAATTTCTACATGTAATTTTTTTAATATACATGTTTTATTTATCGGTTTCAAGAATTTATTTATATGTATTTTCTTAAAATTATTTTTCATTATTTAATACACACACACACACACACACACACACAGCACGTTTATAATTTTATCATCCATCATATCATTTAATATATATTACTTGACACATCAATTTTATCATCCATCATATCATTTAATATATATTACATGACACATCAGTCATTTTATCATCCATCATATCATTTAATATATTATATAGTATATAATACACGACATATCTCTAATTTTATCATCCATCATATCATTTAAAATATAAAAATATAAATATTATACACAAACATATATAGATAAATAGATAGATATAGATATATATGCGTCAGATGGGTATGGATGCAATATGCATCGTGTTCTCTTAAAGTAGCATCCCTAATTACCATACACGTGCAAATCTCACTCCACCTCAGCATCCAACTTGCAGAACGTCCACCACACCCAACCATCGCCAATAAAATATTCGGCGCGACTCCGCCTAGGTGGAAAGGGCTGGTCGCAGGCCAATTCCAGTGAGACTGTCGTTTTCTCAATCTGTTTGTGCTCTTTCCTCCCATAAAAAACAGAAAGAAAAAAACGGAAATGTATTTTTCGTAGCTGCGACCGCTACAACAGAATATCACCTTCCTCCTCCTCTCCGCTCTGCTCATCGTTTTGACATTTTTCATCCAGAAAGCTAGCCTCCAACAACTTCTCTCTCTCTCTCTGTTCTTCTACCATGAAGAAAAAGAAGAGAGAAACTAAAAGGCATAACATACCTGCCGCCGTGCTCCACTGGATGCTCTTTACGCGTTACTACTTGCTTCAGTTTCCATTACTCTCTGCTTTCTTCGGCTTCCTCCTCCTCCTCTTCACAGCCTTCGCTTTCCTCTCTCCTCTTCCTCCTATCATCAACCACCACAACCACTCCTTACAAGTATGCTCTCTCTCTCTCTCTCTCTCTCTCTCTCTCTTCCTTTCCCTCTCTGCTCCTCCGATTTCTGCGATCATGATTATATCGTGTTTGCTTGCTTGTTTTGTTGTCATGTGAGGTGGACATTTCTGTTTTGATCGTTTTAATTAATTAATCAATTAGCAAGCTAACGATAACAATTTTCTGTTTCGTGTGATGAATCAGTTAAAAAATGGAGCTAAAGCGGAAGAGTCAACGTTAAGTAAAGAGACGTCGTCGTTTCGTGTCCCTGTACGTAACTTATACGAGCATTTGTTTGTTCTTTAGCTCTTACGAGTCTGTGTGTTTTGCTTTCGCTTGCCTGATTTTTGTATTTGTTTGTTTTCTGAAATGCTTAGAGAAGTGGATGGCGCTTAGGGCGTCATTTATGGAGCTCAAGGTCATCGAAATTTTACTATGGCTGCAGTAACGCCAGCGAGAGCTTTGAAAGTAATTTTTACTGGTTCAATACCTGCTGTTAATTTCCTCTTTATTTGGAGATTTTTAGTGTTGATGATAATCTAGTGGTTTGGTTATGAATAAATGGAGCGATGTTAGTAGCTGTAGTAGAAGAAGAAAAAGAAGAAGATGATTGGAGTATTAATCACTTAAATAAACTTTCTAGAAAAGACAGAGGAGTCGGTCTTAATTGGAAATCAGCCTGTTTAATTGCAGAATGGTAACAGATTTCATGCCTACTTTGTTAAGTTATGCATTTTTTTGCGCACTTGGTTTCCATTGCTGGGAGAGAGAAAAATCGCATTGCGGTGATTAAGGGTTTCTTTTTTTGATTTATTATTTACTTTGAGTGTTAATGTAACAGATGAGTTTAGACATTAATTTGACGGAGGTGTGTTGTTAGATGTAGCTGCTGATAGGAGAAAGAATAGTGATCGGTACTTGTTGATTGCTACCAGTGGAGGGTTAAATCAACAGAGAACAGGGGTGAGTTTCATAGATTTGACGTGTAAATTTGATACAATTTTTTCAATTGATAATTAACTGCCAATGGTCGGCTTGCCTTGAAATGGAGAGGGTGGTAAATTAGTTTGTGATTCTGAGATTCTTATGACCATTATGGCCGCAGATAACAGATGGTGTTGTTGCAGCTTATATCTTGAATGCTATTCTTGTTGTTCCTAAGCTGGATCAGAAGTCTTTCTGGAATGATAGTAGGTATGTTGTTTTCGCTGTTAACATTCTCAATTCTGTTTGCTCAAATATTAGCGCATTCATATTTTTCTGGTGTTTGATGCAGCGATTTTGCTCAAATTTTTGATGTTGACTGGTTCATTTCATTCCTATCAAAAGATGTTACTATCATCAAACAGCTCCATGGAAAGGGTGGGAAAGCGCTGAATCCATATAGGATGCGTGTTCCAAGGAAGTGTACTCCCACATGCTATCTGACGAAAGTTTTACCTGTTCTTAATAAGAAGCATGTAAGTGCTATACTAAAAGTTTAATGCTTGTGTTTACAGAGAAGCTTGTAAGTTGCACTTCCTTAAATTCCTTTTTTTTGTCTCACTTCATGAATGTATACGCCTACATGGTGCAACCTAACTATGTAAAAAGCTTTAACAGGACATGAGTTTATCACTCTATCTTTCTAGTTTTTTTTGCTAGAGTAGTGAATTTCAATGTTGCATCAGCAATACTGCTAGAGGAATTTGATCTGTCAAGCTAACTAAAACATACCTGTAATATTGAATTGCATTATGGTTAATATAGTTACGATTTCAATTTATGATGTTTGAGTTATGATGTTTGAGTTAGAATTCATGAAGCGATGCACAAAATTGGAAGTAATACAACTAAAGTCCCATCGACATTGCAGGATGAATTTATTATATAGGCAAACCTGGAAATTTTGGAAAGAAACCATCCTTGGCCAAAAGCTGATAAATACCTGTAATTTTCATGTAGAATTTTACATATATAGAATCAGGGACATATGGACAGAATCTGCGCAGTTTCAAAACTGAAAGCCAACTAGGGAAAGCAGGGGCAAAATATCAGAAACTGTTCAACATTCTTTTCTGTTTCATAATTCTAGAATGTTCTTTAATTTCACTTTCTCTAGCATTAATGGAAAATTACTTCTGCTGCTTGAATTCTGCTTCAATTCCTGATTCATCTTGTTTACTTTAACTGACATTTGCTGGCTATCCTTTGATATCATAGGCTGTTCAACTTGGAAAGTTTGATTACAGGCTCTCGAATAGGTTGGACCCAGATTTACAGAAGCTAAGATGCAGGGTCAACTACCATGCTTTAAAATTCACGGACTCAATTCTTGAAATGGGCAAAAAACTGGTTCAGAGAATGAGAATGAAGAGTGAGCACTTCATTGCCCTGCACTTGAGGTAAGGTCCTTCTCAAAGCTTGATTTATTATAGTTTTGTTCTAGAAACTTCCTTTTGTTATTTGAATCATTTCTGGCAAGATTTTTATTATTGAATTGCTTTGGAGATTTTCTTTTTCACCTATGCGAAGTGTAGAGTAGTCAATACTATAGAGGGTCAGATGAAATCAATGACGCAAATTTAACTTTGTCATGCTATAGGTTTGAACCTGATATGCTTGCATTCTCGGGATGCTATTTTGGCGGCGGAGAGAAAGAAATGATGGAACTTGGCAAGATCCGGAGGAGGTGGAAAAGTTTGCACGTGAGGCCCTCATAGTTTCTTAGAACACATTCTGTATCCCAAACAGTTTACAAAGCATGGTTGATATGTTTATTTTGATGTGAAATGCAGACAAGCAACCCTGACAAAGAACGAAGGCAAGGAAGATGCCCTCTCACACCAGAGGAAGTTGGTCTTATGCTGAGAGCTCTGGGTTTCGGAAGTGATGTTCACTTATACGTGGCTTCAGGTGAAGTATATGGAGGTGAAGAGACATTAGCACCACTCAAAGCTCTCTTTCCAAATTTCCATTCAAAAGAGACTTTAGCCAGCATGAGAGAGTTGGCGCCCTTTTCATCATTTTCTTCTCGAATGGCTGCACTGGACTTTATTGTATGTGATGAAAGTGACGTTTTTTCTACCAACAACAATGGAAATATGGCCAAGATATTAGCTGGTCGAAGGTATGTATGCAAATTTGTTTTTTGGGTTTTATGCACTGCAGTTTGTTCAGAAGCAATTTCAAGGACCTTATAAACTGGTGAAGAATTGTTTCTCCTAGATATGTTTATGTGCTCTTCTATATTTTTGTTTTCAATTCCAGAGGGCTTAACCATCTAGGTATTTCCTGCTGCAAACACAAATTACTTGCAATTCCTGTGACTGGCGAAATTATCATATCACATTTGCGTTTAAAACATTTCACATTTTAAAGCCATGAAATGTTCTTCGTCCTTGCAGTTTCCTAGAGTCACGCTTTATGCTGATGGCTTTGGCAGCTCACCTATTCACACCTATCATTTTTCTTTCTTTTTTTGTGTTACAGGAGATATTTTGGGCACAAACCGACAATTCGTCCAAATGCTAAAAAACTGTACAAATTGTTCATGAGCCGGCATAACAAAACATGGGAAGAATTTGCCTCCAGGGTTCGAACTCATCAAATTGGTTTCATGGGAGAACCAAATGAGGTGAAGCCTGGCAGAGGTGAGTTCCATGAAAATCCTTCATCCTGCATATGCGAGGATTCTGCAGCCAAGGCTAGGGCAGGTCTGACCCTGACTCCTCAAAATCTACTGGATGAGAGCCATAAAAATGGTAAAGAGAATATCAACAAGAATGAGACTAGTGATGTGACTGACGAGCACTCAATAGAGGATGATCAGGATTTGACTGACATGGATTATATGGACCATGAAACAACGATTAAAGGTAAAGGTTTGCCTGGTGAAATGCTTTTGGAAGAATTCTTTTCTGACTGAGGAAGGAGACTGCATTTTTCGCATGACAAGGTTAATGAGTTCTTTAACCTAACCCGATTCTTCAAATTCTTTCTATCTTCATCTCGGCCCTTCCCTACTTTTGCAACGCTGACAGTTTATCTTGTGCAACTGGCATTGTGTGAAAAGATGAGCTTTGTATATATATAGAGAGGCCTTGGCATATAGAAACTTTTTGTTCCATTCATGCGGCTCCGCTTGTAGTAGGCTGAAAGTCACATCAGTGCCTGAAAACTGCACAACTCATTTTTTCTCCCTTGTTTTCGGCCGGGAGGTGAGATGGGTATGGAACTGGAGGGGCATGAAGATCATTCCAGAAAGAGAACTCGACAGTGAAAATAAAATAGAGGGCTTTTTTATTTATGAGATTTTCTTACTTTCTTTGTACTTCAATAGAAAAAGAAATAGAAAGGATGTAAAAATACATTAAATTTAAAATGATTAAATATAAAGCTTTATTTATTTTTAGGGGGTGGTGTTAGCATTGTTGTTGTTATAATAGTAATAGATTGGAATGAGTTGGGGCTCAATTGTGACCAGTATTGGTCCAAAAAGATTGCAATAGGTTGTATTGATTGTACCTATATAATTGCAAATACACGATTAGACTTGAAATAAAATTGACATTAATATGCTGTACAAAATCAATCAAACTTGTAAATTGTTTATTTGACCATTAAAGAAACCAATAAAATTTTATAGTAGCCCGATGACTTATTGATTTGGCTAAAATTTATCAGTTGACCATTTTAAACTAACAAGGAACTACTATATATATATATATATATATAGTACTGGTATAATATTAACCATATATTATTTTAATGTTAAGAACTTTAATTAGAAAATAGGGATTGTTACATATTTGGGTCAGTAAAGATAAAATGAAATGACTCATTTTTCTTCTTCAATTTTCATGGAAATAGGTCTTGCAAAGGATCAAGATAAAGGCGAGATAACCCAGATTAAGTAAAATTTTCAAATAAAAAGTAATTTACTTACAAATGCAATTTCATTGCATTCAATGTTTTTATTGGATAAAAACTCATGAAAATACAATACCGACGCTGTATCGTCATGTGCAAATCCAACAAGATATTATCAGTATATTATAGGATCAGTTATTATAGTAACAAACAACTCATGAAACTTATAAATGTGTTCCAAAACTTATAGAAGTGTTCCAACAAAATTTGAGTTGAACAAAGAAAGGATAAGTCAAAGCAATAAAATATTCATCCTTTATAATTTTTTCCATAATTACCATAATAGTGTCATTTCCTTATAATATTGATAAATCCTTTTATGAAATCTATGGTATTATCCTTTCAAGTACATTTTAGAGTTGATAAGGCCTAAGGGTTGTACTGAGTGATAATATCAATTACCATGACATAATAAAATATTCGTTTATAGTTTATACTGTATTTAAATAACAATAAAAAGTTGTCTATATAATCAAGTATAAATTGTAGAACGACATCGTGTTGTTGCAAGAAAGAGGCGGCAAAGGGCCGGTCTTTCTCGTTAGTAGTTGGAGAGAAATACACGTGGCAAGGATCCTAATCCATTTGAGAGAACGACGTGGCAAAATTCACGTCCATATCTCTCAGCCCTTTCTATCGTTTCAATTTCTTCCTCTCACTCTCTCTGCCTCTGCTTCGCTCCCCCAGCAATGGCATTCAAACTCCCAGCTCAGCTAGCAACCCCGGGAAAACTCCATCACCACTGTCAATTCACCATCACATCCTCCTTTATTCCCCTCTCCTGGCGGAGGACTCTGTCACCGGAACCTCTCCTCTCTCTT
Source organism: Salix caprea (assembly GCA_964035475.1). Lineage (NCBI taxonomy): Eukaryota > Viridiplantae > Streptophyta > Magnoliopsida > Malpighiales > Salicaceae > Salix > Salix caprea. The sequence goes on along the minus strand of OZ037745.1, from coordinate 18,507,149 downwards.
TCCACCTCATTTCCTTCAGAGAAGTGTAATGGAAAGCAACTGGTCACATGCAGTGCAATTGGGAATGCAGAGGCAACAGGGGCAGTGAATTTAGGGCCAGGGACTCCAGTCAGACCAACTACTATACTAGTTGTAGGATCCACTGGTACTTTAGGCAGGCAAATTGTGAGAAGAGCCCTTGATGAGGGTTACGATGTCAGGTGTCTTGTTAGGCCTAGAGCTGCCCCTGCTGATTTCCTTCGTGATTGGGGTGCCACTGTTGTCAATGTAAGATATTTTTCGCTTTCCAAAATAGGGTTTTTTTATTTTCTCCAGATGGATTTGTTGGATTTTGAAATTGTTTTCTCAAATTTGATTTGATGAACAGGCTGATCTTAGTAAGCCTGAGACTATACCTGCAACAATGGTTGGGGTTCATACAGTTATTGACTGTGCAACTGGACGTCCGGAAGAACCCATTAAAACGGTAGGAAGATATCTGTTTAATTTCTTGTTTCTTAGCTGGCCAGCACTTGGTTCGAAGAAGATTGGATGAAAAAGAGGAACTCATGACAAAGAAGGCGTATTATACTATCTTTGCATTATATTATGTAACTATATCTCCTCAGCGAATGATAGGCCCATAAACTTCTATGTGATTGTAATTATATTCAAGAAAATGTTAAATTTTGCTCTTGGTCTCATCTAATCTCTCTGTTCTGTTTAGGTAGATTGGGAAGGAAAAGTTGCTCTAATACAATGTGCAAAAGCAATGGGAATCCAGAAGTACGTGTTCTATTCTATCCACAACTGTGACAAGCATCCTGAAGTTCCACTAATGGAGATTAAATATTGCACTGAGAAGTTTCTTCAGGACTCTGGTCTAACCCACGTCATTATCCGTCTATGTGGTTTCATGCAAGTAAGTGTAGAGCAAACCGTGTTCTTGCTCTTATGCTTTCGTTGTTGTTGTTGTTGTTGGTGGTGGTGGTGGTGGGTCTGTTACCAGCTTAGTGTTTAATTCTGTTCATCTGTTAGCTTTACATCTCCTATTAGAGCTCTTCATCTCTGAACCCTCATGGAAATGTGCATTATTTCCTCGATGTATTTAAAAAGAAACTAATTTGAGATTGCTTTTTATCCTTATCGAACTAGCAGGAACATGACTATCTGGAAAATTTAAGCAGTAATTTGTTCACTCCTGAATAGATGTTTCCTTCTACTTTTATGCAGTCTTGAATTTGCCTTGTTGTCTTTCCTTCCACTGCTATTCATTTGTTGAGTCTGAATGTTTGCTGCTTATTTAATCAGGGCCTTATTGGGCAATATGCAGTGCCTATTCTAGAAGAGAAATCTGTCTGGGGAACAGATGCCCCGACAAGAATTGCATACATGGATACCCAGGTTAAAATTTCACAAGTGCTCATGTAATTAATTTCTTGGAGTCAGCTATATCAAATAATCATTTCACCTAAAAGCTTAAGCTATCAGGTAAAGTTTCAAAATATGATTTATATTATTCTCTAACACACACCTTCAAGTGAAAGTCTTCAGGACTTGAAACTTGCACACAGACCAAACTACCTTGTGCTTGATTCTTATCAAATAGAATGAGAGTGGCGAGATTCGAACTCGTAATCTCTGGATCAACAAGGCTTTGATACTATATCAAATAACTATCTCACCTAAAAGCTTAAGTTATTAGATAAGACCTCATAATATGATTCATGTTATTCTCTAACATGCAAACCTAAGAATTTTTTTCTTCCTATTGCCATCTAAAAATTTCACATGTCAATAGGATATAGCTCGACTGACACTTGTAGCATTACGGAATGAGAAATGTAATGGGAAGCTCCTCACTTTTGCTGGCCCTCGAGCTTGGACTACTCAAGAGGTAAGAGATATAAGAATATTTAGCCTTGATTAAGGTCATCGTTCAGTCGTTTCTTAAGTCTTTTTTGCTGACTGATGATCTCTGACTGATCATACGACGCTGTTGTTTAGTCGTTTTGTCAGTTCATGCCTTCAAGATTTCCTTTCCTCTTGTTATGATTTAAATATTTCAATGCATTGGGTTGGAATGATATCCTTTAACTCGGTTCAGGTCATAACTTTGTGCGAGAGGCTTGCGGGGCAGGATGCAAATGTTACTACTGTCCCAGTTTCTGTCTTAAGATTCACTCGCCAATTGACTCGGTGTTTTGAGTGGACAAATGATGTTGCTGACAGGCTAGCATTTTCGGAGGTAATAAATTCTTACATCTCCTTTCACCTTCCGGCCATGTTGCACGAAGCAAGTGGTTTATCTGCGACTGCTTCGTCTTGCACTAAAGCGTCAACCATGTGAAAGATTGCTGTAGTTATGCAAAATCTCTCGGAAAATGTGCAGATATTATTGAAATGGATAATGGTTTTCACTAATAATCATCATTATATGTGATTATACACCATGAATTCACCTTCAAGTGATGAATTGAACTGTCTGCCCTTGTCAACCTTTCCACATCACCTCCGATGAGGACGACCTTAAATAATCTTGTTTTTATCCATGTCTACCTTTCAATTATCCATAATGCCAGTTTTTTCTTCTGTACATTATTTCCCATTTTACCGTATAATTTATGTACATAACTGAGCTCACTAGTCTCTCCGGCGAGGTTTGCAGGTCCTGACAAGTGATATCGTTTTTTCCGTTCCGATGACTGAGACATATAGTCTTCTGGGGGTGGAGCAGAAAGATATGGTTACACTGGAGAAGTATTTGCAGGATTACTTCACAAACATATTGAAGAAATTGAAAGGCCTCAAAGCACAATCAAAACAAAGCGACTTCTACATCTGAAGAAACACATTATGTTACTGTAAATGAAGCTATACATGTATTCAAGCACAAGTTTTATGTTTGGCAAAATGTACGAGTAGGCAACCCAGTTCATATTCCTCAACTCGGTCCTCACTCATTTCTCTATGCAAAATGTATGAGTAGGCAACCCAGTTCATATTCCTCAACTCGGTCCTCACTCTTTTCTCTATTTCAATTTTCCCTTCTTCTCCTTTGGTTAAAAACTACTGTGCCTTCTTTGATGAGAGTTAATCAGAGAGAAAATTTTGGGTGGTTACATTTTTTGTCATCTACTTGTGTAATGGACTTGGTGTGAAACTCCTACCACCATTTTCTTCAAGAGCTTTAGAAGGCCTGCAGCGTATTTGACTAAAGTCCTTATCATTCTCATTCATTCATTTAGTTACTGTTTCTGAGTAATTGTTTTTAAAAGTATTTGTATTCATAAATATATTAAAATAATATTTTTATTTTTATTTTTTAAAAATTATTTTTAATATCACATTAAAATAATCTAAAAACTCCAAAAATATTTAATAAAAAATAATAAAATAATAAAAAATAAAATTTATAAAGCATTTTTGAGATGCAGTGTCAAACAACTATTAATATGCCACGAGGCTTTAGTTCGGTGCACAAGGACTCCCGGTGCCCTAAAAGCTTGCAATTTCAGGTTCTAGCCATACCTATCAGTTTTGTTTTGTTTCGGTCGAAACGTTTCGTATCAGTTAAAAAACTAGTCAAAACGGCATTGTTTTTACCTCTGTTTAAATTCCAGTCCATTCCTGATTTTTCGTCGAAATACCGGCTGAAATGTTCCGGTTTCGTTTCGTCCATTCCATTTCGGCCAAATAGTATTTTTTTTAAATAATAAATAATTTTACAATATCAATCATATCTTTTAATCTGACCGTTAGATTGAGATGAAATTTTATGAGGAGTCTCTTGACATATTTATATATATTATGCTAAAATTTCAGAGCAATCAGAAAAACCATTTTATTGTGTGTGTTTTTTAGATTAAATTGCACAATTCTAAATAATTTTATTTTTAGATTTGAACTAATATATATTGTATAACTCTAAAATGGTACGTCAAAACGTTCTAAAATCAAAATATTTTATTCTGATTGAAAAAACGAAACATTAACCAAAACAAAATTAACCAACTTAGTTCTAGCCGAGGCCATCTCATTGTTAAGAGTAAAATTCAGGGGTGATATCAAGCTGGGGATTGCTGGATTAAGAAGCTAAGAAAGCTTGAGGAGCGAGCTACAAGGAGCACCGCCTGGAGCTGTCACCCTCTGGTTCAAGGATGCAGATAAGAAACAGGCAGCAGGCGTGTCCTTTCTGATCCACCGCCATAGGCCTGTTGTGTTGACTTTTGGGCTAGTTTGTGCTCGCCCAAAACAAAAGACTTCACTGCAAAGTGGACAGTGTAAAAATAATTTCTATTGAAGCATATAAACAATGATCACTCATTTACTGTATGCAGGAGAAGAGAAGAAAGGAAGTCGATATAGCTGTTATTTTTTAAAATATTATTATTTATATTATCACGTCAAAATAAATTTAAAAATAATAATACTAAAGATTTAATTTGGAGTGAATTATTTATTAAAATATACTCTTAAAACATATAAAAAAAAACATTTTATAACCATTAACCCTGTGGTCGCACAACCAAGTGCGTGACCACCAGGATTGCGGTTGCGTCCAGCTGTTGACCTTCGCGCCATTTGTTGCTGTGCGTATTGTACAGGCCTGAGTGTCGTTTCAATGTCAATGTCATGGTCGGAATTATTTTTTAAAAGTACTGGTCTGGAAAATAAATTTATCTACTGTACCAGTGGGGGGGGGGGGGGGGGGGGGGGGACTCTTGCAATTTAGTGGATGCATGGTTGAGGAATCTTTGATCCTTTGTCTCTGCTTCTCTATTTTTTTATAGTGTTTAAATCATGATAGTAATTATTTTTTAATTAAAATAATGATTTTCTTATTTTTATAATTGTTTTCTAATATTAATATCTAAAAACATAAAAACAAATTAAAGCTAAAAATGAGTCACCTTAGAAAGCTAAAGATGGATGAGTTTGCTTGTCATTTGTGCAGCCAATTTACAGGCAAACGATACATGGAGTTCGGAGCAATTAAGAAGCTACTAAAAATATCGAGCATGTTTGTCAGTGTATTAAAAATATTTTATTTTATTTTTTGTTTTACATTAAAAAAAAATTAATGTTTTTAAATCATTTTTATGTGTTAATATAAAAAAATATTTTTTTAAAAAATAATTAACATATTTTTGAAAGAAAATCATTTCAAAAAACAATCTGAATCACAATTCAAGCAATCCATAAATGGGAGGTCGAAGTTGTATGCATGATTAGCTGATGGAAATTCCAGTTAAATGACTACTCCTTTTTGTCCCTATGAAAGATCAGAAGATGGCGAGGGCCAACAAAATTGTACACATCATCACCACGGAGGCGGAGGAGGCGGAGGAGGAGGCGGAGGCGGAGGCTCGTGTGGGATGAATCACTGTCAAATAATTGGGAAGTCAGTGTACAGATTTGATTGGAAGCCAGCTAAAAAATGATAGCTCTTCCAGTGATGACAAAATGAAGGAGTACTTGTGAGTGATGTGGTTGGAACCTCCCTCTCAATACCTACTCATGATTTCACTTCTTGGATCCTTCCAAAACTACTGTCGCTTTAGTTGAAAAGGAATAGAAAGTGATGAACTGTGAAAAAACTTTAAATTTAGCTGGATTGTGTTTTTTTTTTTTTTTTGGAAAATAATCCTGGACAATAATACTTACAAATATACACCCTAGTAGCCAAGACAGTGTAGTGTTTTAAGGGGTATACTTTAAAATACAAGAGTAGCATCTTATAATAAAGTATTGTTGTAGTGTATAATATCGAAATAAATAACAATGAGTTACCAATAAAGATGGAAAAAAAGTCTAATCAAAAGAATCGAGCTTCAGTTAGTGCTTGTAAGTGTGGTTGAAATTGTTTTTTTAAAAAAAATATATCAAAATAATATTTTTTTATATTTTTAAAAAAATATATTTTTAACATCAACACATAAAAATAATCTAAAAATACCAAAAAAATAATTTAAAATAAAAAATAAATAAATAATATTTTTAAAATATAATATCAAATAAGGACTAAAACAGACTAAATTAGATTCGGTTCCACTAGCTAAACTAAACACAAAAGATGTTAACTCAAACTCAAAATGAGTTTGATTGGGTTTCATTTGATATGATTGAAATAACTCCAAAAATCAAGAATCAAATCCAAAAACAAGTTTGCTTTGCTAGTCAAATCAAACTAACATTTTAAACCAAGTCTGAAAATGATCAAACCAACTCATCATTTTTAATTGTAGGTTTGGGATTGAAGTTTAGATTCTTTTTTAAATTGTTTTTTGTTTGAAAATATATTTAAAAAATATTTAATTTTTTTTTTTTTTACATCAACACATAAATATATCTAAAAAACACCGATTCAATTAAATAAATGTACCAATTTGGACCATTCTGCCGAAATTGATCCCGATCGAATCATTTTGCTACATTTGAAAGTCTTCTTTGAAATACATTTAAATTAAAAAAATGTCAAAATAATGTTTGTTTTTTAATATATCTGGATAAAAGTATTATAAGGATATATTAAATAATGATTATTACGAGCAAGAACGTTGAAACAGTGTCAAAATTTTAGAAGTCCAAGACAATGGGTGGCCTACAAGGCCTGCCGGCATCATGGCTTTGGTCAAAGGAGAAAATTGAGAGTTTTTGTACCTCACAGCAATCACATGCATATTGTACAAAATTTACGACAAAACATATCTTGAAATACGCATTAAAACCGTCATTGCTCACCGGCGCATGCACTGCTCTCCTTCACAGAGTACTCTTTTCTTTTTATTAGTCTTTCTGTGTCCATCCAGGGACTTTGTCCTTCTACTGCTCTAATAATTAAGCTTTATTTCACATTTTATTTCAAAAATACTATTATTTTCAATTAAAAACACTAATTTTTTTAATATAATTTTTTTTAATAATTTTAAAAGACAATAATAAACAGGTATTATTGTAATTGACAAGATGTATCTATCTGTCCCGATGATTCTGCACAAAGTCCTCGATACTTTAAGCTTTTTAAAGATTGGCTGGGCAGGCACAGTACGGATATTCTTACCTTTAACCCTTTATTGACCTTGATTATGTTTTATTTTGACTTGATTACACTAATCTTGATCAACATCATCATCACAGTAATCTTCATAATCATGACATGTTTTATGCAATATATATACTAGACTACTAAATACTTATTTTCTCTAGCTACCTTTTTACATGTAGATTTATTTATTTATTTATTTCGAGAATGGGAGCTCAGTTTATCAAATTTAAAGAGCCAACTAGTAGGGGCATGTCCATAACTCAAACCCCACATAATATATCCTCATTTCTCACCAGTCACCTCATAGTATTTTAAATTTGTATTGATTTTTTAGGAATACTTTTATTTTTTTACTGTTATTAATATTGTTTATGAAAAAAAAAAGGGCTACGAGGAAAAACCCACGTTCTCTTCTATTTTCTTTTTTCTTTTTAATGCACATGGACAGGTCTTTAAGGTTTATATTTTCTTTTGTAGTCTATTTAATGGTACCTTTTGACGGGCAGGAGCAAAATTGGTAGAAAGATTAATGTAAATTAAGTTAAAGATTTGTGGAAGAAGACAAGGGCATCAAATTAATCAAATATAATATGAAGATTAAGCTTCAAAGAGTGGAAAAGACCTAACATTTATTTTTGCATTCGAGTAAACTCTATCTCCCGAAAAGTGTATTTTATAGATCTAAGTGAGCAAGTAAAACTTTGGTTATTATAAATTCTTATAAAAAATACTTGTTTTAATTCAAACTCAAGATCTGTTATGCATTCTTTGTCATTATACTACGCCTCTTGGAACCCTAACATTGCTCCCTATAAATACGAAGATTAAGCTTCAGACAGTGGAAAAAACAAAAAATTGATTAATTCCGATAACAAATTTTTCATGGCAGTTTGCAGCACCTCATGAACGTGAGGTTTTCCCTGCAGATATGTAAAGTGAAAGTGATTGTCAAGAGTCTTCACATATCTCTGACGCTCAATACTCTTCACTATTCAATACTTTTACTTGAAAGAAGAAAAAAATTACTTCTCTCTCTCTCGTAGGACCCTCCTCTGCCCCTGTTCCATGACAGGTTGCCCATCCTGCTTCCCATTCCTGATCAATGCAGAGAGAGAGAGAGGGAGAGGGAGGGAGGGAGGGAGCTCCATTAATGACGTTATTCGAGGGTCACCACTGATCAGAGCAAATTTGTAATCTCTGTTTTTTTGGTGCTTTGTGTTTTTAATTGCAGTGAAATGTTTTGATTTTAAAGTGTTTCGGTGTGGTTTTAGAGTTATATTGTTTATATATATAAAATGAAATATATTAATTAAAAAAAAAACAAATTCAAAAAAAATATTATTTAGAATTGTGTATTTTAATCTAAAAAAAACACAACAAAATTATTTTTCTGAACATAATATTAAGAGAACGTCATCATCAATCTCGCAAGTTCTAATTGCTCTGAAATTTTAACATAATATATAAATATATCAAGAGATTCCTCGTAAAATTTCATCTCAATCTAACGGTCGGATTAAGAGATATAATTGATATTGTAAAATTATTTATTATTTAAAAAAATATTATTTGGCCGAAACAGAACGAGCAAAACGAAACCAGAATATTCCGGCCGAAATTTGGATAGAATTTTCAAAACAGGTCAAAATTTAAATCGAGATAAAAAATATTTCGTTTTATATCTTTTTTAATTCCAATCTATTCATGTACATAATACCGCAATTAGATGAAATGAAATAATACCGGATCGTGCTCACAGCCAGAGGCGAACTCTTTGCAGGAATTACAGTGATGATGGTTAGGGAATTGGGAAATAATTTTGAAACCGAGGCTTTTCGATGGTAGATCCGGAGAGAGAGATGGTATGAGGCACATGATGCAGGCATGATTTGTTGAAATCATGTTCCATACAGTGGAGTATCTCGACAGATTAGATTTGTCTTGTTCTGAGCAGATCTTCAACGGAGTGATTTGATGATTGTGTTGTGGCTGTGAAATGTGTGCTGACACGGGAGACCCACCTCTGGCTGTGGCTATTCTTTTAGCTGATCGATGATCAGGACGTCTGGTGGGCCCCGGCGCAGCATGAGTGCTGGCCCATTGGATTCTTTTTATGCGATGCTTCACTTTTCGGAGAGTTGATGGGGCACTGGTGGGTGGCTTCGGCTCTAGCCACGGAGGAGTTTGGTGGGATGTTACTATGACGAGTAATTCATAATTTAATACTGTTTGTTTTTAGCTATATACTAATAATAATAATAATTAATAATTTACTGTGTCGACAAGGATGAACAGGAGGGGAATTTTGAGCATAGCAGATTAGGGACTGGACCTAAAAGCATTCTTGAAGTGTGTGTTATATATATATATATATATATTGTTAACTAAAATAAAATTTGCTATCATTTTATCTCATAGCTGAAAATTTTAACCTTAGATCTGAGAGTATTTTGGACATTTTCAAGAGACATATATAATATTTATGAATTCTTTGCACAATAAAACTATTACTTTACCTCCGGATAATGACAAAAGAACACGGAACAATTGGGTATTTTCGGTTTTTTCACAAATTCATGCACAGTAAAACTACGAAAATAACCCTTGAAAAAGACCCAAAAAAAAGTGTTGGAGCCAGGGGTATTGTGGTACTTTCATCATCGGTTTTTTTGTAATTATCACTGGGTTCAGGGATGTATAAATAATTTATCATTTTTATTTCAAGGCGCGTCGGACGAAAGCGCCAACAATGTTTCACGTGCACGCGCCATTCAGGTAGGGCGTGCTGCGTTGTTTGTCTAAATTTAAAATTCATATATTTTATAGGAAACCCGTATTTTATAGGAATTCTGTATAGATATATTATTTTGCTCAAATTTATATTATAATAAAAAATTCTCACATAAATTAATATTTTTTTATGTTGAAAACATATGATTACATAGATGACGAGACTCGGATAAATAGTGAAATATTCGAGCATAATGAGACGAGGAGAGGGTTATCTGGAATTGATTGAGCCTGAAATTTAGCTTAGCTTTTCTCGAAGATTTTGAGATAACTTGGCCTCGTCGATTCATCATGTCCTTATCATGGACATCTAGTGCATCTGCTTTCAGATTCACAAGGAATCACTCATGGGTGTTTTTTTTTCCTTCATGATTTTGCTTTAAGGAAGTCGTTCTGTAGATTGATTCCCAACAAGATTTTATTCGGAGCAAAAAAATTATTGAAGGAAAAAACACATAGTATCATAGGAAGAGAAAATACTGAAGCAAGAATAAAAATTATTTTCTCGACAACCAAGAAAAAGCGTTCATACTTCAGTGCCTGGCTAGATAATTGCCATTTGACAATGACACGTCTAATCATGAAAAAAGGGAAACAAATCACGATACCCAATTGTTATATTGGACTCACTGTTACTGTTGTGTGATTAGATGGTGGCACTGAATAATTTATTTTAAAATGTTGGTGTTAAAAATAATTAAAAATTATTATTAAGATATACTACTGTAAAGAGTAATTTCAACCACCTCCCAGACAATCTGCTTATAAAACATCTTATATTATAAGAAAACATATCCCATAAAAGAAAAACAATTAACGCAAAAGGAGAATAAAAGGTTAAAAGGACACTACTATTATGGAATTAAATTCTTGTCTTGTTACTCTTTGCGACCATACCACTCGACCCAAGTTGTTTAAAGCAGTGGGGACCGGAGAATTTAATGGTCTAAGATTCGCAGTAAGTAAAAGCTACCCTCATCATTTCTCTTACTACCCGCGTATAGCTATCACATGGAAGCTTTTGGTAGGAATGTGCAAACATGAAGCATCGTTTATGTGAGATTGTGAGCTGCTGTGTAAAAGAACTAGAGAACACCAAAAAAACAAATTGAGTGGGAGCTTTACTGATTAAACTAATAAAACAAAAAAAATAATTGAGAAAATTGAACCATTAGTTCAGTCTGGTTTTGGATTTTTAAGGTTAAAATCGGTAAATTGAATCGAACTGATTCAAATGAAAATATATATTATTATTTTTTTCTCGTTAGATTCAGATTTTCTAGTCTTTTTTTATTTTGGTAAAATAAGAGAAGAGAAGGATTTAGTTAAAGTAAAAAAAAAAGCTTAAAAAGACTGAAAAGTATTTTTTGGTTTTTTAGTTGAAAAACCAAACTGAACCAGTTCTAATTTTTTTATTTGATTGTTTTTATAGATAAATCTGAACCAAAAATTACCACATCTAATGGAAGCAAAGAAAAAAAATACAAAAGAGTATTTAAAAAAAATATATATATATATTTTTAAAACAGAAAAACAAAAATCTTGATCCAGCACTGCGATTGTCTTAGATCGAAACACCACTGTGGATGATGATAATAATTTCAGTATATTTAAACAGAGTGGGCTACCAAAATTAACTTGTGGGATCCCGATGAGACATAGGAATATATAATATAAAAGACAAGATGATTAAGTTCTTGATGCCCTCTTAATATAATCCCTTTATTTGATATTAATTGTGGCCAGTTTGGGAGATTAGCGTAGGAAACATGGTTGTCAGCAAAGAGATCGAGGTATTGACTTCTCTAATCAACTTGCAAGCCACCACTGAATTAATTATTTTGATATTTATAATCATATTATTATTTTCTTTCAAAAAATCCAAGGTTAACCTCATCAGAACAATCGGGTTTTCTTTTATCATTACCTTTTTAATTCAATCTAAATCCAACTTATAATAAATTTTAAATTTTTAAAAATAATTTGATTTCTTTTTATTTTTTTACTTTAAACTATTTTTTTAGTATTTATAGATATTTTCACGTGATATATCAAAAATAATATTTTTAAAAATAAAAAATATATTTTCAGAAACAAAATTATACAACCCAACCTCAAAAAGCTTGTGAAGCAAGACTTTTGACATGACACTTATTCCATGCAAGAAAGAACAGAAATCTGCTTGTCCCGATGTGGGACTTGACAAACAAGTCCATCACATGCAACGGATTGCTAGAAAACAATCCTTGGTCCGATGTAAGATGATGAAAAACAATTAATGAAAGGTGGGAAATTAGTTGGAGCATTAGTGCTAATTGAGTAGATCACACAACTACATTGCAGACGGATTCTAGCCTTTTTAGGTGGGGGGGCTCGTTGACTAGTAAATCTGCTGATGTATGGTTGGGAGAAGTTGGCCATATATATATATATATATGTGTGTAGAGGGGAAATGAATGGAGAAACCTCGGGAATTGGTCCCTAGAGTGTTAGCTGATTGCTATTAGAGTCCTCAAAACTAGTATCAATCGAGTAAGGTCTCTTGTTTAGGGACCCGGTTGAAAAAGAAACAATAGTTTATGGACTGAGTTGATGATTGGTGGGTAGTTAGGGGACTAATGTCAAGTTTGGCTGAAATGAATTTCTTGAAAAAAAAACTTGGTGGGTGTGGATGATTCAGTGGTGTAGATGTGCAAGTAGCCCTTCCTTGTATGATAAAAAAAAAAGAGAAAAGAAAAAAAATTGCTTTTGAAAACAACATAAACCATTTATTTCTACCCTTCTCGAAGCAATGAAATCATATAGCTGCTACACAAGGAATCGAAAGGAAAAAAGCCTTCACAAAGTCCCAGCTACCAAATTATGCTAATTTGGCTAAGTTTTTTGAAAAATAGAGCAAAGATAATTAATTATACAAGGAATGAAGAAGAACCATAGTAGATAAACAACCGCAGGAATCGGCATTCATATCCCTCTCTTGACAGAAAGAAATTGCTCGATTGGATCATAAATCACTTTGTGTTGAACAACTCTTGAGACAATCCTTTCCTCCTCTCATTTTCTTGTTTGTGATTATTCACGAGACTTTAAGGATTTGAGACAATCCATTAATATAGATACTCTTCTTTAGTTAATCATCCATTAATATAGTTTTCAGATCCGACCCAAAGTTTTATCCCCCCCCAAAAAATATGATTATCAAGTCAACCCTTCAAAAAAATTTATATATAATTTCTTGGTGTTGACCAAAACAACAGTATTTTGATTTTTTATATAATTTCTTGGTGTCGATCCTATTTGAGTTTGATAATGATTTGATTGGTCATCCAGGTTATAGACCAATCTATCGATTTAATAAATTTAATTGAATTAATATGTTTTTTTTTTTTTAAAATTTATACCCATTTTAAAATTAAACTATGAATTACTAGTTTTTCGTATATAGCATGCTAAACTAAACCAAAGTTTAATCACTGTTATCATGAGAAAACTGAGAAGTTAATTCTGTATACAAAGTACAAATCAATCCCCCTCTTTCACCATTATTTTTTTTTAATTCAAATTAAGTTTTTTAGTATTTTTAGATATTTTGATATTAAAAATAAATTATTTCAATTTATGCCCAAACAAATTATTTCTTTTTAGATAACATTTATCACACTAACAAATAATAATAATAATTTTTTATAGAGTTTTTTTGAAGCGGGGAGGTGGGGCATAATTAAACTGACAGCGTCATTAGACCGAGCCACTTGACCTCTTCTTGATTAAGATTTATTTTTCTTTGTTTTTATATATAAGAAAATTTTAGAAAGTAGTTTAATGCACGTAACTCTTGCCACATGAAAATTATAATTTGGAACTGCTATTATGCATGGAAGATTAGGTCAATCTCATTTCCCTTATACCTTTCTCCCTCGGACAGCACCTTCCCCACGTGCATGCCTTGTGGGGTGGAATTTGAACATTCCAGTTCAAAGGGCTTTGAACAGGAAAAAAGAGAGGAGAAAGTACTGCTATCTGCAATTGGTTAAGTTAGAGGCGTGTTTGTCTTTATTCCTGTTTGTAAGCGCCTGTTTAGAAATGCGTGTTTGTGGTTATTTTTGAAAATATTTTTTATATTTTTTAAAAATTATTTTTGACATTAGCACATCAAAATAATAAAAAAAATATCAAAAAAATTATTTTAAAATAAAAAATAAAAATATATATATTTTTTTTTTCAAAAACACTTTTTAAAAGCACTCTCAAATGTGATTGAAAGTGAGCTTAAAAATGTTTTTTTTGTTTATAATACATCAAAATGATATTTTTTTTATTTTTTAAAAATTATTTTTCATATTAACACATTAAAATAATCTAAAAGCACTATTTTTTTAATTTAAAATAAAAAATAAAATGAAAATATATTTTTTTTCAAATTCCAAGGCAGGTCTTTACCTTCCAAAGTTCTCTAGGCTGCGTCCACATCACTTTAGAATATGTTCCCAATCATGCCCTCCACTGCCTTCTTGAAAGCAAAAATAAAGAGGAGGAACTCTCCATCCCGATCTAGAGAAGAAAGGTGCTTGCAGAGAGTGTCGTCGTAGATAAGTGCTAGTTTTTTACTGGAGCATACTCTATTGCCTTGCCTTGCATCTACATCTTAACTATATTATATTCATTAATTCATGCTTATTATACTCGCAAATTGCATCTCGGCTTTCATATTAAATTCAGCAACGTACGTTCATGATTTTTTATTTATTTAATTTATCGAGGAGATCCCGTTAATGATAACTTATCTGCTAATTCAGACTATAATTAATGTTATTTTTAAAAATATTTTTTATTTATAAATATATTAAAATAATATTTTTTTTAGTTTTTAAAAATTATTTTTGATATCGGTACATTAAAATAATATAAAAATATAAAAAAATTATTTTTTTTTAAAAATACTTTTCAAAACGTGTATTAACCGAACACCTTAAATAAGAGTTAAGAACTTGGTCAAACTTTGATAGTGACTTCTTGACACTGCTGATTGCTTGGCAATTCAATGTTTGATTGTGACTTTGAGCAATGTTGTCTTCTTAAATTAATTGAACAGTCCTGGTTATTGATGCTCTTTAATTAATTATGCAATTTATAATTAATAAACATGACTCTTCAAATACGTTTGTCATGATTTATGTATAATAAAATACATATTATTATTATTATTTCAAAGACTAGCCAAACAATACCTGTGTTTCTTGGTTCGGAAAATCTATGGTTATTAAAGAAGTTTCTTGACTTTTTACTTGAAAATATTTATAGATTAATAGAAATAGAAATAGAAATAGAAATAGAAATAGAAATCTTTTTTTTTTCGAGCCAAAGCAACCTTAGCTCTGCATATCTGAACTTTTAAAATCCCATTCCCTTATTTTCTAATGCTGTTGAAATTAATGTTATTAAATCTAATTTGATGGATTGATTTAAAAAAAACAATAATTTTTACCTGACTCAAATCAATTTTTAATTAGCTAAAAAATTAATAACTAAATGAAATCTTTTTTAACCAGTCTAAATTAAATTTTAATAAAAATTATTCATTTAAGAAAACTTGATATTTTGAATGAACTTAATAGTCTAACAACTTGACTTTTTATTTATTGTTCTGATTTTTTCAAATACAAGGTATTTAATTTTAAAAATTATTTTTTTTCTTCTAAAATATCATTTTAATATATTTATAAAAAAACATTCTCAATAATAACTTTAACCACCCCCATCAAATTCAAAATCTAATAAGAGTTATAAGACATGTTGAATAAGTCTCAAAGAATCACTTTTTATCGGCGCCTGTTCTTAGCCACACGTTTGTGTTTTTTGAGAATCCGACAAAATGGAGCGCTGATGAAAGGCTCCATTGAGTCCATTCCATTTCCCTATCGCGGCGCGGACATCGATCTCTGTTATTATAAATAAATTTCAAAAAATAATAAATTATTATTTTAATACATTTACAAGTAATTTATATTAACAACTAAAAAATTACTTTATTATATAATTGTTTTTAAAAAGCATTTGCTCGACATATTCTTCGAGTTGTTTGTGTTTTCTTACATCATGTTCCCAACAACCTTCCAACGGTACGGCCAACTAGTGTGTTGAATAATCAATTATCTTTCAACTATAATAGAAGCCTCATAATTGCTTTTATTTCTGGCTAAAACACTTTTTGATATTGGGTTTCATATTGTATTTTGAAAAAATAATTTAATTTTTATTTTAAATTAAATATTTTTAAATTATTTTTATATACTGATGTTAAAAATTATTTTTAAAAAATAAAAAAAATATTTTGATATATTCTAAATAAAAAACACGTTAAAAAACTACCTCAATCAGTCACGAAATACTAGCTGTCAAATTGGATTTTTTCAATTGGATTTTTTCTTTTATGGCAGAGGATTTAATTCTTACGATACAATTATATCATGTCTCCAGGCCCCATCAAGATATGGGAATTCCTGTTATTAATACGGTCCCAAGCTTCCCTTTTAAGCTCCCTGTCACTCCTTTCCTAATATATATATTTAAATAAATAATCTGCCAATTCATCCCTCCACTCATTTGTTAAAAAAACCCTATATTTTGCTCTAAAAAACTCAAATCATTTTTTTTATATATAAAAAATGATCTGTTTTTTTTTCTAAAAAAATATTTTAATACATCTACTATAATATTTAAATAGTTGTAGCGATAAAATTAATAATAAAAAAAGGAACGTTCTACGGGGTTAACACGAGGGCATTTTTGTAACAGCACAAATACACGATGATAAGACTGAAAATTGAAGAAAAGGAGACGTCATGGTGGCAACTGGCGTCAAACTTTCCGTCAAAACCAAGCCCAGATTAGAATGTTGGCAAACTATATTCCAGTCCTTGTACATCTAGTGATATGCCACTTCAGCTGTTGTAGATTAGATTGACCATCGTATATAAAGATATTTAATTCAGTTTTATGGTAATCATTTACATGTAAACTAAATTGATATATCGGGAAATGTACAAGGACCAAACCATAGTTTACCAATAAAATTACCCTGATCTTCTCTTTCCCTTCTGCTCTAACTAACTAACTAAAAACAGTAGATCACTTAATCTCCAGTTAGATGTAGAAAAAGAAAAAGAGAAGAATACAGACAAAATTCACGCCGACGCATACACAATACACACACCATCCACGATGCCCACACACTGCAGTCTACTGTCTCTCTCCCATCACTTTTCTGCTACAATACAAACGACGACACATTCCCCGCTGGCAAAAAGATTCCTCCCTCCGCCTCCCCCCCCTCCCCCCCCCCTACCTTTCTGAAACCCTAACAATAATTTTCTCTCCAACCAAACACTCTTCCTCCATCGTCATCAACACGTTCATCCCTGTGTGCTATATAAATATTTTATAACTTCCCACGCCTACAACTACTGTAATTAAAAAAATAATATTAATAAATATAATATTTATTTATAAATATTAATATTATTTGAAGCCAAAGCAGCGAGTTCATTTTAACGTTTCGAATGGGTTGTGCAAGTTCGAAACTAGAAGATCTACCAGCCGTTGCGCTTTGCCGTGACCGTTGCGATTTTCTCGACGAAGCTATTCACCAGCGGTTTGCTTTCGCTGAAGCTCACGTGGCTTATATCCACTCGTTAAAAAAAATTGGTCATTTGTTATATGTTTTTATTGAGCAGGGGGATTTTTCCGGCGGGGGTGGTGGTGCTCCGATGTCTCCTAAGCTGAATTTACCTCCGAATGTAAAAGGTAAAGATTTGAAGGTTGTTGGATCGAGTTCTCCGAAGAAAGGTAGTCATCATTCTCGTTCTAGTTCTGGTTCTCATCTTCATTTTCACTCGGAAGAGGATGAGGATGATGAAGACGATGATGATTTACATCTTCATCATTCTGATAACTCCTCGCCGTTGCATAGTCACGGCGAGGGGAGTGGTGGCGGTGATGTTGGAGTTGGTCATCTTCCGTACATGAGCTCGGATTATATGAATATGGATCAAGATTCATTTCCAGGCGGCGGCGGAAGGTTTTTTCATACGAATTATATGAAGAATAAAGGCGCCACTCCGTCTGTTGTTTACGAGCAAAGGCCAAAGAGTGAGACTGTTCATTTTGGTGAATCTTCGTCGCCTGCTTATTATAATAATTATTCAAATAGCGGTTATACAACGAGTACTTCGAACCCTTATGGTTATTCTGGATATCCAAATTACAGTGGTGGTGGGGGTGGTGGTGGTGGTTATTATGGGTCTCAGAATCAGTATGGATCTTCTTCATCTCTACCACCTTCGGAGGAGGCTTCATCGTCGAAGCCTCCCCCTCCTCCCCCTCCTCCCCCTCCAGGAGCTTCAGCTTGGGACTTCTTGAATCTGTTTGAGGGCTATGATAGGAATTATCAACAGTACACGCCGAGTAGAAACTCCAACGAGTTGAGAGAAGAGGAGGGGATTCCGGATTTGGAAGATGAGGATTACCAACATGAGGTTGTGAAGGAAGTTCACGTGGATAAAAAATATATGGACGGGGCTAAAAAAATTTCAAAGTCGCCTGTAATGGATGATGGGGATGAAAAGGTTGGAGGTGATACCGATGCTTCTGCTTCGCTCTATCGAACTAGGCCAAGTGTGGCTACTGAGGAAGATAGAGCGGAGTATGAGGTTCATGTGGTAGACAAGAAAATTGTTGATAATGAGAGGTCTGAAGAGCGAAGCAATGCCGTTTTTAAGGGCCGAGGAGGTGGACCACTGGAAGTGGCTAAGGAAATTAAGATGCAGTTTGAGAGAGCTTCAGAGTGTGGGAATGAGATTGCGAAGATGCTTGAAGTGGGAAAGCTCCCATATCAGCGCAAACATGGTAGGTGTGAAAAGATAATAGATTGCTCATAACTGTGATCTGGATGAGTTGTTTTTCTTTTGGTGCTTTATTTATTGTTGTAAATGTGGAAGTAGAAATGGAATTTTATTTACTGGAAGGGTTTTTGTGGATCTTTGTGAAGCAGTTTCCAAGATCTTGCAAGGAGTTACCCCTCCATTATCTTTGGTATCTTCACAGCCGTCTACTTCTGTAAATGCCGGGGCTGGTCCCCCTTCCTTGGAGATTGATGAAGAGTTGATGGTGAGATCGAAAAATCTTTCTTCTACCTTACAAAAGCTGTATCTTTGGGAGAAAAAACTCTATCAAGAAGTTAAGGTGCGTCCTGGATTATTCTTTTCTATCATTATCTGGGAATCATACCAATTAAATTGCTTCAGCCTTCTAACTTTATTGACAAATTCAAATGTTGTCAATGTATTGTACATTCATTGAAATCTGATGAATTTTCCGAACATGCTTTTATTTGTCTGTGTTTCTAGTAATGATGAGACACGGTAATTGCTATGATTTTATTATGAGTGTTGGTAAGGATTTAGGGTATGTTTGTTTGGTGATTTGTTTTTTTGGAAAATAAGTTATTTTCCACTGTTTGAATGTATAAAGGAAAATAGTTTCCTGTAAAATAAATTATTTTTCCTCCATGGTATTTGAATGATTTTAATAAGATGAGAAAAATTATATTGTTTGTGATAGAGGTGATGGTGGTCATATGATGGTGGTAATGGTGATGATGGATGATTACTTAAATAACAAGGTGTAGGTGGTGACAATAGCAATGAAGGTGAGGTGGTGATGGTTGTTGTTGTGGTGGTAGTGATGTTATAGAGTTATGGTGGGATGGTGATAAAATGGTGGTTATATTGATAATAAGATGGTGGACGGTTGTGGGGGGGGTTTACGGTGGGATGATTATAAAATGGTGGTCACAAGAAGATGGTGGTTTTGGTGGCGGTGGTTGTATTGGTCAGTGAATATCATGGGCTGGTTGCACCAAGGAAAATATTTTCATGTCTCCCATGAATACGTCTTCATTGGAATGAAGAGCAGAACTTACCAGCCAAGCTTATGCTTTTCTGTGCATATTATCATGTTTCTTTTCAGTAAGCATATGCTATATATCAGGAAGTTCTATTACGTAGCTAAATGGCTAACTATTTCCCGCCACTTGGTCTTTTGGCAATATTCTGCATGTGGTGAAATCTGGAATTACAATACTGCAGTATTTTCTGTTTTTGTGAATAACTATCTTTAAGCTGAAGAACTCAAGTTTCACAGTTTTTGCTTTTGCAGGTTGAGGAGAAAATGCGGTTGGCTCATGAAAAAAAGTGTCGTAAGTTGAAGCGTTTAGATGAGAGGGGTGCTGAACCTTATAAAGTTGAGGCAACTCGAACTTTAATCAGGAGTTTATCAACAAAAATAAGGATGGCAATTCAAGTAGTAGACAAGATTTCAGTTACCATAAACAAGATTAGGGATGAAGAGCTATGGCCTCAACTAAATGAATTGATTCAAGGGTATGTTAACATGTGCATTTTTTCTAAGAACCATTTTCTTTTTAGCTGCTCCCCATCTTTTGTGTACTTAACTTTTGACTTCTCAGTTCTCACATTTGTATATGTGCTTATTACCAAACTGGACTTATATTGACACTATTGTCTATTTTCAATGTCAGTATGGATTTCGGTGCTCTATTTTGAATCATATAATAAATATCCATTTGTATATAAGATTCATTTTGCTTATGAGGCATGATAGGATGGTAGTTAGTTGAGGCAAGAGGTGACCTTTTAGTGTGTGAGAGTTCCTATTGTAACTTTGCAAGTGGTCTTCATAACCAGAGATTTTTTTTTTCATAATCAGATTCTTTCTTATTAATGACAAATGTGTTCTTGTTCTTATACTCGAGTGTTGATAAAACACACGCACCTGTGCTGAAATCTTTTGATACTTAATCTAGCTAGCAAAAGTCCTTGATAAAGTGTGGGCAATTTGTTACACTTGCAATCAATAACATTTGAAGAAGCTAAAGTGTTTTGACTGCTCCCTGTAGAGTGAGCAATATGGGACATCCTTGGCAATGATATATTTGAACTGAACAGTGGAATTAGAATTTAAAAACAGGGGTCAGAGATGGTGGGATTTCTTTGAGTGCAAATATTAGTGCACTGGGCTATAAACATTGGTCCTCCGTCATTGTTTTTTAAGTGATTATTGCAGGCCATTTGTTAAGTGCAGGAGGAAGTTTATAATTAGTTTTGTCACAGGGAAGTTAGTGCAGGAGTGGGAGGTCTTTAATCTGTTCTGAAAAGGGTTAGAAAGGTGGTATTTGCTTTGTTTGGGTTTGGCAAGTTTAATTTGCATTACCCAGATGCTTGTGCAAAACTGAAGATAGAAAATATTCACATACAACTCGGAAGGTTTTCATGGAGGAACCTGCCAAATACCTTCTTGGACCAAATTTATCAGCTCTCTCTCTCTCGGTAGAGGTTCATACCTATTTTAACTTTGATTATTGTCAATAGAAACTTAGTTTTGGCATTAATGAATCTTGGTTCAGACATACACATGAGCTACGCTTTTTTCAATACCTACATTAGGTGGGGCAACACAGAAATGCAAAATCTACCTCATTTATTAATTGTTGGAAGTCTGTTTTTTGTTGAAAGCACTGCTGTTGTAGTCCCTTTCTTTTATGGTCTGTGGATGTGCTAGAATAGCAATAGATTCCCAATCATTTAGAAGACATGATTTAGTTATTAGATGTTGTTCAATATGCCCAATCATTTAGAATACATGATTTAGTTTACACACTTACTAGAGGAGATAAGTTGGCAGTTTGAAGACTAAAGAAAGGAATTGTTGGTTATCAGTGAACTGTATTCTAGCCTTGTATATAAGGGCAGGTGTTCATGCCTTTTATGATGTTTGCATTAGCTGCGCACTCTGCAGGCATTCCACCACCACAATAACAATAAAGCTTTAATCATAAACAACAGGCACGCCAGAACTAGGCTAAAATGATCCCTGTGGAAGGGCTTGTGGATTGTGTTGTTTTTAATTAAATTTATGCATTTAACCCTTTTACATTACTCCTGCTATCATAATGGCTTTCAAGTGGTCCCTTTAAAAATTCTTTTTATGCACATATATATAACAGCAGCCTCTTATCTGGATGTGGAGCACTTCCCGAATCCAATTTCCATGTGGATGTGATCTTAAATAGAAGTTAATTATTAATATTCATCCTTAGTCTTGACGGTGATTTTCCTGCATTTAATTTTTCAGGTTAACCAGAATGTGGAAGAGCATGCTTGAGTGTCATCATATTCAGTGCCAAGCAATTAGAGAAGCCAGAGGCTTAGGTCCCATTGTATCAGGTAAAAAGCTCAGTGATGATCATTCAAATGACATACTGCAGCTGGAGCGTGAGCTTCTTAGTTGGATTTCTAGTTTCTCTTGTTGGGTTGGTGCTCAGAGAGGTTATGTGAGAGCCTTGAATAACTGGCTTGTTAAGTGTCTTTTATATGAACCAGAAGAAACACCAGATGGCATAGTTCCTTTCTCTCCTGGTAGGATGGGTGCGCCTCCGGTGTTTGTTATCTGTAACCAGTGGGCACAAGCTATGGATAGAGTATCTGGGAAGGAAGTAGTTGACGCTATGCGTATTTTTGCAATGAGTGTTTTTCAACTTTGGGAGCATGAAAAACTAGAGATGCGTCAGAGATTGGTGACCAACAAGGATTTGGAGAGAAAAGCCAGAAACTTGGATAGAGAGGATCAGAAGATACAAAAGGAGATTCAGGCATTAGACAAGAAAGTAGTCCTAGTTGCTGGGGATGGTAATAGTCTGTCAGCAACTGAAAACATTGTATATCAAAGTGACACTAGTAATAGTAGTCTACAGGGGATTCTGCAATGCATTTTTGAAGCCATGGAAAGATTCACGGCTGATTCAATGAATGCTTATGAGGAGCTCGTGCAACGTAGTGAAGAAGAAAGGCGTGCTTGAGAACATGAAAGATTTTCACAGGGATGCATGGCGCAATCGATTTTCACAGCCTCCTTTTTAATCTGGAGCTTGTTTCTCATCTGAAATTTACATCCCTCTTGAGGATCTTCAAGAATCCATGATATTGGCTGAATCTGCTCAGCCTTGCTGGATACTCCAAATATGGTCCATAATCGGCAGCTCCGGTTGTTCAAGTCTTCAACTGGCAGCAAGCCATATTCGGTGGACTAGATTTGGGAGGCTCTCCAAGGTTGCGAGTAGAATCATCCTTCTCTTACCTCTGCAGAATTCAGTTGCATCAAGTAAACAATAGAACAGGATAACAATTTGCAAGTGATAAAAAGGGGCAGCAGACGGTGAGTTCGTGATATAGATATGAAACCAAACCAAAGCAAGCCACTCTGCATCCTTAACATTTTGGCGCCACTAGCCTTCTTGGGAAAGAACCAAGGAACAATCTTTCAGAAGTTAAGGAAAGCAAAGGATAGTTCCCCTCTATTTTGAACGAGGATGAGTTTCTGTAGCTTCACGGGTATGGAAATGCCCAGAGATAACAGATGCATGGTAAAATAACTTCCATCTTTTTGCTCCTTTCTTTTGAATATTTATTTATACTATTAATTTTTGTAAATGCCTTTTTAAAGAAATGAAACGCTTTCAATAAATAGTAGAGTTCGAGTTGTTGCAAACACAACAATTGGGCAGACAAGAGAATTAAGTGCTGTTTTGGGCTGTTACTGTCACATTTTAAATTGCAGGGCTGTAAATGCTTAACCCTCCTAACAATGGCACAGACTATACAGCCCTGGGATCAAGTTTTAGTGAATGTGGCTCTGCAGAAAAAGTCATTTTTCTTGTCCCCCATTGATGACTCATGTTTTCTCTTTATAGACAGTGCTACCATGGAGCAAAAGATTTTTGAACTTGCTTTATGCAGATTGATTTTAGGCGTTGCAATTTTTTTTTTAGTAGAATAAATAAACAAATTATATGCATTTGATGTGATTTGTTGGTCTTGGTGGTTTAAAAAACAACCTATCTAATATAATTTGATTTATATATAAATAATGAGATGAAAATGTATTCTAATAATTTGGATTAACCTGGGTAACCTGTTAATTTGCATGCGAGGTTACTAATAAATTTATAGAAAATAAATTATAAAGTTTAGTTTTTAATGAATTTAACATTGAAAAAGAATAATTAAAAAAGAAATTGAATCATGTTAAATTCGGTCAAAATATTGAAATAAATTATAAATTTTAATCTTTAATTAATCAGTATTCTAAGATGAAATTGAAACAAAAATTATTAACAAGATAAAATAGATAGAGATACTTTTATAGAAAGTAAAATAGTTTAATATTAAAAGATAAATAAAAAACAAAAAAGGAAAACTTGAGTCATTTTGTTAAATTCATATTTTATCGATCCACGATAATCTTACAGCAAAAAACTCAAAAGCTTGAATTTTAATAAATTTAATGTTAAATGATGCAATTAAATGATGCAATTGAAGTATTAATAAAAAAACATAGAATAACAAAATCTAATTAAGAAAACAGTGTTTTTTCAAGGAGATATACAGTAAAATGCGTTTATTTTAATCCATTTTTAATTGTCAATGTTAATAACTCGCCTTCTATGCTTTTTTGCACATAAATACAGCTCTCTCTGCCCCAACTTTTTGAAAAGAAAATAGAAAACAGTAAAAGAAACCTGCAAATGCCATTGTATACTTGAAAGAGGTACGATGTATAATCAATTCGCTTCAAATAATTGAGGCCTAAGCTGTTACGGTTGTTTTTAAAAGTGTTTTTTATTTAGAAATAGATCAAAATAATATATTTTTTTTATTTTTTAAAAATCATTTTTGACATCAGCACATCAAAATAATTTAAAAACACAAAAAAAAATTTATTTAAAATAAAAAAAATTAATTTTTTTGGAAACAGTAGTTGAAATACCGTCCCAAACAGTTATGTAATCTGCGGTTCAGCAGTTGATTCTGCTATCAAATAATTGTACACTCGTGCAGGCTGAGAGTAAACTCAAAAAGAAGAAAATGAATGTTGCTTGACAGCATACATCTGCGTTTACGAGTGGAAAGAGCTTCTGCATGCTTAGTTGACTGTAGGCATTAGGCATAGCCTGAGAGAATCTGAAAGGGATATTTGGATACCTTCAAAATCTCTAAAAAGGTGGCATACATTCAGTTCTTGCCCCCTCCCCTAGCATCCATCAATGTTTATTTTATACTTTCCATTTACCCGTGTTTCGAGACGGCCGAAACCATATTTCAACACAAAAAATATATTAAGAGTATTAAATTAAATATAATAATAAAATATAAATTGTAGAAATACTTACGATAACTGAATAAGAAAATAAATCATTGATTTTCTACCTATAAAAAAAAAACATCATTGAAAATCCATTGCAAAGATATCATCATTATTATGACTATAACAGATAAAATTATTATCATCATTACTACCAAAATAATTAGAATTATTAAATTGTCCTAAAGAATAAAAAAATATTTTTTTTTTACAGAAAAGAAAAGCAGGCAAGAAAACAATAAAACAAACAATCATTAAAATTATCATTTTTATTGAACCATAAAATTATTTTGAAAAAATAAAAAAAAACTTTAACAAAAGAGCAAACAAAAACAGCATAAAAAAAACTAAAATAAATATTATGAGCATAAAAAAAATCATATGATCCAAAGAACAAATAAAAATAACAGAAAACACTAAAAAAAGAACAAAAGGAAAAAAAATTACCAACTTAAATTAAAATTTCAGAATTGAACCGAATAAAAATAAAACATCAACAAAAAATAAACAAAAAAATTAAAAGCATAAATACATATATATGGACAAAAAATAAATTGTCCAAGAAGGAAAGAAAAAAGTAAAGGAATTAATACTAAACAAAAAATTAAAAGAATAAGTGCCAAAATAAAAAATAAAATATATAATTAATTTCAATTAAATGACAAAACAACAACAAATCAAAACCTAGGGACTGAAAAACAATCAAGGGATTTTTTTTAAAAAAAATACAATATAATTATTTAAAAAATTAAAAGAATAAAGATCGAAATAAAAAATAACATATATGACCAATTTCAATTAAAGAAAAAAATTAAAACAAATTAAAACCCTGCTAACCATATATATTAAAGGAACAAAAAACAAACCAAAAATCAAAAGATTAAGTACTGAAATGAACATACCATATATGATCAATTTCAATTGAAGGGTTTAATTGAAAACAATCCAAATTTCCATTGAAGAAATCAGTAAGAAAAACAAAATCAAAAGCCTAGGGACCGAAATGAACAAACCAACAATATGAAGGACCGTACTGTACTTTCCGACAATATGAGAGAAAAAAGAGGGGGAAGAAAAATTGTTCACCAGTGATTCCATGATCACCGTCACATGACACGCACTGCACCAGCAAGAAGATAACATAGCAGCGCACCGTATGACACAACGATCAAACATTTTCCACCACCTAAAAACACGTCACGTGCTACCTGAGAGGCGCGTTCACGTGCAAAACCGATAGCGCATCCATACGACGCGCCTGCAGTAAATTTCGATTTTTTTCCTTATAGAATTACCTAAACACCTCTAAATCTAGTGATATCCACGAAAAAACCAAGCGTGAAAGTACCACCATGCCCCCAGACAAAGAACTTTCTTTTTGTCTTTTTAGGAGGGTATGTAAGTAATTGTACCGTGTAAAAATATGTGAAAAATCCAAAATACTCTCCGCTAGCCTTCTTCTTCTTGTCAGCTCCCAGGGGTAAATATGTAGTTTTACTGTGCAATAAAAATTGATAAGACCAGAACACCCCAATACCAGGGTCATTTTTTTGGCGATTCTAGTATAAAATAGAGGTTTTACTGTTGAAATCCACAATAAACGATATACAGTGAAACCTCGATGCGTTTCATACATGTAGTAATATATATTTCCCTGAACAATACAGGTCGTCTACTCGTCTTTACATTTTGGATTGCCCCCCGTACGTGTTGCTGCAAACTTCTGCGACAAGTAGTCCGCTTTGACTTCTCCTCTGTCCACCACCGATCCCCATCTTTAAGCAAGCTGTTGTTTTAAAACGCTCTCTTAATTGTTTGCCGGATACGGCTTACCATCGCTGGGATGCATTTCTCTGAACTTTCTTCTTCTGGTCGATTTACGATGATAACCACACCTTTTTCCCAGGGCTTTTCTTCCACGTACCATTCTGAGACCACTATCTTAAAAAAAAGATAATTATTTTTAATTTACCAAGCTAATATAAAAACACATGTCCTTAGAGTTATTCAGAAAAATAAAATAAAATCTAAATCATTTTACAAGCTGATTTTTTCCATGTCGCAAACACACCCTGGATACTGTGCAACCACTTTCAAGAACCAAACCCCACGAGAGAGAATTTATCAACACACGAGTTCTTACGAGCGATCCCATACATTGATTTAATTAATGTTGCATTAGAAAAACTGTTGACAACTCAAGGTTGGCTTTTCTAGCATTAACACCCACTTAGCTACTGTTTTTCCACAGTCAAGTAATGGTGGAGTGGCGAATGATGATTGGTGCAGAAAGAATTAAGAGCAGCTAATGGTAGAGAATAGATGCCTTCACTCAATTTATGCAATTAATAAATGTCATGATTCCCATTAAAATAAAAAAAGGACGTGAAAATTAGATCATGGCACTGTTGGGTATCTAATGATAAAAGGCCAATTACAAGAACACAGGGTACTAAATTGCACCGATTTCCCCCCCTACCTTTTAATACCCGAATAAAAGATAGATTGCATGTTTGGAAGTGTCGTGGAGGTTGTTTTTTAAAATATTAAAATGATGTTTTTTAAAGTGTCAAAATAATATATATTTTTTATTTTTTAAAAATTATTTTTAATATCACCATATAAAAATGATCTAAAAATACTATTTTTTTAAATACTTTTGAAACATACTGTCAAACAAAACTTCAACTTAACAAAAGAAAAAAGTCCGAGCATATCATATATATATATATATATCATTTGATTCTGTTAATGTTCCAATTCTCCATGAAATAATATTCTAGCTTACTCAGGATGGACCCTTAACCTATCTCTCCTTCCAAACAACAGCAACTTTCACTGATTATCTTTTTATACAAAAACATTTAAAAATGCTCTCTCCAATTTTCAGTGTTGATAAATTTTTTTTGTCTAGCGCATGTATGCCGTGTGTATTACACGGTAGATAAAAAAAATTGAATGGATGTCCTGTGTGTATATATTTTGGATGTTAGTAAAACCCATCCTAAAAAATATATTTTATAAATTTAATTGAGCGAGTGAAATCTCAGCTGTCTCATACTTTTATAAAGATACAAATTGTAAATCTTCTACTATCACGTTATGCTCATTTTCATTGGGAACAACTGTATTATATACTACATACTTTAGTAAATAAGCATGCCATTATTTTTTAAACAATATATTTGATTTAATTTCTAAAATTTGACTTTTTTTGGTTTTATAAATTCATTTTGTTGATATTTTTATAATAATAATAATAAAAATATTATCATGAGATCTCTGAGTATATCTTCAACATATTAATCATCTCCCTCTCCCCCTCCTATACCCTATACCTTATATTATTATGCAGCCCATTTCTGCTCCTATCTTCTCTATCTATTGCAATTGGCCTCTCATTTATTTATTTACATGCGTGTGGTATTTTTGAATGTCAAGTTGCGCATGTTGTTTCTATACAACTTTTGCTAGCTTGAATTTTTCTTTATTTTATTTTTCAAGTTTGTGAGAAAACTCAATATATTTTCTAATAATTCTTTTAAATTTTAAACACCGTTTCTCTACAACCTTCCAAATTACCCCAACATACAGATTTACCCGTCATGATAATTTTTACTCCCTCAAAATATAGTTGAAAATAACAGTTAAAATCACCAAAGTCAACCATATTTATTAAACCTGATTTGGTTTAATGGATTAATATGAGACCTGACTTATTTATTTTCTAACCTAGGCAGAGTGGTAATAAAATTAATTTCAAAATCAACTTGACAAGATAACTACAATTAATCAAAATTTAAATTGATTTTTTTTATATAAAACAATATCATTTTGATTTAATTAGCGTGTTTTAATTCTGTGAAGATTAAAATGGCAATGACCTTCCTTCTATGACCAGGAGAAGAGAGAGGAGAAAATAACATGACAAAGAATCAAGGTAAAAGAACACAACTCAACAGCAAAACAACAATTTCTTAAAACAAAACAAACAAAAAGAAAGAAAGAAGACAGCTCTTGTAATAATAATAGTATTAATAACTCATTCACCTCTCCTCTCAATCCATACCAAAAACAAAATCAACAAAGAAAGAAACCACCACCGCCAACACTAGAGCTATCATGGGTTGTTGTTCTTCTTCATTTTTATCTGAAACACATCCAGAAAAAGACCATGAAAAAAACCATCATCAACAACATCCTCGCAATCCATCAGGCTCTGCTCTACTTGACCCTGCAACAGGAGCCCCTTCTTTCTGTGAATTCTCTTTCTCTGACCTCAGAACAGCTACCAATAGTTTCAGTTCTGATAACATAGTCTCTGAAAGTGGTGAAAAGGCAAATAATCTTGTCTACAAAGGTCGACTTCAAAACCGGAGGTGGATCGCTGTTAAGAAGTTTTCTAAGATGGCTTGGCCTGATCCTAAACAGTTTGCGGTATCCATAAAGTTTCTTGCTTTGATTTTTCACCTTATCAAGTTTGTTTCTTTATATGGTTTCATGATTTTTTAATGGCTTTTGTGAATTGGGTTGTTGTCACAGGAGGAGGCGTGGGGAGTGGGGAAATTGAGGCATAAAAAGCTGGCTAATTTGATAGGGTATTGCTGTGATGGAGATGAGAGGCTGCTTGTTGCTGAGTACATGCCTAATGATACTCTAACTAAGCATTTATTCCATTGTATGTGTTTGTGTGCTTTTCTTGAATCTTTTATCTGGATTGACTACTTTTTTCCCATTATCGAAATTTGTTACAGTCTTGTTGTGTTGAACTTGAAGTATAATTATGAATGGTAGTTTGATTGGCATTATATATTTATGATTGAAATGATTGTTTGACTAATGGTGAGGAATTAATTTCTCTCCTTCTTGTTGCATTTCTAGTTTGTTGAAATCTTGAAGTATTGTTCAAGGGTCTGGTTATGTATTCAATAATTCCAATTCTGCTCCTAGTCAGTGCTTTATCGAATTAAAATGTTCTCCATATGTTATGACAGCGCTGAGTTTGGTCCTCTTTTTATTGCAGGATTGATTTACTTGATATAGGGTTTATGCCTTTATGGTGCACAGTAAATTCAATTGTATTGCTGTAGTTGTTCATGCTTTATTTCAAATCATCAATAAGTTTATTTTTTCGAATGAATAAAGAATTTTATTCCATTAAAAAAAATGAAAGATTTCAATTGAAGTTAAAGTATTTACGAAAGCAACCCAACCCATCTCAACTCAAAAAACAGAAACATAATTAATGCCTAGTGTGATGCATCGATTTTAGATGGTTTTCTGCGCTGACATATCATGGTCTAAAACTTGACTCTTCTTCTTTTCTTTTCAGGGGAAAATCAAACCATTAAATGGGCCATGCGTTTAAGAGTAGCCCTCTACATTGCTGAAGCCTTAGATTATTGTAGTTCCGAGGGTCGTCCATTATACCATGACTTGAATGCCTATAGGGTTCTCTTTGATGAGGTATTCCCTTTTCTTAGATTCTAAGAACTTACCATACATATATATCATGGTTCTTTTTGTTGATAAATACCATGCATTTATTGGAATCCAGGTTGCTTATCGATTCTCTTTAATGGACCTTGTAGGATGGTGATCCCCGCCTTTCATGTTTTGGCTTTATGAAAAATAGCAGAGATGGGAAAAGTTATAGTACAAATCTTGCTTACACCCCTCCAGAGTATCTAAGGAATGGTAATTACTGTCAATTTTTTTATATTGGCAAGCTTGTTATTTGTGTTATGACTTGTCTTCTCTTCAAATCGCGTAGCCTATTTTTGTCCATGTTTTGGCTTAATGCTTCTTGTTGCTGCCATAATTTGAATGTTGTAGGAAGGGTCACACCTGAAAGTGTTATTTACAGCTTTGGTACTGTTCTTCTGGATTTACTAAGTGGAAAGCACATCCCTCCAAGTCATGTAAGTGGTGTATGCACATAGCTGGTTGCATTTCATTACAATTTTGGATAGTTCTGTTATTTTTCTTGTAGCCTGATGAGTTGTAAATATTACGGTTTCTGTTTAATCTAAATGAAATGATTATGAAAGGGGTACAAAGAACGAAATTTTTTCTAATTCTGATTTTTTTCATAATGAATCTCTATAGTGAACTTGTCTTTCTTGTACGATGCATCTGAGCAAGAATTTGCTAAAGTCAAGTGCATTCCCTGTATCCTACAGGTCTACACTAGCCTGCTAACCTTACATTTTTGTTGACCTCATTTGTCTAAATATTGTGGTGAGTGCAAATATCGAAACCAATTAAAGTTTAAACAGCACTTCTCAACTGGTTGTAGCATTATTCATTCAGTTATGAACATTTGAATTAATATTACAGTTGACTCAAAGATATCTTGACCATGATCATTTTTGTCTCAAACACAATGTTTGTATTTGATTGAAGGAATATTTTTCATTTTTGTGTAACCTCAGGACAAAGTGACAATCAGGTTTAACTGTTTTTCAGTAGTCTTATTTTGCATCTATGCTCATCATCTTTCATTATATTCTACAAATAGCATATAGTATATGTTACTATGCATTTTAGCAAAAGCACCAAGCATCCCCAAAAGTTCATCTTGGTTTTGTTGGTTGCTGTTATACAAGGACCATATGGATACAAATTGATGTTCAATTTTTGTCATTTCTTGTAAGATATATAATCTTGGGTATTAATTTGATGTTGCCACTGCAGGCTATTGATATGATAAGGGGCAAAAACATCATTCTCTTGATGGATTCACATTTGGAGGGAAACTTTTCTATGGAAGAAGCAACCTTGGTTGTTGATCTTGCCTCCCAATGTTTGCAATATGAACCTAGGGAGCGGCCCAGTACGAAGGACCTTGTTACAACACTAGCTCCACTGCAAACAAAACCTGATGTAAAGAAATTCAGTCTATGCAATCCATTTTGATTTCACAGTTATTAATTTAAACTATCGTTCCTTTAAGAGAGTGAAATATTTCTAACCGGTCATTGGATGTAATTGTTTACTCTGTCAATTTAACAAATGTCTTGGATGTCTTAAGCTTCAAATCACAACTCAAGAGACTTAAAAAGTATCTTACACCAATGAGTTAATCACATACTCTGATGTTAAGACTCTATATACCCCTCCTCCGCCCCCCCTCCCTCTCTCTTCAGAAATAAGTATCTTAATGCCCACTCCTTTTGTTCTTCATATGGGATCATCTCCACATATTAGTCATTGTCAGGTTGAGAGACTAATTATCATAATTCTTGGCTGTCAGGTTCCATCTTATGTTATGCTTGGAATATCAAAGCATGAGGAAGCCCCGGCAACTCCTCAGCGCCCCCTCTCCCCAATGGGGGAGGCCTGTTCACGGATGGACCTAACAGCAATTCATCAGATCTTGGTTATGACGCACTACAAAGATGACGAGGGAACAAATGAGGTTAATTGCTTAAGAAAAGTAGGTCTTATCTTTTTCTGTCCTTGAATATGCTGATATGTTATCTAAAATGTGGTTTGCTTCAGTTATCTTTCCAAGAGTGGACGCAACAGATGAGAGATATGCTGGAATCGAGGAAGCGAGGGGACTTTGCATTCCGTGACAAAGATTTTAAAGCTGCAATTGACTGTTATTCCCAGGTATTCCTTTGAAAGCTACCCAGTTATTTCCTTGCAAGCTACCCAGTTATTTATTGAATCTTTCTGTCGGTTATTTCTTGGATGGCTTTATAGTGTGTTTTAAGCCTACTATTCATTTAATATCCACAGATTCATTGATTGCATGTTTTGCTCATTGAGACTGGAGTTTCAACACTTTGTTTTCATTTTTGCAAATTAGTCAGAGCATATCGGAAAATGATATATTATATTTATGCTTTGCGCAGAAGAGCTCCTCTTTTGTGCCTAATATGCACAAGCATTAGTTAAACAAATAAGATTTTGAAACAACTTACGTATACATGCTCCCAAAACGTTTTTGCTTGGTTTTGCAATGCAGTTCATAGACGTAGGAACCATGGTTTCCCCAACTGTTTTTGCTCGGCGTAGTCTTTGTTTTCTCCTGTGTGATCAACCAGATGCTGCTCTTCGAGATGCAATGCAAGCACAATGTGTTTATCCAGATTGGCCTACAGCCTTCTACATGCAGTCAGTTGCCCTTGCTAAACTTGACATGCACAATGATGCCGCGGATATGTTGAATGAAGCTGCTGCATTAGAAGAAAAGAAGCAACGAGCTGGAAAAGGATCATGAGAGAAATATATACAGCCAAAAAAATAAATATCCACACCCCACTACCCATTGTCATTGAGGCTACCCCAAGTTTGTGTAAAATTTGAGCTGGGAAATGAATTTGTTTAAATGTAATGTAGAGGAAAAAAAACCCATGTTCATTAATGCATGTATAATTTTTCCCATTTCATGGGAACCAATTCAACTAGTTTGTCAAAAGGTTTACCTATGGCGTCCTGAAGATCTGCCTGTTCTTTAATGAACCTTTTTGTTGCTATGTTTTCAATGTGCCTGTTTTTTTTTAGCATGGTTATAACATGTTGGATTGGGTTGACTTCGAACCCGGTTGAGTAGAGGTATATACTTGTCAGGATGGAAAAAAAAGAGGTGGTTGAACTGGTAAAAAACATGGGTTACTTGGTGATTCAAATGAAATGACTTGAGCTTGACCCCATCAAAATCTAAAAGTTATTAACTTGTTGATTTTTTTTTTAAATAATATTGATTAGATTTTCTTGATGCATAACTTGAGCTTGTGAGTTCAATTGGAGCGTATTTTAAAAATATGAATTTGGAAATATGTTATGTGGATACGCTATGAATTATTTAGGGTGGTTTTCGGCCTATACCTATATTTATGGGCTTATTACCTATTTAGAGATTTTGTTCGGATATCTTGATTAGCCCAAAGCGTAGGTGTGAGAGAGAGAGAGAGAGAATTGGCGGCCTAGAAAGACTATGGGTGTTTAGGAGGGTTTTTCAAAAGTGTTTTTGAAAAAAATTAAAAATTTTTTATTTTTATTTTAAGTTTAAATTAATAAAATTTGGTATTTTTAGATCTGATGTCAAAAATAATTTTTAAAAAATAAAAAAAATATAATTTTAATGTATTTTTTAAACAAAAAACACTTTTAAAATCAACGG
Source organism: Salix caprea (assembly GCA_964035475.1). Lineage (NCBI taxonomy): Eukaryota > Viridiplantae > Streptophyta > Magnoliopsida > Malpighiales > Salicaceae > Salix > Salix caprea. The sequence continues at coordinate 18,472,923 of OZ037745.1, read as the reverse complement.
CAACAACACTCCCAAACAGACATATAAGAAATGAGAAGTGCATTCTTGAGCTTTCTTGGGCCGAAGAAAGCAAAAGCAATCGAGAGCAGCCCAGTTAAACTGATGCTCTCCAGCTTCAATTTATTTGGATTAGCACCCAAAATAATAATAAGCCCAGCCCACCTTGCATTTTCCTCTTCTCATTAAGAAGAAAGAGAGGAATCCCTATAGTATTGATAGAAAATAAGAATTAATTTCAATTAAGATCAATTAAATATTATGTCGAATTGATGATTAGGATGAGTCATTTTTATTCAACGTGTGTGATGGATTTATGTGAATTAACATTGTTTTACTTTCAATACCATCAACATAATAAAATATTATCAAGAACATAAAAATACATAGATAAATAATTAAACTCATAAAATACAATAAGGATACTTATTTATGATAAAACTTTATCAAAAACAAATAAAAATACCATAAATAATAGACACAAAAATAGAAACTAATTTAGTTTTAACAAAGCCAAAAAAGAAAGAAATAAACATTTTAATCGCGGAATATAATTAATTCCTTCAAAGATAGGTTCATTTTTTTTTTATTTCTATTGTAAATCTATTCTTATAATTCTTGTTTAAAATACAATTATATTTTCTCTATATAATACTTGCCTAAATATCAGAGTGATATCAAATTCATAAAGAAAACCTTTTACAGAGATCAAGTGCTAGCCACCACCCATTTTAGCTAGGGGGAGTTCATCAAATTGCTAAAACAAGAGATTAATCAATCATCCAAGACATAATACTTGGCCTATAATCTCAAGAGGAAGATCCAAACCTTATTAATGACATTGTTTATGGGAACTACTCAAAAGATCATTGTTTTTTCTTTTAAAAGTTGGGTTATTAGCATCCTTAATCACCATCAAAGGTAGATTAGATATCCATTTGATAGATTTTCCATTTATGTTGGGCAATTATGACAATAATTAATCAAATGATCTTTGATATAACCACCGAAGAAAATACTTCATCATAGTCAATCCCTTACTTTTAACTATAACATTTTGCTATTAATCTTACCTTGTATCTCTCCACTTCTTTGACCTTCTTTTTCTCTTTGTAAATCCACTTAAAACTTATTGATTTCCTTCCGCTTGATCTAAGAACTAATTTCTATGTTTCTTTCTTCTCAATTGATGAAACTCATTATTTATACCAATTCTCCATTTTTCATTACACTATAGAATTACATGTAACAAACTGACAATATAGTGCTACATCATCATCAATAGACCAGTTACCTCATTGAGTATCACTGCTTAATCTTCCACTAGAGGAAAGAAAGAAGGATAAATTAAACTTATTTTTTTTATATAAAGATGTAACAATAAGTTGATGATTTTCATATTTGTCCTCTTCATTCAGAATTGCTAGGAAGTCATATTTCTCACAATCATCTACCTTTCAATCCATGCTTCTTTTTCATTGAACTTAACATCTCTACTAATCACCATTTTTCCTTAATTAGGGTTATAAAGCTTATATACTTTGGGCTTTTGATTATAGTCCACAAAGATAATCTTTTTCTTCTTGTCATCTAGTTTAATTCTTATTTGATCATTTACATGCACATAATCAATACTTTAAAAAAAAATTCAGTGAGAAACATTTGACTTTCTTCCACTCAATGCTTCTTATAGAGTCATACCATTCAAGACTTTAATAAAACACACATTGGACAAATAGATAACATAATCTATAACTTTGGCCCAAGATTCTTTAGGCATTTTCTTGGTTTTGAACATGCTTTTTGCCATGTTGAAGATGCTTTCATTGTTTCTCTCTATCATGCTATTTTATAATTGAGATCTAGGAATTTTAAGAGTCTCTTTATACCATAGTCTTCACAAAACTCATTAAAATCATCAGAACAAATTCAATTCATATCCATCATAAGTGATTTTATAAAATAACCACTTTTGTTATTAACTAATGCGTTAATTTTTTTAAAATAACTAAATATGTTAGAGTTTTCATTTAAGAATTATACCTAATCTCTTCTACTATAATCATCAATAAAAATAGAAAATATAGATTTTTACTAAATAAATATGATTTGATACGATCACAAACATCGATATGTATTTCTTATAGGGTGTGCCTTGCTCTTGATGTAGACTCTTTAAGAAAGCTCTTGCAATATGATTGCCCACTAAACATCCTCCACACAATTGATTTGGATATATAATGGATGGTAAACCCTTTAACATCTTATTTTGTGTCATTATCTTAAAACTATCAAATTTTATGTGCCTAAGTCTTATATGCCAAAGTCAAATCTTATCTCTCCAACTTGTCACATTCATCTCTACGTTTAGCATTAACATTTTTTTTTGTTATTACCATTAAAATCATAAATCCATGATTATTAAGTAATGTTAAAGTACAATTTTTCATTTTAACTTCATACCCTTTCTACAATAATTGTCCTAAGCTCAATATATTGCTTTTCATTATTGGTATATAAAAGACATCACCAATAAATTGATGTCTTCCATCTTTTAATTTAATAAAAATAATACATTTTCCTTTGATTAAAACCTTTGAATAATCCATAAAGGTAACATTACCCTTAATTATTTTTTCAAACTCCATGAACTTGTCTTTGTTCCATATATGTCGTTACTAATTTTATTGTTTAAATATCATATGTTCTTTTTATCTTATATTCTCTCATCATATACTAGTAATAAGATGACTTTTTTATTCTCTTTTATCATCAAATTTATATTCTTTTCAACCCTTTTGGTTGGACTTCAATAATCCCTGACATAATTTCCTATATTTTAAAAATTATAACATTTAACCTTTGTTTTGTCAAACTTGAATTTTGGATTACTATTATTAGTGTAACCATCAATTGATTTGCTTCATATGGTCAACCAATTGACCTGTTAAGGTTACCACAACCTCTTCTTCCAAACCTTTCTTTTCCTCTTCTTGATTTGCTTTGTCCATGTTCTCTACGTCCTTAGGAATATCCAGAACCATCTTGTTTATAAAAATATATTTGTGCACCTATATCCTCTTGAATCTCATTGTCTCTTTTCTCATATGCTTGTAATTTCTTTATAAAACCTTATATTAAAGGAGCATCTATGTTTTGTGACTCTTTTGTCATGATCATTATATAATGAAACCTTTTTTACAGTGAGTGTAAGATCTTCTCTATCACACGTCTCTTCTATCTTCTACCTATATCTTTCCATTTGTATATGATCAATACTTTTTTACAGTATTCTAAAATATTCTTCAATTCACGCATATGTAACTTTTCAAAGTCACAAATAAAGTTTATAGAGTTACCTTTCTCTTATATTATCAATTCCTTGGTTTGATTGTTGCAAAACTTCTCATCCTTGCTTGGTTGTTATTGTGCTTTTCATTATTTCAAAAGTGACATCATCCAAACATTGGTGGATGATTGTTAATGCTTGGAACCTAGCCAAGATAATGGGAACCTAGCCAAGATTTTACTCGAATACACCAAGTTTCATGGTTGTTCTTTGTCAACCTAGGACATTGAAGTGGGAAGTTTGGATTGACCATGTTAAATAATTAAATCTAAGTTATGATGGATTTCTAGAATATACCAATTTTTATAGTTGTCTTCTAATACAACTTGTTAAAGGAAGGATGGGTGCGGTAGAAGATAAAAAACAATAATGCAAAGTCAAAAACTCCAGAACAAGAAGAAGATTAAGAGGAAGATGCATTTTGAATAAGTGTTTCTCGTTAAGCTCTCTTACTGCTTAATAATGATGAATTACAGGTCCTTTTATAGGTACTAGGTCTTAGATAATCAAAGAATTAAACTAATACAAATAAATTTTAATTTGAACAGGAATTGTATTATACCGACTAACTTGCTAACTGAGTAGGTCATGACTGTATTATTTTCAGTTTTAAATATCTTCTTGAAAATTAAAAATCTTGGAACTCACGAGTGCATGTTGATTTATTAATGTTTAAAATGTTGAAGTTCCTGCAAGTCCTGCTGTGATACAGGAAACAGGATCCGCATGCTTTGCATTAGCATCTCCTAAGTCTTGCCAAATCGTAGAAAAATGATGTGGGGCTGATCTGTGACTGTGTTACATTGCTGGATGATTCCATTTTCCTCCCAACAGCGAGACAGCGATTCTCATTTTCCATTTTCTCCCCATATTCTAGCTATAACGTGGCTGTTAAGCAATTTCCTCTAGTATTTTTTAATCATTGATTGCACATATTATGTCAATGACTTCATAATTATTATAGATTAATTAAGAAAGACATTTCCGTTATTTTAAAATTAAATTTACTATGGTTTGAATGATTTGTTTGGTAATTTTTCTGTGATTAATTGGTACACAGTAATTTACCAAAGAAACTGGGTATGGCAAATGCAAATTAAGGTAATTATATCGGAAAAGGTAAAAAGAAATGCAGCATATAGTGGAAGATCTTCATCATCTGAATTCATTGTATATCTTTGGAATAATACAGGTATATTTCATCAATAATGTACAGGTATGAGTAGATCAAAACTGTCCAGGCTCTAGTGATTTAGGATGTTGAGAAGGGAGACTCTAGTTTTGATCAAATGCCTGAAGAGGCACTCGAGACCTTCTTCAAGATCTTGAATGCACAACTCTAAGATCTCCAGCTGGCTTTGCACAACCTTGATGTTATCAGATTTGCTTGTCTTGTTCTCTACCAATCCTATCAATGCTGCATCCACTTCTGCAAATTCATTTCTATCAGTTTGATCTGCGGATGCTGCTGTTTTCTGGCTCACCAGCTTAGATACTAATGACCAACCGACAGACTTCGTCTTTGGTCCGGAGATGAAGAAGAGTAAGGATTCCATTACATTAAGAGAGGTTGCCTGAACCTCCTTTAACATGCTAAACATGGTTGTGGTTTCATGGTCTCCATTAATGGTGGCGAAGATGCTTTTGTTTTGCATAACCTTCAAGGCCTTTTGAATTGCCCTTTTCACCACCTTCTTAGAGGCTAAATATTTCTTAACCTCATTTGAGAGACCAATTTCACCATAGCCTCTTCTGCGTAAAATGGATTGAAGTTCGTGCATGCATTCTGTTGTTTGCAACAAGGAATCCTTTGCAGCATTACACAAATCCAGGATCTGAAGAGATCCATCCAATACCTCGTCAACCCATTTCTCATTGTTCTCTTGGGCTAAGGCTTGCTGGACGAGTGGCAACGAAAGTACCTTGTTGACACAATCATGCAAATCCTGAAGTCTACTTAGTTTGCCGCTGAAGGATGACGACGTGGAGGCATCTTCAGAAGCCCTAAATCTGCGCAAATGCTCGTCAAGTTGGGTGATGACTGGGTTTTCTATAGAGGGCAAACTTTTGGAGCGAGCATGGGAGTTGTTTTTGTGGTTAGAAGAAGCAGCCATTTTTCTTCCTCGACGGGAGAGACAAAAGCAGGTTAATGTGAATTGTCAGTCTTGCAATTTGCCTTTCTTTGGGTTTGCACTGCCATGATTTATATCATGGGGTTATAAATATGAGGAATCTCACTAACATGATTTCGAATTTGAGTTCATATCAGCTATGTTTGTCAATGTCTCCTCCCCCACCACATCTCCAGCTCAAAGACAACCACTATAGCCCAGTAACAGAAGACAAGGTATAATTATAATAACCTAATTATTGCACACGAGCAGCATCGATTCCATTTTCCTTGATAGAAGTGCCTGGAGACATCTGCACGAGTGAACTGTTTTCCAAATGAAATGATCATATAAAAATTCTGGTAAACGTGCGAGTCGTTTATTAAATTCTTAAATCATAGGTCTGATTGTTGCTCAACAGGCAGGCAAGATCCGCATAAATGATTTGGTGATGCCTCTCTGTTACATAAGAACGCAGATATTACTGAGAGACCAGTAATTACCTATTACAATAATTTTTACTTGTTGAGACAATGCAATCTTGACAGCAAAATACTAATGTGAATCCCATGAAAACTTGGTAGTATTGCATTCTTTCCTGTCTAACATTTAATCTCATAGCCCTGAGATAACATTCCAGGTTGCAATGGAGAGGTTACAACTTTGTTTTCCCAAAATAACTTGAGCTTTCCTGTTCATACCTCATTAGCCCGCCAAGCATAATTATAAAAACAAGAGTAGCCAATGAATTAAGAAATTCAATCCAGATATTTGCATCCATTTGTTTTGGAATATTCATATTTAAATTGACTTATTATTTGGAAATTGGTAAATTTTATATTAACTTAAACTGATTTATTCGCAGGATACCAACTTGGATTATATTGGGATGTTATTGCCAATTCTGTTCTTAAAGGAGTGGAAATTATAAGTGTTCAAGGATGGACGTTGTGAAAAACTAAGAGAAAACACATCATAGGGGCACATGCAATTTACCATTCTTTTTTGTGTTGCTATATATATATATATATATCATGGGATTAGGAAGACAAGAGGAATGGCACTAACATAATCTGGATTCAGGTCTGAATTCGTATCAGCCATATGTTTGTCAATGTCTCCTCCCCAGCCACATCTCCAACTCATAAGACAACTACTCTATGCTCCTTAATCAAAGACAGTTTAGTACCAATCTAATAATTATCAAATGATTGATAGGACTTGCCTGACAATTTCAATTTTTCCAGACGTTGCACGAGAGGACCATTCCTTTAATGTTTGGTCTTAATGTTTATAAAATTCTAGTAAAATGAAAGGGCTTCTGGTAGTGGAATAAATAGCTTTTATTTTCTTTTCTTTTCTTTTCCTTTTTTTCTTCTTCCTGTAAAGACTAAATAACATTGCTCATTGGTTCACTTTCCCCCAGCCCAAACACTATGATCTACTTTTTTTATTTATTTAATTCAAAAACAAAAATTCTTCAAGAAAAGCTAAGTTTAAGAAGGAATAAAAAAACCTACGATAACCTGATTCATTTTTAAAATCAGCAAAAAAAATCGTATTAAAAAAATAACGGATACCAATGTAAAATGAAACTAGAAAATATGAGCTTAAAAAAAAAGAAGCAAACTTAGATGAATCTCTTAAACATGGGTTAATCTCCTAAACATGCAACCTATCAAATCTTAGATGTGTATTAAATATATAAGCTCAATTTCCAATCAATTTAATATGAAGAAAAACCAAATTAAAAGGGTGCTTTGAAAATTTTAAAGGTTAGGCGCAAAACTTGAAGAGAAAAAATTAAACTGGAGGGTAGTAAGTCATACTAGGTGTCTAGGGATGGAGGTGACACCAAGACAATCTAAACACTACCTCAAAAGCCACAATTTAAGGTGTGTTTAGTATTATAGTTGCTTTTATGGTTGAAATTAAAAAAAAAAACAGTTTCATGAAAAGCACTTTTAGATGCGGTTCATAACTGAAATTGAAGTATTTGGTTAAAACTGTGGTTGAGTTCGAGGTTAATGAAAAGCAGTTTCATGTGTTTGGTTACCAAATTTTTTATATTGCTGTTAACTTGTGAAATAACTTTAAAGGGCATAGACATATACACACACACACACACACACACACACACACACACACACACACACACACACACACATATATATATATATATATATATATATATTATAGATTTAATAATCATAATATCATAATGTAATTAATAATTAAAGTAAATTGAGCACTTCTTTTTATTCTCCCAACAAACTATTTGCAATGCCATCACGAACAAGATCCATACATGAAAGCCTTTGCAATCCCTAACTATTTTCGTGAGCTACAATATCTGGTAAAAAATCACATATAATTTATTTTTTATTTAATTTATGCGGCCATGAAATGCAATATACAACCGCACGAAAAGTAAAGGGTATTATAAAAAATAAAAAGAAGAAAGAAAATTTATCAATCCGAGTGGGAATCGTTATCCGAATCAGCATCAGAGTCAGAGTCAGGCAGGTTGGCTGGGAAGGGGTTCGTGAAATTTGTGTATAAAACACACTAAAAAACAGCTAATATCTGCTTCTTGTAAAATGTTGATTTAATGGTTTTTTCATGTGGGTCCCACAAGAAATTTTCAGTTTTTTAACCTTAATCAAACACAAAAACAATAACTTTTTTGCCATCTTAGTTCAGACCACACTACCAAACACTCACTTAGCCTCCTTACACTCCCTTACATCCCTCCACGCACAACCTACATATTGGCGCACACATTACATTTGCCAACAAATTTTGTTTTTTTAATAATTTTTATATTTATTAAAATACATAACAAATTGACCTTCAATCAACTTGACGATGACCTAAAATTAGGTTGAAAATAGAAAAAAAAAAAGTCTTTGGACACCAATGAAATAAAATCTTCTTCTAAGAGTAATTTAATTATTCTATTGTGTTTGTTTTATTAAAAAATTTAAAATCCCATAGACAATTGTAAGATAAATTTTGCTTTTAAAGATAATTTAGTTATGTTATTGCGATGTAAAAATATGAAAAGACTAAGTTATCCCTAATCAATCTTATAATGACTAATGAACCTTATAAAAATGATCATATTACCCTTATAACTAGACCAATATTTTTTGCTGAGAAAAATAAAATTATCATTCATTGTTCCATTTTTTTGTTAATTTCAATCTTATAGAAATAGCTTCAACATCAAATTGCATAGTGTCCTTCAACTTTAAAATAGGTTTATAGATAATGTACAAAAGTCAAAAGTAGGGATGATCATTTTTGGTTCGATTCAGTTTTTATCTATAAAAAAAATATATTGTCTTGCTGCAGTATTTTTTTTATAATATATTTTTTAATTTGAACCAGTCCAGTTTGGTTTTGGTTTACCAGTTTTAACCTTAAAAAACCAAACCAGACTTAAAATTTTTAAAAATATTCTAATCGTTTTTTAATGGTACGGTTTTTTTCGGTTATTTTTTTTTAGTTTTCTCGGTTTAATTGGTTTTTTGATTTTTTTGCTCACCCCAAGCTAAAAGTATACTTTGGGCTTTGCAATTCATTTTTTTTTTTTTTGGTAGTGATTTATTTATTTGAAGCTGGCAGAGATTGCTATGTAGCTTCGACAACATTATAAGATTGTCGACAACATTATCAGAGTGTCAACATAATCATACAAATCCTGAAGGTTACTTAGTTTGTGGCCTATTGATGATGAAAATGATGTAGAGGTGGCCTGCGAATCTCTCACTCGGGTAACATGCCCATCAAATTCTGAAAGGTGTTGTCCCGAGGGCAGACTGTTGGATCGAGTATGGAAGCTAGTTTTGAGACAGATTGGAGAGACAGCCATTCTTATTGCTCGGAGATGAGAAGGTCTGATGATTGAAAATATTGATTCAATTCAATGTGGTTTCGGAATTCACAAGGAATCCCATCCTCCTCAACTATTAATAGTGGTAACATGTTTCTGAAAAATGGCATCCCCGATGTCCACGCAATGTCTCTTGCCCACGAACTCAGCTTTCCATGAACATATAATTATTTGCGGTTTTAAATCACAGCTCGCTCTCTTTAATTGAATAATAGTATTACATCTGCAACATACGAGAGGTGATTTATTGATGTGTCTAATATATATTGGAGTTTGTTCTTTCCCTCTCTCGGTTTTCTCTCTTCATTTATGGTCTCTCTCTCTCTCTCTCTCTTCCTAATTATATTTGTTAATTTTTTTGCTATTATCAAAGTATCCCTTGCTCATTTATACGTAATACCTAATGTTTACTATTCCAAGGGCAATATTGCTGCCATTTTCTATTAAATTTCCCTTTTTCTTTTTCTTTCAAAATATTACACACATAATGACCAATGAAATTAACCTCCAACTACTATAAAAAATAAAAAACGGTTGAAGAAACATGAAGCAGCGCTATGACATGCTTATAAACCAATGAAATGGAACACAGTTTCCATGGATGAAAGCTAAGACAATAACAGAGCTACATTGAATATCTGGATAGAAGTGTCCTGGCAATTTCCATTTATCCAGAACATACTTGCACGAGGGCTCTTTTTGTCCTATCTGTTCGAGATCAAATGGTCATATAAAAATTCATGTAAACGTGCAAGTCTTTTATAGAATTCTGAAATGATAGGCCTGATTGTTGCGTGCAAGATCCGCATACTTGAGTTGTCAGCCTTCAGGATATGTTAGAATTTTTAATCTACTCTGAGGCCAGCAAGTAAATGTGCAGCATGGTTCTACTGCCCTTCGTTCAGCTCAGAGCCTGTGATATTCAAACTGTGATTATCAGTGATAATCATTTCCCTTGATCAGCCAGTAATTTAACTCATGGAATTAAATTTGTTTTCTCAAGTTGTCTTAAACTTAACAATCCATCTAATAAATAAACTTGTTCATACCTAGAAGTAGGGATTTATAGTTTAAATTCAGATTTATCAGAAAGAATTTTCCTTTTTGAGATTTTTACCGCGAAGAGAACTTTTGTCAGAAGAAACAAAAGATTTCTCTGTAATTCTGGGTGATAAAAATTGGAACTATAAATGTCCTATTAGTCTGTATTGTTTTTCCTTCAAGGTAAATGCAAAAGGTTTAGTTCCTCGAACTAAAAAACTAAAGGATCTTAAATTTCGAGAGGAAAAGCATAAGCAAATGAACATAGAGACAAGATTTGCTGAAAATGCAATGTATATTCTGTATATATTTCATTCATCTGCGGATATAAACACATCTAGTTTACAAAGCTGTTGAGAAGAGAGACTCTAGTTTTTATCAAACGCCTGTAAAGGCTTTCGAGTCCTTCTTCAAGTTCTTGAATGCAAAAGTCAAATTCTTTAAGCTGGTGCAGCACATTCTCGGCCGGCACGGTGTTATCAGAGATGCTTTTCTTATAAATGAGAGAGTGCAATGCCGAGTCCAGTTTTTCGAATTCATTCACTTCTTTTTCCTCGGCCTCACAAGATATTCTTCTGGGGTGCATTAGCTTGGACACCAAGGACCAGTCACTTAGCTTTGATTGTGCCTTCGACCCACCTGAGATGAGAGTCAGGAGAGATTCGAGCTCAGTGAGAGTGACTGCTTCCACTTCTTTAAGCATATTAGCTATGGCTACAGCTTCTTGGTCTTCGTTGAAGGGAGAGAAAGAGGATTTATTTCCCAAATTTTTCAGATTCCTCAAGGCCTTGTGGATTTTCTTTCTTACCACCTTCCTCGAGATCAAGTACGTCTTAATCTCACCTGAGAACCCTATTTCATTCCCCCTTCTTCTCCTCATGATTGATTGAATTTCCTGAGCATATTCCTTTGTTTGCAACAAGGCATCTCTAGCCATGCTACAAACATCCAAGACTCTAAGGGATCCGTCCAATACATCATCAACCCACTTCTCATTCTGCTCCTGGGCTAAAGATTTTTGAGTGAGAGGCAGCAGAATCAACTTATCAACACAGTCATGAAGATCTTGAAGGCTACATAGTTTTTGGCATACTAAAGAAGAGGAGGTGGCTTGAGAAGCATTCAATCTGCTGAAATGCTCGTTGATTTGTGAAGTTAGAGGGTGTGGCCTGGAAGGCAAGCTGTTCGACCGAGTATGGGAGAAAGCCATTTGTTTTCCTTGGAAAAGGGAGTGTCAAGAAATTGAAATATTGCTGTCCTTACACAGCTATCAGCTTGAATATATATTCCAAGGCAAGGGAGACAAGAAGAATCTAGAAAACTTCGTATGATGAACCAGTGGTGATGTGATTCAGATTCAGATCTAAAACTATCAGCAATGTTTATGCAATGTCCCCCTCCAGCCTGGTCACCAGCTCATAATACACATTTGGTAGTAATTTTTATATAATTTGCAGCACACGGTTCCATTTTCTATAATACATCTGCACGTAAACAAGAACTTATTCTAAGCATCTACATTAATTATGTTCTTAACAGCTATTTGATGAATCTCTTCAAATTTGAATTTCTCTTAGATAAGCTTCATAATCTCCATAGCGGGCCATATTTTATCACTGCCCCCTCCCCGCCATCTCTGCAACTCATCGTGCTGAGTATTTTGAACTTGTAAATTCACACAAATCCTTGGCATTAATGATAATGTTGCAATATAGAATGGCACTTTAATCTAAAATATGAAGACACACGAGTGGCTTTGCGTATAACAATTGATTAATTAATAATAGCATGATCTTGATTTATATACAAGTGGGATCTCAGCGATATCCGAGCAATGTCTTATGTCTCCAATCCACCAGCTTTCCAACTCATGAACTGAATATTTTAACTTACAGATGAATGATGCACGAGTGGCTTCGAAATTTCCACCACCCGCACGGTAATGATCTTCTAGGATATCAAATTTTGGATCCTGAAAAGGATAGCTTGTGTTTGGAAATAGCCCCCTTTGGACTCATCCGAAATTGATGTTTCATCCACTGTTGCACCTTTATTATATATGTATATATATATATAGTCAACTGTTGCACCTTGCAAGCCGAATCCATTATTATTAAAATTAAATCTAAAACTAAATTAAAAAATATATATAATAAAAGAGTTATATTATCTCTTCTTACAAAATATTATTCATTAAAATAATATTTTGTTTTTCATTATTTTTATTTTTTTCAATCAATGTTTTTTTATAGATTCATTCTTGAATTTGTTTTTTATTAGGTTGTCTCACTCGTATGAAACGAGTTATGCATTAATCCTGAATGACTCGTATATATAGTCAATTGTTGCACCTTGCAAGCCGAATCTATTATTATTAAAATTATTAAAATTAAAACTAAAACTAAATTAAAAAAAAAAACTATATAATAAAAGAGTTATACTGTCTGTTCTTACAAAATATTATTCATTAAAATAATATTTTGTTATTCATTATTTTTATTTTTTTCAATCATATATAGTCAACTCTTGCACCTTGCAAGTCGAATCCATTATTATTAAAATTATTAAAATTAAAACTAAAACTAAATAAAAAAAAACTATATAATAAAAGAGTTATATTGTCTCTTCTTACAAAATATTATTCATTAAAATAATATTTTGTTATTCATTATTTTTATTTTTTTCATATATAGTTAACTCTTGCACCTTGCAAGCCGAATCCATTATTATTAAAATTAAAACCAAAACTAAATTAAAAAAAAAAACTATATAATAAAAGAGTTATATCGTCTCTTCTTACAAAATATTATTCATTAAAATAATATTTTGTTATTCATTATTTTTATTTTTTTCAATTAATGTTTTTTTTTCATATTCATTCTTGAATTTATTTTTTATTGGATTGTCTCACTCTTATGAAACGAGTTGTGGATTAATCCTAATTGACTCATATTCTTTTTCCTTTTATTAAATAACTTTTTCTCTCAATTTTCTTTTTCAATGTTAGGTTGATTGTTAATTAGATTTCATGATGTTTTTTAATTTGATTTCTATTCGGTTATTATGACCTCATGTCTCGAGAATAGTGCTTAACAAATTAACCCAAGTTGACTTGAGTTGTTTTTTTTTATGTCTTTTGTTTAATTGATTTTTTTTTTCAATTTCATAATTTAACATTGTATTGGTTGAAAATTGAACTTTATATTTTGTTTTAATTTTATTTTTATGAGGATATGTTGGCCTAATGATCAGGATTATGAGTTTTCGTAGGTTACATAGATAAAATCGGGTTTTTTTTTTTCATTCTAATAAGTTATCTCAATCTCATGACTTAGGTCACAAATCCTTTAACATTGGAATTTTTTTATTAGGTTATCTCTATCTCATGACCTGAGTTGTGAGTTTGAGGAATTAACCTATTTGACTCGGCTTTTTCTTTCTAATTTGACCTCCCTAATATTGTGTTTGAATTAAAATTAGGTTTCATGATTTATTTTGATGTACTTTTTATTAGGCTATACTAGCCTTATATGCTTAATAGGTTAAACTTGGGTTGACTTGGGTCATTTTTTGTGTCAATTTTTTTTATTAAAGTTTTTACATATTTCATCATTGAATATTATATTCGACAAGGTTAGCTGACAATTGACCTTTATAATTTGTCTTGATTTATTTTATATGAGGTTATCTTAGTCTCATGACTAGAAACACAAGTTTGGCAGGTAAGGTCATTTTTTTTATTTTTTTTATATAAGATTATCTTAGTCCCATGACCCGAGTCATGAGTTTGGTAGATCAACTTGACTATTTTTCATGTTTTTTAATCCTATCCTTCAACATTGAATTAATTGAAAATTAGGTTTTGTTTTGATTTTCTTTTCTTGAGGTTATCTTGGTCTTATAATCCAAGTTGCACATTTGACAGGTTAATTTGTGTCATTTTTTTATTTCATCTTTTAACATTGAGTTGATTAAGAATTGAGTTTCATAATTTATTTTGATTTGTTACTTATTTGAATTATGTTTTGATGTTGAAAAACTGGTTATTTGAATTGTATGAATTATGGTTTTTTAAGACAGAGAGTTAATAACACATTAAATTATAATAGGGTGAGTCTCTTAGTAAAGTCACATGTAATATTTGTGACTTGAGTGTCACAATTGGTATTTACAACTCTCGAGTCAGAGATAAAAAAAACATAATAATCAAGTCGTATATGGTATTGATGACTCGATCAGATATGTTACTTTCCTAAATATTTTTTTCTCATGTGCTATTTTACAAAGATTGTTTAAATCGTGCTAAGTTTCCAAAATACTTTGTGCTTGATGTTAGACATATTTAATGGTAAAGCCAACTTCTTTCTTCAAAATGAAGCCAAAAATGAAACACATTTGAGTTTTGTTTGCAAAGAAGCACAATAGATAAAAAAAAAATCAAAACTTTCATTAAAAAATAATTACAATTTGTAAGTTATGAATTTAAAAAATGATAGAAACAAAATTAAAATCTATTTTAATATTTAAATTTAAAATATATATTAAACTTTATTATTACATGAGAATAAGTATTATATTATTATACAAACTTTATATAAAAAACAAACATTCTATATTTATATAATTTTTACAAGTAAAAAAATTTTTTGTTGTAAAATTAAAAAAAGTTTGACGAATTAAAACTATTTTCAAAAGATAAAAAAAATATTTTCATTTATAAAAAAAAATATTTATTTATTATTATTAAATATTGTTCTAATAGATACATGTGGAGTTTCCACTGAGATGAGCCCAGGGAAGCGAACAACCTTAGCCCAACAGACGAAGTTTTCACTTAGGCTAATTAAACATCATAGTTTTTTTTTTTTTTAGTAAAGATCGGGGCTCACGCCCATCATAGTGTTAATTTGTCTAGGAATTTGTTGATTAGTACATAAAACTGCCTTAAAGAGACTAATCAATAATCAGAATTCAACTAGCATAATCCTATTCTGTCTAGATTAGTTTTTATAATAAAGATGGAACAATTTCTTACTCCAGGAATTTGCTTTATGCCCATATAGGGATATGATGATGATCCTAGTTACTTAGAAAGATACAAGCGTGCTATATATATATATATATATATATGCTGGCAATAACCCGTGGGTGGTCATCAAGATTGCAAGCGATGCTTTCAAAAGTGTGAGCAATTTAGAGTAGTTCAGAGGGTGTCAGCGTCAATGTTGAACAATTTTTTCAAGTGCATGAACCAAAGGAAACCTTATTTTCAATGCTAATAAGCAGTGACCCACTTTCCGACCTACTTTACCAATAATATTTGAATAATGCACATAAAAGATCTGTGTGACACGTAATTGCAGATAGCAATGTGGGGGTGGTTTAAGGCAACCCCATGAATGGATTATTCTCTTTTTTTCTCGAGCATATCCTCTGCTTTTTTCAATCTCCATCGTTGACGAGGACTTTGGACTTCTGAGCAAATGTTACACAGGAGGCTCAAGCTTTATCTTAGATTACTTTTAGCTATAACCCTTCAAATTATTATAGATCATCTCCAGTTTTCACTTGTTAACTCACAAATTACTCTTGTGATAGGATTTCAACTAAGAAAATCTCCAGATATGTCTTCTTGTCTCCGTAGATTTCCAACCCATTAACCCCACTCAATGCCACGTTATCTTTTTTCGTTACTAAGTTTATCATATCCTGAAGGTAGCAGGGCAACATCTGCTAAGAATTCTGACGCATATGAAAGCTAAACACAACAACAAATAAAGAAGATGGAGTTTGCATGAATAAAGAAGTTGCAAATGTAAACAGGTTGTTTTTTCTATAAAAAAAAATGTCTCTTTAAGATATATATTTAAATAGATTGAAAATTCTATCTCAACTAGAAAACAAAAAAAAAATCCAAAATAACAAGAAAACAACCCTAGAGAATCAAAACAATGCTTGAAATCCAAAAACAACAAGAAAAATCACAAAACTATTAGACCTAAAAACATATATCCGAAGATATGATGGTCGTCCAAGTAGCAATTTCATGTTATTAGTAAAAGGAAAACAACATCTGAAAAATCCTATAAAAATTTCAGCACGGTCAATAATTAGATACAAAAATTCTATTTTTTTTAGCTATCTTTCCGATCTTGGGTAGCCAAATCTTCTTTTCGGTTTAAATCATGCTAGTCTATAAATACATTCACACGATCT
Organism: Salix caprea; assembly: GCA_964035475.1. Taxonomy (NCBI): domain Eukaryota; kingdom Viridiplantae; phylum Streptophyta; class Magnoliopsida; order Malpighiales; family Salicaceae; genus Salix; species Salix caprea. Next base: position 18,456,311 of record OZ037745.1, on the reverse strand, counting down.
ATCTAGAGCATATATTTATTTACTTAGGATAGACTTATAATCTCAACACCTGGTACACAATATCCACAACAAAAGCAAAAGCACATGAAGGTATAAGTCTACACCCCTAAAAGCCGCCATGCACTGTTCATCTCTTTATTGTTTATTATCGATCGTTTAGATCTGTGGATTAGATAAAAATCAGCAGCCACCGATATTGAACAAGTCCAGATAGTATTTATTAGAAAAAGACACAAGTATTAATTGTCCATGATTCCCCTTTATATATACCCCAGTGCTCTAGCAAACTTGTCATCCAACAAAATCCCAAGCAGAAAACTAGAAAATGAAGATCTGGGTCTTCACAGTTTTCACTCTTTTACTGTCCCTTTTCCTAGGAGTCTCATCTGAGCAATGTGGAAGGCAGGCTGGGGGTGCTCTTTGTCCAGGAGGTCAATGCTGTAGCAAGTTTGGTTGGTGTGGCACCACCGATGCTTACTGCAGTGGCGATTGTCAAAGCCAATGTGGTGGTGGTGGTGGTGGTGGCGGAGGAGGAGACCTGGCTAGTATCATCTCAAGGGAAAAGTTCAACGAGATGCTTAAACATAGAAATGATGGTGGATGCCCGGGCAAGGGATTCTACACTTACGATGCTTTCATCTCAGCTGCCAAGGCCTTCGCTGGCTTCGGCACTACTGGTGATGCTGCCACTAAAAAAAGGGAGATCGCTGCTTTCTTCGGCCAGACCTCTCATGAAACTACTGGTTTGTTGAATCATGATTGATCACTTTAATTTATATATTTTATTCACTAAGTTAATCATTGTTTCATTTGATGAATGTATGTTATATGTGTAGGAGGATGGCAAGCTGCACCGGATGGCCCATACGCTTGGGGATATTGCTATGTGAAGGAACAAAACCCAGGATCATACTGCTCTCCAAGCTCCACGTATCCATGTGCTGGTGGCAAGCAATATTACGGCCGAGGTCCTATCCAACTTTCATGGTAAGTCCATTTATTATTTTGTAGATTTTTTTCTTCATCTTTGAGTTTGGAAGCGCATCCATGTTTATTTTATAATTGACCACGATTTTCCACTTAAATTGTTTTAATTTGATAAATGGGACACAGGAACTACAACTACGGGCAATGTGGAAAAGCTATAGGGGTGGATCTATTAAACAATCCTGACCTGGTTGCAACTGATCCAGTAATTTCCTTCAAGACAGCGATTTGGTTTTGGATGACACCACAATCTCCAAAACCCTCGTGCCACAATGTAATCACGGGAAGATGGTCACCTTCTGGTGCTGATTCGGCAGCTGGCCGGGTTTCAGGCTATGGTGTGCTGACAAACATCATCAATGGCGGACTTGAATGCGGGATGGGGTGGAAATCGCAGGTGGAGGATCGTATTGGGTTCTACAAGAGGTATTGTGATATACTTGGAGTTGGCTATGGAAACAATCTCGACTGCTACAACCAAAGACCATTTGGAAATGGACTCTTCGACTTGGTTGACTCCATGTAATTTGGCGATGTAATTTCTGTATGGTGAAATTAATAATAAATGAATAAGAAGTTTCCTGTTCTGAATTAAAAAAAATGAAGTCATGAGCTTTACTCAAGTAACCGATAATTTAAATTTTAATGATTAGGATTTTTTTTATTAATTTATCGGGATCTGGGCCAGCTTGCGTGTGTATCTTAATTAATTTTACGAGACATGAAGTTAATGATCAAGTAATACTTAAGTGGTCATTTTATTAGCACTCACAGAACTCAAACATGAGATCTCAAGGAAATAAATTTCTTAATCCTAAACTATTATCACTGGACCACCTATCTACTTAGATGAATTAATAATTAGGATTAAGATTTTATTTTATTTTATCATGTCACTGTTTAGTTATATTTTTTAAGAAAAAATGATGATTTTAAAAATAATAGTCTGAATTTAGCTTTAATCTTAAATCAGAGAAGCCGAAAAACAGTTACGGGAAGAAAACCGATCTCTTCCGACAAAAATAGGAGAAGTCCAAACTCCAAACAAAAAAAAATATCGACTGATACCAAAATATCGACTGCTACAACCAAAGACCATTTGGAAATGGACTTTTCGACTTGGTTGACTCTATGTAATTTGGCGACGTAATTTCTGTATGGTGAAATTAATAATAAATGAATAAGAAGTTTCCTGTTCTGAATTAAAAAAATGAAGTCATGAGCTTTACTCAAGTAACCGATAATTTAAATTTTAAAGATTAGGATTTTTTTATTAATTTATCGGGATCTAGGTCAGCTTGCGTTCGTATCTTAATTAATTTTACGAGACATGATGTTAATAATCATGTAATAACTTAAGTGGTCATTTTATTAGCAGTCACAGAGCTCAAACATGAGACCTCAAGGAAATAAATTTTTTAGTCCTAAACTCTTACCACTAGACCACCTACCTACTAGATGAATTAATAATTAGGATTAAGATTTTATTTTATTTTATCATGTCAGTATTTTTTAAGAAAAAATGATGGTTTTAAAAATAATAGTCTGAATTTAGCTTTAATTTTAAATCAGAGAAGCCGAAAAACAGTTACGGGAAGAAAACCGATCTCTTCCGACAAAAATAGGAGAAGTCCAAACTCCAAACAAAAAAATATCGACTGTTACCAAAAACACAGAAAGAAAATTGATATGAGCCCATATGACACAGATAACAGTTTTGGCCCACTTAAAAATAACTAGTGGCCTAGCCCATATCATCGAGTCGTGGCCCAAGTAATCATCACCATATAAACCAACGTCTCGGCCCATCAATATTAAGCAACGACATTCCAGTCCACAAAAGGGGGGTCTTTGAGGATTGATAAATTAAATTCTTAATTAAGTAGTAATTTAACAAAGATAAGCTATAAGCTTCCAATACAGTTATTGCCACCCTCTTAAGTACTCTTCTTAAGATTCTTACTTCCTGAGCTAGGTGAGGCAATAGTTAATGATTAGGATGTGAAAGAAGTTATCTGCAAAACCTAAAATTTGAGCTAAATAACCTTATTAGAAATTCAAAACGTCCGCATAAGGGATCAAATTTTGAAGCCAGGGACTGTTTAGGGACCAAATAGGATCTTGGTTCCACTCCATGCTCCATTTGCTGGGAACTTGGAGCTCTGGTAGCTTGCCCTCCCCCAATGGTAATTGAAGAGTTGACCCTTTAATCTCCTTTGGCTGTTCATATCGAATAATGTCGGTATCTTCTATTTCTTTCTTGAAAACCAGATGTTGCGAAGGCAATACTGGTGGGAGTACTGGTTCTTCTAGCTGACTGCAAAATGACATGGTTTCCAGAGATGATGATGATGCAGATGCATGAATCGCCCTCATTTCTTCTTCCATTGTTGCCCTTTGCTCTAGAACTTTCAACGAAGTTGCCTTCCTATATATCTTGCACAGTACTATGTCCTGCATTCAATATCAGAAAAATTCAGAAAGATTTAGGGACTGCTGAATAAAGTGACAAGTTTACTTGTAGGATCCTTGTATCAGATTACTTTTTTCAAAAAAGGATGGTTATCAGGAAATTGAAAAACAGCAAGTTCTTTATAATAAAATGGAATTGAATGTTTTAGATACAGTGATGAGATATTGTTTCTCTGATATGACAGCAATTCTGTGAAGTTTCTTGCCAACATGCATGCCTGGGATATCAGAATTAGCCCTGGAACTAGAGTTAATAAAAAGAATTAAAGGTAGCATTAATTAATATATGGTAAGTACCTTGGGCAGGGGGCTTGAATAATCAGGCAGGCGATACTCGTTCATGATCCAATCGGTCTTGGACCCCCTTGGTGCTCTCCCCTTGTAGAAAACAAGAGTCTTTCTCATTCCGATCATCCTCTTCGGGTCCGATAAGCTCACAATTTTCCGATCAGAACCAGTAGCTTTCCAGAACCCATTTTGTGTAGTCCTGTTAGGCCTTCCTCCGCTACTCTGCTTCCTGTCTCTGGGCACAAAAAAATACCACTCCCTCTCCCCAACCTTTGACAAACCTATTAACACAACAAAATTAAGATTCATGTCAGCATGCATGATCAAACTAGGTATGCTGTATCATGAACAGAGATTCTATTACAAGGGTGCAAGCAAAATATATATATATATATATATATATACCTGGCAACTCCGAAGGATCATGACGATAGATGTTGAGGTAGCCAATAACATCGAGGCGCATTTTTCTACCGAAAACCATATTTTTCAGGTAGAAATCGAGAAGCTCCTCCTCGGTTGGATGGAAACGGAAGCCTGGAAGATCAAGCTGCAATGGCAATTCATCCATGGTATAATAATGGCAGTCTGCTGTGGTTAGTGACTAGTGTGTAGTAGTAGTTAGCTAGCTATTCTCGATACGATATTGAAAATGTTGCTGCATGGACACACTTATTTCTTACAAGGATATTTATAAGGGTAAGATATGCTGGTGATAATTTATTTTTTTCTGGTGATTTTGTTCGCTAATAGAGAAAAGACCTGGTCAGAAAGATACATTTGGTACTGCGTGGGAAGCTCGGATGATGAATCAATGGTGGAACCCACACGGTTTATCATCGTAAAGTCACCAGTGATTAATACAATTGCGAAGGGGACACTCATGGTAGGTCTTTGGTATCTTGCTTGACCGATTTTTCTATGTTCTTCGAATTTTGGACTTTTACTTGGAAATTATAGGCAAGGTTTTTTTTTTCTTTCAAAAGACGTGTGATCCTCATGATTTGATTTTTGAACCAAACATTTATTTGTAAATTTCAGATTCAAATGTCTTAAAATTGTATGGTCAGCTAGTCTTCTTCAGTATGGAAGTAACTTGCTGAATTGGTCGTAGAAACTAGATGCTTTGCTTCCAGAAAAATTTATTGGATCTGTGCATTGAAAAGTATAGCAAAATCCAGCTAGATTGCTGGATTCAAACTCTCTTATTTATTGCCAGTTCAAGCATGGTCGAGTTTGATTTTCAAAGAAGAGATTTGTCAAATGCATGCGTACCTAGGTGCTTTCTGAAATCGGGTAATCGAAATACCATAATAGTGTTTGAATTTAAATATTAAACTTGAAATAATTACAAGAAATAAGAAGTGATAATGATTCAGTGTTTTTTTTTTATTTACTATTTTGTACAGGAGGCTTTTTATTCTTTGACTTAATTTTAAAATACTTAAGTTATTTCATTGCCTTGGAATTTTCGGTCTTTAATTTACGGGTTCTTTTGTTTTTTTTTAAATTTAGTTATGTTATAAATATTAAGTGTTAGAAAAATCTATATGAGAAGAATCTGAGGTATTTGAACGATGAGGGGTGCATGCATGTTGAATAATTGTTATATGTTTGACTTTTCTCTCTCTCTTCTACTTGATTTTTATGATGGCTTTTCAAAAAATAAAATCATCATTTGAGGTTTATTATTCTTAATATTTGGTTCATATCTATTATTTACAAAAATTGATTTAGTATAATTAATCAATTGAATTTAAATATTAACCAGAATTTACAAAATTCACCCAAGATTGCTTTTTTTTCTTCACTTTTTTATGTTTTTTCTTTGTTTCATCCTATAGAATTCTATTGTTTCTTTATTAGGTTTCCATGGAGTTTTCAATCATTTTAAAAATAAAATGGTTTGTCTTGGGTTTTTTATCTTTGTTTAATTTATATTTTTAAAAGGGATTTCATCCTCCGTTTTTTTTAATTTGTTTTCTTTATCTTTGTCTAGTTTTTTATGTTGGTTAAGTCAAACTAAACATTCAAGTGTTCTTTTAGACACATCTAGAGCTACATATAGAATTTTATTGTGATTCTAGATAAGAGAAAAACTAGACATTTTAATTTTTTTTTAAAATATATGATAAACTCGGTAATTTATCCATACAAAAAAGAACTATGTGTTTCAAATCATTACTGAAATCTACTTTAGAATTTGTGAGAATTAGAGATTTGGACTACATGAAAAAAAAATTAGATTGAAGAGTTTGTTTTTATTATCACATTTTATTTATTTATTTAATGTTGAATAATTATTTCTAATTTAGATTTTTTTTCTAGCACATTAAACATTTTTTAATAGTTTATTTTAATTATTAGAGTTTATACTAGTTAATTATAGTTTAGATGCATTAGCTTACAATCTAAAAGAGGTTCATTAAGACTTGTTATGATGAGAACAACCAAGTTGTTATTGGATTCTTGTGTATTTCCTACTATTTAATGATTTGCATGTATTGAAAAATCTTATTTTGAGATATTTTATTTTTTAATGTCATTGATTTCTTAATTTATATTGTCTCTCTTTTTTATTTATTTAGATCAATAATTGATTGTAATATTATTAACTATCTTTATCAGATTTTAATATAATTTAATTTATTAGCCCAAATTATCAATACATAATTAAATAAATTATTTATAATTTTACATTCTAATTTTATATTATATTTTTAGTATCATCTCAAAAAAGCGATTTGGAGAGTTGAGGGTATATAATATAATAACAATCATCAATCATACAGAATAAATTGTCACATTAAGTTATGAATTCAAAGCCAACTCCGCGTTCTTTACATTGCTTTTCTTCATATATAAAAAGCAATGTTGGAGATAAAAAAATATATATATTTTTTCAGTTTCATGGTTTATATATATATATATATATATATATATAACGACTTGGAAGTCTCGAGTCTCCTCTAAGGACCTGACGGAAGTCTTCGAATCTTTCATTCTAGGTTAAAATTATATATATAGACCTTCATTTTACCCGAGATTGAAAGACTGATTTCCTTCGTTGTGAGGTTTGAATCAAAGGTGGGGTTTTATATAATTTAAAGGACCGCAAATAAAACAGTGGGATTCCTCGGAGCAACTTCCCATGCAATTTCCTGGAACTTCCTTTAAACTTGAATAGAAAATGATGATTTGGCTTTTTGTAGCATTTATTTATTTATTACCCTTTTTTCCAATTAGCCCAAATCAAATAAATCCATTTCGTGTAACAGGCTTGATAGCCCAAGTTGAAAGAAAAAGGTACAGAAAGGTTTACAGGCTATGGCCTATTCGAAGACCACATCATGTGGATAATCCCACCTCCTTAACGCTCTGCCTTTTTTTATTATTGTTAGAGAGCCACGAGCTATTTTTTTTATTAAAATAGTCCTCTCTGTTTCGGTTTCGGTTTCGGTTCCTCCATTATTATTATTATTATTATTATTTAAATAAATTGTTTCTTTCTCTTTCTAATATTTTTTGGATTTGAGAAAAAATCATTTTATTTAGATAATTTTTAATCGTCCAAGTTAAACGAGTAAAATATTGTTGTTCTTGATTCTTATAAAGTGAACATGTCTTGACTTGAAACCGAGACATGTAAGACATATATCAAGTCCTTTACCACCACGCCATGTTTTTTAGGGACAAAGAAAAAAAAAAACTAGATTATAATTATGTAAATTTTTTTTATTAAGAATATAGTCTAAAATACAAAAATAAAAAATTATAATTAAGAGGTTAAGTTCGATTTAGCCCAAGGTTCAAGGTGATTTTTGTGATTTAGATGTATAATAATTACTAAGTCCTCATTAATTACTCATAAAAATATTTCATTGATGAAATAAATTTATTTTATCAAGAACAATGAAAATCTTTCATTCAGTTTGCTCATCAATTGAAATTAAGTTTTCTTCCACTCACGTGATTTTAAAGATATAAATCTCACATCAGTTGATTACATTCACAAAACTTTAATGAATAAATTCTTTCTTAATTGTTGATTTTAAAGGTAAACCTCAAAAAAAAATAAAAAAAATCTTCGTTGCGGGACCAATCTCTTAACATCACAGATGAAACAAACCGATAATTAAAATGCTTATCTTTGTTAGTGAATTGGGCTGGCATTGGATATTGGAAATCTGTATGGAGAGGTGCTGTAAAGCTGAAGTTAACCTTCAGTTGAGGCGCAATTCAAGATCGGCAATCATCAATTACGAGCAACTGTCAAAGCACGAGGGTCCCCATAAATACAGATTGACAGCAACTTCCACAAAAATGTTTAGTGCTTCATGTCAAGATTCTCGTATCTGCATTACAGGAAGCCATGCATTAGATATTGATTGTGGTGTACGCTAGAAAATTTGCAGGACTCCACCGAGTCAGAATCACAAGAGAAGCGCGGTAGCAGATTGAGCACAGCTGCTGAGCTGGGGTTTTAGCAGCATTTTTCTCTTCGATGATTTTGGGATTTGACACTTTGAAGTGTTTCTGCGTTCAGGAACAGTGGCTTTTCCGTTCTTACAAAATGGGAAACATCTTGACAGTGGGAGACAGCAAGAACGTCTTATTACATGGTACAGAAGGTTTTGGATTGAATCCCGCTTCGAAATGGACAGACAGGACAGAGTTCATCAAGATTTTTTTGCTTTGTTTGTGTTGAAAAAATAGAAATCCAATATAAATACTGGAACTGGCCCTTTGCTCAGGACTGTTTATTAATAGGTTTTCCACGAAAATGGATCAGGGCTCCCTGTCTGCTAGCAAAAGAGGAATAACCGAACAAGCAATGTGAACTTTGTTTGATTGCAAGTTTTTCCGAGGGAAGATTTTTGCCGTCAAGTTAGGGTTGAACTAGAGACGACCAACAAATGAGTAAAAGAGGACACGTGTACGGCACAATAATGAGGGAACCGATAAAGAAGACGACTTGATGAAGGTGTCAGGATTGATAGCGGTGGGGGGGGGGGGTTGGCGTCGGACATGGAAGGTCTATCAGCTACTGTTAGCCCCTAAAACTGCAAGGATTGCGTCTTTTGAATCAATGAAGCTCCTCATTGTGCCATGTTTTCGTCCCCCAGCTTTTACTATTGAGATTTTTTGCCAGCCCTTTCGAACACAGGTTTGGGTCCCACTTGACTTCTTCGGAATTATTCATGTTGAGCAACCCCAGGACATTCGAAACTTTAAGAAAAAAAATTCGAAATTAGATTTCAGAATTGTGACACTGTATCACCTTGTTGTACACATAAACTAGAGTTCTTGCAACTGATTAAATAAAATAACCTTAGACAAATACATTTCCTAAGTTAAATGAAATCTTCATCCTATAAATACTAGAATCTTTGTTGTCACCTTTAAATATCCAAAACAAGCTAAGAAATTGATTGTTGAAGTTTTCTTCCTTTATGTTTCCTTGTTTTTCTAGAATAATTAATTATAGTTTTAAGGAATTCTCTCAAAACAATAATACCCTTATTGTCTTCATTTAACCTTCCTTCTAGATATAGTGAATCTCCAAAATAAGTTGTTATATCCTTGTAGAAAAAAGATAGTTGTCAAATAGGAAGTCCATGAGTCAAAATGAAGTAAATAATAAGTTTGTATAGCATGTTATTACCTATATTGTAAGGGCTTTCCAAAATCTAGTTGATCTAAAATTTTACCCCAACATAGACAAATACCTCTAAAATCTTCTAATAAAATTTCAGCTCAATCCAATTGTTTGATAAGGAGCTATGCTTAAATAGAGTGAAACTAGATAATAAGAAAATTTACATTAAAGTCTGAATTTGACCTTGATTGGATTGTATCATGACTTGAGCACTAACGAAAGATTTCTGGTGAGCATTGTGTTATGGCTCATAAACTCATAAAGTCATATAGCTAGGTTGTCTCACACCTATGTCTTTTTTTGGTGGAGTGAGGTGATGAAGATCGATGATGACTAGACTATTCGGAGCATTTCATGTGAGAACAATATATGTAGTTCTTTTACATATGGTTGTATATTCGTAGTTGATGCAAATATATGTAAAATAAAGAGTGCAAAGATGTAGTTGTATCGTTGCAATAACATCGTTAAGTAACTAAACTTGGTTGCAAACTTGTTAGAGTTCTAAGGGAGACAAAATCCTGGTAAAGAGACCAGTCACTCTTTCTTGTTATGGAGTAATGTCGATCTCAAAAAGATTTTGAAAAAATGTGAAAGAGAATGAACTGCTTTTTTACTTAGGTTTCAATAGATAATGCCACTCATGGGATCATGGAAAAACTCCATAGAAAAACATTGACTTTCCATCATTGATAAGTTTTGGGCATGAGTCATACTTATAAAGCAAGTCCCATATAAAAGGAAAGATACTTTGATAGTTAAATTAATACTTGAGTTTTTTTTTCTCAAATGACAATAAGGGACAAATTCAAAAGGATAAAAATGATGTTTTTTTTTTTATAAAGAAGAGATTCATGTGTTCCATATCTTGTTAAGTGTGTTCTCTGTATATTGAATAGATGATAATTATTGTGTTCTTGAATGAACAATTATTTGGATGTCTCTTTCCTTATCTCTTTAAACTATAGAATATATAGCTAAGAAAAAAAAAGTGATAAAAATAGTAAAAAAAGATACTAATATTATTCATGAATAGTAAATAATAGTATTCATTAATAGTGAAATGAAATGAGACAAAATAATTAAATTAGACCGAGCCCATCAAAGTGAGAGAAAGAGCAGAGGGTGGAGCTCGATTTGAAACAAGTTTTGCATAGTAAAAATTATTAATAAATAATGAATAAGACTATATGGAACTAAAAGATAAAAGAAAAATAAAAGAGAGATGAAGTTTGCTTAGCCATGTTCTAATCAATCCATACAAGACTCTATTCGGCCGGGGCAAAACCAAGTTTCTTCTTTAGTCTTTTTTTTTTAGAAAAACTATCATCAAGCACCTTCCCTTACCTTGACTTAGAACATGGCATTTTGATATAACATGAGATGGATTCCCTTTTGAAAATTCTTATGGATATTGTAGTAAAAAACTACATCTTTAAAAAAAAAAAAATTAGGGTATACTAGACTTAAATTATGTGATTATTTGAACTGGTTTTATTCAAAGTTACTCGGACTAGAATCGTTATATTTATATGAAAAACATATATATCTTTTCAAGTCCTTTTTTCTTCTGCTGGTTGGTCTGATCAGACATTCTGAAAGATGTGGGGCAAGCAAGTATACATAATATAAAAAAAATTAGATCCACTCTTCATTTTCAAGTCTTCAGTTAATTTTGGTTCCATAAGACAATTTCTTTTTCTAGGCCTACTTTCTAGCTTCCCCAAGGTTCAAACTTTTTCATGAAACTTCACTTTCAGTTTCATGTGATACCACTACACTTCCATACCTCAAATTTCCCATCTTACGCTTGGTTTGCATTTCCTGTCTGGGCCTCCTAGAGGTAGAATCACTTTGTTATGTGAAGGATTATCGCGGTCCCCAGTAGAGTTAAAGCAATGTCCTCTACCTATTTTTGCTGGCTCGTAGTCATCAGTACTCTCTCGGGACAAGCTCTCGAGGGCGGCAGTCTCTCTGCATCGTGATCATTTTGCCTTTGCTAAAGGAATGGACCAGCTTTGAGAACAATACAGGGCCAAAATGGCAGGCACAACTCTGCAAGAAACTAGAGCCGGTCCCCGGCTGCAGTCACATTGCCCCAAAACCTGGACCTTATGAGTACTCCTTCATGTAATTCTTCTGGGTGACCCATGCTAATGTTTTCCATGTCTTTCTTGAACCAGACAGGCAAAATGGTGTCCCAATATGAACAACGAGTCTTAATGGCTAGCAGAAACCGTGTCCCAGAAAGGTTATGGAGGTAAGTCTCACGCCATTATTGGCTGCAGTCAACGAGCGACACTCATGTATCACCCTTACAAGACCCAAGTGCTGGCTCATCTTGCTGCAACTATGTTTTGATGTTTCTGACATTGTGGTCTAGTCGCAAGCTAGAAACGATGTGCCGAATGAAAGAGAGAGAATTGCATTAATAAACTCCCCGAAGGTGAAGAAGTTATAGGCACTGCATGTCTAGCCTAGCAGAGTTCCTTCCTTCCTCGGCCGGTTACTAGCGCTTGTCCACCCATCATTGTTTTTACACATTAAATCAGGCCCATAATCGGATGCTCTCATTTTATAACCAACTTATGATATTGGCTGCTGCTGCTGAAAATGCATGGTGTTGTTTATCCCCATAAGATAATTATCTTCCGACTTCACATAAACAAATTATTTATGGGGTGTTGGATAGGGTGAAATAAATACTCTATTTTCTGAAACTTTCATAGTAAATGCATTTGTTTCTGACATCATTTCTTATAACGACCTAAAACTCGATGAAGAGGCTAAACATCGAATAAAACTTCCGCACGAGAGATGGGCAGGAATAAACATCATATCAAACGAATGAAGTTCCCTCGGATTATCCTGCTGTTACATCCCAACCACATGACGGCTCAACCAAAAAACTTGATGCTTGTTCCTGAACTTTCAGGGTTTTGCTGCTCCTGTTAGAAGCTGGGGTGAAGATTCGAGTGACTTCAAAATATGGCGTGGACATTACCAGCTAGTTGATAAAAACAAACGAAGCTAAGGGCTAGAAGATAAACCAAGACAAAAAAACAAAAGATACTTGTTTGGTGGCTTGTTATGTCACCACCATGATTGGTCAGCTCTTTTTGTTTCAGGCCATCATTAATTCTCTCTACCTAGCTCTTCCAAACAATAGAAACAAACAGCCTCCATCCTCTGGCTACAGTTCAAAAAATTCCTGTCCATGGTTACAAGACTGTAGCTGCAGGAGTACTCCCTGACCACAAACCCAACCAGCCACACACCAAGTTGGTACAGGTCAGTCTGCATGTCCACCACAAACAGGCCTCATCCATGCGGGGCCCGCCATTTCAAGTTGTGATGTCGAAAGCACGGATCATCACAGAAAATAACACTAAAGAACCAAGTAGATGCGCTAGAGAGGCATTGTGCATGACTGCATGGAGAATGGCTGCCATTTTTGTTTTATTTTTGAGTTCTTATTTGTTTCTATGTTGAATTATCCTGTGTACATCATTCAAGATACAAAACACTCACGACAATCTTCATATCCCAGAGAGTTAAATTAGACCTCCATCTTTGATAAAGTGCTGAGCTAGTAAAATACACAAAAGACCCACTTTTGCCATTCCTTTATAACCCAAGTCATCTATACCGAACCAAACCATTATGGATAGGATAGTATAAGTGACCAAAATCAAGACTATAAAGCAAAGAAAGAAAGCCTAAACACCCTTTCTGGCTAACTTCATATCTTTTTTTAATGTCCACTTTATAGAGCGACTTCAGTCTGCAAAGTTGTAGTCTTGAACCCCACCATCCTGTGTACATCATTCAAGATACAAAACACTCACGACAATCTTCATATCCCAGAGAGTTAAATTAGACCTCCATCTTTGATAAAGTGCTGAGCTAGTAAAATACACAAAAGACCCACTTTTGCCATTCCTTTATAACCCAAGTCATCTATACCGAACCAAACCATTATGGATAGGATAGTATAAGTGACCAAAATCAAGACTATAAAGCAAAGAAAGAAAGCCTAAACACCCTTTCTGGCTAACTTCATATCTTTTTTTAATGTCCACTTTATAGAGCGACTTCAGTCTGCAAAGTTGTAGTCTTGAACCCCACCTGTTGCTGGGGTGATTGCTGCTGTTCAATCTCCCAGCTTGCCTTCGCTATAACACCATCATGCACAGGCACGTACTCCTGTTAAAATGAAAAGTTTAATCATTTACAAGCAACGACAAAAAAGAGGAAAGAAACATCAGGATAGATAACTGAGAAAGATTCCTTCTCAAACACCAGATTGTCTTTACCATTTATGAGCTACTGCAACAAGTTATGATACAATTAAAAATAAAGCAAAACATCAGAAACCCACCAACCTCAAGTTTTTGAACGAGTTCTTTGGCACTTGGGGCAGAGACAATGATGTTTCGTTGAGAAGGCTTGATAAAGCCATCATCAACAGCTTTGTCGATGAATGTCAGGAGATAATTGTAGTAGCCATCAACGTTCAGCAAACCCACCTGCTCATTATTGTAATACAAAGTCAAAAGCTTGAAATAGAGAACTCGTGATGGTTTTGTCGGGTATACAAGGGAACTCACAGGTTTGTCATGGATGCCTAACTGAGCCCAAGTAATCACTTCCAACAACTCCTCCAGAGTGCCGTAGCCACCTGCAACCAATGTCGAGGGATGAAAAAGGAGAAACGAAAAGCACCATTGATGACCACAAGAGCAAAAAAGAGAAGGTGTTTACATGATCTATTTATAAAGGAAAAGAGAGAAATGTATGGGACCTGGGAGAGCAATAAAACAATCAGAATTGCGGGCCATTTCTGCCTTTCTTTGGTGCATGTCGGCTACTGCTTTTACCTCTCCAACTGTCTCTCCTGTTATCTGCGGAAACAAAGATACGTATACAAAGTCACAATCTTTGCATCCAATGAAGCCTGAAGTTTCGAACTTTAAACACAATGAAAATAACCGGCAGTTATAACATAACATGAAGAAATTACATCACAAATTGGATTTTGTACCTCTTTACTCATCAAAGTTCTCGGTATGATCCTATAAACAAAACCCAATAGCAAAATCAGGCTAGTCATGCTGAAAATCGAGAAACCAAAAACCTAAACAAACAATAAGAGGAAGGAAAGTGTAGTTATATATTGTACCCAAGAACATTGCCTCCACCTCTATGAACAGCTTGAGAAACCAAACCCATTAGTCCAACGCTTCCACCTCCATACACAAGATCCAACCTTTTTGTCACCTTAAACATAAAACATGAAAAACTTTCAAACACCAAGCATAAATACCCCCAGAAAACACAAAGATAACTCAGAAAGGTCTAGCCTTTGATGTAGTTATACCAGCTCTTGGGCTAGTTCAATGGCAGCATCACTGTAGCAGTTCCTTTTCCCAGTACTACTACCACAGAACACACAAACCCTTTTGAATCTTGAAGGTTTCACTATTTTCCCCTCCATTATGCTGCTCTCTTTTTGCACAATTTGACGTCTTAATTAGTCACTAAAGATAGCTGAAAAGCGCTTGAGGATTTTGAGTGAATCCTATACAACGTTAAACGAAACAGAATAGCCACTATTTATAGGAACAACAGAGTATGGTATTAAAAATAAAATGAAAATACTGCAGTAATTAAAACAAAAAAGATAAAAAAAAAATGAATAAAAAAGAATAAAAAAGACTGCAACAGTGCAACTACATGCACCCAAAAGACTTGATAAAGGGATTGTGATGAAGTAAGACAAAAAGGACTTAAAGGGGCAGACAGAATGGACAGTCTGTGCTATCCACCCTTGCTTACACGTGTCTAATTGTGATGCCTTGAATCATGAAACTTTCAAGCTCTTGACTGTAGCATAGACATAATCAAACTCTACCTCTCTCCTTCTCTCCCTTTCTGTGACATTTTTATAATGCAATGCAATCATAACTTGGAGGCTATAACGCGTGCAGGGTTCGCTTCTCTGAAATCAAATCAAGGTAAATATACTATTATTTAAGCATTGGACTACTGTTTTCTTAGCATCTGGGTCAAGCCAGATGGGGATAAGCAATAGCTAGCTAGTAGCCCATGTAGGGAAAGGCAGGTAATGGCCAGAGTGTAAAGCCCTGGATAAGATATATGGATGTTTGGCCAGATAATTCTGATAATCATGTACCAATCCTTATGTTGCTTGCTTGAATATGTTGCCAGATATTATCATTCCCAAAAAAAAGCCTACCTTGCTCTCCACCGACTAGCTTTTTTATCCACACACAAAGCAATGCTGTCTGCCAAGGAGAGTCTTCAAAAAAGATAAACAAATGGAACTGAAAAACTCATTTGAAAAGAGGAATAGTTGTGAGAAGAAGAACAAAACTTTCGATTGGAAATTATTTTCTACATAAAGTCTTATTTTACGAGTTTAAGAACTTTTTTATGCTTCTAAAGTATTTTTATAGAGAAAGTATCATGCTATGGTATAAACAAGTAGGGAGTATTAATTTTGGTCATGTCACTTGTTCAATTAGCTCGAATTCATTGAACCAGACCTTGCTGTCCAATCACAACTCTTTCACGGGCTTAATGAATTAAAATTTGTCCACGTCATTTGAGATGGACTTCTCCAAGTTGTCAATTGCTTTCTGTAACGTTTAAAACAGGCGGCTTGTCTCATTCAAGTTCAAAAATAAAACAAACTCGAAACATTTTACTGGCTTAAAATTTAATTTGTTTTGAAAATTTTAATTTAAATATTCTAGTTTTATTCATAATGTTCTCTTCCAGTTAAATAATATTTTATTTAATAATATATAGTTTTATGTTAATAAATTATAGTATTTAATCGTATCTTGTAATTTTACTTTTGAATTGAACTGAAGTTTTATGATGAGTTTTCTGAGATATTAGTTTATTTCAAGTAAAATTGTAGATCAATAATAAACTAAAAAGATCTTGTTATAAAAAAAATCAGATTTAAATTTTGTTTTAAAAAATTATTTTATTATGTTTTTTTCAATTTTATTATTCAATAATGAGTTTATTAGAATTTAAATTGTTATGATTTGTTTTATTTAGAGTTATTATGGTCCTATAATCTAGACCATACATTTAAAAAAATAATCCAAATCGATCTAATATATTTTTATCTCAATACTTCCATATCCCACCAGAACCATAGTTCAAATTACCTTTTCAAATAGTAATGAATAACAAAAACCACAGCTCAAATCACTGTTAATTACTGTTTGAAATTGTGATCTCCTTTGGTTATCTATAAAATAATAGTCATAGTACACATAAGCTGGCCCAGACACTTTAGTTATAAAAAAATAATTATAAGTGGGAAGAAAAACAGAAAAAAAATATTAAAAAAATGGGTTCAAGGATTATTTGTGGCGGGTGTAAGCTACACCGATTATAAAAAAAATCGTGGTACGCATAAACTGGTTCAGACACCACGATTATAAAAAAAAAGGAAAGCACAGTGTCAAACAGTAATGAACAATGAAAATTGTAAAAAAAAAAGTAACTTCGGAGATTTATCGTGATGCGTAAACTGACCTGAACACTCCGGTTATAAAAACAAAATTGAAAAAAAAAACCTTTTGTAACAATTATGAATAGTAATTTCACTGCTCATTAAGCAAAATCATTATCACTGAGATTCGAACTCCCGCGCTTACACTTGGAAAGCGCCTCCGTAGCCACTCGGCCAAGATACTTCTTTGGTCAATTTCGGACACAAATAATAATAATAATAATAATAATAATATATAATTTTATTATTCCAAAATTTCGTAGCTAGAGAGGTTCAAAAGGGGGCGCGGGACTAACCACTCGCCCAGCGAGTTCTTTGTGTACTTCTAGTGCAGCAATGATAAATATACTATTCTGTAATTTAACTGTTAACGTCCACAGTAATCTGAGTCGAGGTGAACAGTGCAACAACATTGTTCCAAACCGGAACCTCTTTTAGCTTTTAAAATAATGTATTTAGAAAATAAACATATTATGTCAAAAGGAGAAATATTTCTAAATTCATCAAAGAAACTTTGATCACAGAACAAAAAAATCCATGCATGGACTTGGTGTTTGGTTGAGCCGAGAAAAACTCAGTATGACAAGCCATCATGCTCGTTGTGTTTGGGCTATACGCTTGATCGAGGCTAGAAAAATTGAGTATTAAAGTTGTTTCATAAATATGTTTACTGCTTGACCTAGCTTTCAAGAGATGAATCTAGCAAGTTATCAAACTCATGCATGATTGAACTCAATACTTACATGAACTTGTTAGAGCAGAGTTTGATAAATCATCATTTTTACCATGAAGCTTCATGCTTGGATAAGGTAAGAAAATATGAAGCCTGACAAGATTTATCATAATTAAGTTTAATAAAAAAATATAAAGTTTAACAGATCATTATATCTGTCATGATTGGATTTGATGCATGGTTGAGGTAAGAAGATGTTGAATATGATATATTAGTAAACTCATTTATAATCGATTTCAAGAATCATTTTAACACGAGAAATATTAAATCATAATCTAATCTTTAAAATACTTGAATGAGAGTTTAAAAAAAAAATTGAAATATAGTGTTCCATATGGAGTGTACACGTGTTAGCAGATCCTATCATGGTCGATGCATGTATAAGTTATAAACCGCACATCATCGTCATACCTAATTGAAATACTAAATATTCTAAAATTTTGCACTAGTTTATATACAACCAAGCTAAATTTAGTAAATAGGTTCAAGAAAAACTCTCTTCTAATGATGATTGCTGCTCGCATGTTTTTTTACATCTTGATACGCTAATTCTGGGACGGAAATATATAACTGAAAGACTATCCATTCTGTTTTAATTGATGATTTATTTTTTTAATTGGAATGAAATGTTTTAGTTTTGGAGTATTTAGGTGTATTGTTTTGGAGTTGTACTATATATATTAAAAAAAATTAGTTCAAATCCAAAAATAAAATTATTTAGAATCATGCAATTTAATTTAAAAAACACAATAAAATAATTTTTTTGAACAAAATTATAAACATGTATAATATTACGAGAATATCATCATCAATCTCGCAACATCATTACATTTTATAATTGCTCTAAAATTTTAACATAATATATAAATATATTAAAAGACTCACCGTAAAATTTAATCTCAATCTAACATATTAAAAGATATAATTAATTTAATAAAATTATTTATTATTTTAAAAAATCAAAATATTTCGGCCGATATTTATAACTCGTTCTCTCCAATCTCCAAGAAACCATGTATTTAGAACATTACAGTCACTCGTCCATAAACTTTAACATCAAGTTAAACTTTCACTGGTTTTGCCTGTCCCCCAGAAAACAGGAGGTGTCAGCTGACACACCTCCTTATTGACGTCCGTACTTAATACCTTTATTTTTATATTAAACTTAGTTTAGGGTTTTTCTTTAAAGTGGGGCTGAGTTAGATTATTTGCAGCTTAAATTCATAGCAACCTTAGCTTACCATGTTTAATTAAGAGACAAGACAGCAACACGAACTCAACGAATTAGACGAGGTGGTCATGGGTATATTCCATCAAATCTGAACACACGCGCAGCCTTGCTTGTAAAAGGAGCCTATGAAGCAACACATCAATGGAGGAATTCCCATTAGGGAAATAAAAATCGAAACGTCAAGATGAGTTGGCCGCCGCAGCTGCTGCGGCGGCGGCCGCAGCCTCTCCAATTCCTTTTCTTGTAGAAATCACACGAAACCTCTCCTCCTCCGCCTCCTTCTCACTTGTCAAATCTTGTTTGATGAAGGCGCATTCAGTTATAGGGGTGCTTATAGCAGCACGTTTCTATTTAATGCCCCTGACAGGCCCCATCAGGGCATGTTGTGTCCACGTGTTAACATCTAGCTACAGTTGAAACTGTGATTTATTTGATGTCAGGATGCACGTGGGCCCAGTTTATGTTTGCTGCCGCTTGAAAAAAGGTTAAAGATCGAAGATTTGGACGGTATCGTAGTTGTTTTTAAAATTATTTTCTTATATATTTTTTTAAATTGATTTAACATATTAATATTAAAAAAAATTAAAATTATAAAAATATTTCGAAACAAAAAAATAAACTGGATCTAAGCTGACAATGAATAGATTGATGTTCGGGGGACAACCAGCAGCCTGCTTGGAAAGTTTGGATTTTGTGTTTAGAAAGATCGATTCCTTAGGAAATCCCACCAATCAAATTTTTAGATTTTCGTTATAAAATTTCAAATTTAATTTTTTTAGAAGAAGAAATTGAGATAGAGATTTTCTGGTATTAGAAAAGATCTGTTGTCACTTTTTTCAGTCAAAAATATGCTAGGCGTCTGGTTGAACTTGTGCAGGGGCCGGAATTTGATCTGTGAAAATAATATAGGGTTTCTTGACTATTAAAAAAAAACTATATTATAAAATTCATTTTACCACATTCAACATCATTGTCCAATGATAATATAGAGTCCTGTGAGTGCTTTTCATGTTTTCAGCGTATACAGGGCCAGTGAAATTAGCTATCACAACGAAGAAGATAAATGTGCTTGGGAGTTTTAGTATTTTTGAAAAAAAAAATGAATATTTTTAATTTTTTATTTTTTATTTTTAATTTAAATTAAAAAAATAGTGTTTTTAGATTTTGATGTGTTAATTTCAAAATTAATTTTTAAAAATTTAAAAAATATTATTTTAATAAATTTTTGAACCAAATGAACTCCGAAAAGGAAAATTCACTGCACTTATAAATAGACAAACTTAACCATACTATCAAACATGTACTTGGTACAGGTTTGGAAGCGTGATTAATTTATTTTTTTAAATTAAAAATTTGATATTTTTATTTTAAAAATCCTGTCATCAATATAATTTTATTAATATATACAGAAAAAAATTGCCCATCAATATATACGGAGGAATATAGAAAAAAAAACTGGTGGTTAATATTATTGTAAATTACGGACAAGTTTTGATACAGAAGTAATTCTGTTTGAATTTCCAGTTTTGTAGTACCGTGGCAGTAATGAACTGTTAAAGCATGTGAGGTTGGGGTGGCAAAAGCTGATAATGAAGGTGTTACTGTTTAACAGCAGTGATATGACGTGGCCCATATCGAAGAACGGGAAAGATAAATTAATTAGTGTACCTCTCTAGCCATCACCACCAGATGACAAAGCCACAGTGATTCACTGGGGGTTGTTAAATGCATCGCCATGGAAACTTGAAAATTATTTAGAACTGAGGAGTGGCAGGCTGAGCAAGAGCGGCGCAATGATTATACTTCGCCGACTCTCGTGTACATTGACGACGTCACCCTCTCCGTAGGAGTGGCTTTAGGCCTCTACCAGGAGCGGAGGTCCCCTCTCTTTTATATATATGTTGTTTATTGACGACGGAGAGGAACTCCTACTTGTTATAATGATCCGCATTGATGTCGGGCCATATCATGCAAGCTAGGTTTCGTTTCTACCTATGAGAGAAAACAGAACACGACGGCGATGGACTATTTAAAATCAATAAATAAAAAATTATTTAAGGGTGGGACTGGGTGGACGATATTTTTAATATTTTAACAAGAATAAAAATTTGACCATCAATTGTTGCAGCAAAATAAAGTGATTTTAGCCGGGCATTCGCATAAAAATAACTGTTCCACTCCAGCTTTTCTCTTTGTCGTGTTAAATCAAATGTCAGAAATTGGCTACCTGTCGACCTTTTCTTGCACGCATGCTTGTGACCCAGCCATGGCCACTCTTGCTTCCAATAAATGGGAAAAATGGGCCAATTAGCATTCACCATGTTAGTGTTTAGTTGGATTTTAAAAATATTTTTTAAAAAATATATTAAAATAATTATTTTTTTTTTTAAATTATTTTTAACATTAACTTGTCAAAATATCTAAAAGTATTACAAATATTTAATTTAAAATGTAAAATAAAAATAATTTTTTTTAAAATTTTTTCATATTTTTGAAATAGACAGAAACCACTTAACACGACATTATATTTATATAAAAAATATTTTAAAATAACTTCTCATAACTATTGTAGTTTAAAAGCAAGATAAAAATATATTATTTCATCGTTATTTTTTATATATAAAAAAAAACAATCCAGGAAAAAAAGCTAGGTAGATTATACAGGCTACGATAATCCCAATATGTATAGCCGTCAGATCTTGCCAATTATATGAAATGAAATTGGCAGGGCAGGGGTGTGGTTACCAAGAATCTCGAAACAAAATCGAATCATTAGGCACTTTATGAATATCGGGTCTCGAGCTGGAGTCTGATACATACAATCAAGACCGTCCATCCTTTTGATTTAACTTGTTTCCGCCATATCGTTTCTTCATGGATTGGTGGGCCTCTCGGTGATTTGCTCTTTCCTCCTTGCTCGCAGCGATAATGTACAATGTATGTACGATTGTAATTTTCGGATAAGAATAAATCTATAATTCCTTCTGGTGCAATTTATAATTTTGATAAAAAAAAAACCTGGATGGGGTTGGGTTATTCCATTGAATCTGGCATGACCAAATAGATCAAAGGGTTGTGGTTCACCTGTTAATTTAAATTAAATGTTAAGATTGAAAGTACATTTGTTTTTTATATATATATTGAGTTTTTATCTAGTATTAATTTATCAAAACTATAGCTTTCATGCATTGTATTGGTATATTTGTAGAGAATAATATAAACTATATTATAAATTTTTATTAAACAGTTTAAATTTTTAGATAATATGGTTATTTGACATGACTCAATAATTACGAGTTCAAATTTAACCACACTCATTTTATATGATAAAAATTAAACATAAATTAGTATGAATTTCTGTATAAGTTTCAAACCCGATAGAATTGGGGTTACTCCCATGGCTTTGGCATGAACATCAAACTATATCATAAAAAACATATAATTTTAGCTATTTAGTCATGTTTGTTTTGATTGTGCCTTATTAAAGTGATTGTACCTAAAAAACATCAAACTCACATCAATACATCTAAAAAAACAAACCCTAAACTTTCAAGGTGTGATTTATAAAGAAAATTTGTTAAACAAAACCCTAAGCTTTCGAGGTGTAATTTATAAAGAAAATATGTTAACCACCCACGCGAATACATTCCTTTACTTTGAATTCGTATGCGGGTGTTACCAAGTGCTAGGGTATTTTTAGACTCTAATTTAGAGCTTATTTAGGAGTTATTTTGTTTTTAAAGTAATTTTTATTTTTTCAAAAAATATTTTTGATATTAGTACATTAAAATAATCTATATATATTAAAAAAAACATTTTTAAAATACAATATTAAATATGTTGCTAAGTTGGATAGTCGCGTGAACAAGAGCTAGAAGAGTAAAATCTTGAAAATTAAAGCAAGTCCAATAGTAAAAGTCATTTTGAATAGCTAAATTTCTAAATTAATTTTTTGAATAGTGTAGATATAGTTTATTTTGTCTATATCTACTCCAATAATAAAACCCTTTTAGAATAACCATTTTTTATATATCTTTTTATATATAGTGCAATTATTTTGTATATAATTTAATTATGCAATTAATAGAAGTAAATTATATAATTAAATAATTATTTTAAAAAAATTCTCCAACAGTATAATTATTAATTTTTTAATTATCATTTTAAATATGAAAGTATTTCACAAAGCTAATTGGTGTTGCTTTGCGGTAAAAAAATCAAACTCATAAGGAAATTATTGAGAGTGCCCATTAGGATTACTAGGAGAGCTGTTGAGCTGGAAACCCACAAGGAAATTAAATATGATTTATTTATGTTGAATAATATTATGGTTTTTTCATTTTGCTATGCTACAAATATCAAATCATGGAGGGAATAATTATTTTAACTATTAAAATAATTATTCTGTTAGCGACGATAAAATAAAATAAAATAAAAATACTACAAGGACATGTTTTTGGCTTTTGCTCTTCAAATGACATTTCGTTGTATTTGCTCTTAACTCAGGGAAACTTCAATTATTGATTCTTTTTGGCAGGGACTTGTTTATACATCAAGTTAGCTCTGTGCTTTATAATAAATGTTATGCAATGTCTTGCGTCAACAATTAAAACGAATGTCATGATCATATAATAACTGCGTGCTTTATAATAAACAGGGATTTGTTTTTGCATTAAGTCATCAATTAAAACAAAACCTAGCACTTTATAATAAATATTATGCAATGTCTAGCGTAAGATATAGGGTCGGTTTGTTATTACAGTTATTCTTGTAGTTGAGGTTTAAAAAAACCAGTTTTCATGAAAAAACACTTTTAGCTGAGTTCACAATTGAATTTAAAATGTTTGATTAAAACTATAGTTAAGTTTGAGGTTTAATGAAAAACAATTTCGTGTGTGTTTGTTACCATGCTTTTTATATTGCAGCCGACACTGCTGCTGCTGAGGCTTGCTGCTGCTGAAGGTTACGACAAAGCTTATAGCGTGAAGAAGAAGTTGTTAATGCTAAGAGAATAATGCTGGTACTCTCCGGGAACTACTGTTGGAGAAGAGAGAGGGAGCTGTTGATGACCATGGAGAGAGAGAGACCGTCGACTGACTGCAAAAGAGAGAGGGAGCTGCCAGTTTTTTTGTTGCTTCAACTGACTCCAACTGGAACAGAAAGACGCGGAACTATGAGGTGAAGCAAGTGAACTGAGGTGAAACCACAGTTTCGTAAAAAGCATCTAAAAATGAGGTTAAAACTTAGTTTTTGGTGGGTTACACAATTTTAAAATGTGGTGCATCTTTTACTAAACGGGTAGGCTCTGCGGTTATCCTCAATTGCAGAAGCCATCTTAGAGCTAAACACCCATATATGCTTTCCAATCATTGACTTCATTTATCATCCTTATCAAACTAGGACTTGAACAAAAAATCTAGAATAATCAAAGGTTATTCGATTTTGTAAGAAGAACATTCCGTTTGAATTTATAATTTTTTTTTTATAATGTGGATATTTGGGATACTTTGTGTATAACTTAATTAATATTTTGAAGTGAACGATCAATTACTAATATTCAATTACTCCAAAAATTGTAAGACTTAGAATCAATAATCTCTATAGGCCAAACCAAGATACAGATAATTGAGCTGCAACCTCGTAGTTGTTTTATAAAAACTACGGCTTCAATGCACCATAAAAGAGGCACTTTACATGAACAATTCACATTAACAAGAAGAAAAACTGAAGGGACGCACGCCATGGGAAACATACAACTCAAAGGAAAGGACAAGAACGAAAGACTACAAAATATTAATAGATCTAAACTATAAGCATCGAGAGGGCAGTGTGTTTTTAACCTAGGGTCAGAGCATTCAACTTGACCGGGTCAAGGATGGGACATGTTCCAGTCTATATACCTACCTATCTTAGCTTAAAACTAGCAAATATAATACACCTACCTACTGGATTAATACCTAATCTCAAGCCTTTCGAACTTTAGAATCTCATCTAGGCTCCCTGCGTTCCTATGCTATACGGACCGTCCTGTCCTGCTCTCTCATGAGTCTCAACTTTCCAGACTGGTTATTGTTGGTTATTGTCTAATATCCCTTTGAAAGGTCAAAGAATACACGAACGCACACACATTATTCGGCATAATTTAATTTAAATATTTAAAAATTTACTTAAATTTTTTAATATTATTTATATTATTCTCTGATATAATCACTTAATTGAAAAAAATTTAGATATGAAACTTGCATAAATTTATACCATCTTATACTTAGTTTTTCATCATATAAAATGAAAGTGGTAAAATTGTAACTCGTAACCACTGAATCAATAAAATTCTGATATTATATCAAAAAATCATCTCATTTAACAACTTAAACTATTAAATAAAAACCTAAAATATAATTTATATTATTTTCTAACTCGTAATATCAACATTGTAGCAAATATGACTTCTGGGGAGATGAAAGAAGGAACGTTTTGTCGCTGGCAACCTTGAAATTTGTCGCGGTGATAAGTTAAAAATGTGGGCCTTTTGTTTCATTATTTACAAGTCAGTAATAGTGTTGAATTTCATATCATTAAGCCCACATAGAGTCTAGGCCTGCTTTGAGCTGATGCTTATTATATACAGTTGGGTCTTAATTATAAAGCCCATGACATTCCAATAATAAGCTTTTATTCTATTAATCTCAAAAGCCCATCTGACCGCAAAGAATTCCATCACGAGGAGGTTGGTGAAAAATATTATCTAATTTTATATCCTTTTGTTGCTTCCTATTATGATCCAGCGTGCTGCTATTAATAATATTAAAAGGGCTACCCCCTTCAGCATTGGCTCCTATCGGGAAGAGCCGAGGCCTAAAATACAATGATTGTTTGGAATTGTCTTATTTTTAAAAATCTAAAAAACACTTAAAAAATTTAATTTAATTTATTTAAAAAAAAACATTTTTGAAAATCACGTCAAACGCCTCCATGGTTATTTGCTCAAATCTGAGAGAGAGGGACGGCATTTATTTTCAGGGGCAGAAAAAGAATACGCTAAACACAGCCAAGGATATGCAAGGTAGGAAAAAAAAATCTGAAAAATGAAGCTTAGTGGCTAATACTATAATATATAATGCTAACTTTATAATATTCTTCTACATTATTTAATTCTATCGTGTAGAATGATATTCACATCAGTGGAAGGCAGGGCCCTCATTTCCAAATCCCATCATCACACGGAGAGCAGCCCTCTTGTGCGATATCAGTGATTTGTACTCCCGAATCATATGTCATCCCAGGCTTCCAATCTTCGGGCAGGACGTTCCGAGCCCAGATCCATTTCCCATCAAATCCAGCTGTAACCACGAACCTGAATTGAATCGCCCCTGATGGAACCCTGTCCGAGTCCCACACCGCCCCATAGTTCCGGCTCATGAAACCCCAGTTTGAAGAACCGACCTGTGAAAGTTTATCCGAACCAACCGACATGAGTTTAAGAATTGCGAAAGTCAGCATATGTAATGTGCTTCACTGTGGTTAGTTCAAGCTAACCTTAGCAAAGTCAATGGCGACCACTTCTGTCTGACCACCCTGATACAGCAATTTGATGGCCAAGTAATTTGGGTTCTTGCTCGATTCTTCTACTCGGACAGCCAGATTCTGGTTTTTGTATTCACAAGGTACCCTGATCATAGCAGATTCAAATCAGCATAAGATCACTTTTTGACATTTTGTGTGTGTGTGTTTACATTATCATTTTCTAACAATGGAGCCCTGAAACACGGACAATGCTAGCTGTCTAGATTTATGCAAATCCCCATTAATTAGAGTCATGTTGCTTATGATAAGGGTGTGTTTGTTTGACACTGTGATTCAAAGATAATTTTTTTATTTTTTATTTTAAATTAAGTTTTTTTGATGTTTTTAAATTATTTTTATGTACTAATGTTAAAAATAATTTTTTAAAAATAAAAAAAAATATCATTTTAATACATTTCTAAACAAAAATCATTTTCAAAACAATCCCGCCGAAAATTTCAAAACTGCTTACATATTTGACCGTTACTGGCATTTATTGTCCTGGTTTCTGTCCCCAGGAATCGGTACAAAATGACTAGAAAATTATATCGTGTGTCCTTGCCATATTGATTTCTTCATGTGGCTGGTTTAACCAAACAGCCATTATTACCAGGAGAAGCAAATCATAAATAAAATAGAGTAATCAAATAAATGATCATTTATTTAAGCACATAGATCAATAATTCAATATCTATCATGATAATTAAGATAAAATAAATCCCTTAATACATGGTCTCACCTTTTATATTCCACTCCCACAATCCCCCGTTTCAAGATGTCCTGGCCCCTATCCTTCTTGGCCATGGCCATGAAGGCTCTGCTGCTAAGAACAAAGTCGGTCTGGTTATTGCGATTGAGATCAGTCACGATCACTCGAGTCCCTCCGCTGCTGCATAAATCTGTGTCTTTGCATCTTATCTGCGAGCAATAATCAATCAATGAAATGATCAGTGAGCTAAACATTCCACCAGATACATGGCAAAGAAGTGGTGTGGTCTCTGGTACGAGCCTGAAAACAAGCGCCACAACCAGCTCCATCTTTATAAAGGGAGGAAACTGCAGCAGCGAGGTTTCCACTGTTAAACCCTATCGCCATGGAACCGTATCCACAAGCCCCGGCTGCACCAAAAAAACCAGGTAAGAATCTCATTAAAGTATGATAAAAAATGGCGAGGTTGAAGAAGAATCACGACCCCCTTACACGAGAGTGCTGAGGCTCTGGAGAAATACGCGACCTTGGATTGGTGGACACATCGGTCACAGGCAGCGGCGGAGGAGACGATCAAGAAAAGAAAGCAAAGAAAGAGAGCCATTTGATCAAAAAATGCCAGAAAAGAAACTAAGCAATGTAAGCTTGTGAATGTAGAAAAGCAGGAATGATTGGGAATTTATAGGGCAGTGAGTACGGCTGCAGTGTGGACTACAGGTCATCGTTAGACCCAAAAAAAAAGGCAGAAAATCTTGATGAACTTTATTATTATTATGATGCGGTAGAAAATAAATAAAAATGCTCAGAAGTGGAGGTGAGAGAGCGATACAAGACAGTGGACATTCAAGTAAAAAAAACGATGGGGTCAAGCACCGACTATCTGTCGACGTTCTTACAGCTGTGGAGTGAGAATACGAGACCATGAATGAATATGGAAGAGGATGGTGGGTTTTGTTACTGGAGGCAGGTGGCTGCCTTCTGCACTCCCACAGTGAAAACCAAGAATTGCAGTAAATAATCTTGATTCTATTCTATTTTTATTTTATCTTGAAAGCTCAAACTTGGTTATAGAAGTGGTTTTGTAAATAATTTTGCCGATTGATCTCCAGATTTGCAGTAAACTAATATTACTTCTCCAATTTTTCTACACATCCTGCAAAATTCTGAAGCTTGCCATCATAATTAACAATCCATCTCAGATTCGAATATATATCTTTTTTTTATATTGTCATTTTGAATTCAAATCTAAAAAGAACTCTTAAAACGAAAAACCTCTTACAATTTAATATCAAATCATAAAACTGAGTTAATTTTAATATATAAGACTTGATATAAAATACCATGATTTTTTTTTTAAAAATTAATTACTTTTATATACTCCTATCTATATATATAACAACAATGCACGATCAAAGGAGTGGGAGTTGAGTGTCAAACAATGTTTTTTACATTAATTTTGCCATTTTATGGCCCTTGTTAGAGGTGCTTACGTGTATGTCACAAAAATAAAAAGAAAAGAACATTTTGGAGGATAAAAGTTTGGTGAAGATGATCAATGCTTATTTAAGAGTGGGAAGACAAGAACAAATGCGCTTACACTCGCCCTCTTTGTCGAGCAAGAATATTGCCAAAATCGAACAGCTGTGTGGGCTTCTGTGGCTTGTTCGATATTTACAGAGCCTCCTGTTTCTTTACCCTCCCTATATGGGGGTAAGCTAAGAAAGAAATGATCATTCACAGGCAAAATTATTAGTTATTTAATGCAAAATATCCCTTGTTAGGCACTACTTGGAAGTGGGATTAAGAGTGATTCTACACAGGAGCTCTTACGCCATTGTCGAGTCATTTCATACGTCAAGATACATATTTTGCAGGGATATGTTTTTTTCTACTGAAAGCAGAAAAGGGGTTCTTTAATGGATCCACTCCCTACCAATTCATCTTGACTTTTGCCTAGGTTCTCTTTTCCTTCCATTAAAGTCAAAGTTCCTTTCTGTTCCAACTGTCCTTCTCAAAGATCGGGTTCGAGGGACATTTGTCATCCATTAGGTCATTTGTTTTGGGATTCCTAGTGTAAACCACTAAAATCAGGCATCATTGATTTAAGGCTTCTGGATCCAGCTGCCTTGCCCTGGTCATGGATGCTGTGCTTTTTGGGTTTTAAGAGGTTGTTCTTATATCTAATGAGTGTGTTATGAAGATAAAAGAGTTTATAATTTGTATTATAGATTTTAATTTCGAGTTAATATGAGTATCTTTTATAAAAATTTGAGACAATTATGATTTATTTAATTATCTGATCTATAAAATATACTTTATAGGAGAAGGAGTTTCGTCCAATCATATTTTTTTTTAATTCCTGATCGTAGGTTTGTAGCGGTGGAAATTGGAGCGGGTCCATAGTGCTGTATACTTGGAGTTCACTTCAAGTTTTATAATATAGATTCATGCGGTTTCTTAGAAGATCAGACTCTGACACCTTCTCCTATCTCCATGCTAGCTCAAATCTGGATGCTCGGGATAAAGAAACGTGATGTTTGAACAAAAAAAATCCTTAATTTGGCAATTTCTTAATTACTATTTCTCATGGAATACCTTGATGTTTTAACAATAACATTCCCAAAATTTTCATCTCAGGTGTTACATTTCTTGTAGAGAAAAAAAGTATGCAGGCACAATAAACAATAATTATCAAACCTGCTATTTGATTCACAAGACTGTGATAATCTAATAGAAATCAAATAGAATCAATTATATAACAAAATTAACAATTAATCCAAAATTAAAGAATAAAATTGAAAAAAAAACTATCAATTTAAAAAAACATGAGTCAACTTGTCAAACTTGTATCGCGGTTACAAAACCAATCTAACCATGTATAAAGCAATATTAAAATAAAAAATTAGAAAAACTCATGATCGCCAATTTGAGCACCAGCTTCAGCATAAAATGATGTCTTGTTGAGCAAAACTTCTACTTCACTTCCTGCAGAAACTTGTATCAATGGTTTCCCATTCACCTCGGGGTTTTCAACCACCCCTCGGGGTGTCATACCCTGGAAATTTAATATCATGAACATGGCCCCTCCATTTTCAAAACATTTTATGCAGCTTGAGATTGATGACTTTGCTTTTCCATCTCAACTTCAAAACCATTCATAACTATCATTACAATATAATCTATATTATTTTTTATATAATAAATCTTTCAAGATATGATTTATAATGTTCAACTTCAGTGGTTATCCACTGGAACCCCAAAAATGTCATACAATTGATGGCAAGGTTCCACATTTTTTAGAGTTTAACAATGCTTTTGCAAGCATTTGGCAGAGTAACTTTTCTCCTCTCTCCAATGCCTGCAAAAAATGAAGTTCTTCTCTTTGCACCTCATCAAGAACGCGGTGTTCTCTAGCCTTTATACATGGATTAATTCTATTACTTTTCCTGCAATTGCTGGCAGCGTTCTCTAAGGTTCATTTATTTTTTATTTTTTTTATGACCGTGGTGTCCGGGCCGGGCCAGCTTACGCGCACCTCAACTATTTCCCGGGCCCACTAAACATCCCGCAAGCTCAGTGAGCATGTAAGGTTCATTTTTGTTTGATCATCAGGTAGAGCATATGCTATAGTTGCGAATTCCGCAGCCCTCTCTATAATTGGATAAATCAAGTCAGTCTCACAATTATTTGGATCCTGAAGCAAAAATTAGACTTGAAGAGGGATTATTTCTGAAGCAGATGAGCAATTCAAATGTTGCTATGAATATATGAAACGGAGTCCACTAGTTAAAGACACAAAATATCAATTATTTTAGTTTTTAGATGCCAGAGAAAGATCATTTGCTAGCTCGTGATGTAGCAAAACTCAGGATTGCCTTTTGAAGAATGCGAGCCAAGATCCATCCTTTTTTTTTTAGGGTTCAAGTGATCCATCCTCCATTCTATTGTATTGCATGGAAACCAGATTGTAGAACTCAATAAATATGTTATCATTAAATATCTAGAACAAACAAGAAAAGATAAGCAATAACAAGAGAAATTCAACAGGCTGAAACTTTCAAACCCCCCTCCTTGAAAAGAAAAGGGAAAACAATTCATAGTACTTAATGCATCCTTATATCTCCTCTCAGAATGGAAATCATAATAAAGCTCAGAGCTTGGATCACAAGGTCCAGATGCATCACCTGTCCAAAAGTTGTCTTCTTCAACCTCTCTCTTTAGTTTATACATTCAACAGAAACACCCACCTGAGGAATTTTTTTTTAATACTCAATAAATCATTTATGGAAACCACTTTTATAGGTGCAAAGGTTGGATAGCTTCGCATTGCACAGAGGAGCTTATTACAGGGGAAGTGAACACATGATGTAACTGTTGAAAACTGGAAGTGTGATTCCAGGTCTGCGAAACAGGATCATGAAGAATCGAAGAATTGAAGATCAAGTTTAAGTGTTTTAGTTTTGAATTCATATTGTAATTTGGATTATTAATATCCTTAATGTACTTAGTCAATTACTGCATTGTTTAGCTAAAATCAGTTAATAGTCAACATTAAGGAAAAGTCAACTGTAACGAACTTTTGAAAGAAACTAGCCGTTGTAATCGTTTGTTTCATATAAATAAAATTTATGGGATGGCAGTAACCATACGAAGCTATTCTGCCAATGTGTGATTGTTCTCTCTGCTCAAAACAATCAAATTCGTAAAGTTCTTATTTTCTGGAAAAATCCATTCCCAGTTCTTGATCTCTACAGTAACAGTTTTTCTGGAGATTTAAGTTTTTGTCCGTACAAATCTCTACAGTGTTTGTTTTTCACGAATTTCTCAGAATTCTCTCTTAAAATTCCAACAGTAACAAGTTGCACTTGATAAACTTTCACGCATTTACCTCATGACGCCATATTTTTATATATATATATATATATATATTTTTAATTTAAACACAATTTTCACCATTTATCTAGATAAACACATCTAAGAGTTTGAAAAAATAAATTGCTCATACCAAAACACCCAAATGGACCATGAAGTCTAATACAAAAAAAATGATTTTCAGGATTGTAAAACTTACGCATGGGCAAGAAATTACATGGGCCAGATTGAGTTGTTGGGACAGGCACACAAAAAACCCACCTGGAATCCTGTTCTATCTCTTTTATTATGTTCTAATTTGCAAGGAAGTGGGCACAGATTCAAAATGGATTCAAATGAGAAAGGCTCCTGAAGATAGTATTATAATACTAATTATACGCCAACATTTTGACATCAATCTTGCAGTTTTGAAATTTTGAGCTTGATTGATAAATAGGTGATACTTGAATCTGTCCTCGTGTAAGACTTATGGAAAAAATAAAATGCCAACAATGGTGAAGTTTACAGGTCATCATCCTCATAAAAAATAGTATTCGATTTGTAAGAGGTGAGGATTCCAAGAAAAAGGAAAGAAAAATGAAGGTTGAGAAAACCTTTCAAAGCAGCAACTTCCTAAGTTAGGCTGGTATGCCGAGGACTTGCTCGCGGGTTTACCTTAAGCAGATCAAGATGGATTTCAAAAAAACTTAATTCGCGCAACGAGGAAATCATAAAGCACCGCTGAATTTCCTGACCAAGATCGCGAAAAATAATATTCCTTGCATTTCATCACCAGTTCCTTTAGCTGACTTCTTCCAGGAGGTTAGGAATATAATAATGTCACAAGCTGGAAGCTCGTGCCAGCAACAGGCTTCTGATGGATATGCGTTTCCCATTTCGAGCTAACAAGAAAAAAAAAACTGATGGGGTGTAACACCATGCATATGCTGGCTGCTGGACAGCATTGCCCGCAATAGAACTGGTCTACATTACACTGAGCAATGAGCATTTCAAGATTAATTAAAATGATTGTGGTTTTTGAATTTTGGCTTGTGGGGTTTGGGCGGATAGCAAAAGATAAGCATAAGCACAGAAAAAAAATTAATGAATTATTTTTGTTTTCTTGATGGTTGGGGGTCAGATTCCAAACCTTGAAAACCTTCATGTTTTTTTGTCTTTGGTTTGAATATGTTCAGTCTTCATAGTTTTGGTCCAAATGATGACGAGGCCCTGCCAAATGACAAATTTTGGTAGATTATCTGCTTGTATAAACTTTTTGATATCCTTCATATTCCAACATATGTATATCTTTTACACAGAATTCGCAGAAAAGGAATCCTATGCAGGAAGGGAGGAGGGCCTTGAGTAATCTTGTGCATATAGAAGTTATCAAGTTGTGAGTCAGAGTAATCCAGCAAGATTAGTCTGGAAAAGGTCATCAGAAATGCTAGGAAGTGGCAGAAGATTGTTGTAGTAAGGATTAAAAATAATTTCTTGTTCAAGAATCACTGGCAAGATGAATGTGGACGATAACAATCCATCATTTGTTGGAGTAATCTTGTGCATATAGAAGTTATCAAGTTGTGAGTCAGAGTAATCCAGCAAGATTAGTCTGGAAAAGGTCATCAGAAATGCTAGGAAGTGGCAGAAGATTGTTGTAGTAAGGATTAAAAATAATTTCTTGTTCAAGAATCACTGGCAAGATGAATGTGGACGATAACAATCCATCATTTGTTGGAGTAATCTTGTGCATATAGAAGTTATCAAGTTGTGAGTCAGAGTAATCCAGCAAGATTAGTCTGGAAAAGGTCATCAGAAATGCTAGGAAGTGGCAGAAGATTGTTGTAGTAAGGATTAAAAATAATTTCTTGTTCAAGAATCACTGGCAAGATGAATGTGGACGATAACAATCCATCATTTGTTGCTGAAAAAGGGCATTGGAAGCGTTTTGCGGTACCATTAGCGTATCTGGGCAACAAAATCTTTCACGAGCTCTTCAAGATGTCTGAAGAAGAGTTCGGAATATCAAGTGACAGGCCTATCACATTGCCAGGTGATTCTGAATACATGGACTATATTTTGTCACTCATCCAACGAGGGGAAGCCACAGACTTCGAGAAAATTCTGACAATTCCATTACCACATGATAGTACTGCTCTTCATCAGATTATGAACATGCTTGTAAGAGATGCTCATCTTCGAAACTTTGCCTAAACTCCTTGAGCCTCAAATACAAGAAGAAAAAAGAAATGATTAGGCACAACAGAGCAAGATTGTATTGTAAGAATGTATAATCAATTATAAATTTCTGGACAAGGTATTTAATTATTCTTCAAAAGGCACAATTCTCATCAAGTAGGAACCAGTGGCTGCTACTCGATAGACAGTTGGACATGTTGGACCAATAGTCCTTATTTTTCAAAGCTTAGAATTGCCACTCTCACCACACCATCAGGAATGGATTCACATGCCCATGTAGGCTTATCATGTATCTGAATTCTTATGGATAACAATTTTTCGATTTGGCAGACAAAAGCTGGGCCTATTACTTGACTGAAAACATACAAGTATGCATACTTCCATGCTCCAACTTGGCAAAAATGTTCAGGTGTGAAAGGGGCAAGTCAAATGCGCAAATGACACATAATATCCATGGCCAACGTATACTATGGATGGTTTTATGCCTTCAGACAAGTTTTCTTCTTCTCCTGAATGCCCGACCACCAGTCACTTCGGTTCTTTAGACTGCTTTTTAGCTACGGGGAACAAAAAGATATGAGATCATTGTTACAAATCCATCTCCAAACAATGCAACTAATAATATATGGACTAGAGTCTATGAACCCATAAAGTGGATTGATTGAATCACAAATTTCCTGTTTGCTTTTCATCCTGACTCTGGGACCAACATGCTTATATCTTGCAATGCACATGCTTATATCTTGGATGTGATCAAGACTCAATTTTGTTGTCACAAGTTTGATGCAAGCTAGGATCACGAGACCAAACTTGGACCTGTATTATTGATAAACCGTTTGACTGAAAAAAAACATACTTACATGCATATCTTCCATGCTCCGACATTGGCAAACAGCTCCACCTCCCAGAGAACCCCACATAGCCCACCTCTCACATGGTTTTGCTTTTCGAAATGTATCTGCCTGAACTGTTGAAAATGTTGACTAAATTTTCTAGCCTGTCTATAAATAATGAGTTCATTTCCATTTCCTTCAATCCATCACAAGATTAACATTTCTTTATTCTAAGATCTAGACATCTCTTTTCTTCGATTAATCAGTCTCAAGATGATCACTGCTAAGAAACTCATCAAATTAGCAAGAAAATGGCAGAAGCTGGCTGCCATAAGGAGAAGAAGGCTCACATTGCCGCAAACCATCAGCAGTCTGGACTCAGATGACTGCGGCTCATCATCAGCAGCAGAGAAGGGTCATTTTGTTGTGTACACCACCGATAAGAAACGCTTTGTGCTTCCCTTGAATTACCTTAATAATGAAATTCTTAGAGAGCTATTCAATCTAGCAGAAGAAGAGTTTGGATTAACAAGCGATGGACCTATCACATTGCCATGTGATGCTACCTTCATGGAATACGCAATCACCTTGATCCAGCAGAATGTGGCTAAAGATATAGAGAAAGCATTGCTGATCACCATAGCTAGCAACCGGTGTCCATCATCTCTGTATCTTCATCATGATGTTAGATATCACCGATTGTCGATTTGTACGTAGCTTCTGAAATACATTACAGTATTAGTATACACATCGAAACATTAATGAAATTCTAGATCTTTTGTCATGTTTGTTTGTTCTTCCCTGGACAATATTGGTATTCAACGTATCTCAGAATTATTGAAATTCTATAATAAATCAATCTGGGTCCCTCATTTTGAGTACCCCAAGATACATCTTACTCGAAATATAATCCATTTATGCTCTGGTTGAGTAATTTACTAAATATGCTACAAAATTGAGTTGTTATTTCACTTGACAAAAAACGAAAAGGATTGGTGAATCCACTGTATGTATATCAAGAGACAACTTTCTATTCATTGGAACAGTGCAAAGTGCTTCTTGGCTGGATTTTTACCTCCTGCTCAGCTTTTTTTTGCTGCCTTTCCCAACTTCTATTTAGCTTACGTTGGTAGGCTCAGGTTAGGAGCATGCTTGTTTTTTTTCTTCTCTTGGGTTAATTCCCTTCATCCAGCCTGAGTCATTATGTTTTTGGTTTGGGTTTCATTTGCTGGGGCTAGGTTTGGGGCTGTTAGCTATTGGGCTAAGCACAACTTCTCCTTTGTTTATGTGATTTGCTCTCTCCCTCTCCCAGTTTTCTCGTGCTCCTCTGCTCTTTCTCCATCGAAGCCACCAAGAACTGAGCTGTTATGGTAAGGTGGGACTGCTTTTGTTTGTCTCTTTGCCTCGCCGCGTTGGCGTGGCTTATCAGCCTTCTTTTTCTTTATTATTTGGCTGGGTTTCGGCTTGCTGTTTTGAGGGGATTTTGTGCTGATCTCGACGGCTCTGGCTCTGATTCGTAGGCTCTCTTCACTTTATTGATGCATTGGATGGTTGCCCATTAAAGGCGCTCCAAGTTGAGCAGGATGTTTGCAGGGTGGTTTTCATGTAGTTAGGTTTGGTGATGCCTGATTTCCAGCCTGGTTTGGTTTGATATTCCGTACATCCTTGCCATGCAATGTCGATTGATTTGGGATGAGTAGCACGTTACGTTAGCTATGGCAATCATGCCTACTAACCTAATTGTCGTCTGCCACATGATGGGCAGTTGGGGTGGTTTTTTAGCTCTTTGGGCTGTGTTTATTTGTGCCTGATTGAGAGACTTGCAGAGGATCCGGATTTTTTTTTTTTTTTTTGTATTGTAATCCTTGGGCCTTATGACTTCATTGTTTCTATTTAACCATTACGATTAAGAAGAAGAAACGACATGGAGTTTGAAGGATTCAGGCAAGCCACTGCTCTTGAAAATGACGAAGTCCTTCAAATCATTTTCTTGCCTAGTGATAGTGAAGGTCTTGGCACTCCCTTAAGCATTCTGCACAGCAGCTATTGAACTTTCATGGAAAATTGTCACAATTGAATGATATGAAATTGAAAACCAGGCATCCAAGCATGGATACATTTTATGTTAATTCTGATGTATTATATTAACTACATCTATTTCTTTGGTCATGTACAAATATTTAGCAAACCACTACTTGCTGACTCCTTTTTCTTGGTGTAGATGGTGAAAAAACAATGAGCATCTACTACCACCAGCTACAGACATCAGCAGCGCTTTCCCAATATCTTTATCAGCATTTTTTGCATCAAGGTGGCTGCATATTCCATGAACATTGCATCACATAGAAATGTTACAGGAGCATTTTTTGGCAAGCCAGACTCTTCCTCAGACATCGCCAGGAGTTCTCTATAGATGTTATTGCTAAGATACGAAACGGGGAACTCGAAGCGCCTTTGATCTGCCACTGGTGACCTTTCATTGTTGTTTGTGTTTTCATTTCCACCACTTCCTGGTATTGATATTCTTTTCCTCTCCAGGGCAGCTAGTTTTTGCCACTTCTCTGCAAACTTAATGAGTTTCAGGGGATTGATCATTGTGACGGTGTCTTGAGCCCTTGAAGTTGGAGGAGGCTATCAATTCATCTAGTTATCGATCATAAATGCTCTAGTTCTTGAGAACTAGAAAGAACAAAATGCTGAAATGAATCTTCTTACAGACTTGCAGTAATTTGGCAATTTGGTGAGAACATGGATTTGGCAGATTAGGAATGTACTTTGCAAGACATAAAAATGCTGGTCCCCGGTCGTCTTTGGACGAACTACCAAGCAGGAAATATGTGGTTCAAACAATCCTACCTTAAAAGTCCATTGATCAGGTTCCATTTTCAGGAGGTTGTGTTATGCTCTCAAGATTTCCCATTCAACTGCAGATTACTTTGTCTCCAACAATGGAAAAGCAGAGTCTGAAGGGACCAAAGTCGCTGATGGACATAGTTTCAGGTAAGATATATAAGCATTCCGTCCCCAAAACATAAAATCATCCATTCATACGGCACCTTGGCTAAGGATATTATGTATCATTTGTCAGGATTTTGAGCTGCATTGAACTGGGTTTTTCTTGTGCTGCTCATTGAATCTACAATTCAATCATTCACTTGTTCCTTTTTTTGTTGGCCTAGTTTGTCTTCACTTCTTCTTCTTACATCAATAAAGACTTGAACCAAATTATCCATAAAAAGGCTCACTAGCTTAGCTTTCCCCCCTACCATACCATGTTTTGCAGTTTCTTGATCATCCTTGTGATGAAAATAATCCATGAAACAAAAGATGAATAAACATAATCATTTAGCCGAATTATTGAAAAGCACAATTCTGTCAACAGTAGAGCACACTGTCACTATTAGCAATACCACGCCGCTTCAGAGGCCTATTTCACATCTTCACTGACAGAAAAAAACACAGGCCTAATTTCAATTTTGCAACAATTCCTCACATTTCCTAATTTAGTTTCAAAATTACGTGCAGGTAAGATTAGATTTGGTGTTACCTTTTCCATATGAACGTGACGATTTATGAGTGCCAAGATTGAGATTGCCAGGTAAAAAATATCAGTCTACAGGGAAGAAGAATAAGAAGATATCAGTCTATAGAATAAATGAAACATCATTGAAAATTATTCTAGAAAATTGCTTAATGGATAATATTAATATCTATCTTTTATATTGTATAACCGACCTATCATCTATAACCTCTAAAAAACCATTTAAGATTTCTATTTCAAACCCTAACAGCGACATTGTTAGAGAACTCTCAGCAATGTCTGAAGAAGAAACTGGACCGATCACATTACCATGCTATGCAGTCTTCATGGAAATGTAATGTCTTTGTTTACAAGGATAGTTCTTTAAAAGTGTTTTTGAAAAAAATAATTTTTTTATATTTTTAGATCATTTTTATCTGCTAATATCAAAAATAAATGTTAAAAAAATAAAATAAAATCATTTTAATATATTTATAAACAAAAAATATTTTAAAAAATAACTACATCCATAATCCCAAACAGACATAAGAAAATGAAAATAGACGATTATGTCAATGATTAGAAGTAGATCTTGCCCAGTGAAGGTCAAACCAGCCAGCAGTCTTTAGCATGTAGTTTCTGAAATTGTCACAAATTTTGTAATTGACCGGCACCCCATTTTATAACAGTGAATAAACTTTAAGAATTTCGATCAGACCTTTTTTTAATTATTATTAATCAATCGTTTTCTCGAACAAATATGTATAAAAATTATGGTAGGCGTGTGATAATCTTTTTTTTAATGCTATATAATATGTTTAAAATTCAATGCATGAAAACAATTTTAATCTCATCATTAGTAAATTTATTTTCCTTAAAATTCTGAAGGTGTTGGTATCATGTAGCCAAGGCCATAAATTCCTACGCTGCAATGTCTCTCTCTAAAGTACTGTATTTCTACAAGCAAAAAATAGCACACCACGGTCCATTCTCTAGTTAATATATACTATAGTCCATTTATCATACTATAAATCTTGTTTGGCCAAATTAATACATATAAATAAATCATGCAACATTATTGTATCTGGTCATGAATTACTAATTAATTATAAATTCTAACTAGCTGAAATTAATGTGTAAATCATTCTATATCTTTATGCATTTCTCCAGAAATATTCTATCCATCCTAAAAAACAAGATAAAATAAAGGTTAGCCCTCCTGCATGTCCAAGCAGAAATGGACAGATTAATTCCCTATCAATAATCGGAACTCACTTGTCTCTTCATCCACCGTCGAACGATTCAGAGCAAGTATTCTCCCGAGTTTCAAATGTTTCGTTAACGTTATAATTTAGTATAATTTCAGGTCCGATCCGAAGTAAATGAGATGATTTAGAGTACAGGAAAGAAAATTCAATCGTTTCGGCTGACTTTGCAGAATTAATTATCAAAATTGTTGACATTAGATATTCAAAATTCTATTCTTCTAATCACCTAACATAATTTATTACCTCAAGTCTATTTTATTTTTTAGCTGAACCCAAGTTACATTAATCTACCTTGTGTGAACTATTCACAAAAATATTTGATGAGTTAAATATTTTTTACTTAATTGTATTTGGTTTAGAAGACCCCTCAAATAGCATGGCTCTTCCATGTTGTCAGACCCAATATATTTGAGTTTAAACAATAATTGAACTCAAGAGAAAGTGGAGTTAGCATGCTACTAGATTTGATGCACTTCTATTCGGTCATAAACTAAATTCAAGGTAATTTGGGCTTGACATATTGTTAAAATCAAAGAACTTTGGTTCAGCCATTAACTGAACCCAATGTAACATTCACCTAAATGTATTGTAACACCTAATACATTTGAGTTTAATTATCATCTAAATTCAAGGTAACAAATCTTGCATGATGTCAGACCTAATGCATTTGAGTTACAGTCATCATTCGAACTTAAGATAATTATGAATTTGATAGTTAACTAATAATCTCCCTACATTTATAGATATATCAAAGATCTCTTAAGGGATCCTCTGTACTTATTATCTCATTAATAACATGTAAAAAATATTTATTTTTCATTAATATCATCAAGAACAAAGGATTCTCCAATCCTTTCTTTTTGAAGATGACAAGGTTTAGGGGCAATAAATACCCCTTGAACCATCCAAGTAAAAAATTCATGATTTTTATTTTCAACTACATATATATTTGAGAGTGTATCTCTCTAGAATATTATTGTAATTTCTCTCTCTAAAAAGATACTTAAACATCTACGAGTCCTCGTATCCACTAAAAAGAACATGTTACAAATACTAATCATAAACTATTTTGGCATAGCAAGCACAAGGTGAAAACTATCAATCATATTGGCTAAGAAAAATATATGAGAGTGGTTGGACCAATTGATTAACCAATTATCCAATCTGGAAGCCTTGTTCCTAAACTACCTAGATTTTTTTAGGATATATTGTTGCAAGATGTTTGAGTTTCATATTCTTTAATTCAAATAACTTGGTTTAAAAGTGCAAATAAACCAAGATGATGATGTTGGAATCTTGAGAGACATTACATACATCCTGGTTACACAAATGAAAAACACTAAAATTTTAAAGACAAATAACTCATCATTAACCACAGGAAAAGATTTATTACCTTAAGATACTTCAACAAGTTGATATATTTCTTGTTTTAATTTAAGGATAGTTTATTTAAGTTTTTTTGCGCACGACGTGAGAATCATGAAATGTTTTAGCTACCATAAAATTCCCCTGCCTCTAAGTATCCAAGACTATTTCCAAGTGAAAGTCGGATGAAGAAAAGGGCAATTTTTAGTTAATGCATGGGGTATGCATCCCGTCATTCTGACCAATTTTTCTGCAGCCTACGTATTATGACCGGCAGTCCTACAAAAAAAGAATCGGAAAGCCACTAGTTTGACGGAGTATAGTTTGGTCTACGGCTGGCTACAAAATATCTTTTTAAAAAAATTCCACATCTTAAGAACCCTTTTAGAATATCTTGTAACCCTTTCCTTGGACTAAAGAATTGTACAAAAAATCCAAGTATTGTCTCCCGTTTACACGCCCTTGAAGACCATATGAGGGTTTTGAATTTATTTTTTAATACATAAAATAAGAAATCAAGGTCTATTATATAGTCTAACTTCACTATTTAGTTTGTGGGCAAAGGGAGGACCAAAAGAATACTAGAAGGAAAGAAAATAATGGGTGAAGTTGTTGATGCAAACCCTACTCCCGTGACACCAAGACCAGCCTCAGTGGCACCAACGCCGCCGATATCAGCTCCTCCGTCGCAATTCCATTCACCGTCGTTGTCTAGATCACCTCTGCTCACTCCTGATCATATTGCTCCAAGCAAAACACCCAAAAAC
The DNA here is from genome assembly GCA_964035475.1 of Salix caprea. Lineage (NCBI taxonomy): Eukaryota > Viridiplantae > Streptophyta > Magnoliopsida > Malpighiales > Salicaceae > Salix > Salix caprea. The sequence continues at coordinate 18,414,308 of OZ037745.1, read as the reverse complement.
TCAACCCCGAGAAATGCAACCCCGATAATTAGAACACCTCGCTTTATTACCCCTTTAGGTAGTCCTATTAGAAGGGCTATCCAGCTCACCAGACTAGACCCTGAAGATGCCTGGCTTCCTATCACCGAGTCCCGGAATGGAAACGCATGGTACGCAGCGTTTCATTGCCTTTGCTCAGGAATTGGTTTCCAAGCACTTGTGCTCCCTGTCGCCTTCACTGTCCTTGGCTGGTAGGTGAAAATATCATACTTAATTCTTTGATTCAACAAGTTTTAGCAGAGAGAGAGCTTAATCATTTTTCTGTTACAGGGCATGGGGGATCATAACCTTGACTGTTGCTTTCGCATGGCAGCTTTACACCCTTTATTTACTCGTGCAACTCCATGAAAATACTGAAACTGGCGTTCGCTACAGCAGATATCTTCAAATTATGAGTGCAAATTTTGGTATGTGTTCATCTTTTTGTTGAACCATGACCATAATATAAATTCAGCTTACCAGAATATTTTTTCCTGAAACTTTACCTGCAAAAGAAAACTCACCCTGATATAGCTACAAATACTAGAATTGTGTTTATTTGACAATGCTCTCACTAAATTGTGGCTTCTTAAACAATTCAGGTGAGAAGAAAGCAAAGTGGCTAGGCCTGTTCCCAATATTGTACCTATCAATAGGCACATGTGTGGCTCTAAACATAATTGGAGGGTCAACATCAAAACTATTTTTCCAGACTGTATGTGGTCAATCATGCACAGTCAAAACACTAACACCAGTGGAATGGTACCTGGTGTTTGCTAGTGCTGCAGTTCTTCTGTCTCAGCTGCCAAACTTGAACTCAATAGCCGGTGTCTCCCTGATCGGATCCATCACGGCTGTCATGTACTGCACAATCATGTGGATGGTTTCTGTTAACAAGAACAGGCTGCCTGGGATTTCATACAAACCAGTTCGTGGACCCAGGGAGGTTGATAGGCTTTTTGAAGTTCTTAACGCTCTTGGCATTGTTGCTTTTGCATTTAGAGGTCACAATCTTATACTCGAGATCCAGGTACCAAAATATATTTAGCTACTTCTCAAATTTCCATTCCTTTTCTTGTGCCACCTTTATATATTACTCTGTGAATCAAGCAAGGAAAATGTTTTAGGATCAGTTCTTGCATATATATATATATAGGAAGCATGCAATTCAAGCATGAGCAAGGAACTGAATTTGTTACAACGTAGGTTGAGTTTTATTAGAGTTGTTGATCTCTTATGTGTACCCTCAAGGGAAAATGTTAAGGATTTTACTTATTTGATCTTGATGGCTGGAAATTTGTGGGAATAAAGGTGATAGTGTGAGAGATTTTTTAATTTCGAAAATATTAATGCATATTCACTAGTGCTGTGAGAGAGCCTGTTTTATAAGGGAAATAAATACTTTAATTTTGCAGATTTTATAACCTTTTTTTTCCCAGTCTTCTGACCAAAGGAAATACTCTGCCAAGTAGCTTTTTATTTATTTAGCAGTTTTTATGAAGTCTTTAATCTTTATCCTTGTCAACTCTTTTTCATGCTAATAGAAAGTCTACGTAGAAAGATTCAAAGCAGCAATAATTGACCATTGACTTTTGACATAAAATAAATTAAATATACTACTATTTGAATTTCAATTGCTGAAATCTTAGGCATTAATTCATTCCAAGGTAGTGTGTCAAATGTGACATCTGATGTACAGATTATTATAGCGAAAATCATATCATGCTCTTCATTTTATTACCAGGATTAGAAAGTAACCCTCAATTTCTAAAGCTGTTTTGGGTACAATTTGATGTTTTTTTGCAGGCTACTATGCCTTCAAGTGAGAAACATCCATCTCGTGTGCCAATGTGGAGGGGTGCCAAGGCTGCTTACACAGTCATTGCAGCATGTATATTCCCCCTTGCAATTGGAGGCTTCTGGGCATATGGTCAAAGGGTACTTCTATAATTTCACATTTACATCTTAATTTCCAAATTAATTTTGGTGTAGGTGTTTTATATATATATAATCTAAAGGTAGCAAATTTTGTCTTGGTTTTCAGATACCAAAAAATGGTGGTTTGCAATCTGCCTTCTACGCATACCGAAGGAGAGACACCTCGCAGTTTATCATGGGACTCGTCAGTTTACTTATCATAGTAAATGCTCTTAGCTCATTCCAAATCTATGCCATGCCGATGTTTGACGAGTTGGAGTCAATTTTCACCAAGAGGATGAAGAGGCCATGCCAGTGGTGGCTCCGGGTGGTTTTGAGGGCGTTCTTCGGATATGGGGTCTTCTTCTTGGCCGTCGCAATCCCGTCGATCGGAAGTGTCGGTGGTTTGGTCGGAGGAATAGCATTGCCTGTCACATTGGCTTATCCATGCTTCATGTGGCTTCAAATGAGGAAACCGAGGAAGTATAGCAGAATGTGGTGCCTTAACTGGGGGCTAGGAATCATCGGTTTGATTCTTAGTGTTTCTTTGATGGCTGCCGGAGTATATGTTATCAAAGAGAACGATAATAAATTTCAGTGGTTCAAGCCTAAGTAATTGAATAAATATGTAACGTCGAGAAGAAGGAATTTTCTTATATAAGTACATATGTAATTGTGAAATTTGTTTCCAGAAAAGCAAATAAATAGCAAAAAAAATAAAAAATGATTTGCTTGTAACGTGACACATGATTCATTATTTCATTTATCTTCTGCCGGCCTTACTTCACTTACTTTTGCCAATCAATTTAGCCCACTAATTATCTTTTTCGAGTCAAGCCTTATAGTAAACTGGGCTGATGAGCTCTACCGAAGTTAATTGCTATTACCAATTTCTTCTCCCATTATTCGACTAAGCTAAATTATTTTTGCCTTGCACCACACTTTAAGAATTCTATGCTTTATGTAATATACTCTTTTGGTTTTGGCTTGGTGATAATAGAAATAAAATGTACATGTCATAAGTTAAATTATTCAACTTAAACTCAACAAAAACTTGAAAAAAGAAGAAAAAAAAAGAAGAGGGCTAGCCATCATTCACTCTCGGCTCTCAGGAAGTGGCCCCATTTAGCCTCGGTTCAAGCTTCTTCATCCATTACTGTATTATTTAGATCAATCGAAGTGGGTATATTTTGGCCGGTGATTTTTCAAAGGGTTAAGACTAAACATGATTTCTTCAAGATATTTGAAAGGTTAGTACAAAATGTCTTCACCCAAAATAAGTATCTTTCAATCAAACTTCAATAATTGACCTAAATTGTTAGACTTTTATTGTTGATGACTAAATTTGATACGTCGATAATCAGAGAGTGTTTGACACTGTATTTTAAAAATATTTAAAAAAAAAATTAAAAAAAAAATTTATTTTTTACTTGAAATTAAATGTTTTGGTATTTTTAGATTGTTTTTATATGATGATGCCACAAATAAATTAAAAAAATATATCATTTCAATGCATTTTTGAATAAAAAATATTTTTAAAATCAATATCAACTATACTATCAAACATTTATATCTCAAGGAATTGATTCAGGTTGTTGACATGATACGTGTGAAATGGACAATATTTTGCATATCCAGAAAGTGGTGACACATCAACACGTGAATTTCATGGAATGAGGTTAAAGAATAATACCTTATTTAAGAATGAATAATAATTATGGTTTTTATATATTTCTAAAAAAAGATTATTCCGAGGATCACCTTTTAAAGAAAATTTAATTATTAAACTTATAGAATTAATTCGTTTATTAGTTTTTTTTTAAATGATTCTGGAAAGAATAGTATTATTCTACATTAAAGAGATTTCGTGGAGAAAAATAATTCGCATTCTGTGGTTCTTGATCACAGCCAGAATTCTTTGATCTCTCTTAAATGATGTTTAAGAAAACGTGGTAACTTCGTAGAAAATCATTAAAATATATATTAAATTTATTTTTCTATTAATTTAATAGTGAAGAAAAAAAATCAATTAAAAATAATTATAAAAATCCAAGTCACCTCGAGTTAACCTATGATGAAACATTGAACCAAAATAAATCATTAAAAAATATAAAACTTAATTTCCAATAAATATAATATTGAAGGATGCGATTGAAAAAAAAATCCAAAATCAACCTAGTCAAACTCTTAATTCAGGTAAAGAAAATAAAATAACTTGGTAGAAAATAAATATTCTTTGCATTATGTAGTTGTTGATCATAGCCAGAATTCTTCAATCTCTCTTAAATGATGTTTCATAGGTTGGGAAATATTGGAAAAATGCTTTTCAAAAAAATATTTTTTTTTCTTCAAAGTTTTTTTAGTATTTTAGATTATTTTAATATTTTAATATTAAAAAATAAAATAATATTATTTTAATATATTTTTAAATAAAAAAAACAAGTGTTTTTATAAAAGAAGGGGAATAAAGCAAATAAAGCACTATTCACTGTACAAGTCATCACCACATCATTTATTCCCTATACAGAAAATTGTCGTTCACATTTTAAAATGGGCCCTTTTCCTTTTCCTTTTCTTTTTTTAATTTTCTAAACAAAGTCAATACAGTACCACACAATTTGTAAGGGCACATGTTTTATTTTTCACATTCATGCATCAAAATATATCATTATTGACTAGATAGACACCAGATGATTTATCTGTGCTACGTGGCGGATTATATCATTTTAAAAAAAATAAAAATGAAAAAAATATATTTTGGTATGGCTAATATTATTCTCATGAAAAAACATGTAAAGATTGATCTAACCAATTTGTGAAGTCTAAAAACGACCTGGACAAAAAAAAAAACAGAATTTGACCAATAAAGTCTTACATGATATTTTTTAAAAACAATTAGATAATAATATATTGTATCAATCTGGATTAGCCTGGATTAATATATAAAAATCACAACTTAGTTTATAAGATTATGGTAACATCATAGATTAAAATATATATTAAAGCTCATTTTTCATTCAACTTAATGTTGAAGAATAAGAATGAAAAAAATCAATTGAAAATGACAATAAAAATCCAAGTCTCCTCGACTTAACCTATGAAAGCTGGATCACGAGACCAAAATAAATCAATAAAAAACAAATAAAAAATCTAAAATTTATTTTTCAATAAATCTGATATGGAATGATGAGATTAAAAACAAAACCAATTGAAAAAGAACAAAAAAAAAACTCAAAATCAACCTGATTTAACCTGTTAGACTCTTGATTCGGATAAAGAAAATAGGATAACCATGTAGAAAATAAATCAAAATAAATTATGAGAAAATTTGAAAATTTTTATTTTTACTTTTTACTTTCAATTAATTTTTTATCCTTTTAGATTATTTTCATATACTGATATTAAAAATAATTTTTTAAAAATAAAAAAATATATTATTTTAATATATTTATAAACAAAAAATACTTTCATAAATAATTTAAACCATACTCCAAAATAATCATTAAATCTTAAGCCAAATCATCCTTGTTGGTCCTCTTATCTAAAGTCTAAACCAAAATCTTGGGGCCCATCCCTTTCCTTTTTTCAATAAAAAGCCTTCTTCAACGTCTTGAATGCTCCCCTTCATCATCACAACCCAGCAACGTCGTGTTGACACAGAAAACACAACGCGTATTCAAAGGGTTCTGGTATGAGTGGTGAGGACGCTCTCATCCTTTAAGAGAGGTCAGGGATTCAAACCCTCCTCTTATATAGAACCGGTCATTTGGGGAGCATTTTCATCCCTTCAGGGCCCACCCTGTGCGAACATAGATTAGTTTGGATCAGAGCTTGGAACACCGCGTGGTTTATACAAAAAAAAAAAAAAAAAACACTACGCGCCCTTGTGTGACAACGCGGTAGCGTAATGGTCACATTTAAGGAGCCGTGAAAATCAGTAGTCAGGCATCCACGTTCATGCTTACGAGGAGACATATCTGCTTTTTGATGGCGTGATTCGCCTTTTTTATGATCGTGTTTCGAAAATCATGGTGGCGGTGAGCGTGGTTGGTGAAGCAGTAAATGCGAGATTTCCTCCTTCTAGTGAAACTTTTATTTTATTATTATTATTTTTTTATCAAAGATGATCCTTTATTTTTTAAACCTACTGAAAAACACCATTCTATTGCTAAGCTATATGCAAGTAAAATAAAATATATGCAATTTCTTTCTAATTTATTTTTTATTTTTCACCGGACTAATTAACATTATGATGAAAAGGAGAGACTAACATACAACATTTATTTTTATTTTTTTTAAAAAAGAAGAAGCTTCATTATCTTTAATTAATTAATTAATATGAGAGTATGAAAAAGAGAACAACTACAACTCTTATTCTTATCGTGGGAAAACGAAAATCACATACAATATTAGACTTCGAGATGCTTAGTTAGGTTAAGTCCACAATAGAAGGACAATCAACAATAAAATTCTAAGTGAATTAGAGCCAGCCAGGACAGACCTAGTGTGGGACTAAAATTCTTCTTTATCCATCAAATAAAGAGTTAGGTTTCAAATTATGAATTCATCCCCTTGGTTTTATAATTAATGATATTATATAGACAAATAAGCAAATGGGTTAAAAATTATGAAGCTAATTGGCCTGTCGGTGAAAGCATTCCCTCTCGTGGGGGCAAATGGGACGAAATTTCCCAGGTTTTACAGCGGGTGCGCCATAAAAGCAGCGAAAAAGCTGTTTCCATAAGTGGCCACTGACTCGGTGATTCTTTCCTCGGAAACATCCGGCCGATGCTTATCAAACACTGCATGATTAAAGTGCAAAGTCACCTGTGAATTGGAACCAAAACAGAGAAATCACTGCCAAAGCTTTTTAGTTTTTAGAATTTAAGGTTTAGAGTAATCTCGATATTTCAGTGTCAAGGCCATTAAAGAATGAATCCGAGGGAGCAAATTCAACCGTCCAACCATTAATTCTTCAAGTGGCAATGGAGATGGACAAATAAGAACAGCTTGAAAGAGATGTTTGCCACTCGATCGGCTCAAAAATTAGTGCAATCCTGGAAGTGGTGTGCCAAAGATATGTTCCCTGATAGTCTTTTGTTAATTTACTGTTTGGTAGAAGAGGAAGGATCCTTGAGACTTCTGAGCTAAGATAGGGTAGGACAGCATTTGATCTTAATTTCTTCTCGACCTCTCTCGCTGGGATGGCAATGGATTTCTATATTTCAGGTTTTATACTATTATTCATTGAATTTAAAATAATTATTCCAGATATTGGATTTCGGTACTCATAACTTGGGTTAAAATGATATGATTTACAACTATTTAGTATAAGATTGGGTTGATATACATGCATTTAAAAAAAAAATCATATTTATTTATTTATTTATTTTGAGTCGGGTAGACGAATATTGATATTAAATATAAAATTTGACTTCTTACCTTTGAGTTTTATTTAAAACCTGATTAGATCTACAATTTTTTCTATCCATTCATGTTATTTAGATTAGTATCTATCGGTTTAGGGTGAAGTTCCTCTCCCTATTTTTCACAACGAAGGCCGTTGATGTGGAAATTGTGTCGATAAAGTCTACATCTCTCTCTTACCATATCTTATTCTCTCTCTTTTTTTTCCTGTGTTTATTTCATTCTTTTATTTTTTAATGTGGATGTTTAGGTCAACTTACATGTATTTTGACTAATCCCATAAGCTTTAAAATGGATGATCGATTATCAGTTTCCAGTACTCCTGAAAATTATAAGACTTGAACACTGGTGAACAAATCGATGATCGGACCACTAAGCTGCACCACTTAGAATCAAGGTTGTCAATTCTTTTTTGGCCGGTGATTTGTTTTTCAATTAAAACTGAATGTTTCGATTTTGGAGTGTTTTTGCGCGCCGTTTCGGAGTTGTACTGATTATATAGATATATAATTAAATATATTAATTCAAAAAAATTAATTCAAATTCAAAAGTAAAATTATATAGAATCGTGCAATTTACTATAAAAAAAATACACAATAAATCATTTTTCTGAACAAAATTATGAACATGTATAATATTATGAGAATGTCATCATCAATCTCGCAAGGTCATTACATTCTCTGATTGCTCTGAAATTTTAGCATAATATATATAAATATGTTAAGATACTCCTTATAAAATTTCATCTCAATATAACGGTCAGATTAAAAGATATGATTGATATTGTAAAATTATTCATTATTTAAAAAACAAAATACAATTTTGCTGAAACGGCATAAGCAAAATGATACTAACATGTTTTGGCCGGTATTTGGTAGAAAAATCCGAAATTGACCGAAATTTTAACCGAGGTGAAAACGACACCATTTTATCTCGTTTTTTTAACTAGTACAAAACAATTCGGTCATTTCAGTCGAATCGAAACAAAATTGATAACCCTGCTTAGAATTGCTTACCTTATGCTTGAAATTAAAGGAACCCTTTTGCTTTGAAAGAAATATTGTGCATCTTTATAAGATATTTTTAATGATCATTGTATTTTTAATCTTCTTTATTCACACATTAACAAAAAGCTAAAAAAAAGGAAGTTATTGTGCCTCCTCTTAAAATATCATCTATTATAATAATATTTTTTTTCATTTTAATTTCATATTAGATTTTTTGAGTATTGAATTTTCTCAGCTTTTTTTTTTTTTCCTATCCCTACTTTTCACAATGAAATGGCCTTGATGTGGTAATTATGTCAAAAAAGTTTACATCTCTCTCTTACCGAACTCTCTTCTTTTCTTTTCATCATACTTTTTTTTTGGAATAGCCGAAGCTAACCACGGGTATCCAGGCCGCCGGACCTGACTAATCCCGGGGGTGCACAGGCCCTCGGCAAGGAGTTTCCCGCAAGTGCACCATGGTTAATTCATGGGCTTCGTCCAAGTCCGATGGCCCAAGGAATTGTTTGCACCTGAGCGGATTCAAACCTGAGACCTCTTTGGGAGCACACCAAAGAGACCCAGGCCTCCTCCGCCAGGTCAACCCCTTGAAGTTAAAGAAATCCAATTTAATGATCATGGTGTTCTTAACCTTCTTTACTACACATTAACAAAAAAAAAAAAAATAGGCAAGTTGCTTTTATATGTCTCCTCGTAAAATACTATTCTATTTTATTCACTAGAATAGCATTTTATTTATTTTTTTAAATTTTTTTTAATTTTAATTTTATCATTTAATATTAGATTTATTGAAAATTTATTTTTTATATTTTTCCAATTTACTTTTAATAAAATTATTTTAGGCTCGTGATTCAAGCTGCAAGCTTAATGAGATGATTCGAGTTTTTTTTTATCCTTCAATATTTAATTTATTAAAAATTAGATTTTATCATTATTTTGGTTTACTTGTTATGAGTTTATTCTCATCTTAGGACTTGAATTATGAGTTTGATGGGTTGATCCTAGTTAACTCAAGTTATTTATTTTTTAATTTTTAATTTTATCTTTCAACACTAATTTGATTTTTTAAAATTAGTTTTTATAATTTCTCTTAACTTAATTTCTATTGGTTTATCCTGATTTTATAATCTAAATCAAAATTTTATTTGGTTAATCTAGATAGACTTGGTCAATTTCAAAATTCCTTGCATGCTTTTTTTCTACTAGAAAAAACACTAACAATTTTTAAATATTTTGTTATATTAAAAAAATTAATTCTACCTACCATACGTTGATTGTCTAGTTAAAATTAATTTTTCTTTCAATCTAAATTACTACCTACCCATTTTGCAGACGGCTAGGACTTCAATGGTGAACACATGTCCCCGTGTTTCATTTCCCTACCTTCCTATATATATTTTCGAGAGTTAGGATTCGAGGGCCCTCACCTGATGAAGAGGGATGTGTATATATATATATACTAGCTATATTGCCCGCGCGTTGCCGCGGGTATTTTTGTGTATATAATTTAACATCATTAAATCAACAACGATAAATTTATATGATATAACTAAATAAAAGTTATCGATCAGGAGATAAAATGGAAGAAAATTTAAGTACAGTTTATTGCGCAAGCATAGATTACATCTTTTAGAATGTAGATATTACGTTATGAAAGATCACAAAAGAGCGTGAATTAACATTTTCCAAACCAGAGCAAAATATTTTAATAAGGGAAAAAAAATTAACCACAAAAACATTATTGTGCAAATAATTGAATTATTATTATTATTATTCTTATTATGTTAGTAATGAAAGGAAAAAAATAAATGAAAGAGTAAAAATATCCTATAAACTTTAACAACAGATAAGAGAAAAAATACAAAAAAATTAAAATTATGATTGCTATTATTGTAAAAATAATAAAAATTATCAAATTATCAAGAGGGAAAAAAATATTAACAAAAGAGTAAGCAAGAAAAACAATTAAATTATTATAATTATTATTATTATAATAATTATTATTATTATTATTTTCATTATTATTATTATTATTATTATTATTATATTGAAAAAGAATATATGAATTAATATCAAATAGAAAATTAAAAGAATAAGGACAAAAATGAAAAATGACATATATAAATTAATTCCAATTGAAGGATAAAATTGAAAAAAAAAACTAATTGGAGGACCAAAAATTAAATATTTATCAAATACTGTCATTGGATTCAAAAATTAGAAGAAGAGGGACTGAAATCAAACTTTGTATATATTACCAATTGCAATTGGAGGACAAAATTAAAGAAAACAAAACTTCGGTACTGGAAAAAATTGAAGGAACCAAAAAGAAACCGAAAATCAAAAGTACAGGGACCGAATTAAAATTGCCTTATATAATTAGTTTTCTTTGAAGGGCACAATTGAAAAAAATAAAACTTTCAATTGAAGAAATCAGGCAGACAATCGCAATCAAAACCTCAGGGACCGAAATTAACTTTCTACACACATGAAGGACCGGACCTGACATTGGGCCCGGAGGAGAGAGAAAAGCGACAGCCGCGACAAAACCGGCCACCGCCGCTTACACGGTCATCTATGATGGAAACGCGCCGCGACGGAAGACAGAGCACCTGGAGGCGCACCGTAATCACCGGCGGAGACAAATTTTTGACCGCCGCATGTACCCGCACGGGCTTCCTAAAGGGCGCGTTGGCGCTGTGGGCCGCTTCCGCGTCCTGACGACGCGCCAGGAGTTCGGCCGGAAATATAATAAAAAAATAGGTTAATTACCAGGCCACCCCTAACCCAACTCAGATCTACGAAAAAACCTCGGGGGAAAGGACGCCCTTGTCCCCGGTTACTGTGGATGTTTTTGTCATTTTCGAGGGCCCGCCCCTCGTCCCTGTGCTGTATTTTGTCGTTTTCGAGGGGTTTTTGCGTGATTCCACTGTGCACATTGCGGCTAATTCAAAATAATTAAAAAAAAAAGCCAAAAATTGAAAATACCCCCATTAAATAAATACAAAACGCCTCAGCCTCAGACCCATTGTCGTCCCTGCACTGCCACAATCCACAGTGGATTGTGAGGGCAGCTACAGGGCAAAATCCCACGCCCTTTAGTTGTTTTGTAATATCTCCCTGCCTTCCTATATATGTTTTTTTTATTATTTTTATTTGCTAATTTTAAAAATAAATTTTAAACAATAAAAAAAAACAATATTCTGATGTATTAAAAAAGAAACTCGTACTACACTCGAAATAAAAGCCACCACTCACTGATGTTTGAATGAAGAACATTTGTTTCCTCAGTTACAACCTACCGCATAAAGCACAAAAACTTCAAGAAAATCAAAATCGATGGCGGGTCAGAAAGAAATTTACTTTTAAATAATTAGAAAATTCTGAGGACAGGAATTCCAAGGAGTTCGGTGTGAGAGGAAGAAATTTCTTTGAAAGAACCACGCTGGCACTTAGGACGTCGTGTTCTCACGGTCCCTCACCACCGAGTTTTTCTTCCGGATATAGACCCGTGAGTTGGATTGGGTTGTTAAATTGACGACTTAGCGACTTAGATTTTTTAATATTAATTTAATTTTGATGGTCTGCCAGTATAATGATTTTCACGAGGTAGGGATAAGAAAATGAATTGTCAACAATTGAGGAAAAGTATGACTTCTCCTTAAGAAACTATAAAAATAAAAAGAACTAACGAAACACACATTTATCATTTTATCAACTATAGGTTGACCATTGTTGATGAACAACTACGAAATAAGGTCGTTTAGTCTTATAAAAAAAACATTAATCTGTTATAAAAAATTCATTATTTTTTATAATTTAATATAAACAAATTTAGTATATGTAAGTCTGGCATTTTTTATGCAGATTTTACAAGAAATCTCTATCTACCTTGTACAGACAACACGTCAAGAAAATCATTCTTTTACCTTGTGACCAATAGAATATTTTGAAAGAACTGTTTGGAAGTGATTTTAAATTTTTTTTTGAAAAAAAATAATTTATTTTTTATTTTTTTATTTTTTATTTTTTTTATGTTTATAGTATGTCAAAAATGATTTTTAAAAAATAAAAAAAATCTATTATTTTAATGTATTTCTATATGAAAATTATTTTTAAAAACAACCATAACCATAACCATTAAAGAGAATTATTTACCTTGGAATTTTTTAATAAAATTTGGAAAGTCCAATGTTCGATTTGCTTTGGAAAATCTCTTGGATTATACTCCACTCAGGTGGTGATTAGCACTATTTTAATAACATGACGTCATTGTGTGATGTCATTCATGCTTTTATCTTTGTGCGTCATAGTTCGATCATGTACTACTCTCCGTCTTCTATATCAACGCAGGGCATTTCCTCATTCGCATAGCAAAAGGTTGCCGCTGTGACACGTCTCCTCCGTTGCAGTTGCTTTTGTAGAGATTATCAAGCAAAAGCAAAGAAAGCCATGGGAGAAATTAGAGATATTGAAAAATCAACTCCCCGCAACCTTCCCAGCACCGCCACCGGCCCTGAATTATCACTTCAAGTCATCATCAGTGCGGCACCAAGTTCCATGCGAGAAATGGAGAGTGATGCTCCGGGAGCAACCATGGAGGTTTATGATTCCTCAGATAGTTCAGGCTTTGGGTTTGATGAGGTCAACCCACAAGAAGCTTGGCTTCCTATTACAGAATCAAGAAATGGCAGTACTGTTACTTCTGTTTTTCATTTACTTTCTTCAGGAATTGGGATTCAATCCCTTCTACTTCCTCTGGCATTTTCCACTCTCGGATGGTAAGTCAGGCAAGAGCTTTTTTGTTTCCTCTTTTGACAGATTCTCCTACGCATGCATCAGATGGCTATTTCTTAGTTTTTTATTCATGATCACATTTGCAGTTCTGGTAAAAATAGTTTAGAAAAAGAAACAGCATCTCTTTCATTATCATAATTTATATATATATATATTCTTAAGCCAGCAATTTTAAATGTTGAATCAAGGCGAGTTTTCCAATGTTTGTAGGGCATGGGGAATCATATGCTTGTCGCTAGCATTCATCTGGCAACTCTATACCATATGGGTTCTTGTCCAACTTCATGAATCAGTACCTGGAAGTGGAACTCGCTACAGCAGATATCTCCAACTTGCAATCGCCGCCTTTGGTTAGCACTAAACCGGTCAAAGTTCTAGGTAGACTTTCTTGTTTTTTTAGGTAACTCATGTTATCGTGTCGGTGGACAGGTCCAAAACTTGGGAAGTTGCTGGCCATATTTCCGGTAATGTATTTATCCGGGGGATCATGCGTGATGCTGATCATCAGAGGAGCTGGAACAATGGAGCTTTTCTTCAAAGTGATTTGTGGAGGTGAGGCTACATGTGAAGACAAGTCGCTGGGAGGGGCAGGGTGGTTTTTGGTCTTCACTTGTATGGCTATAGCGTTGGCTCAACGCCCTAACCTGAATTCCATTGCTGGGTTCTCACTTATTGGTGCGGTCACAGCCATAGCCTACTGTACTCTGATTTGGGCACTGCCCATCTCTAAGGGCAGGCCTGTTGGTGTATCTTACGATTCACTTCAGGGGAAATCTGACATGTCTGGAATTTGTGATATCTTGAATGCGGTGGGGATGATCGTGCTTGCTTTCAGGGGTCACAATCTTGTGCTTGAAATCCAGGCAAGAACACTCAAATGATCGATTCATCACTAAATCTCACCTTTTAGTCTACTTGAATTACTGATATATATAAAATATGAAGTCCCAGATAAAAAATATCTGTACCTTTCTTAGCTTCAATATATATAAAAAGATTAAAGGGAATGAGATGTTTTGATGCAGGGCACACTGCCTTCAAGCTCTAAACGTCCATCCAAAGAGATAATGTGGAGAGGAGTGACTCTCTCATACATCATAATAGCCCTGTGCTTGTTTCCTATTGCAATTGCTGGATTCTGGGCTTATGGAAACAAGGTAAAAGCACAGATTTCTGTTCTACAATCAATTCATCGCACCCCATAAATCTGAAAAATGTAATGACATATCATTTAAATTCAGCATCACGGCCGATCTTTTGCATATGCTAAAACAATATTTGCTGCGGCTTTGGCAGATAGCTTCGACTGAAGGGATGTTGGCTGCATTTTTTCTGTTCCATGGACACAACACATCAAAATTT